>CP129445.1:6856071-7498928 GCA_030445155.1 Quercus variabilis | reverse complement strand
GAAATACGGATTCCAATTATGTGCCGATAGGAGGGAGTAAAAATGGTAGTTAAACGTTTCGCTCAAGAATTTGGCTTGGAAATACTATTCTTATATCGCAGGATCAATCATGTCGAAATGAAGTTTTGGGTTAAAAATACTTCGGTTGCAAGTTTTTGAGGAGCGTTAATCGACTTGAAAATGTGTTGAAAACTCATCTTCGGTAATCGTCTCGAAGATATCTTTTGAACTGTTTGGTATTTTTAGGCGCGGCCTGCATGTTTTACAAAGTACACATTATGAGCTTGAATTTGAACACAAATTTTGTATTCTTTCAATGGAAATCAAGAGGGTTATTGTTGTTTGAAAGTGTCTCACCGTGTTACCTGAAATACGGATTCCAATTATGTGCCGATAGGAGGGAGTAAAAATGGAAGTTAATTGTTTCATCCACGAATTTGGCATGGAACTATTTTTCTTATATCGCGGGACCAATCATCTAGAAATTAAGTTTTGGGTAAATAATACTTTGGTTGCAAGTTATTCACGAGCGTTAATCGACTTGAAAATGTGTTGACAACTCATCTTCGTTAATCATCTCGAAGATAACTTTTGAACTGTTTGGAATTTTTAGACACGGCCTGCATGTTTTAGAAAGTACACATTCTGACCTTGAATTTGAACACAAATTTTGTATTCCTTCATTGGAAATCAAGAGAGTTATTGTCGTTTGAAAGTGTCTCACCGTCTTACCGGAAACACGGATTCCCCTTATATGCCGATAGAAGGGAGTAAAAATGGTAGTTAAACGTTTCCCTCACGAATTTGGCTTGGAAATATTTTTCTTATATTGCGGGATCAATCATTTCGAATTGAAGTTAAGGGTAAAAAATACTTTGGTTGCAAGTTATTCACGAGCGTTAATCAAGTTGGAACTGTGTTGAAAACTCATCTTTTGTAATCATCTCGAAGATAACTTTTGAACTGTTTGGAATTTTTAGGCGCAGCCTGCATGTTTTAGAAAGTACACATTCTGAGCTTGAATTTGAACACAAATTTTTTATTCTTTCAATGGAAATCAAGAGGGTTATTGTTGTTTGAAAGTGTCTCATCGTGTTACCTGAAATACGGATTCCAATTATGTGCCGATAGGAGGGAGTAAAAATGGAAGTTAAATGTTTCATCCACGAATTTGGCATTGAATTATTTTTCTTATATCGGGGGACCAATCATCTAGAAATTAAGTTTTGGGTAAATAATACTTTGGTTGCAAGTTATTCACGAGCGTTAATTGACTTGAAAATGTGTTGAAAACTCATCTTCGGTATTCGTCTCGAAGATAACTTTTGAACTGTTTGGAATATTTAGACGCGACCTGCATGTTTTAGAAAGTACACATTCTGAGCTTGAATTTGAACACAAATTTTATATTCTTTCAATGGAAATCAAGCGAGTTATTGTTGTTTCAAAATGTCTCACCGTGTTGCCTGAAATACGGATTCGAATTTTGTGCTGATAGGAGGGAGTAAAAAAATGGAGGTTAAACGTTTCGCTCACGAATTTGTCTTGGAAAAATATTTCTTATAACGCAGGATCAATCATCTCGAAATGAAGTTTTGGGTTTAAAATACATTGGTTGCAAGTTACTGACGAGCGTTAATTGACTTGAAAATGTGTTGAAAACTCATCTTCGGTAATCATTTCGGCGATAACTTTTGAACTGTTTGGAATTTTTAGACGCGGCCTACATGTTTTGGAAAGTACACATTCTGAGTTTGAATTTGAACACAAATTTTTTATTCTTTCAATGGAAATCAAGAGAGTTATTGTCGTTTGAAAGTGTCTCGCCGTGTTACCCGAAATACGGATTCCAATTATGTGCCGATAGGAGGGTGTAAAAATCGAAGTTAAACGTTTCATCCACGAATTTGGCTTGGAAATATTTTTCTTATATCGCGGGATCAATCATCTCGAAATTAAATTTTGGGTAGATAATACTTTGGTTGCAAGTTATTCACGAGCGTTAATCAACTTGAAAATGTATTGAAAACTCATCTTCGGTAATCGTCTCGAAAATAACTTTTGAATTGTTCGGAATTTTTAGACGCGGCCTACCTGTTTTAGAAAGTACACATTCTGAGGTTGAATTTGAACACAAATTTTATATTCTTTCAATGGAAATCAAGAGAGTTATTGTCCTTTGAAAGTGTCTCACTGTGTTACCCAAAATACGGATTCCAATTATGTGCCGATAGGAGTAAGTAAAAATGGTTGTTAGACGTTTCATACACGAATTTGGCTTGGAAATATTTTTCATATATCGCGGGATCAATCATCTGGAAATTAAATTTTGGGTAAATAATTCTATGGTTTCAAGTTATTCACGAGTTTTAATCAACTTGAAAATATGTTGAAAACTCATCTTCGGTAATCGTCTCGAAGATAACTTTTGAACTGTCTGTAATTTTTAGGCACGGCTTGCATGTTTTAGAAAGTACACATTCGGAGCTTGAATTTGAACACAAATTTTGTATTCTTTCAATGGAAATCAAGTGAGTTATTGTTGTTTCAAAATGTCTCACCGTGTTGCTTGAAATACAGATTCGAATTTTGTGCCGATAGGAGGGAGTAAAAAAATGGAGGTTAAATGTTTCGCTCACGAATTTGTCCTGGAAAAATTTTTCTTATATCGCAGGATCAATCATCTCGAAATGAAGTTTTGGGTTAAAAATACATTGGTTGCAAGTTATTGACGAGCATTAATCGACTTGAAAATGTGTTGAAAACTCATCTTTGGTAATCGTTTCAGCGATAACTTTTAAACAGTTGGGAATTTTTAGACGCAGCCTACGTGTTTTGGAAAGTACACATTCTGAGCTTGACTTTGAACACAAATTTTGTATTCTTTCAACGGAAATCAAGAGAGTTATTGTCGTTTGAAAGTGTCTCGCCGTGTTACCCGAAATGCGGATTTCAATTATGTGCCGATAGGAGGGAGTAAAAATGGAAGTTAAACGTTTCATCCACGAATTTGGCTTGGAAATATTTTTCTTATATCGCGGGATCAATCATCTCGAAACGAAGTTAATGGTAAAAAATTCTTTGGTCGCAAGTGATTGACGAGCGTTAATCAACTTGAACATGTGTTGAAAACTCATCTTCGGCTATCGTCTCCAAGATAACTTTTGAACTATTTGGAATTTTTACACGCGACCTGCATGTTTTGGAAATTACACATTCTGAGCTGGAATTTGAACACAAATTTTGTATTCTTTCAATGGAAATCAAGAGAGTTATTGTCGTTTGAAACTGTCTCACCGTGTTACCCGAAATACGGATTCCAATTATATGCCGATAGGAGGGAGTAAAAATGGTAGTTAAACGTTTCGCTCAAGAATTTGGCTTGGAAATATTTTTCTTATATCGTAGGATCAATCATCTTGAAATGAAGTTTTGGGTTAAAAATACTTTGGTTGCAAGTTATTGACGAGCGTTAACCGACTTGAAAATGTGCTGAAAACTCATCTTCGGTAATCATCACGAAGATAACTTTTGAACTGTTTGGAATTTTTAGACGCGGCCTGCATGTTTTAGAAAGTACACATTCTGTGCTTGAATTTGAACACAAATTTTGTATTCTTTCAATGGAAATCAAGAGAGTTATTGTCATTTGAAACTGTCTCACTGTGTTACTCGAAATACAGATTCCAATTATATGCCGATAGGAGGGAGTAAAAATGGTAGTTAAACGTTTCGCACAAGAATTTGGCTTGGAAATACTTTTCTTATATCGCAGGATCCATCATCTCGAAATGAAGTTTTGGGTCAAAAATGCTTTGGTTGCAAGTTATTGAGTAGCGTTAATCGACTTGAAAATGTGTTGAAAACTCATCTTCGGTAATCGTCTCGAAGATATCTTTTGAACTGTTTGGAATTTTTAGACGCGGCCTACATGTTTTAGAAAGTACACATTCTGACCTTGAATTTGAACACAAATTTTGTATTCCTTCAATGGAAATCAAGAGAGTTATTGTCGTTTGAAAGTGTCTCACCGTGTTACCTGAAACATGGATTCCCGTTATATGCCGATAGGAGGGAGTAAAAATGGTAGTTAAACGATTCGCTCACGAATTTGGCTTGGAAATATTTTTCTTATATTGCGGGATCAATCATATCGAAATGAAGTTAAGGGTAAAAAATACTTTGGTTGCAAGTTATTCACGAGCGTTAATCAAGTTGGAACTGTGTTGAAAACTCATCTTCTGTAATATTCTCGAAGATAACTTTTGAACTTTTAGGAACTTTTAGGCGCGGCCTGCATGTTTTAGAAAGTACACATTCTGAACTTCAATTTGAACCCAAATTTTGTATTCTTTCAATGCAAATCAAGAGGGTTATTGTTGTTTGAAAGTGTCTCACCGTGTTACCTGAAATACGAATTCCAATTATGTGCCGATAGGAGGGAGAAAAAATGGATGTTAAACGTTTCATCCACGAATTTGGCAAGGAATTATTTTTCTTATATCGCGGGACCAATCATCTAGAAATTAAGTTTTGGGTAAATAATACTTTGGTTGCAAGTTATTCACGAGCGTTAATTGACTTGAAAATGTGTTGAAAACTCATCTTCGGTAATCGTCTCGAAGATAACTTTTGAACTGTTTGGAATTTTTAGACGCGGCCTACATGTTTTAGAAATTACACATTCTGAGCTTGAATTTGAACACAAATTTTATATTCTTTCAATGGAAATCAAGAGAGTTATTGTTGTTTCAAAATGTCTCGCCGTGTTGCCTGAAATACGGATTCGAATTTTGTGCTGATAGGAGGGAGTAAAAAAATGGAGGTTAACCGTTTCGCTCACAAATTTGTCTTGGAAAAATTTTTCTTATATCACAGCATCAATCATCTCGAAATGAAGTTTTGGGTTAAAAATACATTGGTTGCAAGTTATTGACCAGAGTTAATCGACTTGAAAATATGTTGAAAACTCATCTTCGGTAATCGTTTCGGCGATAACTGTTGAACTGTTTGGAATTTTTAGACGCGGCCTACGTGTTTTGGAAAGTACACATTCTGTGCTTGAATTTGAACACAAATTTTGTATTCTTTCAATGGAAATCAAGAGAGTTATTGTCGTTTGAAAGTGTCTCGCCGTGTTACCCGAAATACGGATTGCAATTATGTGCCGATAGGAGGGAGTAAAAACGGAAGTTATACGTTTCATCCACGAATTTGGCTTGGAAATATTTTTCTTATATCGCGGGATCAATCATCTCGAAATTAAATTTTGGGTAGATAATACTTTGTTTGCAAGTTATTCACGACCGTTAATCGACTTGAAAATGTGTTGAAAACTCATCTTCGGTAATCGTCTCAAAAATAACTTTTGAATTGTTCGGAATTTTTAGACACGGCCTGCATGTTTTAGAAAGTACACATTCTGAGCTTGAATTTGAACACAAATTTTATATTCTTTCAATGGAAATTAAGAGAGTTATTGTCCTTTGAAAGTGTCTCACCGTGTTACCCAAAATACAGATTCCAATTATGTGCCGATAGGAGGGAGTAAAAATGGAAGTTAAACGTTTCATCCACGAATTTGGCTTGGAAATATTTTTCTTATATCGCGGGATCAATCATCTCGAAATTAAATTTTGGGTAAATAATACTTTGGTTGCAAGTTATTGACGAGCGTTAATCGACTTGAAAATGTGTTGAAAACGCATCATCGGTAATCGTTTCGGCGATAACTTTTCAACTGTTTGAAATTTTTAGACGCAGCCTGCATGTTTTGGAAAGTAGAAATTCTGAGCTTGAATTCGAACACAAATTTTGTATTCTTTCGATCGAAATCAAGAGAGTTATTGTCGGTTGAAAGTGTCTCACCGTGTTACCCGAAATACGGATTCCAATTATGTGCCGATAGGAGGGAGTAAAAATGGAAGTTAAACGTTTCATCCACGAATTTGGCTTGGAAATATTTTTCTTATATTAAGAGATCGATCATCTCGAAATGAAGTTAAGGGTTAAAAATACTTTGGTTGCAAGTTGTTCACGAGCGTTAATCGAGTTGAAAATGTGTTGAAAACACATCTTCGGTAACTGTTTCAAAGATAACTTTTGAACGGTTAGGAATTTTTAGATGCGGCCTGCAAGTTTTAGAAAGTATACATTCTGAACTTGAATTTCAACCCAAATTTTGTATTATTCCAATGCAAATCAAGAGAGTTATTGTCATTTCAAAGTGTCTCACCGTGTTGCCCGAAATACGGATTCCAATTATGTGCTGATAGGAAGGAGCAAAAATGGAAGTTAAACGTTTCATCCACGAATTTGGCTTGGAATTATTTTTCTTATATCGCGGGATCAGTCATCTCGAATTGAAGTTTTGGGTTAAAAATACTTTGGTTGCAAGTTATACACGAGCGTCAATTGACTTTAAAATGTGTTGAAAACTCATCTTCGGTAATCGTCTCGAAGATAACTTTTGAACTGTTTTGATTTTTAAGACATGGCCTGCATGTTTTAGAAAGAACACATTTTGAGGTTGAATTTGAACACAAATTTTGTATTCTTTCAATGGAAATCAAAAGAGTTATTGCCATCTGAAAGTGTCTAGCCGTGTTACCTGAAATACGGATTCCAATTATGTGCCGATAGGAGGGAGTAAAAATGGAAGTTAAACGTTTCATCCACGAATTTGGCTTGGAAATATTTTTCTTATATTGCGAGATCAATCATCTCGAAATGAAGTTAAGGGGTAAAAAATACTTTGGTTGCAAGTTATTCACGAGCGTTAATCGAGTTGAAAATGTGTTTAAAACACATCTTCAGTAACCGTTTCGAAGATAACTTTTGAACGGTTAGGAATTTTTAGATGCGGCCTACAAGTTTTAGAAAGTATACATTCTGAACTTGAATTTGAACATAAATTTTGTATTATTCCAATGGAAATCAAGAGAGTTATTGTCATTTCAAAGTGTCTCACCGTGTTGCCCGAAATACGGATTCCAATTATATGCTGATAGGAGGGAGAAAAAATGGTAGTTAAACATTTTGCTCATGAATTTGGCTTGGAAATATTTTTCTTATATTGCGGGATCAATCATTTAGAAATGAATTTAAGGGTAAAAAATACTTTGGTTGCGAGTTATTCACGAGCGTTAATCGAGTTGAAAATGTGTTGAAAACACATCTTTGGTAATCGTTTCGAAGATAACTTTTGAATGGTTGGGAATTTTTAGATGTGGCCTGGAAGTTTTAGAAAGTATACATTCTAAACTTGAATTTGAACACAAATTTTGTATTATTCCAATGGAAATTAAGAGTGTTGTTCTCATTTCAAAATTTCTCACCGTGTTGCCCGAAATACAGATTCCAATTATGCGCCGATAGGAGGGAGTAAAAATGGAAGTTAAACGTTTCATCCACGAATTTGGCTTGGAATTATTTTTCTTATATCGCGGGCTCAATCATCTCGAAATGAAGTTTTGGGTTAAAAATACTTTGGTTGCAAGTTATTTACGAGCGTTAATTGACTTGAAAATGTGTTGAAAACTCATCTTCGATAATCGTCTCGGAGATACCTTTTGAACTGTTTGGAATTTTTAGACACAGCCTGCATGTTTTAGAAAGTACACATTCTGAGCTTGAATTTGAACACAAATTTTGTATTCTTTCAATGGAAATCAAGAGAGTTAATTTCGTTTGAAAGTGTCTCGCCGTGTTACCCAAAATATGGATTCCAATTATGTGCTGATATGAGGGAGTAGAAATGGAAGTTAAACGTTTCATCCACAAATTTGGCTTGAAAATATTTTTCTTATATCGCGGGATCAATCATCTCGAAATTAAGTTTTGGGTAAATAATACTTTGGTTGCAAGTTATTCACGTGCATTAATCGACTTGAAAATGTGTTGAAAATCGTCTTCGGTAATCGTCTCGAGGATAACTTGTGAACTGTTTGGAATTTTTAGACGTGGCCTGCATGTTTTAGAAAGTACACATTCTGAACTTGAATTTGAACACAAATTTTGTATTCTATCAATGGAAATCAAGAGAGTTATTGTCGTTTGAAAGTGTCTCACCGTGTTACTCGAAATACGGATTCCAATTATATGCCGATAGGAGGGAGAAAAAATGGTAGTTAAACGTTTCGCTCATGAATTTGGCTTGAAAATATTTTTCTTATATTCCGGGATCAATCATCTCGAAATGAAGTTGAGGGTAAAAAATACTTTCGTTGTAAGTTATTCACGAGCCTTAATCGAGTTGAAAATGCATTGAAAACTCATCTTCGGTAACCGTTTCGGAGATAACTTTTGAACGGTTAGGAATTTTTAGACGCAGTCCGCTAGTTTTAGAAAGTATACATTCTGAGCTTGAATTTGAAAACATATTTTTTACTATTTCAATGGAAATCAAGACAGTTATTGTTGTTTAAAAATATCTCACCGTGGTGCCTGAAATACGGATTCCAATTATGTGCTGATAGGAGAGAGTAAAAATGGAAGTTAAACGTTTCGCTCATGAATTTGTCTTGGAAATTTTTTTTTTTATTTCTTAGGGTCAATCATCTCGAAATGAAGTTTTGGGTTAAAAATACATTGGTTGCAAGTTATTGACGAGCATTAATTGACTTGAAAATGTGTTGAAAACTAATCTTCGGTAATCGTTTCGGTGATAACTTTTGAACTGTTTGGAATTTTTAGACGCAGCCTGCATGTTTTAGAAAGTACACATTCTGAGCTTGAATTTGCACCCAATTTTTGTATTCTTTCAATGGAAATCAAGAGAGTTATTGTCATTTGAAAGTGTCTCACCATGTTACCCGAAATACAGATTCCAATTATGTGCCGATAGGAGAGAGTAAAAATGGAAGTTAAACGTTTCATCCACGAATTTGGCTTGGAAATGTTTTTCTTATATTGTGAGATCAATCATCTCGAAATGAAGTTAAGGGTAAAAAATACTTTGGTTGCAAGTTATTCATGAGCATTAATCGAGTTGAAAATGTGTTGAAAACTCATCTTCGGTAACCGTTTCGAAGATAACTTTTGAACGCTTAGGAATTTTTAGACGTGGCCTGCAAGTTTTAGAAAGTATACATTCTGAACTTGAATTTAAACACAAATTTTGTATTATTCCAATGGAAATAAAAAGAGTTATTGTCATTTCAAAATGTCTAACTGTGTTGCCCTAAATACGGATTCCATGTATGTGCCGATAGGAGGGATTAAAAATGGAAGTTAAACGTTTCGCTCACGAATTTTCCTTGGAAAAATTTTTCTTATATCGCAGGATTAATCATCTCAAAATGAAGTCTTGGGTTGAAAATACTTTGGTAGCAAGTCATTGACGAGCGTTGATCGACTTGAAAATGTGTTGAAAACTCATCTTCGGTAATCATCTCGAAGATAACTTTTGAACGGTTATGAATTTTTAGACGCGGCCGCTTGTTTTAGAAAGTACACATTATGAGTTTGAATTTTAACACAAATTTTGTATTTTTTCAATGGAAATCAAGAGAGTTGTTGTCGTTTCAAAATGTCTCACCGCGTTATTCGGAATGCGGATTCCAATTATGTGCCGATAGGGGGGAGTAAAAATGTAAGTCAACCGTTTCGCTCATAAATTTGGCTTGGATATATTTTGCTTAAATCGTGGGATCAATCGTCTCGAAACGAAGTTATGGGTAAAAAATACTTTGGTTGCAAGTTATTCAGGAGCGTTAATCGACTTGAAAATGTGTTGAAAACTCATCTTCGACAATCGTACCGAAGATAACTTTTGAGCGGTTAGGAATTTCTACTCGCAGGATAAATGTTTTAGAAACTACACATTCTGAGCTTGGATTTGAACCCAAATTTTGTATTTTTTCATTGGAAATCAAGTGTTTCATTGTCGTTTCAAAATTTTCCACCGTGTTACTCGAAATACGGATTCCAATTATGTGCCGATAGCGGGGAGTAAAAGTGGAAGTCAAACGTTTCGCTTACGAATTTGGCTAGGAAATATTTTTCTTATATCATGGGATCAACCATCTCGAAATGAAGTTTTGGGTAAAAAATAGTCTGATTGCAGGTTATTCACGAGCGTTTATGGATTAGAAAATGTGTTGAAAACTCTATTTCGGGAACCGTTTCGAGGAAAACTTTTGAACGGTTAGGAATTTTTAGACGCGGCCTGCATGTTTTAGAAAGTACACATTCTGAGCATGAATTTGAACACAAATTTTGTATACTTTCAATGGAAATCAAGAGATTTAATGTCGTTTCAAAATGTCTCACCATTTCAGCCGAAATACGGATTCCAATTATGTGCCGATAGGAGGGAGTAAAAATGGAAGTTAACTGTTTCACTCACGAATTTGGCTGGGAAATATTTTTCTTATATCACGGGATCAATCATCTCGAAATGAAGTTTTGGGTAAAAAATATTTTGGTTGCAAGTTATTCATGAGCGTTAATCGACTCGAAAATGTGTTGAAAACTCATCTTCGATAATCGTCTCGAAGATAACTTTTGAACGGTTAGGAATTTTTAGTCGCGGGCCAAATGTTTTAGAAAGTACACATTCTTAGCTTGTATTTGAGCACAAATTTTGTATTTTTTCAATGGAAATCAAGAGAGTTGTTGTCATTTCCAAATGTCCCACCATGTTACCCGAAATACGGGTTCCAATTGTGTGCTAATAGCAGGGAGTAAAAATTGAAGTCAACCGTTTCGCTCATGAATTTGGCTAGGAAATATTTTTCTTATATCGCGAGATCAATCATTTCGAAATGAAGTTTGGGTAAAAAATACATTGGTTGCAAGTTATTCACGAGCGTTAATCGACTTGAAAATGCGTTGAAAACTCATCTTCGGTAATCGTCTCAAAGATAACTTTTGAACTGCTTGGAATTTTTAGACGCGGCCTGCATGTATTAGAAAGTACACATTCTAAGCTTGAATTTGAACAGAAATTTTGTATTCTTTCAGTGGAAATCAAGAGAGTTATTGTCATTCAAAAGTGTCTCACCGTGTTACCCGAAATACGAATTAAAATTATGTGCCGATAGGAGGGAGTAAAAATGGTAGTTAAACGTTTCATCCACGAATTCGGCTTGGAAATATTTTTCTTATATCGCGTGATCAATCATTTCAAAATGAAGTTTGCGTAAAAAATACTTTGGTTGCAAGTTATTCACAAGCGTTAATCGACTGGAAAATGTGTTGAAAACTCATCTTCGGTAATCGTCTCGAAGATAACTTTTGAACTGCTTCTAATTTTTAGACGCGGCCTGCATGTTTTAGAAAGTATACATTCTGAGCTTGAATTTGAACACAAAGTTTGTATTCTTTCAATGGAAATCAAGAGAGTTATTGTCGTTTGAAAGTGTCTCACCGTGTTACCCGAAATACGGATTCCAATTATTTGCCGATAGGAGGTAGTAAAAATGGTAGTTAAATGTTTTGCTCACGAATTTGGCTTGGAAATATTTTTCTTATAATGCGGGATCAATCTTCTCGAAATGAAGTTAAGGGTAAAAAATGCATTGGCTGCAAGTTATTCGCGAGCGTTAATCGATTTGAAAATGTGTTGAAAACTGATCTTCGGTAACCGTTTCTAAGATAACTCTTGAATGGTTAGGAACTTTTTGACATAGACCGCATGTTTTAGAAAGTATACATTCTCAGCTTGAATTTGAACACAAATTTTGTATTTTTTTTTGTGGAAATCTAGAGAGTTATTTTCATTTCAAAATGTCTGATCGTGTTACCCGAAATACGGATTCCAGTAATGTGCCGATAGGAGGGAATAAAAATGGATGTTAAATGTTTCAACCACGAATTTGGCCTGGAATTATTTTTCTTATATCGCGGGATCAATCATCTCGAAATGAAGTTTTGGGTAAAAAAATACTTCGTTTGCAAGTTATTCACGAGCGTTAATCGACTTGAAAATGTGTTGAAAACTCATCTTCGGTAATCATCTCGAAGATAACTTTTGAACTGTTCATAATTTTTAGACACGGCCTGCATGTTTTAGAAAGCACACACTCTGATCTTGAATTTGAACACAAATTTTATATTCTTTTAATGGAAATCAAGAGAGTTATTGTCGTCTGAAATAGCCTTACCGTGTAACCCGAAATACGGATTCCAATTATGTGCCGATAGGAGGGAGTAAAAGTGGAAGTTAAACGTTTCATCCACGAATTTGGCTTGGAAATATTTTTCTTATATCGCGGGATCAATCATCTCGAAATGAAATTTTGGGTAAAAAATACATCAGCTGCAAGTTATACATAAGCGTTAATCGACTTGAAAATCTGTTGAAAACTCATCTTCGGTAATCGTCTCGGAGATAACTTTTGAACTGCTTGGAATTTTTAGACGCGGCCTGCATGTTTTAGAAAGCACACATTTTGATCCCGAATTTGAACACAAATTTTGTCTTCTTTCAATGGAAATCAAGAGAGTTATTGTCGTTTGAAAGTGCCTTACCGTGTTACTCAAAATACGGATTCCAATTATGTGCCGATAGGAGGGAGTAAAAATGGAAGTTAAACGTTTCATCCACGAATTTGGCTTGGAAATATTTTTCTTATATTGCGGGATCAATCATCTTGAAATGATGTTTTGGGTAAGAAATACATTAGTTGCATGTTATTCACGAGCGTTAATCGACATGAAATTGTGTTGAAAACTCATCTTCGGTAATCGTTTTGAAGATAACTTTTGAACTGCTTGTAATTTTTAGACACGGCCTGCATGTTTCAGAAAGTACACATTCTGAGCTTGAATTTGAACACAAATTTTGTATTCTTTCAATGGAAATCAAGAGATTTATTTTCATTTGAAAGTGTCTCACCGTGTTACCCGAAATACGGATTACAGTTATTTGCCGATAGGAGGAAGTAAAAATGGTACTTAAACGTTTCGTTCATGAATTTCGCTTGGAAATATTTTTCTTATAATGCGGGATCAATCATTTCGAAGTGAAGTTAAGGGTAAAAAATACACTGGTTGCAAGTTATTCACGAGCTTTTATCGATTTGAAAATGTAATTAAAACTCATCCTCAGTAATCGTTTCAGACATAACTCTTGAACGGTTAGGAATTTTTAGACGCGGCCCGCATGTTTTAGAAAGTATACATTCTCAGCTTGAATTTGAACACAAATTTTTTACTCTTTTTCTGGAAATCTAGAGAGTTATTGTCATTGCAAAATGTCTGACCGTGTTACCCGAAATACGGATTCCAATTATGTGCCAATAGGTGGGAGTAAAAATGGAGGTTAAACGTTTCAACCACGAATTTGGCTTGTAAATATTTTTCTTATATTGCGGGATCAATCATCACAAAATGAAGTTTTGGGTAAAAAATACTTCGGTTGCAAGTTATTCACGAGCATTAATCGACTTGAAAATGTGTTGAAAACTTATCTTCGGTAATCGTCTCGAAGGTAACTTTTGAACTGTTCAGAATTTTTAGACACGGCCTGCATGTTTTAAAAAGCACAAATTCTGATCTTGAATTTGAACACAGATTTTGTATTCTTTCAATGGAAATCAGGAGAGTTATTGTCGTTTGAAATTGCCTTACCGTGTGACCCGAAATACGGATTCCAATTATGTGCCGATAGGAGGGAGTAAAAATGGAAGTTAAACGTTTCATCCACGAATTTGGCTTGGAAATATTTTTCTTATATCTCGGGATCAATCATCTCAAAATGAGGTTTTGGGTAAAAAATATTTCGGTTGCAAGTTATTCACGAGCGTTAATCGACTTGAAAATGTGTTGAAAACTCATCTTCGGTAATTGTCTCGAAGGTAACTTTTGAACTGTTCAGAATTTTTAGACACGGCCTGCATGTTTTACAAAGCACACATTCTGATCTTGAATTTGAACACAAATTTTGTATTCTTTCAATGGAAATAAAGATAGGTATTGTCGTTTGAAATTGCCTTACCGTTTTACCCGAAATACGGATTCCAATTATGTGCCGATAGGAGGGAGTAAAAATGGAAGTTAAACGTTTCATCCACGAATTTGGCCTGGAAATATTTTTCTTATAACGCGGGACCAATCATCTCGAAATGAAATTTTGGGTAAAAAAAACTTTGGCTGCAAGTTATTCATGACCGTTAATCGACTTGAAAATGTGTTGAAAACTCATCTTCGGTAATCGTCTCAGAGATAACTTTTGAACTGCTTGGAATTTTTAGATGCGGCCTGCATGTATTAGAAAGTACACATTCTGAGCTTGAATTTCAACACAAATTTTGTATTCTTTCAATGGAAATCAAGAGAGTTATTGTCGTTTCAAAGTGTCTCACCATGTTACCCGAAATACGAATTAATGTTATATTCCGATAGGAGGGAGTAAAAATGGAAATTAAATGTTTCATCCACGTATTTGGCTTGGAAATATTTTTCTTGTATAGCGGGATCAATCATCTCAAAATGAAGTTTTGGGTAAAAAATACATCGGTTGCAAGTTATTCACGAGCGTTAATCGACTTGCAAATGTGTTGAAAACTCATCTTTGGTAGTCGCCTCGAAGATAAATTTTGAACTGCTTGGAATTTTTAGACGCGGCTTGCATGTTTTCGAAAGTACACATTCTGATCTTGAATTTGAACACAAATTTTGTATTTTTTCAATGTAAATCAAGAGAGTTATTGTTGTTTGAAAGTGTCTCATCGTGTTACCCGAAATAAGGATTCCAATTATGTGCCGATAGGAGGGAGTAAAAATGGAAGTTAAACATTTCAACCACAAATTTGGCTTGAAAATATTTTCCTTATATCGCGGGATCAATCATCTCAAAATGAAGTTTTGGATAAAAAATACTTCGGTTGCAAGTTTTTCACGAGCGTTAATCGACTTTAACATGTGTTGAATACTCATCTTCGATAATCGTCTTGAAGTTAACTTTTGAACTGTTCAGAATTTTTAGACACGACCTGCATGTTTTAGAAAGCACACATTCTGATCTTGAATTTGAACACAAATTTTGTATTCTTTGAACGGAAATCAAGAGAGTTATTTTCGTTTGAAATTGCCTTACCGTGTTACCCGAAATACGGATTCCAATTATGTGCCGATAGGAGGGAGTAAAAATGGAAGTTAAACGTTTCATCCACGAATTTGGCCTGGAAATATTTTTCTTATAACGCGGGATCAATCATCTCGAAATGAAATTTTGGGTAAAACAAAGTTTGGCTGCAAGTTATTCACGACCGTTAATCGACTTGAAAATGTGTTGAAAACTCATCTTCGGTAAACGTCTCAGAGATAACTTTTGAACTGCTTGGAATTTTTAGATGCGGCCTGCATGTATTAGAAAGTACACATTCTGAGCTTGAATTTCAACACAAATTTTGTATTCTTTCAATGGAAATCAAGAGAGTTATTGTCGTTTCAAAGTGTATCACCGTGTTACCCGAAATACGAATTAAAATTATATTCCGATAGGAGGGAGTAAAAATGGAAGTTAAATGTTTCATCCACGTATTTGGCTTGGAAATATTTTTCTTGTATAGCGGGATCAATCATCTCAAAATGAAGTTTTGGGTAAAAAATACATCGGTTGCAAGTTATTCACGAGCGTTAATCGACTTGAAAATGTGTTGAAAACTCATCTTCGGTAGTCGCCTCGAAGATAAATTTTGAATTGCTTGGAATTTTTAGACGCGGCTTGCATGTTTTCGAAAGTACACATTCTGATCTTGAATTTGAACACAAATTTTGTATTTTTTCAATGTAAATCAAGAGAGTTATTGTTGTTTGAAAGTGTCTCATCGTGTTACCCGAAATAAGGATTCCAATTATGTGCCGATAAGAGGGAGTAAAAATGGAAGTTAAACGTTTCAACCACAAATTTGGCTTGAAAATATTTTCCTTATATCGCGGGATCAATCATCTCAAAATAAAGTTTTGGATAAAAAATACTTCGGTTGCAAGTTTTTCACGAGCGTTAATCGACTTGAACATGTGTTGAATACTCATCTTCGGTAATCGTCTCGAAGGTAACTTTTGAACTGTTCAGAATTTTTAGACACGACCTGCATGTTTTAGAAAGCACACATTCTGATCTTGAATTTGAACACAAATTTTGTATTCTTTCAATGGAAATCAAGAGAGTTATTTTCGTTTGAAATTGCCTTACCGTGTTACCCGAAATACGGATTCCAAATATGTGCCGATAGGAGGGAGTAAAAATGGAAGTTAAACGTTTCATCCACGAATTTGGCCTGGAAATATTTTTCTTATAACGCGGGATCAATCATCTCGAAATGAAATTTTGGGTAAAAAAAACTTTGGCTGCAAGTTATTCATGACCGTTAATCGACTTGAAAATGTGTTGAAAACTCATCTTCGGTAATCGTCTCAGAGATAACTTTTGAACGGCTTGGAATTTTTAGATGCGGCCTGCATGTATTAGAAAGTACACATTCTGAGCTTGAATTTCAACACAAATTTTGTATTCTTTCAATGGAAATCAAGAGAGTTATTGTCGTTTCAAAGTGTCTCACCGTGTTACCCGAAATACGAATTAAAATTATATTCCGATAGGAGGGAGTAAAAATGGAAGTTAAATGTTTCATCCACGTATTTGGCTTGGAAATAATTTTCTTGTATAGCGGGATCAATCATCTCAAAATGAAGTTTTGGGTAAAAAATACATCGGTTGCAAGTTATTCACGAGCGTTAATCGACTTGAAAATGTGTTGAAAACTCATCTTCGGTAGTCGCCTCAAAGATAAATTTTGAACTGCTGGGAATTTTTAGATGCGGCTTGCATGTTTTCGAAAGTACACATTCTGATCTTGAATTTGAACACAAATTTTGTATTTTTTCAATGTAAATCAAGAGAGTTATTGTTGTTTGAAAGTGTCTCATCGTGTTACCCGAAATAAGGATTCCAATTATGTGCCGATAGGAGGGAGTAAAAATGGAAGTTAAACGTTTCAACCACAAATTTGGCTTGAAAATATTTTCCTTATATCGCGGGATCAATCATCTCAAAATGAAGTTTTGGATAAAAAATACTTCGGTTGCAAGTTTTTCACGAGCGTTAATCGACTTGAACATGTGTTGAATACTCATCTTCGGTAATCGTCTCGAAGGTAACTTTTGAACAGTTTAGAATTTTTAGACACGACCTGCATGTTTTAGAAAGCACACATTCTGATCTTGAATTTGAACACAAATTTTGTATTCTTTCAATGGAAATCAAGAGAGTTATTTTCGTTTGAAATTGCCTTACCGTGTTACCCGAAATACGGATTCCAATTATGTGCCGATAGGAGGGAGTAAAAATGGAAGTTAAACGTTTCATCCATGAATTTGGCTTGGAAATACTTTTCTTATATCGCGGGATCAATCATCTCGAAATGAAATTTTGGGTAAAAAATACTCTGGCTGCAAGTTATTCATGAGCGTTAATCGACTTGAAAATGTGTTGAAAACTCATCTTCGGTAATCGTCTCGGAGATAACTTTTGAACTGCTAGGAATTTTTAGACGTGGCCTGCATGCATAAGAAAGTACACACTCTGAGCTTGAATTTGAACACAAATTTTGTATTCTTTCAATGGAAATCAAGGGAGTTATTGTCGTTTAAAAGTGTCACACCGTGTTACCCGAAATACGAATTAAAATTATGTGCCGATAGGGGGGAGTAAAAATGGAAGTTAAACGTTTTATCCACGAATTTGGCTTGCAAATATTTTTCTTGTATAGCGGGATCAATCATCTCAAAATGAAGTTTTGGGTAAAAAATACATCGGTTGCAAGTTATTCACGAGCGTTAATTGACTTGAAAATGTGTTGAAAACACATCTTCGATAATTGTCTCGAAGATAACTTTTGAACTGCTTGCAATTTTTAGACGCAGCCTGCATGTTTTCGAAAGTACACATTCTGAGCTTGAATTTGAACACAAATTTTGTATTGTTTCAATGGAAATCAAGAGAGTTATTGTCGTTTGAAAGTGTCTCAACGTGTTTCCCAAAATACGGATTCTAATTAGGCGTCAATAGGAGGGAGTAAAAATGGAAGTTAAACGTTTCGCTCTCTAATTTGGCTTGGAAGTATTTTTCTTATATCATGGGATCAATCATCTTGAAATAAAGTTTAGGGTAAAAACTACTTTGGTTGCAAGTTATTCAGGAGCATTAATCGACTTGAAAATGTGTCGAAAACTCATCTTCGGTAAAAGTCTCGGAGATAACTTTTGAACAGTAAGGAATTTTTAGACGCGGCCCGCAAGTTTTAGAAAGTATACACTCTGAGCTTGAATTTGAACACAAATTTTGTATTTTTTCATTGGAAATCCAGAGAGTTATTGTCGTTTCGAAATGTCTCACCGTGTTGCCCGAAATACGGATTCCAATTATGTGCCGATAGAAGGGAGTAAAAATGGAAGTTAAACGTTTTGCTCACGAATTTGGGTTGGAAATATTTTTCTTATATTGCGGGATCAGTCAACTCGAAATGAAGTTAATGGTAAAAAATACTTTGGTTGCAGGTTATTCACGAGCGTTAATCGAATTGAAAATGTGTTGAAAACTCATATTCGGTAATCGTCTCGAAGATAACTTTTGAACTGTTTGAAATTTTTAGACGCGGCCTGCATGTTTTAGAAAGTACACATTCTGGGCTTGAATTTGAACACAAATTTTGTATT
The DNA here is from genome assembly GCA_030445155.1 of Quercus variabilis. Lineage (NCBI taxonomy): Eukaryota > Viridiplantae > Streptophyta > Magnoliopsida > Fagales > Fagaceae > Quercus > Quercus variabilis. The sequence goes on along the minus strand of CP129445.1, from coordinate 7,480,262 downwards.
CTTTCAATGGAAATCAAGAGAGTTATTGTCGTTTGAAAGTGTCTCAACGTGTTACCCGAAATACGGATTCTAATTATGTGTCGATAGGAGGGAGTAAAAATGGAAGTTAAACGTTTCGCTCTCTAATTTGGCTTGGAAATATTTTTCTTATATCAAGGGATCAATCATCTCGAAATAAAGTTTTGGGTGAAAACTACTTTGGTTGCAAGTTATTCAGGAGCATTAATCGACTTGAAAATATGTTGAAAACTCATCTTCGGTAGTCGTATCGGAGATAACTTTTTAACGGTAAGGAATTTTTAGACGTGGCCCGCACGTTTTAGAAAGTATACACTCTGAGCTTGAATTTGAACACAAATTTTGTATTTTTTCAGTGGAAATCCAGAGAGTTATTGTCGTTTCAAAATGTCTCCCTCACGAATTTGGCTTGGAAATATTTTTCTTATATTGTGGGATCAATCATCTCGAAATGAAGTTAATGGTAAAAAATACTTTGGTTGCAAGTTATTTACGAGCGTTAATCGATTTGAAAATGTGTTGAAATCTCATCTTCGATATCCGTTTCGAAGATTACTTTTGAACGGTTAGGAATTTTTAGACGCGGCCCACAAGTTTTAGAAAGTAGACACTCTGAGCTTGAATTTGAACACAAATTTTGTATTTTTCAATGGAAATCCAGAGAGTTATTGTCGTTTCAAAATGTCTCACCGTGTTGCCCGAAATACGGATTCCAATTATGTGCCGATAGGAGGGAGTAAAAATGGAAGTTAAACGTTTCGCTTTCTAATTTGGCTTGGAAATATTTTTCTTATATCATGGGATCAATGACCTCGAAATAAAGTTTTGGGTAAAAAATACTTTGGTTGCAAGTTATTCAAGAGCATTAATCGACTTGAAAATGTGTTGAAAACTCATATTCGGTAATCGTCTCGGAGATAACTTTTGAACAGTTTGGAATTTTTAGAAGCGGCCTGCACGTTTTAGAAAGTACACATTCTGAGCTTGAATTTGAACACAAATTTTGTATTCTTTCTATGGAAATCAAGAGAGTTATTGTCGTTTGAATGTGTCTCACCGTGTTACCCGAAATACGGATTCCAATTATGTGCCGATAGGAGGGACTAAAAATGGAAGTTAAACGTTTCTCTCACGAATTTGGCTTGGAAATATTTTTCTTATATTGTGGGGTCATTCATCCCGAATTGAAGTTAGTGGAAAAAAATACTTTGGTTGCAAGTTATTCACGAGCATTAATCGATTTGAAAATGTGTTGAAATCTCATCTTCGATATCCGTTCCAAAGATTACTTTTGAACGGTAAGGAATTTTTAGACGCAGCCAGCAAGTTTTAGAAAGTACACACTCTGAGCTTGAATTTGAACACAAATTTTGTATTCTTTCAATGGAAATCAAGAGAGTTATTGTCGTTTGAAAGTGTCTCACCATGTTACCCGAAATACGGATTCCAATTATGTGCCGATAGGAGGGAGTAAAAATGGAAGTTAAATGTTTCACTCACGAATTTGACTTCGAAATATTTTTCTTATATTGCAGGATCATTCATCTCAAAATGAAGTTAAGGGTAAAAAATACTTTGGTTGCAAGTTATTCACGAATTTAAACGTTTCGCTTTCTAATTTGGCTTGGAAATATTTTTCTTATATCATGGGATCAATCATCTCGAAATAAAGTTTTGGGTAAAAAATACTTTGGTTGCAAGTTATTCAGGAGCGTTAATCGACTTGAAAATGTCTTGAAAACACATCTTCAGTAATCGTCTCAGAGATAACTTTTGAACTGTTTGCAATTTTTAGACGTGGCCTGCATGTTTTAGAAAGTATGCATTCTGAGCTTGAATTTGAACACAAATTTTGTATTCTTTTTGTGGAAATCAAGAGAATTTTTGTCGTTTGAAATTGTCTGACCGTGTTACCCGAAATACGGATTCCAAATATGTGCCGATAGAATGGAGTAAAAATGGAAGTTAAACGTTTCATCCACGAATTTGGCTTGGAAATATTTCTCTTATATCGCGGGATCAATCATCTCGAAATGAAGTCTTGGATAAAAAATACTTTGGTTGCAAGTTATTCACGAGCGTTAATCGACATGAAAATGTGTTGAAAACTCATCTTCGGTAATCGTCTCGGAGATAACTTTTGAACAATTTGGAATTCTTAGACGCGGCCTGCATGTTTTAGAAAGTACACATTCTGAGCTTGAATTTGAACACAAATTTTGTATACATTCTGTGGAAATCAAGGGAGTTATTGTCGTTTGAAAGTGTCTCACCGTGTTACCCGAAATACGGATTCCAATTATGTCCCAATAGGAGAGAGTAAAAATGGAAGTTAAACGTTTCATCCACGAATTTAGGTTGGAAATATTTCTCTAATATCGTGGGATCAATCATCTCGAAATGAAGTTTTGGGTAAAAAATACTTTGGTTGCATGTTATTCACGAGCGTTAATCGACTTGAAAATGTGTTGAGAACTCGTCCTCGGTAATCGTCTCGAAGATACCTTTGGAACGGTTTTGAATTTCTAGACGCGGCCTTCAAGTTTTAGAATGTACACATTCTGAGCTTGAATTTGAAAACAAATTTTGTATTCTTTTTGTGGAAATCAAGAGAGTTACTGTCGTTTGACATTGTCTCGCCGTGTTACCCGAAATACAGATTCCAATTATGTGACGATAAGAGTGAGTTAAAATGGAAGTTAAACGTTTCATCCACGAATTTGGCTTGGAAATATTTTTCTTATATCGCGGGATCAATCATCTAGAAATGAAGTTTTGGGTAAAAAATTCTTTGGTTGCAAGTTATTCACGAGCATTAATCGACTTGAAATTGTGTTGAACATTTATCTTCGGTAATCGTCTCGAAGATAACTTTTCAACGGTTTGGAATTTTTAGACGCGGCCTACAAGTTTTAGAAAGTACACATTTTGAGCTTGAATTTGAACACAAATTTTGTACTCTTTTTGCGGAAATCAAGAGAGTTATTGTCGTTTGAAAATGCCTCCCCGTGTTACCAGAACTACGGATTCCAGTTATGCGCCGATAGGATTGAGTAAAAGTTGAAGTTAAAAGTTTCATCCACGAATTTTGCTTGGAAATATTTTTCATATTACGCGCGATCAATCATCTCGAAATGAAGTTTTGGGTAAAAAATACTTTGGTTGCAAGTTATTCACGAGTGTTAATCGACTTGAAAATGTTTTGAAAACTCATCTTCGGTAATCGTCTCGAAGATATGTTTGGAACGGTTTCGAATTTTTAGCCACAGCCTTCAAATTTTAGAATGTACAAATTCTGAGCTTGAATTTGAAAACAAATTTTGTATTCTTTTTGTGGAAATCAAGAGAGTAATTTTCGTTTGAAAATGTCTCACCGTATTACCCGAAATACGGATTCAAATTATCTGCCGATAGGAGGTAGTAAAAATGGAAGTTAAACGTTTCATCCAAGAATTTGGCTTGGAAATATTTTTCTTATATCGCGGGACCCGTCATCTCGAAATGAAGTTTTGGGTAAAAAAATACTTTGGTTGGAAGTTATTCTCGAGCGTTATTCAACTTTAAAATGTGTTGAAAACTCTGTTGGTTATATTTGGTTTTGTATCTCATACAAAACACATAGCGGAAGCAACAAACAAAGATCTATTTCATTCATGATTGATAACTTGCACTATATAAATTCTAGAATTTGCGTACCTTGGTGTGGAGGAATTCAAAACAAAAGATTATAAGTCCTTGGGAACGCTTTTAATCTTCACTCCAATTCCACTTTACGCCCAAGAAGTGTGGTCTCTCAATCAATTTCCAAGGGAGAATAACTGAGTGGTTTCACTCGCACATACACACCACTTCACAATGGTGTCTCACTTTTTCTCTAATCTCTAATAAAAAATCTGTATGTCTCTCCCTTTATATATAATTGATTATCTAATTGGGCCGGCCTATTGGGCCTTTCCAATTGGGCTTTAATGTGTGGCTTGGAGTGGGACCAAAAGGACCAATAAGACACTAGCTCCAATGGGCTTTGGACTTTTCTGTCAACTCTTGACAAGTCCAAAGTTACCATTAATTATATTTAATACCACTATATAAATATAATTGCACTCTAGGCCTTATTAATAAATTATATCCCAAAACTTTATTTTACATACAACCCCTTCATAAAATATTCGTAGTAATTCAAAGTCATAAATATAAACTGTCACTTTGAAGATTACTACGTCTTAATCCTTGAGTACTCGGTTTAATCTTTTTTAAGTTATTCATTATATATTTATGAAATCCAATTTCATAAATATATACTTTAGTAATTTCTTACCAAAGTGGTTAGGCCTAACTCTCTGAATAACTAAACCCATTAAACTTATCTCAAGGGAATATTTTAAATCTCTGTTAAGAGACTATGAATTCCATCTTGAGAATATATGTTCCATCAACACACAATGTGGCTGCCCAACATACTGAGGTTTTGACCGTTACTTTAGATCTCACTCCTGATATATCAAAGCAACCTACACTTCATGATTAGGTCCATTATTCTCTCAGGATTAAGAGTTCATGCAAATATAAGTCGTGAGATTTATTATTCAATTGACAATCGTTAGGAGAATAATAAATCTCACAGCGGTCCAGTTCAATATGTCTTAACTCTTAAAACATATTAACATATCAACTAGAAGTCTCCACTTCCATGATCAAGACAAATCATCTTAGTTGATATGTTATAATCTTCGCAGATGAAATGCCCAATTTCATCACCGACTATGAACTAAAATTCTGAGTTTACAAAGAACTTGTGACTTATATCTTCTGTGACTAAATCACATAAATCACATACTATGCATCTCATGGACTAAATGATAATGTCCGAATATTCATGTTACCATTATTTTAGATAATAATAAAACAACTTTATTCATCACAACATTAAGTCATACATAATGTCATACATAGCATCATACAATAGGATTTAAGGGCATTAATACTAACAATCTCCCACTTGCCCTAAAGACTATTGTGCACTAATCTAACTCCCATTCGCTCAAATGTGACTCGAAGGTCCTTTGAGGCAAGGCTTTAGTAAAGGGATCTGCTAGATTATTTGCACTTTCAATCTTTGCTACCACCACATCTCCACGAGCAATAATATCTCTAATGATGTGATATTTTCTCTCAATGTGCTTTCCTTTCTTGTGGTTCCTTGGATCTTTTGATTATGCAACTGCACCACTATTGTCGCAAAACAATGTGATGGGAACTTGTTCCATTCTCATTACACCAAGGTCAGAAAGAAATTTCTTGAGCCATACAGCTTCTTTTGCTGCTTCACAAGCAGCAACATATTCTGCTTCCATGGTGGAGTCCGCAATACAAGATTGTTTGACACTCCTCCATGTTATGGCTCCACCTTCCAAGGTGAATACACATCCTGATGTGGACTTTCTGAAATCTAGATCCGACTGAAAATCTGAATCTGTATAGCCAATGGGTATCAAATCCTCACACCGATAAACAAGCATATAATCTCTCGTTCTCCGTAGATACTTGAGAATATGCTTTACAGCTTGCCAATGTTTTGGTCCTGGATTTGATTGATATCGGCTAACCATGCCTACTGAATAACAAATATTTGGTCTAGTATAAAGCATGGCATACATGAGACTTCCTACTGCAGAAGCATAAGGAACTTGTCTCATCATATCCTTTTCCTCTTGAGTTTTAGGCCTTTGGTCATCAGACAGAGGAACTCCATGTCTGAAAGGAAGTAATCCTTTCTTGGAGTTTTGCATGCTAAACCGTTCTAGAACCTTATCTATATATCCAGCCTGTGATAAGCCTAACATCCTATTCTTGCGATCTCGCCAAAGCTTGATCCCTAGAATAAAGTTAGCCTCACCCAAGTCCTTCATATCAAATTGGTTTGACAACCAAACCTTTACTGATGACATTACCCCTACATCATTTCCAATGAGTAGAATGTCATCAACGTAAAGTACTAGGAACATTACTACTTTATCTCGATGTCTTTTGTACACATATGGTTCATCAAGATTTTGTTCAAAACCAAATGACTTGATTGCTTGATCAAATCTGATGTTCCATGACCTAGATGCTTGTTTAAGTCCATAAATGGACCTTTTTAACTTGCATACCATATGCTCTTGGTTCTTTGCTATGAAACCTTCTGGTTGCATCATATAGATTTCTTCTTCAAGATTGCCATTAAGAAATGCAGTCTTGACATCCATTTGCCAAATCTCATAATCATAATGAGCAGCAATGGATAAGAGAATTCTGATAGATTTAAGCATAGCTACTGGCGAAAAAGTTTCATCATAGTCAATACCTTCTTTTTGTGTATACCCTTTCGCCACTAGTCTTGCTTTAAAGGTTTCAACCTTTCCATCTACCCCTCTCTTCCTCTTGTAAACCCATTTGCAACCAACAGGTTTAATGCCATTAGGCGCCTTTACAAGATCCCAAACTTGATTGGAATACATGGAATCTAATTCAGATTTCAAAGCTTTGATCCAATGATGTGCATCTATATCATTCATTGCCTCTTCATAAGTGTAGGGATCCGATTCAGCCTCTTCTGAGATAGCTTCATAAGTTTCTCCCAAACCTATGAATCTTATAGGAGGTCGAATAATTCTCCCACTACGACGAGGCACTTGTGTACTAGACGTCTTATGAGTAGTATCTTGTGGTGTATCCAATACAACCACATCATCCTTAATTTCATCTATTGGTTGTTCAACTAAAGGTTCATTCATTTCAGCCAAAACAACTTTATTTCTAGGATCAAAATTATTCATATAATCATCTTCCAAAAATTTTGCATGTGTGCTAACAAACACTTTGTTATCTTTATGATTATAGAATAAATAACCCTTTGTTTCTTTTGAATACCCTAAAAACATGCATACTTCGGTTTTAGATTCCAACTTATCAGACTTCCTTTTCAACACATGTGCTGGACATCCCCAAATGTGGAGATATTTCATACTAGGCTTACGCCCACTCCACAATTCCTTTGGTGTGTTGGGAACAGATTTTGATGGAACTAAATTCAAAATATGCATTGCAGTTTTTAGTGCATATCCCCAAAAAGAAATTGGTAAAGTTGAGTAACTCATCATGGACCTAACCATTTCCAAAAGAGTCCTATTCCTTCTTTCTGCTACACCATTCTGTTGGGGAGTTCCAGGTGCAATCAATTGGGATATAATCCCATTTTGAGTTAAGTAATCCTTGAAATCCCCAAGAAGGTATTCACCACCACGATCAGATCGAATGGCTTTTATCCGTTTACCTAATTGATTCTCAACTTCAGCCCTAAACTCTTTGAACTTTTCAAAGGCTTCGGACTTTCGTCTCATTAGGTACACATAACCATATCTAGAGTAATCATCAGTAAAAGTGATGAAATACTCGTAACCTCCTTTTGCTTGGGTTGACATAGGACCACATACATCTGTATGAACTAATTCAAGCAACTCTTGGGCTCTTCTACCTTTTGCTTTAAAAGGTCGTTTAGTCATTTTGCCTTCCAAACAAGATTCACAAACTGGAAATTCATCAAAGTCCAATAGCTCTAAAAGTCCATCTTTGATCAGTCTTTGAATTCTATTTGGATTAATATGACCCAAACGCAAGTGCCAAAGATATGCTTCATTAGTAGAAGGAAACTTTCTCTTTAATGATTTTACATGAGAGTTATGATCTAATTCAGAATTATATAATTCATGTTTATCAGGAGTTAAAATATAAAGACCATCCACAATATTGCCAGAACAGATAAACACTTTATCCTTCTTTATTACAACATTGTCTTTTAGGATAACATAATATCCATGTTTACCTAAATAAGTTGCAGAAATTAAATTTCTACGAACATTAGGTACATACAAACAGTCTTCCAATACTAAAACTCTAGATTCAAAACATAAATTAAACACTCCAATAGCTACAACTGGAATCCTGCTTCCATCAGCCAAGGTAAGAAACATTTCCCCTTCATTCAGCTTTCTGGTCTCCTGAAACCCCTGCAAGGATTTGCAGATATGATTAGTACAACCTGAATCCACACACCAGGAATCTGTGGGATTCTGTACCAAACATGTTTCAAGAAGGAATATGCTTTTCATACCTCTATTCTTAGCAGCCTTAAATATTGGACAATTCCTCTTCCAATGTCCTTTCTCACCACAATGGAAACACTTTCCTTTGGTTTTCTTTCCTTTGTTGGCAACTCCTAAGGCAACTTGTTTACCATCTTTCTTAGTGAAGTTCTTCTTCTTCTTCTTACCTTTGCCTTTCGACTTAGGTTGAGAAGTAGAAGCTTCACCAACATTGGCTTCAACACTAGAAGTACCAAGGATGCCTTCCGCCGCTACCAACTCATTCATCAATTCAGACAATGTATAAATCTTTTTGTTCATATTATAGTTAAGTCTGAATTCCTTGAATGATTGTGGTAGTGACTGGAGTATCATATCCACTTGGGATTCTCCATCAATATCGGCACCTAAAACTTCTAATGTATTCAGATTAGAGATCATCCTAAGACAATGCTCCCTCACTGAAGTACCTTCAGCCATTTTGGTATTATAAATCTGCCTCATAGTTTCTTGCCTAGCAGAACGGCCTTGCTCACCAAACATCTCCTTCAGACTGAGCATAATGTCCGAAGCTAGTTCTACATCCTGCATTTGATGCTGTAGAACATTTGAAATAGATGCTAGGATATAGTACTTAGCCATCTCATTAGATTTTTGCCAACGATCATATCGCTGTTTTTCCTCAAGAGGAGCATCTAATGATGGAAAGCTAGGACATGGTTGAGTAAGCACATATTTGTGCTCTTCAGCAGTAAGAACAATGTCCAAGTTTCTTTTCCAGTCAACATAGTTGGATCCAGTCAGTTTGTTTTGATTAAGTATAGCAACAAGTGGGCTAAATGATGCCATGATTTTAAATCTGAAAATAATAAACATGAATATAATAAGTAAACTAGACATTATCAATTTAGCATATAAACATATATTATGGAACCTTATAAAACCATAAAATAATATATGCAACGACAAACCAATCCATGTCTATAATTCCTTGGTAGCAAGTTTATTATAAACACATTAATTGATTGAGAACTATTCTCATTATTAGTGCTATCATGATAACTCTTATCATACACTAATAATATGCCGTATTAGCTTTAGCCTCTAAGTGATAATGACATAGCTCCTTTGGGAGGTTAACATTGCACTTAGTCTAGTGTACACCATTATCTAGAATCATGTGTAACCACATTTCATCTCCCTTATAATGTTTAAACTTGTAGTACCATGGAACAAAACACCCTCCTTTGGGATCGCGAGGCATATACGCCAAGACGAGGCGCTTGTCCACACTACTTTAAACAGGTTAGTTCAATCTTGTAGTACTATAAAATAAACACCCTCCTTTGGGATCGCAAGGCATATACGCCAAGACAAGGTGCTTACCCACACTACTATAAACTGATAATGGAGGCCATGAGATACAACTCTTGTATCTCTCTCCCACTAGATATTTTAAATTAAAGGTTTTTAAGATCAAGAACCATATTAATGCTAGAAACCCTTGAAAACATAATCCTAATCTCATTAGGAATAATTTTCATTAAATGAATACTTTAATCCTAGCATTAATATATATATATATATATCCATGTATCTCTATATGAATTGCAACATATGAAATACACCTTAATATATGAATCCAAAGCATCCAAGGCATATAAAATTTGAATGCATGTGAAACCATATAAATAAAGATATATATATATATATATATAACATACGGATTCAAGGCATTTATCACATCTAAATAAAATGGCCACCAAGAATTCTCATGTACAAGATGGCTATCATGGCAACAACTTTCAATTGACACGTGATAAACAATTAAAAGCATGAATAGCCAAGATGGTTCATGCACATGGTAGTTACAATTGACAAGATGGTTCATGCATATGGTAGTTACAAAACGGTTACTACAACAATTAATAACTACCATTAAGTATTACAATCGGTGCATCATATATGTAACATACGGATTCAACACTTCCAAGGCATGCAATGAAGGATCCAAGTTGTGCAATGAATATACGGATTCATGCAAATGATAGTTATTTGAATAACTACCCTTCATTTCAATAACTACCATTGATAATAACTACTTCCTTGGCAATTACTAAGACACGGCACCATCCAATAAGTAAAGCCAAGATGTCCATTTCGAATAAACCAATGCAATACAATGGTTATTATCATGAACGGTTATCCTTGGCAATGAAATTCTTTAAAAAGAATTTCTCTTGGACAACAAATCAAGAGAATATGCATCCTGTGGTGTGAACCCAATATCATCAAGAAACCATTTTTCTTTTATTCTAAAATCCAATCAAATGCTATACAATCATGATATGAAAACCTGGCTCTGATACCAATTGTTGGTTATATTTGGTTTTGTATCTCATACAAAACACATAGCGGAAGCAACAAACAAAGATCTATTTCATTCATGATTGATAACTTGCACTATATAAATTCTAGAATTTGCGTACCTTGGTGTGGAGGAATTCAAAACAAAAGATTATAAGTCCTTGGGAACGCTTTTAATCTTCACTCCAATTCCACTTTACGCCCAAGAAGTGTGGTCTCTCAATCAATTTCCAAGGGAGAATAACTGAGTGGTTTCACTCGCACATACACACCACTTCACAATGGTGTCTCACTTTTTCTCTAATCTCTAATAAAAAATCTGTATGTCTCTCCCTTTATATATAATTGATTATCTAATTGGGCCGGCCTATTGGGCCTTTCCAATTGGGCTTTAATGTGTGGCTTGGAGTGGGACCAAAAGGACCAATAAGACACTAGCTCCAATGGGCTTTGGACTTTTCTGTCAACTCTTGACAAGTCCAAAGTTACCATTAATTATATTTAATACCACTATATAAATATAATTGCACTCTAGGCCTTATTAATAAATTATATCCCAAAACTTTATTTTACATACAACCCCTTCATAAAATATTCGTAGTAATTCAAAGTCATAAATATAAACTGTCACTTTGAAGATTACTACGTCTTAATCCTTGAGTACTCGGTTTAATCTTTTTTAAGTTATTCATTATATATTTATGAAATCCAATTTCATAAATATATACTTTAGTAATTTCTTACCAAAGTGGTTAGGCCTAACTCTCTGAATAACTAAACCCATTAAACTTATCTCAAGGGAATATTTTAAATCTCTGTTAAGAGACTATGAATTCCATCTTGAGAATATATGTTCCATCAACACACAATGTGGCTGCCCAACATACTGAGGTTTTGACCGTTACTTTAGATCTCACTCCTGATATATCAAAGCAACCTACACTTCATGATTAGGTCCATTATTCTCTCAGGATTAAGAGTTCATGCAAATATAAGTCGTGAGATTTATTATTCAATTGACAATCGTTAGGAGAATAATAAATCTCACAGCGGTCCAGTTCAATATGTCTTAACTCTTAAAACATATTAACATATCAACTAGAAGTCTCCACTTCCATGATCAAGACAAATCATCTTAGTTGATATGTTATAATCTTCGCAGATGAAATGCCCAATTTTATCACCGACTATGAACTAAAATTCTGAGTTTACAAAGAACTTGTGACTTATATCTTCTGTGACTAAATCACATAAATCACATACTATGCATCTCATGGACTAAATGATAATGTCCGAATATTCATGTTACCATTATTTTAGATAATAATAAAACAACTTTATTCATCACAACATTAAGTCATACATAATGTCATACATAGCATCATACAATAGGATTTAAGGGCATTAATACTAACAAACTCATCTTCGGTAGTTTTCTCGAAGATAACTTTTGAACGGTTTGGAATTTTTTCAACGCGGCCTACAAATTTATGAAAGTACACATTTTGAGCTTGAATTTGAACACAAATTTTGTATTTTTTTTTGTGGAAATCAAGAGAGTTAGTGTCGTTTGAAAATGTCTCAACGTGTTACCCGAAATACGGATTCCAATTATGTGCTGAAAGGAGGGAGTAAAAATGGAAGTGAAACGTCTCACCCACGAATTTGGCTTGGAAATATTTTTTTTATATCGCGGGACCAATCATCTCGAAATGAAGTTTTGGGTAAAAAATACTTTGGTTGCAAGTTATTCACGAGCGTTAATCAACTTGAAAATGTGTTGATATCTCATCTTCGGTAATCGTCTCGTAGATACCTTTGGAACGGTTTGGAATTTTTAGACGCGGCCTTCAAGTTTAAGAAAGTGCACATTCTGAGCTTGAATTTGAACACAAATTTTGTATTCTTTTTGTGGAAATCAAGAGAGTTATTGTCGTTTGAATATGTCTCACCGTGTTACTCGAAATATGGATTCCAATTCTGTGCCGATAGGAGGGAGTAAAAATGGAAGTTAAACGTTTCATCCACGAATTTGGCTTGGAAATATTTTTCTTATATCGCGGGACCAATCATCCCGAAATTGGTTGCAAGTTATTCACGAGCGTTAATCGACTTGAAAATGTGTTGAAAACTCAACTTCGGTAATCGTGTCGAAGATACTTTTGGAACGGTTTCGAATTTTTAGACGCGGCCTGCTTGTTTTAGAAAGTACCCATTCTGAGGTTGAATTTGAACACAAATTTTGTATTCTTTTTATCGAAATCAAGAGAGTTATTGTCGTTTGGAAATGTCTCACCGTGTTACCCGAAATACGGATTCCAATTATGTGCCGATAGGAGGGAGTAAAAATGGAAGTTAAACGTTTCATCCACGAATTTGGCTTGGAAATATTTTTCTTATATCGCGGGACCAATCATCTGAAAATGAAGTTTTGGTTAAAAAAATACTTTGGTTGCAAGTTATTCACGAGCGTTAATCGACTTGAAAATGTGTTGAAAACTGATCTTCGGTAATCGTCTCGAAGATAACTTTTGAACGGTTTAGAATTTTTATGACGCGGCCTGAAAATTTGAGAAAGTACACATTTTGAGTTTGAATTTGAACACAGATTTTGTATTCTTTTTGTGGAAATCAAGAGAGTTATTGTCGTTTCAAAATGTCTGACTGTGTTACCCGAAATACGGATTCCAATTACGTGCCGATAGGAGGAATAAAAATGGAAGTTAAACGTTTCGTCCACGAATTTGGCTAGGAAATATTTTTCTTCTATCGCGGGATCAATCATCTCGAAATGAAGTTTTTGGTAAAAAATACTTTGATTGCAAGTTATTCATGAGCGTTAATCGACTTGAAAATATGTTGAAAACTGACCTTTGGTAATCGTCTCGAAGATAACTTTTGAACGGTGTCGAATTTTTAGACGCGTCCTCCAAGTTTTCGAAAGTACACATTTTGAGCTTGAATTTGACACAAATTTTGTATTCTTTTTGTGGAAATCAAGAGAGTAATTGTCGTTTGAAAATGTCTCACCGTGTTACCCGATATACGGATTCAAATTATGTGCCGATAGGAGGGAGTAAAAATGGAAGTTAAACGTTCAATCCACGAATTTGGCTTTGAAATATTTTTCTTAAATCGCGGGATCAATCATCTAGAAAATGAAGTTTTCGGTGAAAAATACTTTGGTTGCAAGTTATTCACGAGCGTTATTCGACTTGAAAATGTGTTGAAAACTCATCTTCGGTAACTTTCTCGAAGAGAACTTTCGAACGGTTTGGAATTTTTACGACACGGCCTACAAATTTTTGAAAGTACACATTTTTAGCTTGAATTTGAACACAAACTTCGCATTCTTTTTGTGGAAATCAAGAGAGTTAGGGTCGTTTGAAAATGTCTCATCGTGTTACCCGAAATACGGATTCCAATTATGTGCTGATAGGAGGGAGTAAGAATGGAAGTTAAATGTGTCATCCACGAATTTGGCTTGGAAATATTTTTCTTATATCGCGGGACGAATCATCTTGAAATGAAGTTTTGGGTAAAAAATACTTTGGTTGGATGTTATTCACGAGCGTTAATCGAATTGAAAATGTGTTGAAAACTCATCCTCGGTAATTGTCTCAAAGATACCTTTGGAATGGTTTGGAATTTTTAGACGCGGCCTTCCAGTTTTAGAATGTACACTTTCTGAGCTTGAATTTTACCACAAATTTTGTATCCTTTTTGTGGAAATCAAGAGAGTTATTGTCGTTTGAAAATGTCTCACCGTGTTACCTGAAATACGGATTCCAATTATATGCCGATAGGAGTGTGTAAAAATGGAAGTTAAATGTTTCATCCACGAATTTGGCTTGGAAATTTTTCTCTTATATCGCGGGATCAATCATCTCAAAATGAAGTTTTCGGTAAAAAAAAATTTGGTTGCAGGTTATTCACGAGCGTTATTCAACTAGAAAATGTGTTGAAAACTCATCTTCTTTAATTGTCTCGAAGATAACTTTTGAACGGTTTGGAATTTTTACGAGGCGGCCTACAAATTTTATAAAGTGCTCATTTTGAGCTTGAATTTGAACACGGATTTTGTATTCTTTTTGTGGAAATCAAAAGAGTTATTGTCGTTTGAATATGTCTCACCGGGTTACCTGAAAGTACGGATTCCAATTATGTGCCGATAGGAGGAAGTAAAAATGGAAGTTAAACGTTTCATCCACGAATTTCGCTTGGAAATATTTTTCTTATATCGCGGGATCAATCATCTCGAAATGAAGTTTTGGGTAAAAAATACTTTGGTTGCAAGTTATTCTCGAGCGTTAATCGACTGGAAAATGTGTTGAAAACTCATCTTCGGTAATCGTCTCGAAGATACCCTTGGAACGGTTTCGAATTTTTAGACGCGGCCTTCAAGTTTTAGAGTGTGCACATTCTGAGCTTGAATTTGAAAACAAATTTTGTATTTTTCTTGTGAAAATCAAGACAGTTATTGTCGTTTGAAAATGTCTCATCGTGTTACACGAAATACGGATTCCAATTATGTCCCAATAGGAGGGAGTAAAAATGGAAGTTAAACGTTTCATCCACGAATTTCGCTTGGAAATATTTTTCTTATATCGCGGGATCAATCATCTCGAATTGAAGTTTTGGGTAAAAACTACTTTGGCTGCAAGTTATTCACAAGCGTTAATCGACTTGACAAAGTGTTGAAAACTCATCTTCGGTAATCGTCTCGAAGATACCTTTGGAACGGTTTGGAAATTTTAAAGGCGGCCTTCAAGTTTTAGAAAGTACACATTCTGAGCATGAATTTGAACACAAATTTTGGATTCTTTTAGAGCAAAATCAAGAGAGTTCTTGTCGTTTGAAAATGTCTCACCGTGTTACCCGAACTACGGATTCCAATTATGTGCCGATAGGAGTGAGTAAAAATGGAAGTTAAACGTTTCATCCACGAATTTCACTTGGAAATATTTTTCTTACATCGCGGGATCAATCATCTCGATATGAAGTTTTGGGTAAAAAATACTTTGGTTGCAAGTTATTCAAGAGTGTTAATCGACTTGAAAATGTGTTGAAAACTCATCCTCGGTAATCGTCTCGAAGATACCTTTGGAACGGTTTCGAATTTTTAGACGCGGCCTTCAAGTTTTAGAATGTCCACATTCTGAGCTTGAATTTGAAAACGAATTTTGTATTCTTTTTGTGGAACTCAAGAGAGTTATTGTCGTTTGAAAATGTCTCACCGTGTTACCCGAACTACGGATTCCAATTATGTGCCGATAGGAGTGAGTAAAAATGGAAGTTAAACGTTTCATCCACGAATTTCACTTGGAAATATTTCTCTAATATCGCGGGTTCAATCATCTCGAAATGAAGTTTTGGGTGAAAAATACTTTGGTTGCAAGTTATTCACGAGCGTTAATCGACTTGAAAATGTGTTGAGAACTCGTCCTCGGTAATCGTCTCGAAGATACCTTTGGAACGGTTTCGAATTTTTAGATGCGGCCTTCAAGTTTTAGAATGTACACATTCTGAGGTTGAATTTGAAAACTAATTTTGTATTCTTTTTGTGGAAATCAAGTGAGTTATTGTCGTTTGAAAATGTCTCACCGTGTTACCCGAAATACATATTCCAA
The DNA here is from genome assembly GCA_030445155.1 of Quercus variabilis. Taxonomy (NCBI): domain Eukaryota; kingdom Viridiplantae; phylum Streptophyta; class Magnoliopsida; order Fagales; family Fagaceae; genus Quercus; species Quercus variabilis. The sequence continues at coordinate 7,464,124 of CP129445.1, read as the reverse complement.
TTTTGTGCCGATAGGAGTGATTAAAAATGGAAGTTAAATGTTTCATCCACGAATTTGGCTTGGAAATATTTTTCTTATATCGCGGGACCAATCATCTCGAAATGAAGTTTTGGGTAAAAAATACTTTGGTTGGAAGTTATTCACGAGCATTATTTGACTTGAAAATGTGTAGAAAACTCATCTTCGGTAATTTTCTCGAAGAAAACTTTTCAACTGTTTGGAATTTTTTCAACGCGGCCCCCAAATTTAAGAAAGTACACATTTTGAGCTTGAATTTGAACACAAATTTTGCATTCTTTTTGTGGAAATCAAGAGAGTTACTGTCGTTTGAAAATGTCTCACCGTGTTACCCGAAATACGGATTCCATTTATGTACCGATAGGAGGCAGTAAAAATGGAAGTTAAACGTTTCATCCACGAATTTGGCTTGGAAATATTTTTCTGATATCGCGGGACCAATGATCTCGAAATGAAGTTTTGGGTAAAAAATACTCTAGTTGCAAGTTATTCACGAGCGTTAATCGAATTGAAAATGTGTTGAAAGCTCATCCTCGGTAATCGTCTCGAAGATACCATTGGAACGGTTTGGAATTTTTAGACGCGGCCTGCAAGTTTTAGAAAGTACACTTTCTGAGCTTGAATTTGAACACAAATTTTGTGTTCTTTTTGTGGAAATCAAGAGAGTTATTGTCGTTTGAAAATGACTCACCGTGTTACCCGAAATACGGATTCCAATTATATGTCGATAGGAGTGAGTAAAAATGGAAGTTAAACGTTTAATTCACGAATTTGGCTTGGAAATATTTTTCTTATATCGCGGGATCAACCATCTCAAAATGAAGTTTTCGGTAAAAAATACTTTGATTGCAAGTTATTCACGAGCGTTATTCGAATTGAAAATGTGTTAAAAACACATCTTCGGTAATTGTCTCGAAGATAACTTTTGAGTGGTTTGGAATTTTTACGACGTGGCCTACAAATTTTAGAAAGTACACATTTTGTGCTTGAATTTGAACAAAGATTTTGTATTCTTTTTGTGGAAATCAAGAGAGTTATTGTCGTTTCAAAATGTCTGACTGTTACCTGAAATACGGATTCCAATTATGTGCCGATAAGAGGAATAAAAATGGAGGTTAAACGTTTCGTCCACGAATTTGGCTATGAAATATTTTTCTTCTATCGCGGGATCAATCGTCTCGAAATGAAGTTTTTGGTAAAAAATACTTTGGTTGCAAGTTATTCACGAGCGTTAATCGACTTGAAAATATGTTGAAATCTGATCTTTGGTAATCGTCTCGAAGATAATTTTGGAACGGTTTGGAATTTTTAGATGCGGCCTGGAAGTTTTAGAAAATACACATTCTGAGCTTGAATTTGAACACAAATTTTGTATTCTTTTTGTGGAAATCAAGAGAGTTATTGTCATTCGAAAATGTCTCACAGTGTTATCCGAAATACGGATTCCAATTATATGCCGATAGGAGGGAGTAAAAATGGAAGTTAAACGTTTCATCCACGAATTTGGCTTGGAAATATTTTTCTTATATTGCGGGACCAATCATCCCGAGATTGGTTGCAAGTTATTCACGAGCGTTAATCGACTTGAAAATGTGTTGAAAACTCAACTTCGGTAATCGTCTCGAAGATACCTTTGGAACGGTTTGGAATTTTTAGACGCGGCCTGCATGTTTTAGAAAGTACCCATTCTGAGGTTGAATTTGAACACACATTTTGTATTCTTTTTGTGGAAATCAAGAGAGTTATTGTCGTTTGGAAATGTCTCACCGTGTTACCTGAAATACGGATTCCAATTATGTGCCGACAGGAGGGAGTAAAAATGGAAGTTAAACGTTTCATCCACGAATTTGGCTGGGAAATATTTTTCTTATATCACGGGACCAATCATCTCGAAATGAAGTTTGGGGTAAAAAATACTTTGGTTGCAAGTTATTCACGAGCATTAATCGAATTGAAAATGTGTTGAAAACTCATCCTCGGTAATTGTCTCGAAGATACCTTTGGAATGGTTTGGAATTTTTAGACGCGGCCTGCAAGTTTTAGAATGTACACTTTCTGAGCTTGAATTTGACCACAAATTTTGTACCCTTTTTGTGGAAATCAAGAGAGTTATTGTCGTTTGAAAATGTCTCACCGTGTTACCTGAAATACGGATCCCAATTATATGCTGATTGGAGTGAGTAAAAATGGAAGTTAAATGTTTCATCCACGAATTTGGCTTGGAAATTTTTCTCTTATATTGCGGGATCAATCATCTCAAAATGAAGTTTTCGGTAAAAAAAAATTTGGTTGCGAGTTATTCACGAGTGTTATTCAACTTGAAAATGTGTTGAAAACTCATCTTCTGTAATTGTCTCGAAGATAACTTTTGAACAGTTTGGAATTTTTACGAGGCGGCCTACAAATTTTAGAAAATACACATTTTGAGCTTGAATTTGAACACAGATTTTGTATTCTTTTTGTGGAAATCAAGAGAGTTATTGTCGTTTGAATATGTCTCACCAGGTTACCCGAAGTACGGATTCCAATTATGTGCCGATAGGAGGGAGTAAAAATGGAAGTTAAACGTTTCATCCACGAATTTGGGTTGGAAATATTTTTCCTGTATTGCGAGACCAATCATCCCGAAATGAAGTTTTGGGTAAAAAATACTTTGGTTGCAAGTTATTCACGAGCGATAATCGACTTGAAAATGTGTTGAAAACTCATCTTCGGTAATCGTCTCGAAGATACCTTAGGAACGGTTTGGAATTTTCTAGACGCGGCCTGCAAGTTTTAGAAAGTACACATTTTGTGCTTGAGTTTGAGCACAAATTTTGTATTCTTTTTGTGGAAATCAAGAGAGTTATTGTCGTTTGAAAATGTCTCACCGTATTACCCTAAATACGGATTCCAATTATGTGCCGATAGGAGGGAGTAAAAATGGAAGTTAAACGTTTCATCCATGAATTTGGCTGGGAAATATTTTTCTTATGTCACGGGAGCAATCATCTCAAAATGAAGTTTTGGGTAAAAAATACTCTGGTTGCAAGTTATTCAAAAGCGTTAATCGAATTGAAAATGTGTTGAAAACTCATCCTCGGTAATCGTCTCGAAGATACCTTCGGAACGGTTTGGAATTTTTACACTCGGCCTTCAACTTTTAGAAAGTACACTTTCTGAGCTTGAATTTGAACACAAATTTTGTGTTCTTTTTGTGGAAATCAAGAGAGTTATTATCGTTTGAAAATGACTCAACGTGTTACCCGAAATACGGATTCCAATTATAAGTCGATAGGAGCGAGTAAAAATGGAAGTTAAACGTTTAATCCACGAATTTGGCTTGGAAATATTTTTCTTATATCGCGGGATCAATCATCTCAAAATGAAGTTTTCGGCAAAAAATACTTTGATTGCAAGTTATTCAGGAGCGTTATTCGACTTGAAAATGTGTTAAAAACTCATCTTCGGTAATTGTCTCGAAGATAACTTTTGAGTGGTTTGGAATTTTTACGACGTGGCCTACAAATTTGAGAAAGTAAACATTTTGAGCTTGAATTTGAACAAAGATTTTGCATTCTTTTTGTGGAAATCAAGAGAGTTATTGTCGTTTCAAAATGTCTGACTGTGTTACCCGAAATACGGATTCCTATTATGTCCCGATAAGAGGAATAAAAATAGAAGTTAAACGTTTCGTCCATGAATTTGGCTATGAAATATTTTTCTTCTATCGCGGGATCAATCGTCTCGAAATGAAGTTTTTGGTAAAAAATACTTTGGTTGCAAGTTATTCACGAGCGTTAATCGACTTGAAAATATGTTGAAAACTGATCTTTGGTAATCGTCTCGAAGATAACTTTGGAACGGTTTGGAATTTTTAGATGCGGCCTGCAAGTTTTAGAAAATACACATTCTGAGCTTGAATTTGAACACGAATTTTGTATTCTTTTTGTGGAAATCAAGAGAGTTATTGTCATTTGAAAATGTCTCACCGTGTTATCCGAAATACGGATTCCAATTATATGCCAACAGGGGCGAGTAAAAATGTAAGTTAAACGTTTCATCCACAAATTTGGCTTGGAAATATTTTTCTTATACCGCGTGAGCAATCATCTTGAAATGAAGTTTTCGGTAAAAAATACTTTGGTTGCATGTTCTTCACGAGCGTTAATCGACTTGAAAATGTGTTGAAAACTCATCTTCGGTAATCGTCTCGAAGATAACTCTTGAACGGTTTGGAATTTTTACGACGCGGCCTAGAAATTTTAGAAAGTACACATTTTGAGATTGAATTTGAACACAGATTTTGTACTCTTTTTGTGGAAATCAAGAGAGTTATTGTCGTTTCAAAATATCTGACTGTGTTACCCGATATACGGATTCCCATTATGTGCCGGTAGGAGGAATAAAAATGGAAATTAAACGTTTCGTCAACGAATTTGGCTAGGAAATGTTTTTCTTATATCGCGGGATCATTCATCTCGAAATGAAGTTTTTGGTAAAAAATACTTTGGTTGCAAGTTATTCACGAGCGTTAATCGACTTGAAAATGTGTTGAAAACTAATCATTGGTAATCTTCTCGACGATAACTTTGGAACGATTTGGAATTTTTAGATGCGGCCTGCAAGTTTTAGAAAGTACACATTCTGAGCTTGAATTTGAACACAAATTTTGTACTCCTTTTGTGGAAATCAAGAGAGTTATTGTCGTTTGAATATGCCTCATCGTGTTACCCGATATACGGATTCCAATTATGTGTCGATAGGAGGAAGTAAAAATGGAAGTTAAACGTTTCATCCACGAACTTGGTTGGGAAATATTTTTCTTATATCGCGGAATCAATCATCTCGAAATGTTGTTTTGGGTGAAAAATACTTTGGTTGCAAGTTATTCACGAGCGATAATCGACCTGAAAATGTGTTGAAAACTCATCTTCGATAATCGTCTCGAAGATACCATTGGAACGGTTTGGAATTTTTGATGCGGCCTCCAAGTTTTAGAAAGTACACATTCTGAGCTTGAATTTGAACACAAATTTTGTATTCTTTTTGTGGAAATCAAGAGAGTTATTGTCCTTTGAATATGTCTCACCGTGTTACCCGAAATACGGATTCCAATTACGTGCCGATAGGAGGGAGTAAAAATGGAAGTTAAACGTTTCATCCACGAATTTGGCTTGGAAATATTTTTATTATATTGCGGCACCAATCATCTCGAAATGAAGTTTTGGGTAATAATTACTTTGGTTGCAAGTTATTCACGAGCGTTAATCGACTTGAAAATGTGTTGTAAACTCATCTTCATTAATCGTCTCGAAGATACCTTTGGAACGGTTTGGAATTTTTAGACGCGGCCCCCAAGTTTTAGAAAGTACACATTCTGAGCTTGAATTTGAACACAAACTTTGCATTCTTTTTGGGGAAATCAAAAGAGTTATTGTCATTTGAAAATGTCTCACTGTGTTACCCGAAATACGGATTCCAATTACGTGCCGATAGGATGGAGTAAAAATGGAATTTCAACGTTTCATCCACGAATTTGGCTTGGAAATATTTTTCTTATATCGCAGCACCAATCATCTCGAAATGAAGTTTTGGGTAAAAAATACTTAGGTTGCAAGTTATTCATGATCGTTAATCGAATTGAAAATGTGTTGAAAACTCATTTTCGGTAATCGTCTCGAAGATACCTTTTGGAACGGTTTGGAATTTTTAGACGCGGCCTTATAGGTTTAGAAAGTACACTTTCTGAGCTTGAATTTGACCACAAATTTTGTATCCTTTTTGTGGAAATCAAGAGAGTTATTGTCGTTTGAAAATGTCTCACCGTCTTACTCGAAATACGGATTCCAATTATATGCCGACAGGAGGGTGTAAAAATGGAAGTTAAACGTTTCATCCACGAATTTGGCTTGGAAATATTTTTCCTGTATCGTGGGACCAATCATCCCGAAATGAAGTTTTGGGTAAAAAATACTTTGGTTGCAAGTTATTCATAAGCGATAATCGACTTGAAAATGTGTTGAAAACTCATCTTCGGTAATCGTCTCGAAGATACCTTTGGAACGGTTTGAAATTTTTAGACGTGGCCTGCAAGTTTTAGAAAGTACACATTTTGAGCTTGAATTTGAGCACAAATTTTGTATTCTTTTTGTGGAAATCAAGAGAGTTATTGTCGTTTGAAAATGTCTTACCGTGTTACCCGAAATACGGATTCCAATTATGCGCCGATAGGAGGGAGTAAAAATGGAAGTTAAACGTTTCATCCACGAATTTGGCTGGGAAATATTTTTCTTATATCACGAGACCAATCATCTCGAAATGAAGTTTTGGGTAAAAAATACTCTGGTTGCAAGTTATTCACGAGCGTTAATAGAATTGAAAATGTGTTGAAAACTCATTCTCGGTAATCGTCTCGAAGATACCTTTGGAACGGTTTGGAATTTTTAGACGCGGCCTTCAAGTTTTAGAAAGTACACTTTCTGAGCTTGAATTTGAACACAAATTTTGTGTTCATTTTGTGGAAATCAAGAGAGTTATTGTCGTTTGAAAATGACTCACCGTGTTACCCGAAATACGGATTCCAATTATATGTCGATAGGAGTGAGTAAAAATGGAAGTTAAACGTTTAATCCACGAATTTGGCTTGGAAATATTTTTCTTATATCGCGGGATCAATCGTCTCAAAATGAAGTTTTCGGTAAAAAATACTTTGAGCGCAAGTTATTCACGAGCGTTATTCGACTTGAAAATGTGTTAAAAACTCATCTTCGGTAATTGTCTCGAAGATAACTTTTGAGTGGTTTGGAATTTTTACGACGTGGCCTACAAATTTTAGAAAGTACACATTTTGAACTTGAATTCGAACAAAGATTTTGTATTCTTTTTGTGGAAATCAAGAGAGTTATTGTCGTTTCAAAATGTCTGACTGTGTTACCCGAATTACGGATTCCTATTATGTGCCGATAAGAGGAAGAAAAATGGAAGTTAAAAGTTTCGTCCATGAATTTGGCTATGAAATATTTTTCTTATATCGCGGGATCAATCGTCTCGAAATGAAGTTTTTGGTAAAAAATACTTTGGTTGCAAGTTATTCACGAGCGTTAATTGACTTGAAAATATGTTGAAAACTGATCTTTGGTAATCGTCTCGAAGATAACTTTGGAACGGTTTGGAATTTTTAGACGCGGCCTGCAAGTTTTAGAAAATACACATTCTGAGCTTGAATTTGAACACAAATTTTGTATTCTTTTTGTGGAAATCAAGAGAGTTATTGTCATTTGAAAATGTCTCACAGCGTTATCCGAAATACGGAGTCCAATTATATGCCGATAGGAGGGAGTAAAAATGGAAGTTAAACGTTTCATCCACGAATTTGGCTTGGAAATATTTTTCTTATATCGCGGGACCAATCATCCCGAGATTGGCTGCAAGTCATTCATGAGCGTTAATCGACTTGAAAATGTGTTGAAAACTCAACTTCGGTAATTGTCTCGAATTTACCTTGGGAACGGTTTGGAATTTTTAGACGCGGCCTGCATGTTTTAGAAAGTACCCATTCTGAGGTTGAATTTGAACTCAAATTTTGTATTCTTTTTGTGGAAATCAAGAGAGTTATTGTCGTTTGGTAATGTCTAACCGTGTTACCCAAAATACGGATTCCAATTTTGTGCCGATAGGAGGGAGTAAAAATGGAAGTTAAATGTTTCATCCACGAATTTGGCTTGGAAATATTTTTCTTACATCGCAGGACCAATCATCTCAAAATGAAGTTTTGGCTAAAAAATACTTTGGTTGCAAGTTATTCACGAGCGTTAATCGACTTGAAAATGTGTTGAAAACTGATCTTCGGTAATCGTCTCGAAGATAACTTTTGAACGGTTTAGAATTTTTACGATGCAGCCTGCAAATTTGAGAAAGTACACATATTGAGTTTGAATTTGAACACAGATTTTGTATTCTTTTTGTGGAAATCAAGAGAGTTATTGTCGTTTCAAAATGTCTGACTGTGTTACCCGAAATACGGATTCCAATTACGTGCCGATAGGAGGAATAAAAATGGAAGTTAAACGTTTCGTCCACGAATTTGGCTAGGAAATATTTTTCTTCTATCGCGGGATCAATCATCTTGAAATGAAGTGTTTGGTAAAAAATACTTTGATTGCAAGTTATTCACGAGCGTCAATCGACTTGAAAATATGTTGAAAACTGATCTTTGGTAATCGTCTCGGAGATAACTTTTCAACGGTTTCGAATTTTTAGACGCAATCTCCAAGTTTTCGAAAGTACACATTTTGAGCTTGAATTTGAACACAAATTTTGTATTCTTTTTGTGGAAATCAAGAGAGTAATTGTCGTTTGAAAATGTCTCACCGTGTTACCCGATATACGGATTCAAATTATGTGCCGATAGGAGGGAGTAAAAATGGAAGTTAAACGTTCAATGCACGAATTTGGCTTTGAAATATTTTTCTTATAACGCGGGATCAATCATCTAGAAAATGAAGTTTTCGGCAAAAAATACTTTGGTTGCAAGTTAGTCACGAGCGTTATTCGACTTGAAAATGTGTTGAAAACTCATCTTCGGTAACTGTCTCGAAGATAACTTTTGAACGGTTTGGAATTTTTACGGCACGGCCTACAAATTTTTGAAAGTACACATTTTTAGCTTGAATTTGAACACAAACTTCGCATTCTTTTTGTGGAAATCAAGGGAGTTAGTGTCGTTTGAAAATGTCTCACCGTGTTACTCGAAATACGGATTCCAATTATGTGCCGATAGGAGGGAGTAAGAATGGAAGTGAAACGTGTTATCCACGAATTTGGCTTCAAAATATTTTTCTTATATCGCGGGACCAATCATCTCGAAATGAAGTTTTGGGTAAAAAATACTTTTGTTGGAAGTTATTCACGAGCGTTAATCGAATTGAAAATGTGTTGAAAACTCATCCTCGGTAATTGTCTCGAAGATACCTTTGGAATGGTTTGGAATTTTTAGACGCGGCCTGCAAGTTTTAGAATGTACACTTTCTGAGCTTGAATTTGAACACAAATTTTGTGTTCTTTTTGTGGAAATCAAGAGAGTTATTATCGTTTGAAAATGACTCAACGTGTTACCCGAAATACGGATTCCAATTATAAGTCGATAGGAGCGAGTAAAAAGGGAAGTTAAATGTTTAATCCACGAATTTGGCTTGGAAATATTTTTCTTATATCGCGGGATCAATCATCTCAAAATGAAGTTTTCGGTAAAAAATACTTTGATTGCAAGTTATTCAGGAGCGTTATTCGACTTGAAAATGTGTTAAAAACTCATATTCGGTAATTGTCTCGAAGATAACTTTTGAGTGGTTTGGAATTTTTACGACGTGGCCTACAAATTTTAGAAAGTAAACATTTTGAGCTTGAATTTGAACAAAGATTTTGTATTCTTTTTGTGGAAATCAAGAGAGTTATTGTCGTTTCAAAATGTCTGACTGTGTTACCCGAAATACGGATTCCTATTATGTCCCGATAAGAGGAATAAAAATGGAAGTTAAACGTTTCGTCCATGAATTTGGCTATGAAATATTTTTCTTATATCGCGGGATCAATCGTCTCGAAATGAAGTTTTTGGTAAAAAATACTTTGGTTGCAAGTTATTCACGAGCGTTAATCGACTTGAAAATATGTTGAAAACTGATCTTTGGTAATCGTCTCGAAGATAACTTTGGAACGGTTTGGAATTTTTAGATGCGGCCTGCAAGTTTTAGAAAATACACATTCTGAGCTTGAATTTGAACACAAATTTTGTATTCTTTTTGTGGAAATCAAGAGAGTTATTGTCATTTGAAAATGTCTCACCGTGTTAACCGAAATACGGATTCCAATTATATGCCAACAGGGGCGAGTAAAAATGTAAGTTAAACGTTTCATCCACAAATTTGGCTTGGAAATATTTTTCTTATACCGCGTGAGCAATCATCTTGAAATGAAGTTTTCGGTAAAAAATACTTTGGTTGCATGTTCTTCACGAGCGTTAATCGACTTGAGAATGTGTTGAAAACTCATCTTCGGTAATCATCTCGAAGATAACTCTTGAACGGTTTGGAATTTTTACGACGCGGCCTAGAAATTTTAGAAAGTACACATTTTGAGATTGAATTTGAACACAGATTTTGTACTCTTTTTGTGGAAATCAAGAGAGTTATTGTCGTTTCAAAATATCTGACTGTGTTACCCGATATACGGATCCCCATTATGTGCCGGTAGGAGGAATAAAAATGGAAATTAAACGTTTCGTCAACGAATTTGGCTAGGAAATGTTTTTCTTATATCGCGGGATCATTCATCTCGAAATGAAGTTTTTGGTAAAAAATACTTTGGTTGCAAGTTATTCACGAGCGTTAATCGACTTGAAAATGTGTTGAAAACTAATCATTGGTAATCTTCTCGACGATAACTTTGGAACGATTTGGAATTTTTAGATGCGGCCTGCAAGTTTTAGAAAGTACACATTCTGAGCTTGAATTTGAACACAAATTTTGTACTCCTTTTGTGGAAATCAAGAGAGTTATTGTCGTTTGAATATGCCTCATCGTGTTACCCGATATACGGATTCCAATTATGTGTCGATAGGAGGAAGTAAAAATGGAAGTTAAACGTTTCATCCACGAACTTGGTTGGGAAATATTTTTCTTATATCGCGGGATCAATCATCTCGAAATGTTGTTTTGGGTGAAAAATACTTTGGTTGCAAGTTATTCACGAGCGATAATCGACCTGAAAATGTGTTGAAAACTCATCTTCGATAATCGTCTCGAAGATACCATTGGAACGGTTTGGAATTTTTGATGCGGCCTCCAAGTTTTAGAAAGTACACATTCTGAGCTTGAATTTGAACACAAATTTTGTATTCTTTTTGTGGAAATCAAGAGAGTTATTGTCCTTTGAATATGTCTCACCGTGTTACCTGAAATACGGATTCCAATTACGTGCCGATAGGAGGGAGTAAAAATGGAAGTTAAACGTTTCATCCACGAATTTGGCTTGGAAATATTTTTATTATATTGCGGCACCAATCATCTCGAAATGAAGTTTTGGGTAATAAATACTTTGGTTGCAAGTTATTCATGAGCGTTAATCGACTTGAAAATGTGTTGTAAACTCATCTTCATTAATCGTCTCGAAGATACCTTCGGAACGGTTTGGAATTTTTAGACGCGGCCCCCAAGTTTTAGAAAGTACACATTCTGAGCTTGAATTTGAACACAAACTTTGCATTCTTTTTGGGGAAATCAAAAGAGTTATTGTCATTTGAAAATGTCTCACTGTGTTACCCGAAATACGGATTCCAATTATGTGCCGATAGGATGGAGTAAAAATGGAATTTCAACGTTTCATCCACGAATTTGGCTTGGAAATATTTTTCTTATATCGCAGCACCAATCATCTCGAAATGAAGTTTTGGGTAAAAAATACTTTGGTTGCAAGTTATTCATGATCGTTAATCGAATTGAAAATGTGTTGAAAACTCATTTTCGGTAATCGTCTCGAAGATACCTTTGGAACGGTTTGGAATTTTTAGACGCGGCCTTCAAGGTTTAGAAAGTACACTTTCTGAGCTTGAATTTGACCACAAATTTTGTATCCTTTTTGTGGAAATCAAGAGAGTTATTGTCGTTTGAAAATGTCTTACCGTGTTACCCGAAATACGGATTCCAATTATGTGCCGATAGGAGGGAGTAAAAATGGAAGTTAAATGTTTCATCCCCGAATTTGGCTGGGAAATATTTTTCTTATATCACGGGACCAATCATCTCGAAATGAAGTTTTGGGTAAAAAATACTCTGGTTGCAAGTTATTCACGAGCTTTAATCAAATTGAAAATGTGTTGAAAACTTATCTTCGGTATTCGTCTCGAAGATACCTTTGGAACGGTTTGGAATTTTTAGACGCGGCCTTCAAGTTTTAGAAAGTACACTTTCTGAGCTTGAATTTGAACACAAATTTTGTATTCTTTTTGTGGAAATCAAGAGAGTTATTGTCGTTTGAAAATGACTCACCGTGTTACCCGAAATACGGATTCCAATTATATGCCGATAGGAGTGAGTAAAAATGGAAGTTAAACGTTTAATCCACGAATTTGGCTTGGAAATATTTTTCTTATATCGCGGGATCAATCATCTCGAAATGAAGTTTTCGGTAAGAAATACTTTGATTGCAAGTTATTCACGAGCGTTATTCGACTTGAAAATGTGTTAAAAACTCATCTTCGGTAATTGTCTCGAAGAAAACTTTTGAATGGGTTGGAATTTTTACGACGTGGCCAACAGATTTTAGAAAGTACACATTTTGAGCTTGAATTTGAACAAAGATTTTGTATTCTTTTTGTGGAAATCAAGAGAGTTATTGTCGTTTCAAAATGTCTGACTATGTTACCCGAAATACGGATTCCTATTATGTGCCGATAAGAGGAATAAAAATGGAAGTTAAATGTTTCGTCCACGAATTTGGCTATGAAATATTTTTCTTATATCGCGGGATCAATTGTCTCGAAATGAAGTTTTTGGTAAAAAATACTTTGCTTGCAAGTAATTCACTAGCGTTAATCGACTTGAAAATATGTTGAAAACTGATCTTTGGTAATCGTCTCGAAAATAACTTTGGAATGGTTTGGAATTTTTTGATGCGGCCTGCAAGTTATAGAAAATACACATTCTGAGCTTGAATTTGAACACAAATTTTGTATTCTTTTTGTGGAAATCAAGACAGTTAGTGTCAATTGAAAATGTCTGACCGTGTTATCTGAAATACGGATTCCAATTATATGCCGACAGGGGTGAGTAAAAATGTATGTTAAACGTTTCATCCACAAATTTGGCTTGGAAATATTTTTCTTATATCGCGTGAGCAATCATCTCGAAATGAAGTTTTGGGTAAAAAATACTTTGGTTGCATGTTCTTCACGAGCGTTAATCGACTTGAAAATGTGTTGAAAACTCATCTTCGGTAATCGACTCGAAGATAACTTTTGAACGGTTTCGAATTTTGTAGACGCGGCCTTCAAGTTTTCGGAAGTACACATTTTGAGCTTGAATTTGAACACAAATTTTGTATTCTTTTTGTGGAAATCAAGAGAGTAATTGTCATTTGAAAATGTCTCACCGTGTTACCAGATATACGGATACAGATTATGTGCCGATAGGAGGGAGTAAAAATGGAAGTTAAACATTTAATCCACGAATTTGGCTTGGAAATATTTTTCTTATATTGTGGGATCAATCATCTCGAAATGAAGTTTTGGGTGAAAAATACTTTGGTTGCAAGTTATTCACGAGCGTTATTCGACTTGAAAATGTGTTGAGAACTCATCTTCGGTAATTGTCTCGAAGATAACTCTTGAACGGTTTGGAATTTTTACGACGCGGCCTACAAATTTTAGAAAGTACACATTTTGAGATTAAATTTGAACACAGATTTTGTATTCTTTTTGTTGAAATCAAGAGAGTTATTGTCGTTTCAAAATATCTGACTGTGTTACCCGATATACGGATTCCCATTATGTGCCGATAGGAGGAATAAAAATGGAAATTAAACGTTTCGTCAACGAATTTGGCTAGGAAATGTTTTTCTTATATCGCGGGATCAATCGTCTCGAAATGAAGTTTTTGGTAAAAAATACTTTGGTTAAAAGTTATTCACGAGCGTTAATTGACTTGAAAATGTGTTGAAAACTAATCATTGGTAATCTTCTCGACGATAACTTTGGAACGATTTGGAATTTTTAGATACGGCCTGCAAGTTTTAGAAAGTACACATTCTGAGCTTGAATTTGAACACAAATTTTGTATTCTTTTTGTGGAAATCAAGAGAGTTATTGTCGTTTGAATATGTCTCATCGTGTTACCCGATATACGGATTCCAATTATGTGCCGATAAGAGGGAGTAAAAATGGAAGTTAAACGTTTCATCCATGAACTTGGCTGGGAAATATTTTTCTTATATCGCGGGATCAATCATCTCGAAATGAAGTTTTTGGTGAAAAATACTCTGGTTGCAAGTTATTCACGAGCTTTAATCAAATTGAAAATGTGTTGAAAACTTATCTTCGGTATTCGTCTCGAAGATACCTTTGGAACGGTTTGGAATTTTTAGACGCGGCCTTCAAGTTTTAGAAAGTACACTTTCTGAGCTTGAATTTGAACACAAATTTTGTATTCTTTTTGTGGAAATCAAGAGAGTTATTGTCGTTTGAAAATGACTCACCGTGTTACCCGAAATACGGATTCCAATTATATGCCGATAGGAGTGAGTAAAAATGGAAGTTAAACGTTTAATCCACGAATTTGGCTTGGAAATATTTTTCTTATATCGCGGGATCAATCATCTCGAAATGAAGTTTTCGGTAAGAAATACTTTGATTGCAAGTTATTCACGAGCGATATTCGACTTGAAAATGTGTTAAAAACTCATCTTCGGTAATTGTCTCGAAGAAAACTTTTGAATGGGTTGGAATTTTTACGACGTGGCCTACAAATTTTAGAAAGTACACATTTTGAGCTTGAATTTGAACAAAGATTTTGTATTCTTTTTGTGGAAATCAAGAGAGTTATTGTCGTTTCAAAATGTCTGACTATGTTACCCGAAATACGGATTCCTATTATGTGCCGATAAGAGGAATAAAAATGGAAGTTAAATGTTTCGTCCACGAATTTGGCTATGAAATATTTTTCTTATATCGCGGGATCAATCGTCTCGAAATGAAGTTTTTGGTAAAAAATACTTCGGTTGCAAGGTATTCATGAGCGTTAATCGACTTGAAAATATGTTGAAAACTGATCTTTGGTAATCGTCTCGAAGATAACTTTGGAACGGTTTGGAATTTTTAGATGCGGCCTGCAAGTTATAGAAAATACACATTCTGAGCTTGAATTTGAACACAAATTTTGTATTCTTTTTGTGGAAATCAAGACAGTTATTGTCATTTGAAAATGTCTGACCGTGTTATCTGAAATACGGATTCCAATTATATGCCGACAGGGGTGAGTAAAAATGTATGTTAAACGTTTCATCCACAAATTTGGCTTGGAAATATTTTTCTTATATCGCGTGAGCAATCATCTCGAAATGAAGTTTTGGGTAAAAAATACTTTGGTTGCATGTTCCTCGCGAGCGTTAATCGACTTGAAAATGTGTTGAAAACTCATCTTCGGTAATCGACTCGAAGATAACTTTTGAACGGTTTCGAATTTTTAGACGCGGCCTTCAAGTTTTCGGAAGAACACATTTTGAGCTTGAATTTGAACACAAATTTTGTATTCTTTTTGTGGAAATCAAGAGAGTAAATGTCCTTTGAAAATGTCTCACCGTGTTACCAGATATACGGATACAGATTATGTGCCGTTAGGAGGGAGTAAAAATGGAAGTTAAACATTTAATCCACGAATTTGGCTTGGAAATATTTTTCTTATATCGCGGGATCAATCATCTCGAAATGAAGTTTTGGGTGAAAAATACTTTGGTTGCAAGTTATTCACGAGCGTTATTCGACTTGAAAATGGGTTGAGAACTCATCTTCGGTAATTGTCTCGAAGATAACTCCTGAACGGTTTGGAATTTTTCCGACGCGGCCTACAAATTTTAGAAAGTACACATTTTGAGATTAAATTTGAACACAGATTTTGTATTCTTTTTGTTGAAATCAAGAGAGTTATTGTAGTTTCAAAATATCTGACTGTGTTACCCGATATACGGATTCCCATTATGTGCCAATAGGAGGAATAAAAATGGAAATTAAACGTTTCGTCAATGAATTTGGCTAGGAAATGTTTTTCTTATATCGCGGGATCAATCATCTCGAAATGAAGTTTTTGGTAAAAAATACTTTGGTTACAAGTTATTCACGAGCGTTAATTGACTTGAAAATGTGTTGAAAACTAATCATTGGTAATCTTCTCGACGATAACTTTGGAACGATTTGGAATTTTTAGATACGGCCTGCAAGTTTTAGAAAGTACACATTCTGAGCTTGAATTTGAACACAAATTTTGTATTCTTTTTGTGGAAATCAAGAGAGTTATTGTCGTTTGAATATGTCTCATCGCGTTACCCGATATACGGATTCCAATTATGTGCCGATAAGAGGGAGTAAAAATGGAAGTTAAACGTTTCATCCATGAACTTGGGTGGGAAATATTTTTCTTATATCGCGGGATCAATCATCTCGAAATGAAGTTTTTGGTGAAAAATACTCTGGTTGCAAGTTATTCACGAGTTTTAATCAAATTGAAAATGTGTTGAAAACTTATCTTCGGTATTCGTCTCGAAGATACCTTTGGAACGGTTTGGAATTTTTAGACGGGGCCTTCAAGTTTTAGAAAGTTCACATTCTGAGCTTGAATTTGAACACAAATTTTGTATTCTTTTTGTGGAAATCAAGAGAGTTATTGTCGTTTGAATATGTCTCATCGTGTTACCCGATATACGGATTCCAATTATGTGCCGATAAGAGGGAGTAAAAATGGAAGTTAAACGTTTCATCCATGAACTTGGCTGGGAAATATTTTTCTTATATCGCGGGATCAATCATCTCGAAATGAAGTTTTTGGTGAAAAATACTTTGGTTGCAAGTTATTCACGAGCGATAATCGACCTGAAAATGTGTTGAAAACTCATCTTCGGTAATCGTCTCGAAGATACCTTTGGAACGGTTTGGAATTTTTAGATGCGGCCTTCAAGTTTTAGAAAGTACACATTCTGAGCTTTAACTTGAACACAAATTTTGTATTCTTTTTGTGGAAATCAAGAGAGTTATTGTCATTTGAATATGTCTCACCGTGTTACCCGAAATACGGATTCCAATTACGTGCCGACAGGAGGGAGTAAAAATGGAAGTTAAACGTTTCATCCACGAATTTGGCTTGGAAATATTTTTCTTATATCGCAGCACCAATCATCTCGAAATGAAATTTTGGGTAAAAAATACTTTGGTTGCAAGTTATTCACGAGCGTTAATCGACTTGAAAATTTGTTGAAAACTGATCTTCATTAATCGTCTCGAAGATACCTTTGGAACGGGTTGGAATTTTTAGACGCGGCCCTCAAGTTTTAGAAAGTACACATTCTGAGCTTGAATTTGAACACAAACTTTGCATTCTTTTTGTGGAAATCAAGAGAGTTATTGTCGTTTGAAAATGTCTCACTGTGTTACCCGAAATACAGATTCCAATTACGTGCCGATAGGATGGAGTAAAAATGGAAGTTAAACGTCTCATCCACGAATTTGGCTTGGAAATATTTTTCTTATATCGCAGCACCAATCATCTCGAAATGAAGTTTTGGGTAAAAAATACTTTGGTTGCAAGTTATTCATGAGCGTTAATCGAATTGAAAATGTGTTGAAAACTCATCTTCGGTAATCGTCTCGAAGATACCTTTGGAACGGTTTGGAATTTTTAGACGCGGCCTTCAAGGTTTAGAAATTACACTTTCTGAGCTTGAATTTGAACACAAATTTTGCATTCTTTTTGTGGAAATCAAGAGAGTTATTGTCGTTCGAAAATTTCTCACCGTGTTACCCGAAATACGGATTCCAATTATATGCCGATAGGAGGGTGTAAAAATGGAAGTTAAACGTTTCATCCCCGAAATTGGCTTGGAAATATTTTTCCTGTATCGTGGGACCAATCATCCCGAAATGAAGTTTTGGGTAAAAAATACTTTGGTTGCAAGTTATTCATGAGCGATAATCGACTTGAGAATGTGTTGAAAACTCATCTTCGGTAATCGTCTCGAAGATACCTTTGGAACGGTTTGGAATTTTTAGACGCGGCCTTCAAGTTTTAGAAAGTACACTTTCTGAGCTTGAATTTGAACACAAACTTTGCATTCTTTTTGTGGAAATTAAGAGAGTTATTGTCGTTTGAAAATGTCTCACTGTGTTACCCGAAATACAGATTCCAATTACGTGCCGATAGGATGGAGTAAAAATGGAAGTTAAACGTCTCATCCACGAATTTGGCTTGGAAATATTTTTCTTATATCGCGGGATCAATCATCTCGAAATGAAGTTTTCGGTAAGAAATACTTTGATTGCAAGTTATTCACGAGCGATATTCGACTTGAAAATGTGTTAAAAACTCATCTTCGGTAATTGTCTCGAAGAAAACTTTTGAATGGGTTGGAATTTTTACGACGTGGCCTACAAATTTTAGAAAGTACACATTTTGAGCTTGAATTTGAACAAAGATTTTGTATTCTTTTTGTGGAAATCAAGAGAGTTATTGTCGTTTCAAAATGTCTGACTATGTTACCCGAAATACGGATTCCTATTATGTGCCGATAAGAGGAATAAAAATGGAAGTTAAATGTTTCGTCCACGAATTTGGCTATGAAATATTTTTCTTATATCGCGGGATCAATCGTCTCGAAATGAAGTTTTTGGTAAAAAATACTTCGGTTGCAAGGTATTCATGTGCGTTAATCGACTTGAAAATATGTTGAAAACTGATCTTTGGTAATCGTCTCGAAGATAACTTTGGAACGGTTTGGAATTTTTAGATGCGGCCTGCAAGTTATAGAAAATACACATTCTGAGCTTGAATTTGAACACAAATTTTGTATTCTTTTTGTGGAAATCAAGACAGTTATTGTCATTTGAAAATGTCTGACCGTGTTATCTGAAATACGGATTCCAATTATATGCCGACAGGGGTGAGTAAAAATGTATGTTAAACGTTTCATCCACAAATTTGGCTTGGAAATATTTTTCTTATATCGCGTGAGCAATCATCTCGAAATGAAGTTTTGGGTAAAAAATACTTTGGTTGCATGTTCCTCGCGAGCGTTAATCGACTTGAAAATGTGTTGAAAACTCATCTTCGGTAATCGACTCGAAGATAACTTTTGAACGGTTTCGAATTTTTAGACGCGGCCTTCAAGTTTTCGGAAGAACACATTTTGAGCTTGAATTTGAACACAAATTTTGTATTCTTTTTGTGGAAATCAAGAGAGTAAATGTCCTTTGAAAATGTCTCACCGTGTTACCAGATATACGGATACAGATTATGTGCCGTTAGGAGGGAGTAAAAATGGAAGTTAAACATTTAATCCACGAATTTGGCTTGGAAATATTTTTCTTATATCGCGGGATCAATCATCTCGAAATGAAGTTTTGGGTGAAAAATACTTTGGTTGCAAGTTATTCACGAGCGTTATTCGACTTGAAAATGGGTTGAGAACTCATCTTCGGTAATTGTCTCGAAGATAACTCCTGAACGGTTTGGAATTTTTCCGACGCGGCCTACAAATTTTAGAAAGTACACATTTTGAGATTAAATTTGAACACAGATTTTGTATTCTTTTTGTTGAAATCAAGAGAGTTATTGTAGTTTCAAAATATCTGACTGTGTTACCCGATATACGGATTCCCATTATGTGCCAATAGGAGGAATAAAAAAGGAAATTAAACGTTTCGTCAATGAATTTGGCTAGGAAATGTTTTTCTTATATCGCGGGATCAATCATCTCGAAATGAAGTTTTTGGTAAAAAATACTTTGGTTACAAGTTATTCACGAGCGTTAATTGACTTGAAAATGTGTTGAAAACTAATCATTGGTAATCTTCTCGACGATAACTTTGGAACGATTTGGAATTTTTAGATACGGCCTGCAAGTTTTAGAAAGTACACATTCTGAGCTTGAATTTGAACACAAATTTTGTATTCTTTTTGTGGAAATCAAGAGAGTTATTGTCGTTTGAATATGTCTCATCGCGTTACCCGATATACGGATTCCAATTATGTGCCGATAAGAGGGAGTAAAAATGGAAGTTAAACGTTTCATCCATGAACTTGGGTGGGAAATATTTTTCTTATATCGCGGGATCAATCATCTCGAAATGAAGTTTTTGGTGAAAAATACTCTGGTTGCAAGTTATTCACGAGCTTTAATCAAATTGAAAATGTGTTGAAAACTTATCTTCGGTATTCGTCTCGAAGATACCTTTGGAACGGTTTGGAATTTTTAGACGGGGCCTTCAAGTTTTAGAAAGTTCACATTCTGAGCTTGAATTTGAACACAAATTTTGTATTCTTTTTGTGGAAATCAAGAGAGTTATTGTCGTTTGAATATGTCTCATCGTGTTACCCGATATACGGATTCCAATTATGTGCCGATAAGAGGGAGTAAAAATGGAAGTTAAACGTTTCATCCATGAACTTGGCTGGGAAATATTTTTCTTATATCGCGGGATCAATCATCTCGAAATGAAGTTTTTGGTGAAAAATACTTTGGTTGCAAGTTATTCACGAGCGATAATCGACCTGAAAATGTGTTGAAAACTCATCTTCGGTAATCGTCTCGAAGATACCTTTGGAACGGTTTGGAATTTTTAGATGCGGCCTTCAAGTTTTAGAAAGTACACATTCTGAGCTTTAACTTGAACACAAATTTTGTATTCTTTTTGTGGAAATCAAGAGAGTTATTGTCATTTGAATATGTCTCACCGTGTTACCCGAAATACGGATTCCAATTACGTGCCGACAGGAGGGAGTAAAAATGGAAGTTAAACGTTTCATCCACGAATTTGGCTTGGAAATATTTTTCTTATATCGCAGCACCAATCATCTCGAAATGAAATTTTGGGTAAAAAATACTTTGGTTGCAAGTTATTCACGAGCGTTAATCGACTTGAAAATTTGTTGAAAACTGATCTTCATTAATCGTCTCGAAGATACCTTTGGAACGGGTTGGAATTTTTAGACGCGGCCCTCAAGTTTTAGAAAGTACACATTCTGAGCTTGAATTTGAACACAAACTTTACATTCTTTTTGTGGAAATCAAGAGAGTTATTGTCGTTTGAAAATGTCTCACTGTGTTACCCGAAATACAGATTCCAATTACGTGCCGATAGGATGGAGTAAAAATGGAAGTTAAACGTCTCATCCACGAATTTGGCTTGGAAATATTTTTCTTATATCGCAGCACCAATCATCTCGAAATGAAGTTTTGGGTAAAAAATACTTTGGTTGCAAGTTATTCATGAGCGTTAATCGAATTGAAAATGTGTTGAAAACTCATCTTCGGTAATCGTCTCGAAGATACCTTTGGAACGGTTTGGAATTTTTAGACGCGGCCTTCAAGGTTTAGAAATTACACTTTCTGAGCTTGAATTTGAACACAAATTTTGCATTCTTTTTGTGGAAATCAAGAGAGTTATTGTCGTTCGAAAATTTCTCACCGTGTTACCCGAAATACGGATTCCAATTATATGCCGATAGGAGGGTGTAAAAATGGAAGTTAAACGTTTCATCCCCGAAATTGGCTTGGAAATATTTTTCCTGTATCGTGGGACCAATCATCCCGAAATGAAGTTTTGGGTAAAAAATACTTTGGTTGCAAGTTATTCATGAGCGATAATCGACTTGAGAATGTGTTGAAAACTCATCTTCGGTAATCGTCTCGAAGATACCTTTGGAACGGTTTGGAATTTTTAGACGCGGCCTTCAAGTTTTAGAAAGTACACTTTCTGAGCTTGAATTTGAACACAAACTTTGCATTCTTTTTGTGGAAATTAAGAGAGTTATTGTCGTTTGAAAATGTCTCACTGTGTTACCCGAAATACAGATTCCAATTACGTGCCGATAGGATGGAGTAAAAATGGAAGTTAAACGTCTCATCCACGAATTTGGCTTGGAAATATTTTTCTTATATCGCAGCACCAATCATCTTGAAATGAAGTTTTGGGTAAAAAATACTTTGGTTGCAAGTTATTCATGAGCGTTAATCGAATTGAAAATGTGTTGAAAACTCATCTTCGGTAATCGTCTCGAAGATACCTTTGGAACGGTTTGGAATTTTTAGACGCGGCCTGTAAGTTTTAGAAAGTACACATTCTGTGCTTGAATTTGAGTGCAAATTTTGTATTCTTTTTGTGGAAATCAAGAGAGTTATTGTCGTTTGAAAATGTCTCACCGTGTTACCCGAAATGCGGATTCCAATTATGTGCCGATAGGAGGGAGTAAAAATGGAAGTTAAACGTTTCATCCACGAATTTGGCTGGGAAATATTTTTCTTACATCACGGGACCAATCATCTCGAAATGAAGTTTTGGGTAAAAAATACACTGGTTGCAAGTTATTCACGAGCGTTAATCGAATTGAAAATGTGTTGAAAACTCATCTTCGGTAATCGTCTCGAAGATACCTTTGGAACGGTCTGGAATTTTTAGACGCGGCCTTCAAGTTTTAGAAAGTACACTTTCTGAGCTTGATTTTGAACACAAATTTTGTATTCTTTTTGCGGAAATCAAGAGAGTTATTGTTGTTTGAAAATGACTCACCGTGTTACCCGAAATACGGATTCCAATTATATGCCGATAGGAGTGAGTAAAAATGGAAGTTAAACGTTTAATCCATGAATTTGGCTTGGAAATATTTTTCTTATATCTTGGGATCAATCATCTCAAATGAAGTTTTCGGTAAAAAATACTTTGATTGCAAGTTATTCACAAGCGTTATTCGACTTGAAAATGTGTTTAAAACTCATCTTCGGTAATTGTCTCGAAGAAAACTTTTGAATGGTTTGGAATTTTTACGACGTGGCCTACAAATTTTAGAAAGTACACATTTTGAGCTTGAATTTGAACAAAGATTTTGTATTCTTTTTGTGGAAATCAAGAGAGTTATTGTCGTTTCAAAATGTCTGACTATGTTACCCGAAATACGGATTCCTATTATGTGCCGATAAGAGGAATAAAAATGGAAGTTAAACGTTTCGTCCACGAATTTGGCTATTACATATTTTTCTTATATCGTGGGATCAATCGTCTCGAAATGAAGTTTTTGGTAAAAAATACTTTGGTTGCAAGTTATTCATGAGCGTTAATCGACTTGAAAATATGTTGAAAACTGATCTGAGCTTGAATTTAGATGCGGCCTGCAAGTTTTAGAAAGTACACATTTTGAGCTTGAATTTGAACACAAATTTTGTATTCTTTTTGTGGAAATCAAGAGAGTTATTGTCTTTTGAATATGTCTCATCGTGTTACCCGATATATGGATTCCAATTATGTGCCAATAGGAGGGAGTAAAAATGGAAGTTAAACGTTTCATCCACGAACTTGGCTGGGAAATATTTTTCTCATATCGCAGGATCAATCATCTCGAAATGAATTTTGGGTGAAAAATACTTTGGTTGCAAGTTATTCGCGAGCGATAATCGACCTGAAAATGTGTTGAAAACTCATCTTCAGTAATCGTCTCGAAGATACCATTGGAACGGATTGGAATTTTTAGATGCGGCCTTCAAGTTTTAGAAAGTACACATTCTGAGCTTGAATTTGAACACAAATTTTGTATTCTTTTTGTTGAAATTGAGAGAGTTATTGTCATTTGAATATGTGTCACCGTGTTACCCGAAATACAGATTCCAATTACGTGCCGATAGGAGGGAGTAAAAATGGAAGTTAAACGTTTCATCCACGAATTTGGCTTCGAAATATTTTTCATATATCGCAGCACCAATCATCTCGAAATGAAGTTTTGGGTAAAAAATACTTTGGTTGAAAGTTATTCACGAGCGTTAATCGACTTGAAAATGTGTTGAAAACTCATCTTCGTTAATCGTCTCGAAGATACCTTTGGAATGGTTTGGAATTTTTAGACGCGGCCTGCAAGTTTTAGAAAGTACACTTTTTGAGCTTGAATTTGAACACAAATTTTGTATTCTTTTTGTGGAAATCAAGAGAGTTATTGTCGTTTGAAAATGACTCACCGTGTTACCCGAAATACGGATTCCAATTATATGCCGATAGGAGTGAGTAAAAATGGAAGTTAAACGTTTAATCCACGAATTTGGCTTGGAAATATTTTTCTTATATCGCGGGATCAATCATCTCAAAAGGAAGTTTTCGGAAAAAAATACTTTGATTGCAAGTTACTCACGAGCGTTATTCGACTTGAAAATGTGTTAAAAACTCATCTTCGGTAATTGTCTCGAAGAAAACTTTTTAACGGTTTGGAATTTTTACGAGGCAGCCTACATGTTTTAGAAAGTACACATTTTGAGCTTGAATTTGAACACAGATTTTGTATTCTTTTTGTGGAAATCAAGAGAGTTATTGTCGTTTGAATATGTCTCACCGTGTTACCCGAAATACGGATTCCAATTATGTGCCGATAGGAGGGAGTAAAAATGGAAGTTAAACGTTTCACCCACGAATTTGGCTGGGAAATATTTTTCTTATATCACGGGACCAATCATCTCGAAATGATGTTTTGGATAAAAAATACTCTGGTTGCAAGTTATTCACGAGCGTTAATCGAATTGAAAATGTCATGAAAACTCATCTTTGGTAATCGTCTCGAAGATACCTTTGGAACGGTTTGGAATTTTTAGACGCGGCCTTGAAGTTTTAGAAAGTACACTTTCTGAGCTTGAATTTGAACACATATTTTGTATTCTTTTTGTGGAAATCAAGAGAGTTATTGTCGTTTGAAAAAGACTCACCGTGTTACCCGAAATACGGATTCCAATTATATGCCGATAGGAGTGAGTAAAAAAGGAAGTTAAACGTTTAATCCTCGAATTTGGCTTGGAAAGATTTTTCTTATATCGCGGGATCAATCATCTCAAAATGAAATTTTCGGTAAAAAAAAATTTGCTTGCAAGATATTCACGAGCGTTATTCAACTTGAAAATGTGTTGAAAACTCATCTTCTGTAATTGTCTCGAAGATAACTTTTGAACGGATTTGGATTTTTACGAGGCGGTCTACAAGTTTTAGAAAGTACACATTTCGAGCTTGAATTTGAACACTAATTTTGTATTCTTTTTGTGGAAACCAAAAGAGTTATTGTCGTTTGAATATGTCTCACCGGGTTACTCGAAGTACGGATTCCAATTATGTGCTGATAGGAGGGAGTAAAAATGGAAGTTAAACGTTTCATCCACGAATTTGGGTTGGAAATATTTTTCTTATATCGCGAGATCAATCATCTCAAAATGAAGTTTTCGGTAAAAAATACTTTGATTGCAAGTTATTCACGAGCGCTATTCGACTTGAAAATGTGTTAAAAACACATCTTCGGTAATTGTCTCGAAGATAACTTTTGAATCGTTTGGAATTTTTACGACGTGGCCTACAAATTTTAGAAAGTACACATTTTGAGCTTGAATTTGAACAAAGATTTTGTATTCTTTTTGTGGCAATCAAGAGAGTTATTGTCGTTTCAAAATGTCTGACTATGTTACCCGAAATACGGATTCCTATTATGTGCCAATAAGAGGAATAAAAATGGAAGTTAAACGTTTCGTCCACGAATTTGGCTATGAAATATTTTTCTTATATCGCGGGATCAATCGTCTTGAAATGAAGTTTTTGGTAAAAAATACTTTGGTTGCAAGTTATTCACGAGCATTAATCGACTTGAAAATATGTTGAAAACTGATCTTTGGTAATCGTCTTGAAGATAAATTTGGGACGGTTTGGAATTTTTAGATGCGGCCTGCAAGTTTTAGAAAATACACATTCTGAGCTTGAATTTGAACACAAATTTTGTATTCTTTTTGTGGAAATCAAGAGATTTATTGTCATTTGAAAATGTCTCACCGTGTTATCCGAAATACGGATTCCAATTATATGCCGACAGGGGTGAGTAAAAATGTAAGTTAAACGTTTCATCCACAAATTTGGCTTGGAAATATTTTTCTTATATCGCGTGAGCAATCATCTCGAAATGAAGTTTTAGGTAAAAAATACTTTGGTTGCATGTTCTTCACGAGCGTTAATTGACTTGAAAATGTGTTGAAAACTCATCTTCGGTAATCGACTCGAAGATAACTTTTGAACGGTTTCGAATTTTTAAACGCGGCCTCCAAGTTTTCGGAACTACACATTTGGAGCTTGAATTTGAACACAAATTTTGTATTCTTTTTGTGGACATCAAGAGAGTAATTGTCATTTGAAAATGTCTCACCGTGTTACCAGATATACGAATACAGATTATGTGCCGATAGGATGGAGTAAAAATGGAAGTTAAACGTTTCATCCATGTATTTGGCTTGGAAATATTTTTCTTATATCGCAGCACCAATCATCTCGAAATGAAGTTTTGGGTAAAAAATACTTTGGTTGCAAGTTATTCATGAGCGTTAATCGAATTGAAAATGTGTTAAAAACTCATCTTCGGTAATCGTCTCGAAGATACCTTTGGAACGGTTTGGAATTTTTAGATGTGGCCTTCATGGTTTAGAAAGTACACTTTCTGAGCTTGAATTTGAACACAAATTTTGTATCCTTTTTGTGGAAATCAAGAGAGTTATTGTCGTTTGAAAATGTCTCACCGTGTTACTCGAAATACGGATTCCAATTATATGCCGATAGGAGGGTGTAAAAATGGAAGTTAAACGTTTCATCCACGAATTTGGCATGGAAATATTTTTCCTGTATCGTGGGACCAATCATCCCGAAATGAAGTTTTGGGTAAAAAATACTTTGGTTGCAAGTTATTCATGAGCGATAATCGACTTGAAAATGTGTTGAAAACTCATCTTCGGTAATCGTCTCGAAGATACCTTTGGAACGGTTTGGAATTTTTAGACGCGTCCTGCAAGTTTTAGAAAGTACACATTCTGTGCTTGAATTTGAGCGCAAATTTTGTATTCTTTTTGTGGAAATCAATAGAGTTATTGTCGTTTGAAAATGTCTCACCGTGTTACCCGAAATACGGATTCCAATTATGTGCCGATAGGAGGGAGTAAAAATGGAAGTTAAACGTTGCATCCACGAATTTGGCTGGGAAATATTTTTCTTATATCACGGGACCAATCATCTCGAAATGAAGTTTTGGGTAAAAAAAACTCTGGTTGCAAGTTATTCACGAGCGTTAATCGAATTAAAAATGTGTTGAAAACTCATCTACGGTAATCGTCTCGAAGATACCTTCGGAACGGTTCGGAATTTTTCGACGCGGCCTTCAAGTTTTAGAAAGTACACTTTCTAAGCTTGAATTTGAACACAAATAATTTTGTATTCTTTTTGCGGAAATCAAGAGAGTTATTATCGTTTGAAAATGACTCAACATGTTACCCGAAATACGGATTCCAATTATATGCCGATAGGAGTGAGTAAAAATGGAAGTTAAACGTTTAATCCACGAATTTGGCTTGGAAATATATTTCTTATATCGTGGGATCAATCATCTCAAAATGAAGTTTTCGATAAAAAAAAATTTGGTTGCAAGATATTCACGAGCGTTATTCAACTTGAAAATGTGTTGAAAACTCATCTTCTGTAATTGTCTCGAAGATAACTTTTGAACGGTTTGGAATTTTTACGAGGCGGCCTACAAGTTTTAGAAAGTACACATTTTGAGCTTGAATTTGAACAAAGATTTTGTATTCTTTTTGAGGAAATCAAGAGAGTTATTGTCATTTGTATATGTCTCACCGGGTTACCCGAAGTACGGATTCCAATTATGTGCTGATAGGAGGGAGTAAAGATGGAAGTTAAACGTTTCATCCACGAATTTGGGTTGGAAATATTTTTCCTGTATCGCGAGACCAATCATCCCGAAATGAAGTTTTGGGTAAAAAATACTTTGGTTGCAAGTTATTCACGAGCGATAATCGACTTGAAAATGTGTTGAAAACTCATCTTCGGTAATCGTCTCGAAGATACCTTTGGAACGGTTTGGAATTTTTAGGTGCGGCCTGCAAGTTTTAGAAAGTACACATTCTGTGCTTGAATTTGAGCACAAATTTTGTCTTCTTTTTGTGGAAATCAAGAGAGTTATTGTCGTTTGAAACTGTCTCACCGTGTTACCCGAAATACGGATTCCAATTATGTGCCGATAGGAGGGAGTAAAAATGGAAGTTAAACGTTTCATCCACGAACTTGGCTGGGAAATATTTTTCTTATATCGCGGGATCAATCATCTCGAAACGAAGTTTTGGCCGAAAAATACTTTGGTTGCAAGTTATTCACGAGTGATAATCGACCTGAAAATGTGTTGAAAACTCATCTTCGGTAATCGTCTCGAAGATACCTTTGGAACGGTTTGCAATTTTTAGATACGGCCTTCAAGTTTTAGAAAGTACACATTCTGAGCTTGAATTTGAACACAAATTTTGTATTCTTTTGGTGGAAATCAAGAGAGTTATTGTCATTTGAATATGTCTCACCGTGTTACCCGAAATACGGATTCCAATTACGTGCCGATAGGAGGGAGTAAAAATGGAAGTTCAACGTTTCATCCACGAATTTGGCTTGGAAATATTTTTCTTATATCGCAGCACCAATCATCTAGAAATGAAGTTTTGGGTAAAAAATACTTTGGTTGCAAGTTATTCACGAGCGTTAATCGACTTGAAAATGTGTTGAAAACTCATCTTCATTAATCGCCTTGAAGATACCTTTGGAACGGTTTGGAATATTTAGACGCGGCCCCCAAGTTTTAGAAAGTACACATTCCGAAATTGAATTTGAACACAAACTTTGCATTTTTTTGTGGAAATCAAGAGTGTTATTGTCGTTTGAATATGTCTCATCGTGTTACCCGATATACGGATTCCAATTATGTGCAGATAGGAGGGAGTAAAAATGGAAGTTAAACGTTTCATCCACGAACTTGGCTGGGAAATATTTTTCTTATATCGCAAGATCAATCATCTCGAAATGAAGTTTTGGGTGAAAAATACTTTGGTTGCAAGTTATTCATGAGCGATAATCGACTTGCAAATGTGTTGAAAACTCATCTTCGGTAATCGTCTCGAAGATACCTTTGGAACGGTTTGGAATTTTTAGACGCGGCCTGCAAGTTTTAGAAAGTACACTTTCTGAGCTTGAATTCGAACACAAATTTTGTATCATTTTTGGGGAAATCAAGAGAGTTATTGTCGTTTGAAAATGTCTCACCGTGTTACTCGAAATACGGATTCCAATTATATGCCGATAGGAGGGTATAAAAATGGAAGTTAAACGTTTCATCCACGAATTTGGCTTGGAAATATTTGTCCTGTATCGTGGGACCAATCATCCCAAAATTAAGTTTTGGATAAAAATACTTTGGTTGCAAGTTATTCATGAGCGATAATCGTCTTGAAAATGTGTTGAAAACTCATCTTCGGTAATCGTCTCGAAGATACCTTTGGAACGGTTTGGAATTTTTAGACGCGGCCTGCAAGTTTTAGAAAGTACACATTCTGGGCTTGAATTTGAGCACAAATTTTGTATTCTTTTTGTGGAAATCAAGAGAGTTATTGTCGTTTGAAAATGTCTCACCGTGTTACCCGAAATACGGATTCCAATTATGTGCCGATAGGAGAAATAAAAATGGAAGTTAAACGTTTCGTCCACGAATTTGGCTCTGAAATATTTTTCTTATATCGCGGGATCAATCGTCTCGAAATGAAGTTTTTGGTAAAAAATACTTTGGTTGCAAGTTATTCACGAGCGTTAATCGACTTGAAAATATGTTGAAAACTGATCTTTGGTAATCGTCTCGAAGATAAATTTGGAACGGTTTGGAATTTCAAGATGCGGCCTGCAAGTTTTAGAAACTACACATTCTGAGCTTGAATTTGAACACAAATTTTGCACTCTTTTTGTGCAAATCAAGAGAGTTAGTGTCGTTTGAAAATGTCTCACCTTGTTACCTGAAATACAGATTCCAATTATGTGCCGATAGGAGGAATAAAAATAGAAGTTAAACGTTACGTCCACGAATTTGGCCTGTAAATATTTTTCTTATATCGCGGGACCAATCGTCCAAAATTGAAGTTTTGGGAAAAAAATACTTTGGTTGCAAGATATTCACGAGCGTTAATCGACTTGGAAATGTGTTGAAAACTCATCTTCGGTAATCATCTCGGAGATAACTTTGGAACAGTTTGGAATTTTTAGACGCGGTCGTCAAGTTTTTGAAAGTGCACATTCTAAGATTGAATTTGAGCACAAATTTTGTACTCTTTTTGTGGAAATCAAGAGAGATATTGTTGTTTCAAAATGTCTAACCATGTTACCCGAAATACGGATTCCAATTATGTGCCGACAGGAGGAATAAAAATGGAAGTTAAACGTTTCGTCCACGAATTTGGCTTGGAAATATTTTTCTTGTGTCGTGGGATCAATCATCTCAGAATGAAGTTTTGGGTAAAAAATACTTTGGTTGCAAGTTATTCACGGGAGTTAATCGACTTGAAAATGTGTTGAAACCTCATCTTCAGTAATTGTCTGGATGATAACTTCTGAACTGTTTGGAATTTTTAGACGCGGCCCACAAGTTTTAGAAAGTACACATTTTGATCTTGAATTTGAACACAAATTTTTTACTCTTTTTGTGGAAATCAAGAGAGATATCGTCGTTTCAAAATGTTTGACCAGGTTACCCAAAATACGGATTCCAATTATGTGCCGATAGGAGGAATAAAAATGGAAGTTAAACGTTTCGTCCACGAATTTGGCTTGGAAATATTGTTCTTAGATCGCGGGATCAATCTCCTCGAAATGAAGTTTTGGGTAAAAAATACTTTGGTTGCATGTTATTCACGAGCATTAATCGACTTGAAAATGTGTTGAAAACTCGTCTTCGGTAATCGTCTCGAAGATAGGTTTGGAATGGTTTGGAATTTTTAGACGCGGCCTTCAAGTTTTAGAAAGTACACATTCTGAGCTTGAATTTGAAAACAAATTTTGTATTCTTTTTGTGCAAATCAAGAGAGTTAGTGTCGTTTGAAAATGTCTCACCTTGTTACCTAAAATACGGATTCCACTTATGTGCCGATAGGAGGAATAAAAATGGAAGTTAAACGTTTCGTCCACGAATTTGGCTTGTAAATATTTTTCTTATATCGCGGGACCAATCATCCGAAATTGAAGTTTTGGGAAAAAAATACTTTGGTTGCAAGTTATTCACGAGCGTTAATTGACTTGGAAATGTGTTGAAAACTCATTTTCGGTAATCGTCTCGAAGATAACTTTGGAACAGTTTGGAATTTTTAGACGCGGCCGTCAAGTTTTAGAAAGTGCACATTCTGAGATTGTATTTCAGCACAAATTTTGTACTCTTTTTGTGGAAATGAAGAGAGATATTGTCGTTTCAAAATGTCTGACCATGTTACCCGAAATACGGATTCCAATTATGTGCCGATAGGAGGTATAAAAATGGAAGTTAAACGTTTCATCCCCGAATTTGGCTTGGAAATATTTTTCTTATATCGCAGGACCAATCATCTCGAAATGAAGTTTTGGGTAAAAAATACTTTGGTTGCAAGTTATTCACGAGCGTTAATCGACTTGAAACTGTGTTGAAAACACATCTTTGGTAATTGTCTTGAGGATACCTCTGGAACGGTTTGGAATTTTTAGACGCGGCCTCCAAGTTTTAGAAAGTACACATTTTGAGCTTAAATTTGAACACAAATTTTGTATTCTTTTTGTGGAAATCAAGAGAGTTATTGTCATTTGAAAATGTCTGACCGTGTTACCCGAAATACGGATTCCAATTATGTGCTGATAGGTGCAATAAATGTGGAAGTTAAACGTTTCGTCCACGAATTTGGCTAGGAAATATTTTTCATATATCGCGGGATCAATCATCTCGAAATGAAATTTTGTGTAAAAAATACTTTGATTGCAAGTTATTCACGAGCATTAATCGACTTGAAAATGTGTTGATAACTCATCTTCGGTAATCGTCTCGAAGATAACTTTGGAACGGTTTGGAATTTTTAGACGCGGCCTTCAAGTTTTAGAAAGTACACATTCTGAGCTTGTGTTTGAACACAAATTTTGTATTCTTTTTGTCGAAATCAAGAGATTAGTGTCGTTTGAAAATGTCTCACCGTGTTACCCGAAATACAGATTCCAATTATGTGCCTAAAGGACGGAGTAAAAAATGGATGTTAAACGTTTCGTCCACGAATTTGGCTTGGAAATATTTTTCCTATATCGCAGGATCAATCATCTCGAAATGAAGTTTTGGGTAAAAAATACTTTGGTTGCAAGTTATTCATGAGCGTTAATCGACATGAAAATGTGTTGAAAACTCATCTTCGGTAATCGTCTTGAAGATAAGTTTTGAAGGGTTTGGAATTTTTAGACGCGGCCTACAAGTTTTAGAAAGTACACATTTTGAGCATGAATTTGAACACAAATTTTGTACTCTTTTTGTGGAAATCAAGGGAGATATTGTCGTTTCAAAATGTCTGACCATGTTACCCGAAATACGGACTCCATTTATGTGCCGATAGGAGGAATAAAAATGGAAGTTAAACGTTTCATCCCCGAATTTGGCTTGGAAATATTTTTCTTATATCGCGGGACCAATCATCTCGAAATGAAGTTTTGGGTAAAAAATACTTTGCTTGCAAGTTATTCACGAGCGTTAATCGACTTAAAAATGTGTTGAAACCTCATCTTCGATAATCGTCTCGAAGATACCTTTGGAATGGTTTGGAATTTTTAGACGCGGCCGTCAAGTTTTAGAAAGTACACATTCTGAGCCTGAATTTGAACACAAATTTTGTATTCTTTTTGGGGAAATCGAGAGAGTTATTGTCGTTTAAAAATGTCTCACCGTGTTACCCAAAATACGGATTCCAATTATGTGCCGATAGGAGTGAGTAAAAATGGAAGTTAAACATTTCATCCATGAATTTGGCTTGGAAATGTTTTGCTTATATCGTGGGATCTATCATCTCGAAATGAATTTTTGGGTAAAAAATTCTTTGGTTGCAAGTTATTCACGGCGTTAATCGACGTGAAAATGTGTTGAAAACTCATCTTTGGTAATTGTGTCGATGATAACTTTTGAACAGTTTGGAATTTTTTTGACGCGGCCTACTAATTTTAAAAAGTAAACATTTTGAGCACGAATTTAAACACAAATTTTGTATTGTTCTTGTGGAAATCAAGAGAGTTATTGTCGTTTGAAAACGTCTAACCGTGTTACCCGAAATACGGATTCCAATTATGTGCCGATAGGAGGAATAAAAATGGAAGTTAATCATTTTGTCCACGAATTTGGCTAGGAAATATTTTCTTATATCGCTGGATCAATCGTCTGGAAATGAAGTTTTGGGTAAAAAATACTTTGGTTGAAAGTTATTCACGAGCATTAATCGACATGAAAATGTGTTGAAAACTCATCTTCGGTAATCGTCTCGTAGATAACTTTTGAACGGTTTGGAATTTTTAGACGCGGCCTACAAGTTTTAGAAAGTACACATTTTGAGCTTGAATTTGAACACAAATTTTTTACTCTTTTTGTGGAAATCAAGAGTCATATTGTTGTTTCAAAATGTCTGACCATGTTACCCGAAATACGGATTCCAATTATGTGCCGATAGGAGGAATAAAAATGGAATTTAAACGTTTCATCCAAGAATTTGGTTTGGAAATATTTTTCTTATATCACGGGATCAATCATCTCGAAATGAAGTTATGGGTAAAAAATACTTTGGTTGCAAGTTCTTCACGAGCGTTATTCGACTTTAAAATCTGTTGAAAACTCATCTTTGGTAATTGTCTCGAAGATAACTTTTGAACGGTTTGGAATTTTTTCGACGCGGCCTACAAATTTTAGAAAGTACACATTTTTAGCTTGAATTTTAACACAAATTTTGTATTTTTTTTGTGGAAATCAAGAGAGTTATTTTCGTTTGAAATGTCTAACCTTGTTACCCGAAATACGGATTCCAATTATGTGTTGATAGGAGGAATAAAAATGGAAGTTAAACGTTTCATCCGCGAATTTGGCTAGGAAATATTTTTATTATATCGCTGGATCAATCATCTCGAAATGAAGTTTTGGGTAAAAAATACTTTGGTTGCAAGTTATTCACGAGCGTTAATCGACTTGAAAATGTGTTGAAAACTCATCTTCGGTAATTGTCTCGAAGATAACTTTTGAACGGTTTGGAATTTTTTCGACGCGGCCAAGAAATTTTAGAAAGTACACATTTTAGGCTTGAATTTGAACACAAATTATGTATTCTTTTGGTGGAAATCAAGAGAGTTATTGTCGTTTGAAAATGTTTGACCGTGTTACCCGAAATACGGATTCCAATTATGTGCTGATAGGAGTAATAAAAATGGAAGTTAAACGTTTCGTTCGCGAATTTGGCTAGGAAATATTTTTCTTATATCGCGGGATCAATCATCTCGAAATGAAGTTTTTGGTAAAAAATACTTTGGTTGCAAGTTATTCACGTGCATTAATCGACTTGAAAATGTGTTGAAAACTCATCTTCGGTAATCGTCTCGAAGATAACTTTTGAACGGTTTGAAATTTTTAGACGCGGCCTCCAACTTTTAGAAAGTACACATTCTGAGCTTGAGTTTGAACACAAATTCTGTTTCCTTTTTGTTGAAATGCAGAGAGTTAGTGTCGTTGGAAAATGTCTCACCGTGTTGCCCGAGATACAGATTCCAATTTTGTGCCGATAGGAGGGAGTAAAAATGGAAGTTAAACGTTTCATCCACGAATTTTGCTTGAAAATATTTTTCCTATATCGCGGGATCAATCATCTTGAAATGAAGTTTTGGGTAAAAAATACTTTGGTTGCAAGTTATTCATGAGCGTTAATCGACATGAAAATGTGTTGAAAACTCACCTGTGGTAATCGTCTCGTAGATAACTTTTGAATGGTTTGAAATTTTTAGACGCGGCCTACAATTTTTAGAAAGTACGCATTTTGAGCTTGAATTTGAACACAAATTTCGTACTCTTTTTGTGGAAATCAAGAGAGATATTGTCGTTTCAAAATGTCTGACCATGTTACCTGAAATACGGATTCCAATTTTGTGCCGATAGGAGGAGTAAAAATGGAAGTTAAACGTTTCACCCACGAATTTGGCTTGGAAATATTTTTCTTATATCGAGGGACCAATCATCTCGAAATGAAGTTTTGGGTAAAAAATACTGTGGTTGCAAATTATTCACGAGTGTTAATCGACTTGAAAATGTGTTGAAAACTCATTTTCGGTAATTGTCTCGAAGATAAATTTTGAACGGTTTGGAATTTTTTCGACGCGGCCTACAAATTTTAGAAAGTACACATTTTGAGCTTGAATTTGAACACAAATTTTGTATTCTTTTTGTGGAAATCAAGAGAGTTATTGTCATTTGAAAATGTCTGACCATGTTACCCGAAATACGGATTCCAATTATGTGCTGATAGGAGTGAGTAAAAATGGAAGTTAAATGTCTCATCCACGAATTTGTCTTGGAAATATTTTTCTTATATCGCGGGGCCAATCATCTCGAAATGAAGTTTCTGGAAAAAAACACTTTGGTTGCAAGTTATTCACGAGCGTTATTCGACTTGAAAATGTGTTGAAAACTCATCTTCGGTAATTGTCTCGAAGATAACTTTTGAATAGTTTGGAAATTTTAGACGCGGCCTTCGAGTTTTAGAAAGTACACATTCTGTTCTTGAATTTGAACACAAATTTTGCATTCTTTTTGTAGAAATCGAGAGAGTTATTGTCGTTTGAAAATGTCTCACCGTGTTACCCAAAATACGGATTCCAATTATGTGCTGATAGGAGTGAGTAAAAATGGAGGTAAAACGTTTCATTCGCGAATTTGGCTTGGAAATATTTTTCTTCTATCGTGGGATCAATCATCTCGAAATGAAGTTTTGGGTAAAAAATACTTTGGTTGTAAGTTATTCACGAGCGTTATTCAACTTGAAAATGTATTGAAAACTCATCTTCGGTAATTGCCTCAAAGATAACTTTTGAACGGTTTGGAATTTTTTTTGAATCGGCCTACATATTTTAGAAAGTACACATTTTGAGCTTGAATTTGAACACAAATTTTGTATTCATTTTGTGGAAATCAAGAGAGTTA
This sequence comes from Quercus variabilis, assembly GCA_030445155.1. Lineage (NCBI taxonomy): Eukaryota > Viridiplantae > Streptophyta > Magnoliopsida > Fagales > Fagaceae > Quercus > Quercus variabilis. Next base: position 7,428,290 of record CP129445.1, on the reverse strand, counting down.
TTGTCGTTTGAAAATGTCTGACCGTGTTACCCGAAATGCGGATTCCAATTATGTGGTGATAGGAGGATTAAAAATGGAAGTTAAACATTTCATCCACGAATTTGGCTAGAAAATATTTTTCTTACATCACGGGATCAATCATCTCGAAATGAAGTTTTGGGTAAAAAATACTTTGGTTGCAGGTTATTCACGAGCGTTATTCGACTTGAAAATGTGTTGAAAACTCATATTCGGTAATTGTCTCGAAGGTACATTTTGAACGGTTTCGAATTTTTCCGACGCGGCCTACAAATTTTAGAAAGTACATATTTTGAGCTTGAATTTGAACACAAATTTTGTATTCTTTTTGTGGAAATCAAGAGAGTTATTTTCATTTGAAAATGTCTGATCGTGTTACCCGAAATACGGAATCCAATTATGTGCTGATAGATGGAATAAAAATGGAAGATAAACGTTTCGTCCACAAATTTGGCTAGGAAATATTTTTCTTATATCGCGGGATCAATCATCTCGAAATGAAGTTTTTGGTAAAAAATACTTTGGTTTCAAGTTATTCACGAGCGTTAATCAACTTGAAAATGTGTTGAAAACTCATCTTCGGTAATCGTCTCGAAGATAACTTTGGAACGGTTTGGAATTTTTAGACGGGGCCTTCAAGTTTTTGAAAGTACACATTCTGTGCTAGAGTTTGAAAACAACTTTTGTATTCTTTTTGTGGAAATCAAGAGAGTTAGTGTCGTTTGAAATTGTCTTACCGCATTACCCGAAATACGGATTCCAATGATGTTCCGATAGGAGGGACTAAAAATTGAAGTTAAACGTTTCATCCACAAATTTGGCTTGGAAATATTTTTCTTATGTAGCGGGGTCAATCATCTCGAAATGAAGTTTTTGGTAAAAAGTACTTTGGTTGCAAGTTATTCACGAGCGTTAATCTACATGAAAATGTGATGAAAACTCATCTTCGGTAATCGTCTCGAAGATAACTTTTGATCGGTTTGGAATTTTTAGACGCGGCCTACAAGTTTTAGAAAGTACACATTTTGAGCTTGAATTTGAACACAAATTTTGAACTCTTTTTGTGGAAATCAAGAGAGATATTGTCGTTTCAAAATGTCTGCCCATGTTACCCGAAATACGGATTCCAATTATGTGCCAATAGGAGGAATAAAAATGGAACTTAAACGTTTCATCCACAAATTTGGCTAGGAAATATTTTTCCTATGTCGCAGGATCAATCATCTCGACATGAAGTTTTGGGAAAAAAATACTTTGGTTGCAAGTTATTACTGTGCGTTAATCGACATGAAACTGTGTTGAAAACTCATCTTCGGTAATCATCTCGAAGATAACTTTTGAACGGTTTGGAATTTTTAGACGCGGCCTACTAGTTTTAGAAAGTAGACATTTTGGGCATCAATTTGAACACAAATTTTGTACTCATTTTGTGGAAATCAAGAGAGATATTGTCATTTCAAAATGTCTGACCGTGTTACCCGAAATACGGATTCCAATTATGTGCTGATAGGTGGAATAAAAATGGAAGTTAAACGTTTCGTCCACGAATTTGGCTAGGAAATATTTTTCTTATATCGCGGGATCAATCATCTCGAAATGAAATTTTGTGTAAAAAATACTTTGGTTGCAAGTTATTCACGAGCATTAATCGACTTGAAAATGTGTTGAAAACTCGTCTTCGGTAATCGTCTCGAAGATAACTTTGGAACGGTTTGGAATTTTTAGACGCGACCTTCAAGTTTTAGAAAGTTCACATTCTGAGCTTGTGTTTGAACACAAATTTTGTATTCTTTTTGTCGAAATCAAGAGATTAGTGTCGTTTGAAAATGTCTCACCGTCTTACCCGAAATACAGATTTCAATATTGTGCCGATAGGACGGAGTAAAAATGGAAGTTAAACGTTTCGTCCACGAATTTGGCTTGGAAATATTTTTCCTATATCGCGGGATCAATCATCTCGAAATGAGGTTTTGGGTAAAAAATACTTTAGTTGCAAGTTATTCACGAGCGTTAATCGACATAAAAATGTGTTGAAAACTCATCTTCGGTAATCGTCTCGAAGATAAGTTTTGGACGGTTTGGAATTTTTAGACGTGGCCTACAAGTTTTAGAAAGTACACATTTTGAGCTTGAATTTGAACACAATTTTTGTACTCTTTTGTTGGAAATCAAGAGAGATATTGTCGTTTCAAAATGTCTGACCATGTTACCCAAAATACGGATTCCATTTATGTGCCGATAGGAGGAATAAAAATGGAAGTTAAACGTTTCCTCCACGAATTTGGCTTGGAAATATTTTTCTTATATCGCGGGACCAATCATCTCGAAATGAAGTTTTTGGTAAAAAATACTTTGGTTGCAAGTTATTCACGAGCGTTAATCAACTTGAAAATGTGTTGAAAACTCATCTTCGGTAATCGTCTCGAAGATAACTTTGGAACGGTTTGGAATTTTTAGACGGGGCCTTCAAGTTTTTGAAAGTACACATTCTGTGCTAGAGTTTGAAAACAACTTTTGTATTCTTTTTGTGGAAATCAAGAGAGTTAGTGTCGTTTGAAATTGTCTCACCGTGTTACCCGAAATACGGATTCCAATGATGTTCCGATAGGAGGGAGTAAAAATTGAATTTAAACGTTTCATCCACAAATTTGGCTTGGAAATATTTTTCTTATGTAGCGGGGTCAATCATCTCGAAATGAAGTTTTTGGTAAAAAATACTTTGGTTGCAAGTTATTCACGAGTGTTAATCTACATGAAAACGTGATGAAAACTCATCTTCGGTAATCGTCTCGAAGATAACTTTTGATCGGTTTGGAATTTTTAGACGCGGCCTACAAGTTTTAGAAAGTACACATTTTGAGCTTGAATTTGAACACAAATTTTGAACTCTTTTTGTGGAAATCAAGAGAGATATTGTCGTTTCAAAATGTCTGCCCATGTTATCCGAAATACGGATTCCAATTATGTGCCAATAGGAGGAATAAAAATGGAACTTAAACATTTCATCCACAAATTTGGCTAGGAAATATTTTTCCTATGTCGCGGGATCAATCATCTCGACATGAAGTTTTGGGAAAAAAATACTTTGGTTGCAAGTTATTCACGAGCGTTAATCGACATGAAACTGTGTTGAAAACTCATCTTCGGTAATCATCTCGAAGATAACTTTTGAACGGTTTGGAATTTTTAGACGCGGCCTACTAGTTTTAGAAAGTACACATTTTGGGCATGAATTTGAACACAAATTTTGTACTCATTTTGTGGAAATCAAGAGAGATATTGTCATTTCAAAATGTCTGACCGTGTTACCCGAAATACGGATTCCAATTATGTGCTGATAGGTGGAATAAAAATGGAAGTTAAACGTTTCGTCCACGAATTTGGCTAGGAAATATTTTTCTTATATCGCGGGATCAATCATCTCGAAATGAAATTTTCTGTAAAAAATACTTTGGTTGCCAGTTATTCACGAGCATTAATCGACTTGAAAATGTGTTGAAAACTCGTCTTCGGTAATCGTCTCGAAGATAACTTTGGAACGGTTTGGAATTTTTAGACGCGGCCTTCAAGTTTCAGAAAGTTCACATTCTGAGCTTGTGTTTGAACACAAATTTTGTATTCTTTTTGTCGAAATCAAGAGATTAGTGTCGTTTGAAAATGTCTCACCGTCTTACCCGAAATACAGATTCCAATATTGTGCCGATAGGACGGTGTAAAAATGGAAGTTAAACGTTTCGCCCACGAATTTGGCTTGGAAATATTTTTCCTATATCGCGGGATCAATCATCTCGAAATGAGGTTTTGGGTAAAAAATACTTTAGTTGCATGTTATTCACGAGCATTAATCGACATAAAAATGTGTTGAAAACTCATCTTCGGTAATCGCCTCGAAGATAAGTTTTGAACGGTTTGGAATTTTTAGACGTGGCCTACAAGTTTTAGAAAGTACACATTTTGAGCTTGAATTTGAACACAATTTTTGTACTCTTTTGTTGGAAATCAAGAGAGATATTGTCGTTTCAAAATGTCTGACCATGTTACCCGAAATACGGATTCAATTTATGTGCCGATAGGAGGAATAAAAATGGAAGTTAAACGTTTCATCCACGAATTAGGCTTGGAAATATTTTTCTTATATCGCGGGACCAATCATCTCGAAATGAAGTTTTTGGTAAAAAATACTTTGGTTGCAAGTTATTCACGAGCGTTAATCAACTTGAAAATGTGTTGAAAACTCATCTTCGGTAATCGTCTCGAAGATAACTTTGGAACGGTTTGGAATTTTTAAACGGGGCCTTCAAGTTTTTGAAATTACACATTCTGTGCTAGAGTTTGAAAACAACTTTTGTATTCTTTTTGTGGAAATCAAGAGAGTTAGTGTCGTTTGAAATTGTCTCACCGTGTTACCCGAAATACGGATTCCAATGATGTTCCGATAGGAGGCAGTAAAAATTGAAGTTAAACGTTTCATCCACAAATTTGGCTTGGAAATATTTTTCTTATGTAGCGGGGTCAATCATCTCGAAATGAAGTTTTTGGTAAAAAATACTTTGGTTGCAAGTTATTCACGAGCGTTAATCTACATGAAAATGTGATGAAAACTCATCTTCGGTAATCGTCTCGAAGATAACTTCTGATCGGTTTGGAATTTTTAGACGCGGCCTACAAGTTTTAGAAAGTACACATTTTGAGCTTGAATTTGAACACAAATTTTGAACTCTTTTTGTGGAAATCAAGAGAGATATTGTCGTTTCAAAATGTCTACCCATGTTACCCGAAATACGGATTCCAATTATGTGCCAATAGGAGGAATAAAAATGGAACTTAAACGTTTCATCCACAAATTTGGCTAGGAAATATTTTTCCTATGTCGCGGGATCAATCATCTCGACATGACGTTTTGGGAAAAAAATACTTTGGTTGCAAGTTATTCCCGAGCGTTAATCGACATGAAACTGTGTTGAAAACTCATCTTCGGAAATCATCTCGAAGATAACTTTTGAACGGTTTAGAATTTTTAGACGCGGCCTACTAGTTTTAGAAAGTACACATTTTGGGCATGAATTTGAACACAAATTTTGTACTCATTTTGTGGAAATCAAGAGAGATATTGTCATTTCGAAATGTCTGACCGTGTTACCCGAAATACGGATTCCAATTATGTGCTGATAGGTGGAATAAAAATGGAAGTTAAACGTTTCGTCCACGAATTTGGCTAGGAAATATTTTTCTTATATCGCGGGATCAATCATCTCGAAATGAAATTTTGTGTAAAAAATACTTTGGTTGCAAGTTATTCACGAGCATTAATCGACTTGAAAATGTGTTGAAAACTCGTCTTTGGTAATCGTCTCGAAGATAACTTTGGAACGGTTTGGAATTTTTAGACGCGGCCTTCAAGTTTTAGAAAGTTCACATTCTGAGCTTGTGTTTGAACACAAATTTTGTATTCTTTTTGTCGAACTCAAGAGATTAGTGTCGTTTGAAAATGTCTCACCGTCTTACTCGAAATACAGATTCCAATACTGTGCCGATAGGACGGAGTAAAAATGGAAGTTAAACGTTTCGTCCACGAATTTGGCTTGGAAATATTTTTCCTATATCGTGGGATGAATCATCTCGAAATGAGGTTTTGGGTAAAAAATACTTTAGTTGCAAGTTATTCACGAGCGTTAATCGACATAAAAATGTGTTGAAAACTCATCTTCGGTAATCGTCTCGAAGATAAGTTTTGAACGGTTTGGAATTTTTAGACGTGGCCTACAAGTTTTAGAAAGTACACATTTTGAGCTTGAATTTGAACTCAATTTTTGTACTCTTTTGTTGGGAATCAAGAGAGATATTGTCGTTTCAAAATGTCTGACCATGTTACCCAAAATACAGATTCCATTTATGTGCCGATAGGAGGAATAAAAATGGAAGTTAAACGTTTCATCCACGAATTTGGCTTGGAAATATTTTTCTTATATCGCGGGACCAATCATCTCGAAATGAAGTTTTTGGTAAAAAATACTTTGGTTGCAAGTTATTCACGAGCGTTAATCAACTTGAAAATGTGTTGAAAACTCATCTTCGGTAATCGTCTCGACGATAACTTTGGAACGGTTTGGAATTTTTAGACGGGGCCTTCAAGTTTTTGAAAGTACACATTCTGTGCTAGAGTTTGAAAACAACTTTTGTATTCTTTTTGTGGAAATCAAGAGAGTTAGTGTCGTTTGAAATTGTCTCACCGTGTTACCCAAAATACGGATTCCAATGATGTTCCGATAGGAGGGACTAAAAATTGAAGTTAAACGTTTCATCCACAAATTTGGCTTGGAAATATTTTTCTTATGTAGCGGGGTCAATCATCTCGAAATGATGTTTTTGGTAAAAAATACTTTGGTTGCAAGTTATTCACGAGCGTTAATCTACATGAAAATGTGATGAAAACTCATCTTCGGTAATCGTCTCGAAGATAACTTTTGATCGGTTTGGAATTTTTAGACGCGGCCTACAAGTTTTAGAAAGTACACATTTTGAGCTTGAATTTGAACACAAATTTTGAACTCTTTTTGTGGAAATCAAGAGAGATATTGTCGTTTCAAAATGTCTGCCCATGTTACCCGAAATACGGATTCCAATTATGTGCCAATAGGAGGAATAAAAATGGAACTTAAACGTTTCATCCACAAATTTGGCTAGGAAATATTTTTCCTATGTCGCAGGATCAATCATCTCGACATGAAGTTTTGGGAAAAAAATACTTTGGTTGCAAGTTATTCCTGTGCGTTAATCGACATGAAACTGTGTTGAAAACTCATCTTCGGTAATCATCTCGAAGATAACTTTTGAACGGTTTGGAATTTTTAGACGCGGCCTACTAGTTTTAGAAAGTAGACATTTTGGGCATCAATTTGAACACAAATTTTGTACTCATTTTGTGGAAATCAAGAGAGATATTGTCATTTCAAAATGTCTGACCGTGTTACCCGAAATACGGATTCCAATTATGTGCTGATAGGTGGAATAAAAATGGAAGTTAAACGTTTCGTCCACGAATTTGGCTAGGAAATATTTTTCTTATATCGCGGGATCAATCATCTCGAAATGAAATTTTGTGTAAAAAATACTTTGGTTGCAAGTTATTCACGAGCATTAATCGACTTGAAAATGTGTTGAAAACTCGACTTCGGTAATCGTCTCGAAGATAACTTTGGAACGGTTTGGAATTTTTAGACGCGACCTTCAAGTTTTAGAAAGTTCACATTCTGAGCTTGTGTTTGAACACAAATTTTGTATTCTTTTTGTCGAAATCAAGAGATTAGTGTCGTTTGAAAATGTCTCACCGTCTTACCCGAAATACAGATTTCAATATTGTGCCGATAGGACGGAGTAAAAATGGATGTTAAACGTTTCGTCCACGAATTTGGCTTGGAAATATTTTTCCTATATCGCGGGATCAATCATCTCGAAATGAGGTTTTGGGTAAAAAATACTTTAGTTGCAAGTTATTCACGAGCGTTAATCGACATAAAAATGTGTTGAAAACTCATCTTCGGTAATCGTCTCGAAGATAAGTTTTGGACGGTTTGGAATTTTTAGACGTGGCCTACAAGTTTTAGAAAGTACACATTTTGAGCTTGAATTTGAACACAATTTTTGTACTCTTTTGTTGGAAATCAAGAGAGATATTGTCGTTTCAAAATGTCTGACCATGTTACCCAAAATACGGATTCCATTTATGTGCCGATAGGAGGAATAAAAATGGAAGTTAAACGTTTCCTCCACGAATTTGGCTTGGAAATATTTTTCTTATATCGCGGGACCAATCATCTCGAAATGAAGTTTTTGGTAAAAAATACTTTGGTTGCAAGTTATTCACGAGCGTTAATCAACTTGAAAATGTGTTGAAAACTCATCTTCGGTAATCGTCTCGAAGATAACTTTGGAACGGTTTGGAATTTTTAGACGGGGCCTTCAAGTTTTTGAAAGTACACATTCTGTGCTAGAGTTTGAAAAAAACTTTTGTATTCTTTTTGTGGAAATCAAGAGAGTTAGTGTCGTTTGAAATTGTCTCACCGTGTTACCCGAAATACGGATTCCAATGATGTTCCGATAGGAGGGAGTAAAAATTGAATTTAAACGTTTCATCCACAAATTTGGCTTGGAAATATTTTTCTTATGTAGCGGGGTCAATCATCTCGAAATGAAGTTTTTGGTAAAAAATACTTTGGTTGCAAGTTATTCACGAGCGTTAATCTACATGAAAACGTGATGAAAACTCATCTTCGGTAATCGTCTCGAAGATAACTTTTGATCGGTTTGGAATTTTTAGACGCGGCCTACAAGTTTTAGAAAGTACACATTTTGAGCTTGAATTTGAACACAAATTTTGAACTCTTTTTGTGGAAATCAAGAGAGATATTGTCGTTTCAAAATGTCTGCCCATGTTACCCGAAATACGGATTCCAATTATGTGCCAATAGGAGGAATAAAAATGGAACTTAAACATTTCATCCACAAATTTGGCTAGGAAATATTTTTCCTATGTCGCGGGATCAATCATCTCGACATGAAGTTTTGGGAAAAAAATACTTTGGTTGCAAGTTATTCACGAGCGTTAATCGACATGAAACTGTGTTGAAAACTCATCTTCGGTAATCATCTCGAAGATAACTTTTGAACGGTTTGGAATTTTTAGACGCGGCCTACTAGTTTTAGAAAGTACACATTTTGGGCATGAATTTGAACACAAATTTTGTACTCATTTTGTGGAAATCAAGAGAGATATTGTCATTTCAAAATGTCTGACCGTGTTACCCGAAATACGGATTCCAATTATGTGCTGATAGGTGGAATAAAAATGGAAGTTAAACGTTTCGTCCACGAATTTGGCTAGGAAATATTTTTCTTATATCGCGGGATCAATCATCTCGAAATGAAATTTTCTGTAAAAAATACTTTGGTTGCCAGTTATTCACGAGCATTAATCGACTTGAAAATGTGTTGAAAACTCGTCTTCGGTAATCGTCTCGAAGATAACTTTGGAACGGTTTGGAATTTTTAGACGCGGCCTTCAAGTTTCAGAAAGTTCACATTCTGAGCTTGTGTTTGAACACAAATTTTGTATTCTTTTTGTCGAAATCAAGAGATTAGTGTCGTTTGAAAATGTCTCACCGTCTTACCCGAAATACAGATTCCAATATTGTGCCGATAGGACGGTGTAAAAATGGAAGTTAAACGTTTCGCCCACGAATTTGGCTTGGAAATATTTTTCCTATATCGCGGGATCAATCATCTCGAAATGAGGTTTTGGGTAAAAAATACTTTAGTTGCATGTTATTCACGAGCATTAATCGACATAAAAATGTGTTGAAAACTCATCTTCGGTAATCGCCTCGAAGATAAGTTTTGAACGGTTTGGAATTTTTAGACGTGGCCTACAAGTTTTAGAAAGTACACATTTTGAGCTTGAATTTGAACACAATTTTTGTACTCTTTTGTTGGAAATCAAGAGAGATATTGTCGTTTCAAAATGTCTGACCATGTTACCCGAAATACGGATTCAATTTATGTGCCGATAGGAGGAATAAAAATGGAAGTTAAACGTTTCATCCACGAATTAGGCTTGGAAATATTTTTCTTATATCGCGGGACCAATCATCTCGAAATGAAGTTTTTGGTAAAAAATACTTTGGTTGCAAGTTATTCACGAGCGTTAATCAACTTGAAAATGTGTTGAAAACTCATCTTCGGTAATCGTCTCGAAGATAACTTTGGAACGGTTTGGAATTTTTAGACGGGGCCTTCAAGTTTTTGAAATTACACATTCTGTGCTAGAGTTTGAAAACAACTTTTGTATTCTTTTTGTGGAAATCAAGAGAGTTAGTGTCGTTTGAAATTGTCTCACCGTGTTACCCGAAATACGGATTCCAATGATGTTCCGATAGGATGCAGTAAAAATTGAAGTTAAACGTTTCATCCACAAATTTGGCTTGGAAATATTTTTCTTATGTAGCGGGGTCAATCATCTCGAAATGAAGTTTTTGGTAAAAAATACTTTGGTTGCAAGTTATTCACGAGCGTTAATCTACATGAAAATGTGATGAAAACTCATCTTCGATAATCGTCTCGAAGATAACTTCTGATCGGTTTGGAATTTTTAGACGCGGCCTACAAGTTTTAGAAAGTACACATTTTGAGCTTGAATTTGAACACAAATTTTGAACTCTTTTTGTGGAAATCAAGAGAGATATTGTCGTTTCAAAATGTCTGCCCATGTTACCCGAAATACGGATTCCAATTATGTGCCAATAGGAGGAATAAAAATGGAACTTAAACGTTTCATCCACAAATTTGGCTAGGAAATATTTTTCCTATGTCGCGGGATCAATCATCTCGACATGACGTTTTGGGAAAAAAATACTTTGGTTGCAAGTTATTCCCGAGCGTTAATCGACATGAAACTGTGTTGAAAACTCATCTTCGGAAATCATCTCGAAGATAACTTTTGAACGGTTTAGAATTTTTAGACGCGGCCTACTAGTTTTAGAAAGTACACATTTTGGGCATGAATTTGAACACAAATTTTGTACTCATTTTGTGGAAATCAAGAGAGATATTGTCATTTCGAAATGTCTGACCGTGTTACCCGAAATACGGATTCCAATTATGTGCTGATAGGTGGAATAAAAATGGAAGTTAAACGTTTCGTCCACGAATTTGGCTAGGAAATATTTTTCTTATATCGCGGGATCAATCATCTCGAAATGAAATTTTGTGTAAAAAATACTTTGGTTGCAAGTTATTCACGAGCATTAATCGACTTGAAAATGTGTTGAAAACTCGTCTTCGGTAATCGTCTCGAAGATAACTTTGGAACGGTTTGGAATTTTTAGACGCGGCCTTCAAGTTTTAGAAAGTTCACATTCTGAGCTTGTGTTTGAACACAAATTTTGTATTCTTTTTGTCGAACTCAAGAGATTAGTGTCGTTTGAAAATGTCTCACCGTCTTACTCGAAATACAGATTCCAATACTGTGCCGATAGGACGGAGTAAAAATGGAAGTTAAACGTTTCGTCCACGAATTTGGCTTGGAAATATTTTTCCTATATCGCGGGACCAATCATCTCGAAATGAGGTTTTGGGTAAAAAATACTTTAGTTGCAAGTTATTCACGAGCGTTAATCGACATAAAAATGTGTTGAAAACTCATCTTCGGTAATCGTCTCGAAGATTAGTTTTGAACGGTTTGGAATTTTTAGACGTGGCCTACAAGTTTTAGAAAGTACACATTTTGAGCTTGAATTTGAACACAATTTTTGTACTCTTTTGTTGGAAATCAAGAGAGATATTGTCGTTTCAAAATGTCTGACCATGTTACCCAAAATACGGATTCCATTTATGTGCCGATAGGAGGAATAAAAATGGAAGTTAAACGTTTCATCCACGAATTTGGCTTGGCAATATTTTTCTTATATCGCGGGACCAATCATCTCGAAATGAAGTTTTGGGTAAAAAATACTTTGCTTGGAAGTTATTCACGAGCGTTAATTGACTTAAAAATGTGTTGAAAACTCATCTTCGGTAATCGTCTCGAAGATACCTTTGGAACAGTTTGGAATTTTTAGACGCGGTCGTCAAGTTTTAGAAATTACACATTCTGAGCTTGAATTTGAACACAAATTTTGTATTCTTTTTGGGGAAATCGAGAGAGTTATTGTCGTTTGAAAATGTCTCACCGTGTTACCCAAAATACGGATTCCAATTATGTGCCGATAGGAGTGAGTAAAAATGGAAGTTAAACGTTTCATCCACGAATTTGGCTTGGAAATATTTTTCTTATATCGTGGGATCAATCATCTCGAAATGAAGTTTTGGGTAAAAAATTCTTTGGTTGCAAGTTATTCACGGCGTTAATTGACATGCAAATGTGTTGAAAACTAATCCTTAGTAATTGTCTCGAAGATGACTTTTGAACGGTTTGGAATTTTTTTGTCGCGGCCTACTAATTTTAAAAAGTACACATTTTGAGCTTGAATTTGAACACAAATTTTGTATTCTTGTTGTGGAAATCAAGAGAGTCATTGTCGTTCGAAAATGTCTAACCGTGTTACCCGAAATACGGATTCCAATTATGTGCCGATAAGAGGAATAAAAATGGAAGTTAATCATTTCGTCCACGAATTTGGCTAGGAAATATTTTTCTTATATCGCGGGATCAGTCGTCTGGAAATGAAGTTTTGGTTAAAAATACTTTGGTTGCAAGGTATTCACGAGCATTAATCGACATGAAAATGTGTTGAAAACTCATCATCGGTAATCGTCTCGTAGATAACTTTTGAACGGTTTGGAATTTTTAGATGCGGCCTACAAGTTTTAGAAAGTACACATTTTGAGCTTGAATTTGAACACAAATTTTTTACTCTTTTGGAGGAAATCAAGAGTCATATTGTCGTTTCAAAATGTCTGACCATGTTACCTAAAGTACGGATTCCAATTATGTGCCGATAGGAGGAATAAAAACGGAAGTTAAACGTTTCATCCACGAATTTGGCTTGGAAATATTTTTCTTATATCGCGGGTTCAATCATATTGAAATGAAGTTTTGGGTAAAAAATACTTTGGTTGCAAGTTTTTCACGAGCGTTAGTCGACTTGAAAATGTGTTGAAAACTCATCTTCGGTAATTGTCTCGAAGATAACTTCTGAACGGTTTGGAATTTTTTCGACGCGGCCTAGAAATTTTAGAAAGTACACATTTTGGGCTTGAATTTGAACACAAATTATGTATTCTTTTGGTGGAAATCAAGAGAGTTATTGTCGTTTCAAAATGTCTGACCGTGTTACCCGAAATACAGATTCCAATTATGTGTTGATAGGAGGAATAAAAATCGAAGCTAAACGTTTCGTTCGCGAATTTGACTAGGAAATATTTTTCCTATATCGCAGGATCAATCATCTCGAAATGAAGTTTCTGGTAAAAAATACTTTGGGTGCAAGTTATTCATGTGCATTAATCGACTTGAAAATGTGTTGAAAACTCATCTTCGGTAATCGTCCCGAAGATAACTTTTGAACGGTTTGAAATTTTTAGACGCGGCCTTCAACTTTTAGAAAGTACACATTCTGAGCTTGAGTTTGAACACAAATTCTGTTTCCTTTTTGTTGAAATCAAGAGAGTTAGTGTCGTTTGAAAATGTCTCACCGTGTTACCCGAAATACGGATTCCAATTTTGTGCCGATAGGACGGATTAAAAATGGAAGTTAAACGTTTCATCCACGAATTTGGCTTGGAAATATTTTTCCTATATCGCGGGATCAATCATCTCGAAATGAAGTTTTGGGTAAAAAATACTTTGGTTGCAAGTTATTCATGAGCGTTAATCGACATGAAAATGTGTTCAAAACTCATTTGTGGTAATCGTCTCGTAGATAACTTTTGAACGGTTTGAAATTTTTACACGCGGCCTACAAGTTTTAGAAAGTACACATTTTGAGCTTGAATTTGAACAGAAATTTCGTACTCTTTTTGTGGAAATCAAGAGAGATATTGTCGTTTCAAAATGTCTGACCATGTTACCTGAAATACGGATTCCAATTTTGTGCCGATAGGAGGAGTAAAAATGGAAGTTAAACGTTTCATCCACGAATTTGGCTTGGATATATTTTTCTTATATCGAGGGACCACTCATCTCGAAATGAAGTTTTGGGTAAAAAATACTGTGGTTGCAATTTATTCACGAGCGTTAATCGACTTGAAAATGTGTTGAAAACTCATCTTCAGTAATTGTCTCGAAGATAACTTTTGAACGGTTTGGAAATTTTAGACGCGGCCTTCGAGTTTTAGAAAGTACACATTCTGTACTTGAATTTGATCACAAATTTTGCATTCTTTTTTTGGAAATCGAGAGAGTTATTGTCGTTTGAAAATGTCTCACTGTGTTACCTAAAATACGGATTCCAATTATGTGCCGATAGTTGTGAGTAAAAATGGAGGTTAAACGTTTCATCCACGAATTTGGCTTGGAAATATTTTTCTTCTATCTTGGGACCAATCACCTCGAAATAAAGTTTTGGGTAAAAAATACTTTGGTTGTAAGTTATTCACGAGCGTTATTCAACTTGAAAATGTGTTGGAAACTCATCTTCGGTAATTGCCTTGAAGATAACTTTTGAACGGTTTGGAATTTTTTTCGAATCGGCCTACATATTTTAGAAAGTACACATTTTGAGCTTGAATTTGAACACAAATTTTGTATTCTTTTTGTGGAAATCAAGAGAGTTATTGTCGTTTGAAAATGTCTGACCGTGTTACCCGAAATACGGATTCCAATTATGTGTAGATAGGAGGAATAAAAATGGAAGTTAAATATTTCATCCACGAATTTGGCTAGAAAATATTTTTCATATATCACGGGATCAATCATCTCGAAATGAAGTTTTGGGTAAAAAATACTTTGGTTGCAGGTTATTCACGAGCGTTATTCGACTTGAAAATGTGTTGAAAATTTATATTCAGTAATTGTCTCAAAGATACATTTTGAACGGTTTGGAATTTTTTCGACGCGGCCTACAAATTTTAGAAAGTACATATTTTGAGCTTGAATTTGAACACAAATTTTGTATTCTTTTTGTGGAAATCAAGAGAGTTATTTTCGTTTGAAAATGTCTGATCGTGTTACCCGAAATGCGGATTCCAATTATGTGCTGATTGGAGGAATAAAAATGGAAGATAAACGTTTCGTCCACGAATTTGGCTAGGAAATATTTTTCGTATATCGCGGGATCAATCATCTCGAAATGAAGTTTTTGGTAAAAATACTTTGGTTGCAAGTTATTCACGAGCGTTAATCAACTTGAAAATGTGTTGAAAACTCATCTTCGGTAATCGTCTCGATGATAACTTTGGAACGGTTTGGAATTTTTAGACGGGGCCTTCAAGTTTTAGAAAGTACACATTCTGTGCTATAGTTTGAACACAACTTTTGTATTCTTTTTGTGGAAATCAAGAGAGTTTGTGTCGTTTGAAAATGTCTCACCAGGTTACCCGAAATGCGGATTCCAATGATGTTCCAATAGGAGGGAGTAAAAATTGAAGTTAAACGTTTCATCCACAAATTTGGCTTGGAAATATTTTTCTTATGTAGCGGGATCAATCATCTCGGAATGAAGTTTTGGGTAAAAAATACTTTGGTTGCAAGTTATTCACGAGCGTTATTCTACAAGAAAATGTGTTGAAAACTCATCTTCGGTAATCGTCTCGAAGATAACTTTTGATCGGTTTGGAATTTTTAGACGCGGCCTACAAGTTTTAGAAAGTACACATTTTGAGCTTGAATTTGGACACAAATTTTGTATTCCTTTTGTGGAAATCAAGCGAGTTATTTTCGTTTGAAAATGTCTGATCGTGTTACCCGAAATGCGGATTCCAATTATGTGCTGATAGGAGGAATAAAAATGGAAGATAAACGTTTCGTCCACGAATTTGGCTAGGAAATATTTTTCTTATATCGCGGGATCAATCATCTCGAAATGAAGTTTTTGGTAAAAATACTTTGGTTGCAAGTTATTCACGAGCGTTAATCAACTCGAAAATGTGTTGAAAACTCATCTTCGGTAATCGTCTCGAAGATAACTTTGGAACGGTTTGGAATTTTTAGACGGGGCCTTCGTGTTTTAGAAAGTACACATTCTGTGCTATAGTTTGAACACAACTTTTGTATTCTTTTTGTGGAAATCAAGAGAGTTAGTGTCGTTTGAAAATGTCTCGCCAGGTTACATGAAATGCGGATTCCAATGATGTTACGATAGGAGGGAGTAAAAATTGAAGTTAAACGTTTCATCCACAAATTTGGCTTGGAAATATTTTTCTTATGTAGCGGGATCAATCATCTCAAAATGAAGTTTTGGGTAAAAAATACTTTGGTTGCAAGTTATTCACGACCGTTATTCTACATGAAAATGTGTTGAAAACTCATCTTCGGTAATCGTCTCGAAGATAACTTTTGATCGGTTTGGAATTTTTAGACGCGGCCTACAAGTTTTAGAAAGTACACATTTTGAGCTTGAATTTGAACACAAATTTTGTACTCTTTCTGTGGAAATCAAGAGAGATATTTTCGTTTCAAAATGTCTGCCCATGTTACCCAAAATACGGATTCCAATTATGTGCCAATAGGAGGAATAAAAATGGAAGTTAAACGTTTCATCCACGAATTTGGCTAGGAAATATTTTTCCTATGTCGCGGGATCAATCATCTCGACATGAAGTTTTGGGAAAAAAATACTTTGGTTGCAAGTTATTCACGAGCGTTAATCGACATGAAACTGTGATGAAAACTCATCTTCGGTAATCGTCTCAAAGATAACTTTTGAACGGTTTGGAATTTTTAGACGCGGCCTACTAGTTTTTGAAAGTACACATTTTGAGCATGAATTTGAACACAAATTTTGTACTCTTTTTGTGGAAATCAAGAGAGATATTGTCGTTTCAAAATGTCTGACCATGTTACCCGAAATACGGATTCCAATTATGTGCCGATAGGAGGAATAAAAATGGAAGTTAAACGTTTCGTCCACGAATTTGGCTAGGAAATATTTTTCTTATGTAGCGGGATCAGTCACCTCGAAATGAAGTTTTGGGTAAAAAATACTTTGGTTGCAAGTTATTCACGAGCGTTAATCGACTTGAAAATGTGTTGAAAACTCATCTTCGGTAATCGTCTCGAAGATAACTCTTGAACGGTTTGGAATTTTTAGACGCGGCCTACAAGTTTTAGAAAGTACACTTTTTGAGCTTGAATTTGAACAAAAATTTTGTACTTTTTTTGTGGAAATCAAGAGAGATATTGTGATTTCAAAATGTCTGACCATATTAGCCGAAATACGGATTCCAAATATGTGCCGATAGGAGGAATAAAAATGGAAGTTAGATGTTTCATCCATGAATTTGGCTTGGAAATATTTTTCTTATATCGCGGGACCAATCATCTCGAAATGAAATTTTGGGTAAAAATTGCTTCGGTTGCAAGTTATTCACGAGCGTTAATCGACTTGAAAATGTGTTGAAAACTCATCTTCGGTAATCGTCTCGAAGATACCTTTGGAACGGTTTGGAATTTTTAGACGCGGCCTTCAAGTTTTAGAAAGTAAACATTTTGAGCTTGAATTTGAACACAAATTTTGTATTCTTTTTGTGGAAATCAAGAGAGTCATTGTCGTTTGAAAATGTCTAACCGTGTTACCCGAAATACGGATTCCAATTATGTGCCGATAGGAGGAATAAAAATGGAAGTTAATCATTCCGTCCACGAATTTGGCTAGGAAATATTTTTCTTATATCGCGGGACCAATCATCTCGAAATGAAGTTTTGGGTAAAAAATACTTCGGTTGCAAGTTATTCACGAGCGTTAATCGACTTGGAAATGTCTTGAAAACTCATCTTCGGTAATCATCTCGAAGATAACTTTTGAACGGTTTGGAATTTTTAGACGCGGCCTACAAGTTTTAGAAAGTACACATTTTGAACTTGAATTTGAACACAAATTTTGTAATCTTTTTGTGGAAATCAAGAGAGATATTGCCGTTTCAAAATGTCTGACCATGTTACCTGAAATACGGATTCCAATTATGTGCCGATAGGAGGAGTAAAAATGGAAGTTAAACGTTTCATCCACGAATTTGACATGGAAATATTTTTCTTATATCGAGGGACCACTCATCTCGAAATGAAGTTTTGGGTAAAAAATACTGTGGTTGCAATTTATTCACGAGCGTTAATCGACTTGAAAATGTGTTGAAAACTCATTTTCGGTAATTGTCTCGAAGATAACTTTTGAACGGTTTGGAATTTTTTCGACGCGGCCTACAAATTTTAGAAAGTACACATTTTGAGCTTGAATTTGTACACAAATTTTGTATTCTTTTTGTGGAAATCAAGAGAGTCATAGTCATTTGAAAATGTCTGACCATGTTACCCGAAATACGGATTCCAATTATGTGCTGATAGGAGTGACAAAAAATGGAAGTTAAATGTCTCATCCACGAATTTGGCTTGGAAATATTTTTCTTATATCGCGGGACCAATCGTCATGAAATGAAGTTTTGGGAAAAAAATACTTTGGTTGCAAGTTGTTCACGAGCGTTATTCGACTTGAAAATGTGTTGAAAACTCATTTTCGGTAATTGTCTTGAAGATAGCTTTTGAATAGTTTGGAAATTTTAGACGCGGCCTTTGAGTTTTAGAAAGTACACATTCTGTACTTGAATTTGCACAAAAATTTTGCATTCTTTTTTTGGAAATTGAAGAGTTATTGTCGTTTGAAAATGTCTCACCGTGTTACCTAAAATACGGATTCCAATTATGTGCCAATAGGAGTGAGTAAAAATGGAGGTTAAACGTTTCATCCACGAATTTGGCTTGGAAATATTTTTCTTCTATCGTGGGATCAATCATCTCGAAATGAAGTTTTGGGTAAAAAATACTTTGGTTGTAAGTTATTCACGAGCGTTATTCAACTTGAAAATGTGTTGAAAACTCATCTTCGGTAATTGCCTCGAAGATAACTTTTGAACGGTTTGGAATTTTTTTCGAATCGGCCTACATATTTTAGAAAGTACACATTTTGAGCTTGAATTTGAACTCAAATTTTCTATTCTTTTTGTGGAAATCAAGAGAGTTATTGTCGTTTGAAAATGTCTGACCGTGTTACCCGAAATACGGATTCCAATTATGTACTGATAGGAGGAATAAAAATGGAAGTTAAACATTTCATCCACGAATTTGGCTAGAAAATATTTTTCTTAGATCACGGGATCAATCATCTCGAAATGAAGTTTTGGGTAAAAAATACTTTGGTGGCAGGTTATTCACGAGCGTTATTCGACTTGAAAATGTGTTGAAAACTTATATTCAGTAATTGTCTCGAAGATACATTTTGAACGTTTTGGAATTTTTTCGACGCGGCCTATAAATTTTAGAAAGTACGTATTTTGAGCTTGAATTCGAACACAAATTTTGTATTCTTTTTGTGGAAATCAAGAGAGTTATTTTCGTTTGAAAATGTCTGATCGTGTTACCCGAAATGCGGATTCCAATTATGTGTTGATAGGAGGAATAAAAATGGAAGATAAACGTTTCGTCCACGAATTTGGCTAGGAAATATTTTTCTTATATCGCGGGATCAATCATCTCGAAATGAAGTTTTTGGTAAAAATACTTTGGTTGCATGTTATTCACGACCGTTAATCAACTTGAAAAAGTGTTGAAAACTCATCTTCAGTAATCGTCTCGAAGATAACTTTGGAACGGTTTGGAATTTTTAGACGGGGCCTTCAAGTTTTAGAAAGTACACATTCTGTGCTATAGTTTGAACACAACTTTTGTATTCTTTTTGTGGAAATCAAGAGAGTTAGTGTCATTTGAAAATGTCTCACCATGTTACTCGAAATACGGATTCCAATGATGTTCCGATAGGAGGGAGTAAAAATTGAAGTTAAACGTTTCGTCCACAAATTTGGCTTGGAAATATATTTCTTATGTAGCGGGATCAATCATCTCGAAATGAAGTTTTGGGTAAAAAAAACTTTGGTTGCAAGTTATTCACAACGTTATTCTACATGAAAATGTGTTGAAAACTCATCTTCGGTAATCATCTCGAAGATAACTTTTGATCGGTTTGGAATTTATATACGCGGCCTACAAGTTTTAGAAAGTACACATTTTGAGCTTGAATTTGAACACAAATTTTTACTCTTTTTGTGGAAATCACGAGAGATATTGTCGTTTCAAAATGTCTGCCCATGTTACCCGAAATACGGATTCCAATTATGTGCCAATAGGAGGAATAAAAATGGAAGTTAAACGTTTCATCCACAAATTTGGGTAGGAAATATTTTTCCTATGTCGCGGGATCAATCATCTCGACATGAAGTTTTGGGAAAAAAATACTTTGGTTGCAAGTTATTCACGAGTGTTAATCGACATGAAACTGTGATGAAAACTCATCTTCGGTAATCGTCTCGAAGATAACTTTTGAACGGTTTCAAATTTTTAGACGCGGCCTACTAGTTTTAGAAAGTACACATTTTGAGCATGAATTTGAACACAAATTTTGTACTCTTTTTGTGGAAATCAAGATAGATATTGTCGTTTCAAAATGTCTGACCATGTTTCCCGAAATACGGATTCCAATTATGTGCCGATAGGAGGAATAAAAATGCCAGTTAAACGTTTCGTCCGCGAATTTGGCTAGGTAATATTTTTCTTATATTGCGGGATCAATCACCTCGAAATGAAGTTTTGGGTAAAAAATACTTTGGTTGCAAGTTATTCATGAGCGTTAATCGACTTGACAATCTGTTGAAAACTCGTCTTCGGTAATCGTCTCGAAGATAACTTTTGTACGGTTTGGAATTTTTAGACGCGGCCTACAAGTTTTAGAAAGTACACTTTTTGAGCTTGAATTTGAACAAAAATTTTGTACTCTTTTTGTGGAAATCAAGAGAGATATTGTCATTTCAAAATGTCTGACCATATTACCCGAAATACGGATTCCAATTATGTGCCGATAGGAGGAATAAAAATGGAAGTTAAACGTTTCATCCATGAATTTGGCTTGGAAATATTTTACTTATATCGCGGGACCAATCATCTCGAAATGAAATTTTGGGTAAAAATTACTTCGGTTGCAAGTTATTCACGAGCGTTAATCGACTCGAAAATGTGTTGAAAACTCATCTTCGGTAATCGTATCGAAGATACCTTTGGAACGGTTTGGAATTTTTAGACGCTGCCTTCAAATTTTAGAAAGTAAACATTTTGAGCTTGAATTTGAACACAAATTTTGTATTCTTTTTGTGGAAATCAAGAGAGTTATTGTCGTTTGAAAATGTCTAACCGTGTTACCCGAAATACGGATTCCAATTATGTGCCGATAGGAGGAATAAAAATGGAAGTTAATCGTTTCGTCCACGAATTTGGCTAGGAAATATTTTTCTTATATCGCGGGACCAATCATCTCGAAATGAAGTTTTGGGTAAAAAATACTTCGGTTGCAAGTTATTCACGAGCGTTAATCGACTTGGAAATGTCTTGAAAACTCATCTTCGGTAATCGTCTCGAAGATAACTTTTGAACGGTTTGGAATTTTTAAACGCGGCCTACAAGTTTTAGAAAGTACACATTTTGAGCTTGAATTTGAACACAAATTTTGTACTCTTTTTGTGGAAATCAAGAGAGATATTGTCGTTTGAAAATGTCTGCCAATGTTACCCGAAATACGGATTCCAATTATGTGCCAATAGGAGGAATAAAAATGGAAGTTAAACGTTTCATCCACGAATTTGGCTTGGAAATATTTTTCCTATATCACGGGATCAATCATCTCGAAATGAAGTTTTGGGTAAAAAAATACTTGGTTGCAAGTTATTCATGGGCGTTAATCGACATGAAACTGTGTCGAAAACTCATCTTCGGTAATTGTCTCGATGATAACTTTTGACCGGTTTGGAATTTTTTTGATGCGACCTACAAATTTTAGAAAGTACACATTTTGAGCGTGAATTTGAACACAAATTTCGTATTCTTTTTGTGGAAATCAAGAGAGTTATTGTTGTTTGAAAATGTCTGATCGTGTTACCCGAAATACGGATTCCAATTTTGTGTTGATAGGACGAATAAAAATGGAAGATAAACGTTTCGTCCACGAATTTGGCTAGGAAGTATTTTTCTTATATCGCAGGATCAATCATCTCGAAATGAAGTTTTTGGTAAAAAATACTTTGCTTGCAAGTTATTCATGAGCGTTAATCGACTTGAAAATGTGTTGAAAACTCATCTTTGGTAATTGTCTCGAAGATAACTTTGGAACGGTTTGGAATTTTTAGACGGGGCCTACAGGTTTTAGAAATTACACATTCTGTGCTAGAGTTTGAACACAAATTTTGTATTCTTTTTGTGGAAATCAAGAGAGTTAGTGTCGTTTGAAAATGTCTCACCGTGTTACCCAAAATACGGATTCCAATGATGTTCCGACAGGAGGGAGTAAAAATTGAAGTTAAACGTTTTATCCACAAATTTGGCTTGGAAATATTTTTCTTATGTCGCGGGATCAATCATCTCGAAATGAAGTTTTGGATAAAAAATACTTTAGTTGCAAGTTATTCAAGAGCGTTAATCGACTTGGAAATGTCTTGAAAACTCATCTTCGGTAATCGTCTCGAAGATAACTTTTGAACGGTTTGGAATTTTTAGACGCGGCCTACAAGTTTTAGAAAGTACACATTTTGAGCTTGAATTTGAACACAAATTTTCTACTCTTTTTGTGGAAATCAAGAGAGTTAGTGTCGTTCGAAAATGTCTCACCGTGTCACCCGAAATACGGATTCCAATTATGTGCCAATAGGAGGAATAAAAATGGAAGTTAAACGTTTCATCCACGAATTTGGCTTAGAAATATTTTTCCTATGTCGCGGGAGCAATCATCTCGAAATGAAGTTTTCGGTAAAAAATACTTTGGTTTCAAGTTATTCGCGAGCGTTAATCGACTTGAAAATGTGTTGAAAACTCATCTTCGGTAATCGTCTCGAAGATAATTTTTGAACAGTTTGGAATTTTTAGACGCGGTCTACAAGTTTTAGAAAGTACACATTTTGAGCCTGAATTTGAACACAAATTTTGTACTCTTTTTGTGGAAATCAAGATAGATATTGTCGTTTCAAAATGTCTAACCATGTTACCCGAAATACGGATTCCAATTATGTGCCGATAGGATGAATAAAAATGGAAGTCAAACGTTTCGTCCACGAATTGGGCTTTGAAATATTTTTCTTATATCGCGGGATCAATCATCTCGAAATGACGTTTTGGGTAAAAAATAATTTGGTTGCAAGTTATTCACGAGCGTTAATCGACTTGAAAATGTGTTGAAAATGCATCTTCGGTAATCATCTCGAAGATACCTCTGGAACGGTTTGGAATTTTTAGACGCGGCCTTCAAGTTTTAGAAAGTACACATTCTAAGCTTGAATTTGAACACAAATTTTTTAATCTTTTTGTGGAAATGAAGGGAGTTAGTGTCGTTTGAAAATGTCTCACCGTGTTACCCGAAATACGTATTCCAATTATGTGCCGATACGAGTGAGTTGAAATGGAAGTTAAATGTTTCATCCACGAATTTGGCTTGGAAATATTTTTCCTATATCACGGGATCAATCATCTCGAAATGAAGTTTTGGGTAAAAAATACTTTGGTTGCAACTTATTCACGAGCGTTAATCGACATGAAAATGTGTTGAAAACTCATCTTCGGTAATCGTCTGGAAGATAACTTTTGAACGGTTTGGAATTTTTAGACGCGGCCTACAAGTTTTTGAAAGTACACATTTTGAGCATGAATTTGAACACAAATTTTGTACTCTTTTTGTGGAAATCAAGAGAGATATTGTTGTTTCAAAATGTCTGAACGGGTTACCCGAAATACGGATTCCAATTATGTGCCGATAGGAGGAATAAAAACGGAAGTTAAACATGTTGTCCACGAATTTGGCTAGGAAATATTTTTCTTATATCGCGGGATCAATTATCTTGAAATGAAGTTTTGGGTTAAAAATACTTTTTTGCAAGTTATTCACGAGCATTAATCGACTTGAAAATGAGTTGAAAACTCATCTTTGGTAATCGTCTCGAAGATAACTTTGGAACGGTTTGGAATTGTTAGACACGGCCTACAAGTTTTAGAAAGAACACATTCCGAGCTTGAGTTTGAACGCAAATTTTGTATTCTTTTTGCGGAAACCAAGAGAGTTAGTGTCTTTTGAAAATGTCTCACTGTATTACCCGAAATACGGATTCCAAATATGTGCCGATAGGAGGGGGTAAAAATGGAAGTCAAACGTTTGTTCCACGAATTTGGCTTGGAAATATTTTTCCTTTATCGTGGGATCAATCATCTCGAAATGAAGTTTTGGGTCAAAAATACTTTGGTTGCAAGTTATTCACGAGTGTTAATTGGTATGAAAATGTGTTGAAAACTCATCTTCGGTAATCGTCTCGAAAATAACTTTTTGAACGGTTTGGAATTTTTAGATGCAGCCTACAAGTTTTAGAATGTACACATTTTGAGCTTGAATTTGAGCTCAAATTTTGTACCCTTTTTGTGGAAATCAAGAGTGATATTGTCCTTTCAAAATGTCTGACTAGGTTACCCGAAATACGGATTCCAATTATGAGTCGATAGGAGGAATAAAAATGGAAGTTAAACG
The DNA here is from genome assembly GCA_030445155.1 of Quercus variabilis. Taxonomy (NCBI): domain Eukaryota; kingdom Viridiplantae; phylum Streptophyta; class Magnoliopsida; order Fagales; family Fagaceae; genus Quercus; species Quercus variabilis. The sequence goes on along the minus strand of CP129445.1, from coordinate 7,404,027 downwards.
TTTCGTCCACAAATTTGGCAAGGAAATATTTTTCTTATATCGTGGGATCAATCATCTCGAAATGAAGTTTTGGGTAAAAAATACTTTGGTTGCAAGTTATTCATGAGCGTTAATCGACTTGGAAATGTCTTGAAAACTCATCTTTGGTAATCGCCTCGAAGATAACTTTGGAACGGTTTGGAATTTTTAGACGCGGCCTTCAGGTTTTAGAAAGTACACATTCTAAGCTTGAGTTTGAACATAAATTTTGTATTCTTTTGGCGGAAATCAAGAGAGTTAGTGTTGTTTGAAAATGTCTTACCGTGTTACCCGTAATACGGATTCCACTTATGTGCCGATAGGAGGGAGTAAAAATGGAAGTTAAAAGTTTCATCCACGAATTTGGCTTGGAAATATTTTTCCCATATCGCGGGAGCAATCATCTCGAAATGAAGTTTTGGGTAAAAAATACTTTGGTTGCAAGTTATTCACGAGTGTTAATCGACCTGAAAATTTGTTGAAAACTCATCTTCGGTAATCGTCTCGGAGATAACTTTTGAACTGTTTGGAATTTTTCGATGCGGCCTGCCTGTTTTAGAAAGTACAAATTCTGAGCTTGAATTTCAACATAAATTTTGCATTCTTTTTGTGGAAATCAATGGAGTTATTGTCGTTTCAAGATGTCTGACCGTGTTACTCAAAATACAGATTCCAATTATGTGCCGATAGGAGGGATTACAAATGGAATTTAAACGTTTCGCTCACGAATTTGGCTAGGAAATATTTTTCTTATATTGCGGGATCAATCGTCTCGAAATGAAATTAAGGGTAAAAAATACTTTGGTTGCAAGTTATTCCAGAGCGTTAATCGATTTGAAAATGTGTTGAAATCTCATCTTTGGAAACCGTTTCGAAGATAACTTTTGAACGTTTAGGAATTTTTAGATGCGGCCAGCAGGTTTTAGAAAGTATACATTCTGAGATTGAATTTGAACACAAATTTTGTATTTTTTCAATGGAAATCCAGAGAGTTATTGTCGTTTCAAAATGTCTCACTGTGTTACCCGAAATACAGATTCCAATTATGTGCCGATAGAAGGGAGTAAAAATGGAAGTTAAATGTTTCATCCATGAATTTGGCTTGGAAATATTTTTCTTATATCGTAGGATCAATCATCTCGAAATGAAGTTTTGGGTAAAAAATACTTTGGTTGCAAGTTATTCACGAGCGTTAATCGACTTGAAAATTTGTGAAAACTCAGCTTCGGTAATCGTCTTGAAGATAGCTTTTAAACTGTTTGGAATTTTTAGGCGTGGCCTGCATGTTTTAGAAAGTACAGATTTTGAGCTTAAATTTGAACACAAATTTTGTATTCTTTCAATGGAAATCGAGAGAGTTATTGTCGTTTGAATGTGTTTCACCGTGTTACCCGAAATACGGATTCCAATTATGTGCCGATAGGAGGGATTACAAATGGAATTTAAACGTTTCGCTCACGAATTTGGCTAGGAAATATTTCTCTTGTATTGCGGGATCAATCATCTCGAAATGAAGTTAAGGGTAAAAAATACTTTGGTTGCAAGTTATTCCAGAGCGTTAATCGATTTGAAAATGTGTTGAAATCTCATCTTCGAAAACCGTTTCGAAGATAACTTTTGAACGTTTAGAAATTTTTAGATGCGGCCCACAAGTTTTAGAAAGTATACATTCTAATATTGAATTTGAAGACAAATATTGTATTTTTTCAATGGAAATCCAGAGAGTTATTGTTGTTTCAAAATGTCTCACCGTGTTACCCGAAATACAGATTCCAATTATGTGCCGATAGAAGGGTGTAAAAATGGAAGTTAAACATTTCATCCATGAATTTGGCTTGGAAATATTTTTCTTATATCGCGGGATCAATCATCTCGAAATGATGTTTTTGGTAAAAAATACTTTGGTTGCAAGTTATTCACGAGCGTTAATCGACTTGAAAATTTCTGAAAACTCATCTTCGGTAATCGTCTCGAAGATAACTTTTAAACTGTTTGGAATTTTTAGGCGCGACCTACATGTTTTAGAAAGTACACATTCTGAGCTTGGATTTGAATAGAAATTTTGTATTCTTTCAATGGAAATCAAGAGAGCTATTGTCGTTTGAATGTCTTTTACCGTGTTACCCGAAATACGGATTCCAATTATGTGCCGATAGGAGGGATTACAAATGGAATTTAAATGTTTCGCTCACGAATTTGGCTAGGAAATATTTTTATTGTATTGCGGGATCAATCATCTCGAAATGAAGTTAAGGGTAAAAAAATACTTTGGTTGAAAGTTATTCACGAGCATTAATCGATTTGAAAATGTATTGAAATCTCATCTTCTGTAATTGTCTCGGACATAACTTTTGAACGGTTAGGAATTTTTAGACGCGTCCCACAAGTTTTAGAAATTATACATTCTGAGCTTGAATTTGAACACAAATTTTGTATTTTTTCAATGGAAATCCAAAGAGTTATTGTCGTTTCAAAATGTCTCACCGTGTTACCTGAAATACGGATTCCAATTCTGTGCCGATAGAAGGGAGTAAAAATGGAAGTTAAACGTTTCATCCTCAAACTTGGCTTGGAAATATTTTTCTTATATCGCGGGATCAATCATCTCGAAATGATGTTTTGGGTAAAAAATACTTTGGTTACAAGTTATTCACGAGCGTTAATCGACTTGAAAATTTCTGAAAACTCATCTTCAGTAATCGTCTCGAAGATAACTTTTAAACTGTTTGGAATTTTTAGGGGTGACCTACATGTTTTAGAAAGTACACATTCTGAGCTTGGATTTGAATAGAAATTTTGTATTCTTTCAATGGAAATCAGGAGAGCTATTGTCGTTTGAATGTCTTTTACCGTGTTACCCGAAATACGGATTCCAATTATGTGCCGATAGGAGGGATTACAAATGGAATTTAAACGTTTCGCTCACGAATTTGGCTAGGAAATATTTTTATTGTATTGCAGGATCAATCATCTCGAAATGAAGTTAAGGGTAAAAAAATACTTTGGTTGAAAGTTATTCACGAGCATTAATCGATTTGAAAATGTGTTGAAATCTCATCTTCTGTAATTGTCTCGGAGATAACTTTTGAACGGTTAGGAATTTTTAGACGCGTCCCGCAAGTTTTAGAAATTATACATTCTGAGCTTGAATTTGAACACAAATTTTGTATTTTTTCAATGGAAATCCAAAGAGTTATTGTCGTTGCAAAATGTCTCACCGTGTTACCTGAAATACGGATTCCAATTCTGTGCCGATAGAAGGGAGTAAAAATGGAAGTTAAACGTTTCATCCACAAACTTGGCTTGGAAATATTTTTCTTATATCGCGGGATCAATCATCTCGAAATGATGTTTTGGGTAAAAAATACTTTGGTTGCAAGTTATTCGCGAGCGTTAATCGACTTGAAAATTTCTGAAAACTCATCTTCAGTAATCGTCTCGAAGATAACTTTTAAACTGTTTGGAATTTTTAGGCGCGACCTACATGTTTTAGAAAGTACACATTCTGAGCTTGGATTTGAATAGAAATTTTGTATTCTTTCAATGGAAATCAGGAGAGCTATTGTCGTTTGAATGTCTTTTACCGTGTTACCCAAAATACGGATTCCAATTATGTGTCGATAGGAGGGATTACAAATGGAATTTAAACGTTTCGCTCACGAATTTGGCTAGGAAATATTTTTATTGTATTGCAGGATCAATCATCTCGAAATGAAGTTAAGGGTAAAAAAATACTTTGGTTGAAAGTTATTCACGAGCATTAATCGATTTGAAAATGTGTTGAAATCTCATCTTCTGTAATTGTCTCGGAGATAACTTTTGAATGGTTAGGAATTTTTAGACGTGTCCCGCAAGTTTTAGAAATTATACATTCTGAGCTTGAATTTGAACACAAATTTTGTATTTTTTCAATGGAAATCCAAAGAGTTATTGTCGTTTCAAAATGTCTCACCGTGTTACCTGAAATACGGATTCCAATTCTGTGCCGATAGAAGGGAGTAAAAATGGAAGTTAAACGTTTCATCCACAAACTTGGCTTGGAAATATTTTTCTTATATCGCGGGATCAATCATCTCGAAATGATGTTTTGGGTAAAAAATACTTTGGTTGCAAGTTATTCACGAGCGTTAATCGACTTGAAAATTTCTGAAAACTCATCTTCAGTAATCGTCTCAAAGATAACTTTTAAACTGTTTGGAATTTTTAGGCGCGACCTACATGTTTTAGAGAGTACACATTCTGAGCTTGGATTTGAATAGAAATTTTGTATTCTTTCAATGGAAATCAGGAGAGCTATTGTCGTTTGAATGTCTTTTACCGTGTTACCCGAAATACGGATTCCAATTATGTGCCGATAGGAGGGATTACAAATGGAATTTAAACGTTTCGCTCACGAATTTGGCTAGGAAATATTTTTATTGTATTGCGGGATCAATCATCTCGAAATGAAGTTAAGGGTAAAAAAATAATTTGGTTGAAAGTTATTCACGAGCATTAATCGATTTGAAAATGTGTTGAAATCTCATCTTCTGTAATTGTCTCAGAGATAACTTTTGAATGGTTAGGAATTTTTAGACGCGTCCCGCAAGTTTTAGAAATTATACATTCTGAGCTAGAATTTGAACACAAATTTTGTATTTTTTCAATGGAAATCCAAAGAGTTATTGTCGTTTCAAAATGTCTCACCGTGTTACCTGAAATACGGATTCCAATTCTGTGCCGATAGAAGGGAGTAAAAATGGAAGTTAAACGTTTCATCCACAAACTTGGCTTGGAAATTTTTTTTTTATATCGCGGGATCAATCATCTCGAAATGATGTTTTGGGTAAAAAATACTTTTGTTGCAAGTTATTCACGAGCGTTAATCGACTTGAAAATTTCTGAAAACTCATCTTCGGTAATCGTCTCGAAGATAACTTTTAAACTGTTTGGAATTTTTAGGCGCGACCTACATGTTTTAGAAAGTACACATTCTGAGCTTGGATTTGAATAGAAATTTTGTATTCTTTCAATGGAAATCAAGAGAGCTATTGTCGTTTGAATGTCTTTTACCGTGTTACCCGAAATACGGATTCCAATTATGTGCCGATAGGAGGGATTACAAATGGAATTTAAACGTTTCGCTCACGAATTTGGCTAGGAAATATTTTTGTTGTATTGCGGGATCAATCATCTCGAAATGAAGTTAAGGGTAAAAAAATACTTTGGTTGCAAGTTATTCACGAGCATTAATCGATTTGAAAATGTGTTGAAATCTCATCTTCTGTAATTGTCTCGGAGATAACTTTTGAATGGTTAGGAATTTTTAGACGCGTCCCGCAAGTTTTAGAAATTATACGTTCTGAGCTTGAATTTGAACACAAATTTTGTATTTTTTCAATGGAAATCCAAAGAGTTATTGTCGTTTCAAAATGTCTCATCGTGTTACCTGAAATACGGATTCCAATTCTGTGCCGATAGAAGGGAGTAAAAATGGAAGTTAAACGTTTCATCCACAAACTTGGCTTGGAAATATGTTTCTTATATCGCGGGATCAATCATCTCGAAATGAAGTTTTGGGTAAAAAATACTTTGGTTGCAAGTTATTCACAAGCGTTAATCGACTTGAAAATGTGTTGAAATCTCATCTTCGGTAATCGTCTCGGAGATAACTTTTGAACTGTTTGGAATTTTTAGATGCGGCCTGCCTGTTTTAGAAAGTATACATTCTGAGCTTGAATTTTGACATAAATTTTGTATTCTTTTTGTGGAAAACAATGGAGTTATTGTCATTTGAAAGTGTCTCACCGTGTTACCCGAAATACGCTTTCCAATTATGTTTCGATAGGAGGGAGAAAAAATGGAAGTTAAACGTTTCATCCACGAATTTGGGTTGGAAATATTTTTCTTATATCGCGGGATCAATCATCTCGAAATGAAGTTTTGGGTAAAAAATACTTTGGTTGAAAGTTATTCACGAGTGTTAATCGACTTGAAAATTTGTGAAAAGTCATCTTCGGTAAAAGTCTCGAAGATAACTTTTAAACTGTTTGGAATTTTTGGGCGTGGCCCACATGTTTTAGAAAGTACACATTCTGAGCTTGAATTTCAGCAGAAATTTTGTACTCCTTCAATGGAAATCGAGAGAGTTATTGTCGTTTGAATGTGTTTCACCGTGTTACCCGAAATACAGATTCCAATTATGTGCCGATAGGAGGGATTACAAATGGAATTTAAACGTTTCGCTCACGAATTTGGCTAGGAAATATTTTTCTTATATTGCAGGATCAATCATCTCGAAATGAAGTTAAGGGTAAAAAATACTTTGGTCGCAAGTTATTCACGAGCATTAACCGATTTAAAAATTTGTTGAATTCACATCTTCGGTAATCGTCTCAAAGATAACTTTTGAACTGTTAGGAATTTTTAGACACGGCCCGCAAGTTTTAGAAATTATACATTTTGAGCTAGAATTTGAACACAAATTTTGTATTTTTTCAATGGAAATCTAGAGAGTTATTGTCGTTTTAAAATGTCTCACCGTGTTACCCGAAATACGGATTCCAATTATGTGCCGATAGAAGGGAGTAAAAGTGGAAGTTAAACTTTTCATCCACGAATTTGGCTTGGAAATATTTTTCTTATATCGTGGGATCAATCATCTTGACATGAAGTTTTGTGCGAAAAATACTTTGGTTGCAAGTTATTCACGAGCGTTCATCGACTTAAAAATGTGTTGAAAACACATCTTCGGTAATCGTCTCGAAGATAACTTTTGAACTGTTTGGAATTTTTAGACGCGGCCTGTATGTTTTAGAAAGTACACATTCTGAGCTTGAATTTGAACACAAATTTTGTATTCTTTTAATGGAAATCAGGAGAGTTATTGTCATATGAAAGTGTCTTGCCGTGTTACCCGAAATACGGATTCCAATTATGTGCCGATAGAAGGGAGTAAAAATGAAAGTTAAACGTTTCATCCACGAATTTGGCCTGGAAATATTTTTCTTATATCGCGGGATCAATCTTCTCAAAATGAAGTTTTGGGTAAAACATACTTTGCTTGCAAGTTATTCACGAGCGTTAATCGACTTAAAAATGTGTTGAAAACACATCATCGGTAATCGTCTCGAAGATAACTTTTGAACTGTTTGGAATTTTTAGATGCGGCCTACGTGTTTTAGAATGTACACATTCTGAGCTTGAATTTGAACACAAATTTTGTATTCTTTCAATGGAAATGAGGAGAGTTATTGTCGTATGAAAGTGTCTCGTCGTGTTACCCGAAATACGGATTCCAATTATGTGCCGACAGGAGGGATTACAAATTGAATTTAAACGTTTCGCTCACGAGTTTGGCTAGGAAATATTTTTCTTATATTGTGGGAACAATCATCTCGAAATGAAGTTAAGGGTAAAAAATACTTTGGCTGCAAGTTATTCGCGAGCGTTAATCGATTTCAAAATGTGTTGAAATCTCATCTGGGGTAATCATCTCGTAGATAACTTTTGAACGGTTAGGAATTTTTAGACGCGGCCCGCAAGTTTTAGAAAGTATACATTCTGAGCTTGAATTTGAACACAAATTTTGTATTTTTTCAATGGAAATCCTGAGAGTTATTGTCCTTTCAAAATGTCTCACGGTGTTACCCGAAATACGGATTCCAATTATATGTCGATAGAAGGGAGTAAAAATGGAACTTAAACGTTTCATCCACGAATTTGGCTTTGAAATATTTTTCTTATATCGCGGGATCAATCACCTCGAAATGAAGTTTTGGGTAAAAAATACTTTGGTTGCAAGTTATTCACGAGCGTTAATCGACTTTAAAATGTGTAGAAAACACATCTTTGGTAATTGTCTCGAAGATAACTTTTGAACTGTTTGGAATTTTTAGACACGGCCTGCATGTTTTAGAAAGTACACATTCTAAGCTTGAATTTGAACACAAATGTTGTATTCTTTCAATGGAAATCAGGAGAGTTATTGTCGTATGAAAGTGTCTTGCCGTGTTACTCGAAATACGGATTCCAATTATGTGCCGATAAGAGGGAGTAAAAATGGAAGTTAAACGTTTCATCCACTAATTTGGCTTGGAAATATTTTTCTTATATCGCGGGATCAATCATCTCAAAATTAGGTTTTGGGTAAAAAATACTTTGGTTGCGAGTTATTCACGAGCGTTAATCGTCTTGAATATGTGTTGAAAACTCATCTTCGGTAATCGTGTTGAAGATAACTTTTGAACTTTTAGGAATTTCTAGACGCGGCCCGCAAGTTTTAGAAATTATCCATTCTAAGCTTGAAATTGAACACAAATTTTGTATTTTTTCAATGGAAATCCAGAGTGTTATTGTCGTTTTAAAATGTCTCACCGTGTTACCCGAAATACGGATTCCAATTATGTGCCGATAGAAGGGAGTAAAAATGGATGTTAAACGTTTCAGCCACGAATTTGGCTTGGAAATATTTTTCCTATATCGCGGGATCAATCATCTAGAAATTAAGTTTTGGGTAAATAATACTTTGGCTGCAAGTTATTCATGAGGGTCAACTGACTTGAAAATGTGTTGAAAACTCATCTTTAGTAATCGTCTCGAAGATAACGTTTGAACTTTTTGGAATTTTTAGACGCGGTCTGCATGTTTTAGAAAGTACACATTCTGAGCTTGAATTTGAACACAAATGTTGTATTCTTTCAATGGAAATCAAGAGAGTTATTGTCGTTTGAAAGTGTCGCACCATGTTACCCGAAATACGGATTCCAATTATGTGCCGATAGGGGGGAGTAAAAATGGAAGTTAAACGTTTCATCTACGAATTTGGCTTGGAAATATTTTTCTTATATTGCGGGATCAATCATCTCGAAATTATGTTTTGGGTAAATAATACTTTGGTTGCAAGTTATTCACGAGCATTAATCGAGTTGAAAATGTGTTGAAAACTCATCTTCGGTAACTGTTTTTAAGATAACTTTTGAACGGTTAGGAACTTTTAGACGCGGCTTGCATATTTTAGAAAGTACACATTCTGAGCTTGAATTTGAACACAAATTTTGTATTCTTTCAATGGAAATCAAGAGAGTTATTGTCCTTTGAAAGTGTTTCACCGTGTTACCCGAAATACAGATTCCAATTATGTGCCGATAGGAGGGATTACAAATGGAATTTAAACGTTTCGCTCACGAATTTGGCTAGGAAATATTTTTCTTATATTGCGGGATCAATCATCTCGAAATGAAGTTAAGGGTAAAAAATACTTTGATCGCAAGTTATTCACGAGCATTAATCGATTTGAAAATTTGTTGAAATCACATCTTCGGTAATCGTCTCAGAGATAACTTTTGAACTGTTAGGAATTTTTAGACGCGGCCCGCAAGTTTTAGAAATTATACATTTTGAGCTAGAATTTGAACACAAATTTTGTATTTTTTCAATGGAAATCCAGAGAGTTATTGTCGTTTTAAAATGTCTCACCGTGTAACCCGAAATACGGATTCCAATTATGTGCCGATAGAAGGGAGTAAAAGTGGAAGTTAAACTTTTCATCCATGAATTTGGCTTGGAAATATTTTTCTTATATCGTGGGATCAATCATCTTGACATGAAGTTTTGTGCGAAAAATACTTTGGTTGCAAGTTATTCACGAGCGTTCATCGACTTAAAAATGTGTTGAAAACACATCTTCGGTAATCGTCTCGAAGATAACTTTTGAACTGTTTGGAATTTTTAGACGCGGCCTGTATGTTTTAGAAAGTACATATTCTGAGCTTGAATTTGAACACAAGTTTTGTATTCTTTTAATGGAAATCAGGAGAGTTATTGTCATATGAAAGTGTCTTGCCGTATTACCCGAAATACGAATTCCAATTATGTGCCGATAGAAGGGAGTAAAAATGGAAGTTAAACGTTTCATCCACGAATTTGGCTTGGAAATATTTTTCTTATATCGCGGGATCAATCTTCTCAAAATGAAGTTTTGGGTAAAACATACTTTGCTTGCAAGTTATTCACGAGCGTTAATCGACTTTAAAATGTGTAGAAAACACATCTTTGGTAATCGTCTCGAAGATAACTTTTGAACTGTTTGGAATTTTTAGACGCGGCCTGCATGTTTTAGAAAGTACACATTCTGAGCTTGAATTTGAACACAAATGTTGTATTCTTTCAATGGAAATCAGGAGAGTTATTGTCGTATGAAAGTGTCTTGCCGTGTTACTCGAAATACGGATTCCAATTATGTGCCGATAAGAGGGAGTAAAAATGGAAGTTAAACGTTTCATCCACGAATTTGGCTTGGAAATATTTTTCTTATATCGCAGGATCAATCATCTCAAAATTAGGTTTTGGGTAAAAAATACTTTGGTTGCGAGTTATTCACGAGCGTTAATCGTCTTGAATATGTGTTGAAAACTCATCTTCGGTAATCGTGTTGAAGATAACTTTTGAACGTTTAGGAATTTCTAGACGCGGCCCGCAAGTTTTAGAAATTATCCATTCTAAGCTTGAAATTGAACACAAATTTTGTATTTTTTCAATGGAAATCTAGAGAGTTATTGTCGTTTTAAAATGTCTCACCGTGTTACCCGAAATACGGATTCCAATTATGTGCCGATAGAAGGGAGTAAAAATGGATGTTAAACGTTTCATCCACGAATTTGGCTTGGAAATATTTTTCCTATATCGCGGGATCAATCATCTAGAAATTAAGTTTTGGGTAAATAATACTTTGGCTGCAAGTTATTCATAAGGGTTAACTGACTTGAAAATGTGTTGAAAACTCATCTTCAGTAATCGTCTCGAAGATAACATTTGAACTTTTTGGAATTTTTAGACGCGGTCTGCATGTTTTAGAAAGTACACATTCTGAGCTTGAATTTGAACACAAATTTTGTATTCTTTCAATGGAAATCAAGAGAGTTATTGTCGTTTGAAAGTGTCACACCATGTTACCCGAAATACGGATTCCAATTATGTGCCGATAGGGGGGAGTAAAAATGGAAGTTAAACGTTTCATCCACGAATTTGGCTTGGAAATATTTTTCTTATATCGCGGGATCAATCATCTCGAAATTATGTTTTGGGTAAATAATACTTTGGTTGCAAGTTATTCACGAGCATTAATCGAGTTGAAAATGTGTTGAAAACTCATCTTCGGTAACTGTTTTTAAGATAACTTTTGAACGGTTAGGAACTTTTAGACGCGGCTTGCATGTTTTAGAAAGTACACATTCTGAGCTTGAATTTGAACACAAATTTTGTATTCTTTCAATGGAAATCAAGAGAGTTATTGTCCTTTGAAAGTGTTTCACCGTGTTACCCAAAATATGGATTCCAATTATATGTCGATAGGAGGGAGTAAAAATGGTAGTTAAACGTTTCGCTCACGAATTTGGCTTGGAAATATTTTTCTTATATTACGGGATCAATCATCACGAAATGAAGTTAAGGGTAAAAAATACTTTGGTTGCAAGTTATTCACGAGCATTAATCAAGTTGAAAATGTGTTGAAAACTCATCTTCGGTAACCGTTTCGAAGATAACTTTTGGACGGTTAGGAATTTTTAGACGCGGCCTGAAAGTTTTAGAAAGTATACATTCTGAACTTGAATACGAACACAAATTTTGAATTATTCCAATGGAAATCAAGAAAGTTATTGTCATATCAAAATGGCTTACCGTGTTGCCCGAAATACGGATTCCAATTATGTGCCGATAGGAGGGAGTAAAAATGGAAGTTAAGCGTTTCGCTCACGAATTTGCCTTGGAAAAATTTTTCTTATATCGCTGGAGCAATCATCTCGAAATGAAGTTTTGGGTTAAAAATACTTTGGTGGCAAGTTATTGACGAGCGTTAATCGACTTGAAAATGTGTTGAAAACTCATCTTCGGTAATCGTCCCGAAGATAACTTTTGAACGGTTATGAATTTTTAGACGCGGTCCGGATGTTGTAGAAAGTACACATTATGAGCTTGAATTTGAACACATATTTTTTATTTTTTCAATGGAAATGAAGAGAGTTATTGTCGTTTCAAAATGTCTCACCGCGTTACTCGAAATGCGGATTCCAATTATGTGCCGATAGGAGGGAGTAAAAATGTAAGTCAACCGTTTCGCTCACGAATTTGGCTGGGAAATATTTTTCTTAAATCGCGGGATCAATCGTCTCGAAATGATGTTTTGGGTAAAAAATACTTCGGTTGCAAGTTATTGACGAGCGTTAATCGACTTCAAAATGTGTTGAAAACTCATCTTCGGTAATCGTCTCGGAGATAACTTTTGAGTTGTTTGGAATTTTTAGACGCGGCCTGCATGTTTTAGAAAGTACACATTCTGAGCTTAAATTTGAATGGTCAGGAATTTTTAGACGCGACCCGCATGTTTTAGAAAGAATACATTCTGAGCTTGAATTTGAATATAGATTTTGTATTTTTTCAATGGAAATCAAGAGACTTATTGTTGTTTCAAAATGTCTCACCGTGTTACCCCAAATACGGATTCCAATTATGTGCTGATAAGAGGGAGAGAAAATGTAAGTCAACCGTTTCAGTCACAAATTTTGCTTGGAAATATTTTTCTTATATCACGGGATCAATCGCCTCGAAATCAAGTTTTGGGTAAAAAATACTTTGGTTGCACGTTATTCACGAGCGTTAATCGACTTGAAAAAGTGTTGAAAACACATCGTCGATAATCGTATCGAAGATAACTTTTGAACGGTTAAGAATTTTTAGAAGCGGGCCGAATGTTTTAGAAAGTACACATTCTGAGCATGAATTTGAACACAAATTTTGTATTCTATTTGTGGAAATCAAGAGAGTTATTTTCGTTTCAAAATGTTTGACCATGTTACTCGAAATATGGATTCAAATTATGTGCAGACAGAAGGGAGTAAAAATTAAAGTTAAACGTTTCATCCACGAATTTGGCTTTGAAATATTTTTCTTATATCGCGAGATCAATCATCTCGAAATGAAGTTTTGGGTAAAAAATACTTTGGTAGCAAGTTATTCACGAGCGTTAATCGACTTGAAAATGTGTTGAAAACTCATCTTCGGTAATCGTCTCGGAGATAACTTTTGAACTGTTTGGAATTTTTAGACGCAACCTGCATGTTTTAGAAAGTACACATTCTTAGCTTAAATTTGAACACAAATTTTGAATTCTTTCAATGGAAATCAAGAGAGTTATTGTCGTTTGAAAGTGTCTCACCGTGTTACCCGAAATATGGATTCCAATTATGTGCCGATAGGAGGGAGTAAAAATGGAAGTTAAACGTTTCATCCACGAATTTGGCTTGGAAATATTTTACTTATATCGCGGGATCAATCATCTCGAAATTAAGTTTTCGGTAAATAATACTTTGGTTGCAAGTTATTCACGAGCGTTAATCGAATTAAAAATGTGTGGAAAACTCATCTTCAGTAATCGTCTCGAAGATAACTTTTGAATTGTTTGGAACTTTTAGAAGCGGCCTGCATGTTTTAGAAAGTACACATTCTGAGTTTGAATTTTAACACAAATTTTGTATTCATTCAACGGAAATCATGAGAGTTATTGTCGTTTCAAAATGTCTCACCGTGTTGCCCGAAATACGGATTCCAATTTTGTGCTGATAGGAGGGAGTAAAAATGGAAGTTAAACGTTTCGCTCACGAATTTGGCTGGGAAATATTTTTTTTATAATGCGGGATCAATCATCTCGAAATGAAGTTAAGGGTAAAAAATACTTTGGTTGCAAGTTATTGACGAGCGTTAATCAAGTTGAAAATGTGTGGAAAACTCTTCTTCGGCAACCGTTTCGAAGATAACTTTTGAACGGTTAGGAATTTTTAGACGCAGCCCGTAAGTTTTAGAAAGTATACATTCTGAGCTTGAATTTGAAAACAAATTTTGTATTATTCCAGTGGAAATCAGGAGAGTTATTGTCATTTCAAAATGTCTCCCCGTGTTGCCCGAAATACGGATTCCAATTATGTGCCGATAGGAGGGAGTAAAAATGGAAGTTAAACGTTTCGCTCACGAATTTGTCTTGGAAAAATTTTTCTTATATCGCAGAATCAATCATCTTGAAATGAAGTTTTGGGGTAAAAATACTTTGGTTGCAAGTTATTGACGAGCGTTAATCGACTTCAAAATGTGTTGAAAACTCATCTTCGGTAATCGTCTCGGAGATAACTTTTGAACTGTTTGGACTTCTTAGACGCGGCCTACATGTTTTCGAGAGTACAATTCTGAGCTTGAATTTGAATAGAAATTTTGTATTCTTTCAATGGAAATCAAGAAAGTTATTATCGTTTGAAAGTGTCTCACCGTGTTATCCGAAATACGGATTCCAATTATATGCCGATAAGGGGGAGTAAAAATGGAAGTTAAACGTTTCACTCACGAATTTGGCTTGGAAATATTTTTCTTATATCGCAGGATTAATCAACTGGAAATGAAGTTCTGGGTTAAAAATACTTTGGTTGCATGTTATTGACGAGCGTTTATCGACTTGAAAATGTGTTGAAAACTCATCTTCGGTAATCGTCTCGAAGATAACTTTTGAACTGTTTGGAATTTTTAGACGCGGCCTGCATGTTTTAGAAAGTACACATTCTGGGCTTGAATTTGAACACAAATTTTGTATTCTTCCAATGGAAATCAAGAGAGTTATTGTCATTTGAAAGTGTCTCACCGTGTTACCCGAAATACGGATTCCAATTATGTGCCGATAGGAGGGAGTAAAAATTGAAGTTAAACGTTTCATCCATGAATTTGGCTTGGAAATATTTTTCTTATATCGCGGGATCAATCATCTCGAAATTAAGTTTTGGGTAAATAATAATTTGGTTGCAAGTTATTCGCGAGCGTTAATCGGCTTGAAAATGTGTTGAAAACTAATCTTCGGTAATCGTCTCAAAGATAACTTTCGAACTGTTTGGAATTTTTAGATGCGGCCTGCATGTTTTAGAAAGTACACATTCTGAGCGTGAATTTGAACACAAATTTTGCATTCTTTCAATGGAAATCAGGAGAGTTATTGTCGTTTGAAAGTGTCTCACCGTGCTACTCGAAATATGGACTCCAATTATATGACGATAGGAGGGATTAAAAATGGTAGTTAAACGTTTCACTCACGAATTTGGCTTGGAAATATATTTCTTATATTGCGGGATCAATCATCTCGAAATGAAGTCAAGGGTAAAAAATACATTGGTTGCAACTTATTCACGAGCATTAATTGAGTTGAAAATGTGTTGAAAACCCATCTTCGGTAACCATTTCGAAGATAACTTTTGAACGGTTAGAACTTTTAGACGCGGCTTGCAAGTTTTAAGAAGTATACATTCTGAACTTGAATTTGAACGCAAATTTTGTATTATTCCAATGGAAATCAAGAGAGTTATTGTTGATTCAGAATGGCATACCGTGTTGCCCGAAATACGGATTCCAATTCTGTGCCGATAGGAGGGAGTAAAAATGGAAGTTAAACGTTTTGCACATGAATTTGTTTTCGAAAAATTTTTCTCATATCGCAGGATCAATCAACTTGAAATGAAGTTTTGGGTTAAAAATACTTTGGTAGAAAGTTATTGACGAGCGTTAATCGACATGAAAATGTGTTGAAAACTCATCTACGGTAATCGTCTCTAAGATAACTTTTGAGGGGTTATGAATTTTTAGACGTGGCCCGGATGTTTTAGAAAGTACACATTCTAAGCTTGAATTTGAACACATACTTTGTATTTTTTCAATGGAAAATCAAGAGAGTTATTGTCGTTTCAAAATGTCTGACCGTGTTACCTGAAATACAGATTCCAATTATGTGCAGACAGGAGAGAGTAAAAATGGAAGTTAAACGTTCCATCCACGAATTTGGCTTGGAAATATTATTCTTATATTGCGGGATCAATCATCTCGGAATGAAGTTAAGGGTAAAAAACACTTTGGTTGCATGTTATTCACGAGCGTTAATCGATTTGAAAATGTGTTGAAAACCCATCTTCGGTAGCCATTTCGAAGATAACTTTTGAACGGTTAGGAATTTTTAGACGTGGCCCCATGTTTTAGAAGTATACATTCTAAGCTTGAATTTGAACCCAAATTTTGTATTCTTTGTGTGGAAATCAAGAGAGTTATTGTCATTTCAGAATGTCTGATCGTGTTACCCGAAATACGGATTCCAATTATCTGCCGATAGAAGGGAGTAAAAATGGAAGTTAAACGTTTCATCCACGAATTTGGCTCGGAAATATTTTTCTTCTATCACGGGATCAATCATCTCGAAATGAAGTTTTGGGTAAAAAATAATATGGTTGCAAGTTATTCACGAGCGTTAATCGACTTGAAAATGTGTTGAAAACTCATCTTCGGTAATCGTCTCGGAGATAACTTTTGAACTGTTTGGAATTTTTGGACGCGGACCGCATGTTTTAGAAAGTATACATTCCGAGCTTGAAGTTGAACACAAATTTTGTATTTTTTCAATGGAAATCAAGAGAGTTATTCTCGTTTCAAAATGTCTCACCGTGCTGCCCGAAATACGGATTCCAATTATGTGTCGATAGGAGGGAGTAAAAATGGTAGTCAAACGTCTCATCCACGAATTTGGCTTGGAAATATTTTTCTTATATTGTAGGATGAATCATCTCGAAATCAAGTTTTGGGTAAAAAATACTATGGTTGCAAGTCATTCACGAGCGTTCTTCAACTTGAAAATGTGTTGACAACTCATCTTCGATAATCGTATCGAAGATAACTTTTGAACGGTTAGGAATTTTTAGTCGTGGGCCAAATGTTTTAGAAATTACACATTCTGAGCTTGAATTTGAACACAAATTTTGTATTCTATTTGTGGAAATCAAGAGAGTTATTGTGGTTTCAAAATGTCTGACCGTGTTACCCGAAATACGGATTCCAATTATGTGTTGGCAGGAGAGAGTAAAAATGGAAGTTAAATGTTTCATCCACGAATTTGGCTTGGAAATATTTCTCTTATATCGCGGGATCAATCATCTCGAAATGTAGTTTTGTGTAAAAAATAGTTCGTTTGCAAGTTATTCACGAGCGATAATCGACTTGAAAATGTGTTGAAAACTCATCTTCGGTAATCATCTCGAAGATAACTTTTCAATTGTTTGGAATTTTTAGACGCAGCCTGCACGTTTTAGAAAGTACACATTCTGAGCTTGAATTTGAACACAAATTTAGTACTCTTTCAATGGAAATTAAGAGAGTTATTGTCGTTTGAAAGTGTCTTACCGTGTTACCCTAAATACGGATTCCAATTATGTGCCCACAGGAGAGATTAAAAATGGAAGTTAAACGTTTTGCTCACGAATTTGGCTTCGAAATATTTTTCTTATATTGCAGGATCAATCATCTCGAAATGAAGTTAAGGGTAAAAAATACATTGGTTGCAACTTATTCACGAGCATTAATTGAGTTGAAAACTCATCTTCGGTAACCATTTCGAAGATAACTTTTGAATGGTTAGGAACTTTTAGACGCGGCCTGCAAGTTTTAAGAAGTATACATTCTGAACTTGAATTTGAACGCAAATTTTGTATTATTCCAATGGAAATCAAGAGAGTTATTGTTGATTTAGAATGGCATACCGTGTTGCCCGAAATACGGATTCCAATTCTGTGCCGATAGGAGGGAGTAAAAATGGAAGTTAAACGTTTTGCACATGAATTTGTTTTCGAAAAATTTTTCTCATATCGCAGGATCAATCAACTTGAAATGAAGTTTTGGGTTAAAAATACTTTGGTAGAAAGTTATTGACGAGCGTTAATCGACATGAAAATGTGTTGAAAACTCATCTACGGTAATCGTCTCTAAGATAACTTTTGAGGGGTTATGAATTTTTAGACGTGGCCCGGATGTTTTAGAAAGTACACATTCTAAGCTTGAATTTGAACACATACTTTGTATTTTTTCAATGGAAAATCAAGAGAGTTATTGTCGTTTCAAAATCTCTGACCGTGTTACCAGAAATACGAATTCCAATTATGTGCAGACAGGAGAGAGTAAAAATGGAAGTTAAACATTTCATCCACGAATTTGGCTTGGAAATATTATTCTTATATTGCGGGATCAATCATCTCGGAATGAAGCTAAGGGTAAAAAACACTTTGGTTGCACGTTATTCACGAGCGTTAATCGATTTGAAAATGTGTTGAAAACTCATCTTCGGTAGCCGTTTCGAAGATAACTTTTGAACGGTTAGGAATTTATAGACGTGGCCCCATGTTTTAGAAAGTATACATTCTAAGCTTGAATTTGAACCCAAATTTTGTATTCTTTTTGTGGAAATCAAGAGAGTTATTGTCATTTCAGAATGTCTGATCGTGTTACCCGACATACGGATTCCAATTATGTGTCGATAGAAGGGAGTAAAAAGGGAAGTTAAACGTTTCATCCACGAATTTGGCTTGGAAATATTTTTCTTATATCACGGGATCAATCATCTCGAAATGAAGTTTTGGGTAAAAAATAATATGGTTGCAAGTTATTCACGAGCGTTAATCGACTTGAAAATGTGTTGAAAACTCATCTTCGGTAATCGTCTCGGAGATAACTTTTGAACTGTTTGGAATTTTTAGACGCGGACCGCATGTTTTAGAAAGTATACATTCCGAGCTTGAAGTTGAACACAAATT
Organism: Quercus variabilis; assembly: GCA_030445155.1. Classification (NCBI taxonomy): domain Eukaryota; kingdom Viridiplantae; phylum Streptophyta; class Magnoliopsida; order Fagales; family Fagaceae; genus Quercus; species Quercus variabilis. The sequence goes on along the minus strand of CP129445.1, from coordinate 7,385,380 downwards.
TTGTATTTTTTCAATGGAAATCAAGAGAGTTATTCTCGTTTCAAAATGTCTCACCGTGCTGCCCGAAATACGGATTCCAATTATGTGTAGATAGGAGGGAGTAAAAATGGTAGTCAAACGTCTCATCCACGAATTTGGCTTGGAAATATTTTTCTTATATCGCAGGATGAATCATCTCGAAATCAAGTTTTGGGTAAAAAATACTTTGGTTGCAAGTCATTCACGAGCGTTATTCGACTTGAAAATGTGTTGACAACTCATCTTCGACAATCGTATCGAAGATAACTTTTGAACGGTTAGGATTTTTTAGTCGCGGGCCAAATGTTTTAGAAATTACACATTCTGAGCTTGAATTTGAACAAAAATTTTGTATTCTATTTGTGGAAATCAAGAGAGTTATTGTCGTTTCAAAATGTCTGACCGTGTTACCCGAAATACGGATTCCAATTATGTGTAGGCAGGAGAGAGTAAAAATGGAAGTTAAATGTTTCATCCACGAATTTGGCTTGGAAATATTTCTCGTATATCGCGGGATCAATCATCTCGAAATGTAGTTTTGTGTAAAAAATACTTTGGTTGCAAGTTATTCACGAGCGATAATTGACTTGAAAATGTGTTGAAAACTCATCTTCGGTAATCATCTCGAAGATAACTTTTGAACTGTTTGGAATTTTTAGATGCAGCCTGCACGTTTTAGAAAGTACACATTCTGAGCTTGAATTTGAACACAGATTTAGTACTCTTTCAATGGAAATCAAGAGTGTTATTGTCGTTTGAAAGTGTCTCACCGTGTTACCCTAAATACGGATTCCAATTATGTGCCTACAGGAGAGATTAAAAATGGAAGTTAAACGTTTTGCTCACGAATTTGGATTGGAAATATTTTTCTTATATTGCGGGATCAATCATCTCGAAATGAAGTTAAGGGTAAAAAACACTTTCGTTGCAAGTTATTCACGAGCGTTAATCGATTTGAAAATGTGTTGAAAACTCATCTTCGGTAACCTTTTTGAAGATAACTTCTGAACGGTTAGGAATTTTTAGACGTGGCCCCATGTTTTAGAAAGTATACATTCTAAGCTTGAATTTGAATCCAAATTTTGTATTCTTTTTGTTGAAATGAAGAGAGTTATTGTCATTTCAGAATGTCTGATCGTGTTACCCAAAATACGAATTCCAATTATGTGCCGATAGAAGGGAGTAAAAATGGAAGTTAAACGTTTCATCCACGAATTTGGCTTGGAAATATTTTTCTTATATCACGGGATCAATCATCTCGAAATGAAGTTTTGGGTAAAAAAATAATATGGTTGCAAGTTATTCACGAGCGTTAATCGACTTGAAAATGTGTTGAAAACTCATCTTCGGTAATCGTCTCGGAGATAACTTTTGAACTGTTTGGAATTTTTAGACGCGGACCGCATGTTTTAGAAATTATACATTCAGAGCGTGAAGTTGAACACAAATTTTGTATTTTTTCAATGGAAATCAAGAGAGTTATTGTCGTTTCAAAATGTCTCACCATGCTGCCCGAAATACGGATTCCAATTATGTGTCGATAGGAGGGAGTAAAAATGGTAGTCAAACGTTTCATCCACGAATTTGGCTTGGAAATATTTTTCTTATATTGCGGGATGAATCATCTCGAAATCAAGTTTTGGGTAAAAAATACTTTGGTTGCAAGCCATTCACGAGCGTTATTCGACTTGAAAATGTGTTGACAACTCATCTTCGATAATCGTATCGAAGATAACTTTTGAATGGTTAGGAATTTTTTGTCGCGGGCCAAATGTTTTAGAAATTACACATTCTGAGCTTGAATTTGAACACAAATTTTGTATTCTATTTGTGGAAATCAAGAGAGTTATTGTCGTTTCAAAATGTCTGACCGTGTTACCCGAAATACGGATTCCAATTATGCGTAGGCAGGAGAGAGTAAAAATGGAAGTTAAATGTTTCATCCACAAATTTGGCTTGGAAGTATTTCTCTTATATCGCGGGATCAATCATCTCGAACTGTAATTTTGTGTAAAAAATACTTTGGTTGCAAGTTATTCACGAGCGATAATCGACTTGAAAATGTGTTGAAAACTCATCTTCGGTAATCATCTCGAAGATAACTTTTGAACTGTTTGGAATTTTTAGACGCAGCCTGCACGTTCTAGAAAGTACACATTCTGAGCTTGAATTTGAACACAAATTTAGTACTCTTTCAATGGAAATCAAGAGAGTTATTGTCGTTTGAAAGTGTCTCACCGTGTTACCCTAAATACGGATTCCAATTATCTGCCTACAGGAGAGATTAAAAATGGAAGTTAAACGTTTTCCTCACGAATTTGGCTTGGAAATATTTTTCTTATATTGCGGGATCAATCATCTCGAAATGAAGTTAAGGGTAAAAAACACTTTCGTTGCAAGTTATTCACGAGCGTTAATCGATTTGAAAATGTGTTGAAAACTCATCTTCGGTAACCTTTTTGAAGATAACTTCTGAACGGTTAGGAATTTTTAGACGTGGCCCCATGTTTTAGAAAGTATACATTCTAAGCTTGAATTTGAACCCAAATTTTGTATTCTTTTTGTTGAAATCAAGAGAGTTATTGTCATTTCAGAATGTCTGATCGTGTTACCCAAAATACGGATTCCAATTATGTGCCGATAGAAGGGAGTAAAAATGGAAGTTAAACGTTTCATCCACGAATTTGGCTTGGAAATATTTTTCTTATATCACGGGATCAATCATCTCGGAATGAAGTTTTGGGTAAAAAATAATATGGTTGCAAGTTATTCACGAGCGTTAATCGACTTGAAAATGTGTTGAAAACTCATCTTCGGTAATCGTCTCGGAGATAACTTTTGAATTGTTTGGAATTTTTAGACGCGGACCGCATGTTTTAGAAAGTATACATTCCGAGCTTCAAGTTGAACACAAATTTTGTATTTTTTCAATGGAAATCAAGAGAGTTATTGTCGTTTCAAAATGTCTCACCATGCTGCCCGAAATACGGATTCCAATTATGTGTCGATAGGAGGGAGTAAAAATGGTAGTCAAACGTTTCATCCACGAATTTGGCTTGGAAATATTTTTCTTATATCGCGGGATGAATCATCTCGAAATCATGTTTTGGGTAAAAAATACTTTGGTTGCAAGTCATTCACGAGCGTTATTCGACTTGAAAATGTGTTGACAACTCATCTTCGATAATCGTATCGAAGATAACTTTTGAACGGTTAGGAATTTTTTGTCGCGGGCCAAATGTTTTAGAAATTACACATTCTGAGCTTGAATTTGAACACAAATTTTGTATTCTATTTGTGGAAATCAAGAGAGTTATTGTCGTCTTAGAATGTCTGACCGTGTTACCCGAAATACGGATTCCAATTATGTGTAGGCAGGAGAGAGTAAAAATGGAAGTTAAATGTTTCATCCACAAATTTGGCTTGGAAGTATTTCTCTTATATCGCGGGATCAATCATGTCGAAATGTAGTTTTGTGTAAAAAATACTTTGGTTGCAAGTTATTCACGAGCGATAATCGACTTGAAAATGTGTTGAAAACTCATCTTCGGTAATCATCTCGAAGATAACTTTTGAACTGTTTGGAATTTTTAGACGCAGCCTGCACGTTCTAGAAAGTACACATTCTAAGCTTGAATTTGAACACAAATTTAGTACTCTTTCAATGGAAATCAAGAGAATTATTGTCGTTTGAAAGTGTCTCACCGTGTTACCCTAAATACGGATTCCAATTATGTGCCTACAGGAGGGATTAAAAATGGAAGTTAAACGTTTTTCTCACGAATTTGGCTTGGAAATATTTTTCTTATATTGCGGGATCAATCATCTCGAAATGAAGTTAAGGGTAAAAAACACTTTCGTTGCAAGTTATTCACGAGCGTTAATCGATTTGAAAATGTGTTGAAAACTCATCTTCGGTAACCTTTTTGAAGATAACTTTTGAACGGTTAGGAATTTTTAGACGTGGCCCCATGTTTTAGAAAGTATACATTCTAAGCTTGAATTTAAACAAAAATTTTGTATTCTTTTTGTGGAAATCAAGCTAGTAATTGTCAGTTCAAAATGTCTAGCCGTGTTACCCGAAATATGGATTCCAATTATGTGCCGATAGAAGGGAGTAAAAATGGAAGTTAAACGTTTCATCCGCGAATTTGGCTTTGAAATATTTTTCTTATATCACGGGATCAATCATCTCAAAATGAAGTTTTGGGTAAAAAATAATTTGGTTGCAAGTTATTCACGAGCATTAATCGACTTGAAAATGTGTTGAAAACTCATCTTCGATAATGGTCTCGGAGAAAACTTTTGAACTGTTTGGAATTTTTCGATGCGGCCCGCATGTTTTAGAAAGTATACATTCTGAGCTTGAATTTGAACACAAATTTTGTATTATTCCAATGAAAATCAAGAGAGTTATTGTCGTTTCAAAATGTCTCACCATGCTGCTTGAAATACGGATTCCAATTATGTGCCAAAAGGAGGGAGAAAAATTGAAGTTAAACGTTTCGCTCACTAATTTGTCTGGGTAAATTTTTTCTTATGTCGCAGGATCAGTCATCTCGAAATGAAGTTTTGGGTTAAAAATACTTTGGTTGCAAGTTATTGACGAGCGTTAATCGACTTGGAAATGTGTTGAAAACTCATCTTTGGTAATCGTCTCGGAGATAACTTTTGAACTGTTTGGAATTTTTAGACGTGGCCGGCATATCTTAGAAGGTATACATTCCGAGCTTGAATTTGAACACAAATTTTGTATTTTTTCAATGGAAATCAAGAGAGTTATTGTCGTTTCAAAATGTCTCACCGTGTTACCCGAAATAAGGATTCCAACTATGTGCCGATTGGAGGGAGCAAAAATGTAAGTCAACTGTTTCGGTCACGAATTTGGCTTGGAAATATTTTCCTTATATCGCGGGATGAATCGTCTTGAAATCAAGTTTTGGGTAAAAAATAATTTGGTTGCAAGTCATTCACGGGCGTTATTCGACTTGAAAATCTGTTGAAAACTCATCTTCGATAATCGTATCGATGATAACTTTTGAACGGTTAGGAATTTTTAGTTGCGGGCCAAATGTTTTAGAAAGTATACATTCTAAGCTTGAATTTGAACACAAATTTTGTATTCTTTTTGTGGAAATCAAGAGAGTTATTGTCATTTCAAAATGTCTGACCGTGTTACCCGAAATACGGATTCCAATTATGTGCCGATAGAAGGGAGTAAAAATGGAAGTTAAACGTTTCATCAACGAATTTGGCTTGGAAATATTTTTCTTCAATCACGAGATCAATCATCTCGAAATGAAGTTTTGGGTAAAAAATAATTTGGTTGCAAGTTATTCACGAGTGTTAATCGACTTGAAATTGTGTTGAAAACTCATCTTCGATAATCGTCTCGGAGACAACTTTCGAACTGTTTGGAATTTTTAGACGCGGCCCGCATGTTTTAGAAAGTATACATTCTGAGCCTGAATTTGAACACAAATTTTTTATTATTCCTGTGGAAATCAAGAGAGTTATTGTCGTTTCAAAATGTCTCACCGTGCTGCCCGAAATACGGATTCCAATTATGTGCCTATAGGAGGGAGTAAAAGTGGAAGTTAAACGTTTCGCTCACTAATTTGACTGGGAAAATTTTTTCTTATATCGCAGGATCAATCGTCTCGAAATGAAGTTTTGGGTTAAAAATACTTTGGTTGCAAGTTATTGATGAGCGTTAATTGACTTGAAAATGTGTTGAAAACTCATCTTTGGTAATTGTCATGGAGATTACTTTTGAACGGTTAGGAATTTTTAGACGCGACTTGCATGTTTTGGAAAGTATACATTCTGAGCTTGAATTTGAACACAAATTTTTTATTTTTTCAATGGAAATGAAGAGAGTTATTGTCGTTTCAAAATGTCTCACCGTGTTACCCGAAATACGGATTCCAATTATGTGTCGATTGGAGGGAGCAAAAATGTAAGTCAACCATTTCGGTCCACGAATTTGGCTTGGAAATATTTTCCTTATATCGCGGGATGAATCGTCTCGAAATCAAGTTTTGGGTAAAAAATACTTTGGTTGCAAGTCATTCAGGAGCATTATTCGACTTGAAAATGTGTTGAAAACTCATCTTCGATAATCGTGTCGAAGATAACTTTTGAACGGTTAGGAATTTTTAGTTGCGGGCAAAATGTTTTAGAAAGTAGACATTCGGAGCTTGAATTTGAACACAAATTTTGTATTCTATTTGTGGAAATCAAGAGAGTTATTGTCGTTTCAAAATGTCTAACCGTGTTACCCGAAATACGGATTCCAAATATGTGCAGACAGGAGAGAGTAAAAATGGAAGTGAAACGTTTCATACATGAATTTGGGTTGGAAATATTTTTCTTACATCGCGGGATCAATCATCTCGAAATGTAGTTTTGGGTAAAAAATACTTTGGTTGCAAGTTATTCGCGAGTGATAATCGACTTGAAAATGTGTCGAAAACTCGTCTTCGGTAATCGTCTCGAAGATAACTTTTGAACTGTTTGGAATTTTTAGACACAGCCTACATGTTTTAGAAAGTACACACTCTAAGATTGAATTTGAACGCAAATTTTGCATTCTTTCAATGGAAATCAAGAGAGTTATTGTCGTTTGAAAGTGTCTCACCGTGTTACTCGAAATACGGATTCCAATTATGTGCCGACAGGAGAGAGTAAAAGTGGAAGTTAAATGTTTAGCTCACGAATTTCGCTTGGAAATATTTTTCTTATATTGCTGGATCAATCATCTCGAAATGAAGTTAAGGGTAAAAAACACTTTGTTTGCAAGTTATTCACAAGCGTTAATCGATTTGAAAATGTGTTCAAAACTAATCGTTCAAAAATTTTGAATGTGTACATTCTAAAACATCCAGGCCGCGTCTAAAAATTCCAAACAGTTTAAAAGTTATCTTCGAGGCGATTACCAAAGATGAGTTTTCAACACATTTTCAATCCGATTAACGCTCGTGATTAACTTGCAACCAAAGTATTTTTTACCCAAAACTTCAATTCGAGATGATTGATCCCGGGATATAAGAAAAATTTTTCCTAGTCAAATTTGTGGATGAAACGTTTAACTTTCATTTTTAGTCCTTCCTATCGGCACATAATTGGAATCCGTATTTCGGGTAACTCGGTGAGACACTTTCAAACGACAATAACTCTCTTGATTTCCAATGAAAGAATAGAAAATTTGTGTTCAAATTCAAGCTCAGAATGTGTACTTTCTAAAACATGCAGGCCGCGTCTAAAAATTCCAAACAGTTCAAAAGTTATCTTTAAGGCGATCACCAAAGATGAGTTTTCAACACATTTTCGATCCGATTAACGCTCGTGATTAACTTGCAACCAAAGTATTTTTTACCCAAAACTTCATTTCGAGATGATTGCTCCCGCGATATAAGAAAAATATTTCCGAGCCAAATTCGTGGAGGAAACGTTTAACTTTCATTTTTACTCCATCCTATCGGCACATAATTGGAATCCGTATTTCGGGTAACTCGGTGAGACACTTTCAAACGACAATAACTCTCTTGATTTCCATTGAAAGAATACAAAATTTGTGTTCAAAATCAAGCTCAGAATGTGTACTTTCTAAAACATGCAGGCCGCGTCAAAAAATTCCAAACAGTTCAAAAGTTATCTTCGAGACGATTACTGAAGATGAGTTTTGAACACATTTTCAATTCAATTAACGCTCGTGAATAACTTGCAACCAAAGTATATTTTACCATTAACTTCATTTCGAGATGATTGATCCCTCGATATAAGAAAAATATTGCCAACCCAAATTCGTGAGCGAAACGTTTAACTTCCATTTTTACTCCTTCCTATCGGCACATAATTGGAATCCGTATTTCGGGTAACACGGTGAGACACTTTCAAACGACAATAACTCTCTTGATTTCCATTGAAAAAATACAAAATTTGTGTTCAAATTCAAGCTCAGAATGTGTACTTCCTAAAACATGCAGGCCGCGTGTAAAAATTCCAAACAGTTCAAAAGTTATCTTCGGGACGATTACCGAAGATGAGTTTTCAACACATTTTCAAGTCGATTAACCCTCCAGAATAACTTGCAACGAAAGTATTTTTTACCAAAAACTTTAGTTTGAGATGATTGATCCCATGATATAAGAAAAATATTTCCAAGCCAAACTCGTGAGCGAAACGTTTAACTTCCATTTTTACTCCCTCCTATCGGCACATAATTGGAATCCGTATTTCGTGTAACACAGAGAGACACTTTCAAACGATAATAACTCTCTTGATTTCCATAGAAAGAATGCAAAATCTATGTTCAACTTCAAGCTTAGAATGTGTACTTTCTAAAACATGTAGGCCGCGTCTAAAAATTCCAAACTGTTCAAAAGTTATCTCCGAGACGATTACCGAAGATGAGTTTTCAACACATTTTCAAGTCGATTAACGCTCCAGAATAACTTGCAACCAAAGTATTTTTTACCCAAAACTTTAGTTCGAGATGATTGATCCCATGATATAAGAAAAATATTTCCAAGCCAAATTCGTGAGCGAAACTTTTAGCTTCCATTTTTACTCCCTTCTATCGGAACATAATTGGAATCCGTATTTTGGGTAACACGGTGAGACACTTTCAAACGACAATAACTCTCTTGATTTCTATTGAAAGAATACAAAATTTGTGTTCAAATTCAGGCCTAGAATGTGTACTTTCTAAAACATGCAGGCCGAGTCTAAAAGTTCCAAACAGTTCAAAAGTTATCTTCGAGACGATTACCAAAGATGAGTTTTCAACACATTTTCAATTCGATTAACGCTCGTGAATAACTTGCAACCAAGGTATTTTTTAACATTAACTTCATTTCGAGATGATTGATCCCTCAATATAAGAAAAATATTTTGAAGCCAAATTCGTGAGCGAAACGTTTAACTTCCATTTTTACTCCCTCCTATCGACACATAATTGGAATCCGTATTTCGGGTAACACGTTGAGACACTTTCAAATGACAAAAACCCTCTTGATTTCCAGTGGAAGAATAAAATATTTGTGTTCAAATTCAAGCCTAGAATGTGTACATTCTAAAACATGCACGCCGCGTCTAAAAATTCCAAACAGTTCAAAAGTTATCTTCGAGATGATTACTGAAGATGAGTTTTCAACACATTTTCAATTCGATTAACACTCGTGAATAACGTGCAACCAAAGTATTCTTTACCATTAGCTTCATTTCGAGATGATTGATCCCACAATATAAAAAAAATATTTCCAAGCCAAATTCGTAAGTGAAACGTTTAACTTCCATTTTTACTCCCTCCTATCGGCACATAATTGGAATCCGTATTTCAGGTAACACGGTGAGACACTTTCAAACCTCAATAACTCCCTTGATTTCCATAGAAAGAATACAAAATTTGTATTCAAATTCAAGCTCAGAATGTGTACTTTCTAAAACATGCAGGCCGCGTCTAAAAATTCCAAACTGTTCAAAATTTTTCTCCGAGACGATTACCGAAGATGAGTTTTCAACACATTTTCAAGTCGATTAACACTCCTGAATAACTTGCAACCAAAGTATTTTTTACCCAAAACTTTAGTTCGAGATGATTGATCCCATGAAATAAGAAAACTATTTCCAAGCCAAATTCGTAAGCGAAACATTTAACTTCCGCTTTTACTCCCTCCTATCGGCAGATAATTGGAATCCGTATTTCGAGTATCACGGTGAGACACTTTAAAACGATAATAACTCTATTGATTTCCATTGAAAGAATACAAAATTTGTGCTCAACTTCAAGCTCAGAATGTGTACTTTCTAAAACATGCAGGCCGCGTCTAAATATTCTAAATAGTTCAAATGTTATCTTCGAGACGATTAATGAAGTTGAGTTTTCAACACATTTTCAATTCGATTAATGCTCGTGAATAACTTGCAACCAAAGTATTTTTTACCATCAACTTCATTTCGAGTTGATTGAACCCACAATATAGGAAAAATATTTCCATGCCAAATTCGTGTGCGAAACGTTTGACTTCCATTTTTACTCCCTCCTATCGACACATAATTGGAATCCGTATTCCGGGTAACACGGTGAGACACTTTCAAACGACAATAACTCTCTTGATTTCCATTGAAAGAACACAAAATTTGTGTTCAAATTCAAGCCCAGAATGTGTACATTTTCAAACATACAGGCCGCGTCTAAAAATTCCAAACAGTTCAAAAGTTATCTTAGGGACGATTACTGAAGATGAGTTTTCAACACATTCTCAATTCGATTAACGCTCGTGAATAACTTGCAACCAAAGTATTTTTCACCATTAACTTCATTTCGAGATGATTGATCCCTCAATATAAGAAAAATATTTCCAAGCCAAATACTTGACCGAAACGTTTAACTTCCATTTTTACTCCCTCCTATCGGCACATAATTGGAATCCGTATTTTGGGTAACACGGTGAGACACTTTCAAACGACAATAACTCTCTTGATTTCCATTGAAAGAATACAAAATTTGTGTTCAAATTCAAGCCCAGAATGTGTACTTTCTAAAACAAGAAGGCTGCATCTAAAAATTCCAAACAGTTCAAAAGTTATCTTCGGGACGATTACCGAAGATGAGTTCTCAACACATTTTCAATTCGATTAATGCTCGTGAATAACTTGCAACCAAAGTATTTTTTACCCAAAACTTCATTTCGAGATGATTGATCCCGCGATATAAGAAAAATATTTTGAAGCCAAATTCAGGGATGAAACGTTTAACTTCCATTTTTACTCCCTCCTATCGACACATAATTAGAATCCGTATTTCGGGTAACTCGGTGAGACACTTTCAAACGACAATAACTCCCCTGATTTCCATTGAAAGAATACAAAATTTGTGTTTAAATTCAAGCTCAGAATGTGTACTTTCTAAAACATGCAGGCCGAGTCTAAAAAATTCCAGACAGTTCAAAAAGTTATCTACGGGACGATTACTGAAGATGAGTTTTCAACACATTTTCAATTCGATTAACGCTCGTGAATAACTTGCAACCAAAGTATTTTTTACCATTAACTTCATTTCGAGATGATTGATCTCTCAATATAAGAAAAATATTTCCAAGCCAAATTCGTGAGCGAAATGTTTAACTTCCATTTTTACTCCCTCCTATCGGCACATAATTGGAATCCGTATTTTGGGTAACACAGTGAGACACTTTCAAACGGTAATAACTCTCTTGATTTCCATTGAAAGAATACAAAATTTGTGTTCAAATTCAAGCCCAGAAAGTGTGCTTTGTAAAACATGCAGGCCGAATCTAAAAATTCCAAACAGTTCAAAAGTTGTCTTCGGGACGATTACCGAAGATGAGTTTTCAACACATTTTCAATTCGATTAACGCTCGTGAATTACTTGCAACCAAAGTATTTTTTACCCAAAACTTCATTTCGAGATGATTGATCCCGCGATATGAGAAAAATATTTCGAAGCCAAATTCGGGGATGAAATGTTTAACTTCCATTTTTACTCCATCCTATCGACACATAATTGGAATCCGTATTTTGGGTAAATTGGTGAGACACTTTCAAACGACAATAACTCCCTTGATTTCTATTGAAAGAATACAAAATTTGTGTTCAAATTCAAGCTCAGAATGTGTACTTTCTAAAACGTGCAGGCCGCATGCAAGAATTCCAAACAGTTCAAAAGTTATCTTCGGGACGATTACCGAAGATGTGTTTTCAACACATTTTCAATTCGATTGACGCTCGTGAATAACTTGCAACCAAAGTATTTTTTACCATTAACTTCATTTCGAGATGGTTGATCTCTCAATGTAAGAAAAATATTTCCAAGCCAAATTCGTGAGCAAAATGTTTAACTTCCATTCTTACTCCCTCCTATCGGCACATAATTGGATTCCGTATTTTGGGTAACACGGTGAGACACTTTCAAACGATAATAACTCTCTTGATTTCAATTGAAAGAATACAAAATTTGTGTTCAAATTCAAGCCCAGAATTTGTACTTTCTAAAACATGCAGGCCGCATCTAAAAATTCCAAACAGTTCAAAAGTTGTCTTCGGGACGATTACCGAAGATGAGTTTTCAACACATTTTCAATTCGATTAACGCTCGTGAATAACTTGCAACCAAAGTATTTTTTACCCAAAACTTCATTTCGAGATGATTGATCCCGCGATATAAGAAAAATATTTCGAAGCCAAATTCGTGGATGAAACGTTTAACTTCCTATTTTACTCCCTCTTATCGACACATAATTGGAATCCGTATTTCGGGTAACACGTTGAGACACTTTCAAATGACAAAACCCTCTTGATTTCCAGTGGAAGAATAAAATATTTGTGTTCAAATTCAAGCCTAGAATGTGTACTTTCTAAAACATGCACGCTGTGTCTAAAAATTCCAAACAGTTCAAAAGTTATCTTCAAGGCGATTACTGAAGATGAGTTTTCAACACATTTTCAATTCGATTAACACTCGTGAATAACTTGCAACCAAAGTATTCTTTACCATTAGCTTCATTTCGAGATGATTGATCCCACAATATAAAAAAAATATTTCCAAGCCAAATTCGTGAGTGAAACGTTTAACTTCCATTTTTACTCCCTCCTATCGGCACATAATTGGAATCCGTATTTCAGGTAACACGGTGAGACACTTTCAAACGTCAATAACTCCCTTGATTTCCAAAGAAAGAATACAAAATCTGTATTCAAATTCAAGCTCAGAATGTGTACTTTCTAAAACATGCAGGCCGCGTCTGAAAATTCCAAACTGTTCAAAATTTTTCTCCGAGACGATTACCGAAGATGAGTTTTCAACACATTTTCAAGTCGATTAACACTCCTGAATAAGTTGCAACCAAAGTATTTTTTACCCAAAACTTTAGTTCGAGATGATTGATCCCATGAAATAAGAAAACTATTTCCAAGCCAAATTCGTAAGCGAAACATTTAACTTCCGCTTTTACTCCCTCCTATCGGCAGATAATTGGAATCCGTATTTCGGGTATCACGGTGAGACACTTTCAAACGATAATAACTCTATTGATTTCCATTGAAAGAATACAAAATTTGTGCTCAATTTCAAGCTCAGAATGTGTACTTTCCAAAACATGCAGGCCGCGTCTAAATATTCTAAACAGTTCAAATGTTATCTTCGAGACGATTAACGAAGTTGAGTTTTCAACACATTTTCAATTCGATTAATGCTCGTGAATAACTTGCAACCAAAGTATTTTTTACCATCAACTTCATTTCGAGTTGATTGAACCCGCAATATAAGAAAAATATTTCCATGCCAAATTCGTGAGCGAAACGTTTGACTTCCATTTTTACTCCCTCCTATCGACACATAATTGGAATCCGTATTCCGGGTAACATGGTGAGACACTTTCAAACGACAATAACTCTCTTGATTTCCATTGAAAGAATACAAAATTTGTGTTCAAATTCAAGCCCAGAATGTGTACTTTTTCAAACATGCACGCCGCGTCCAAAAATTCCAAACAGTTCAAAAGTTATCTTAGGGACGATTACTGAAGATGAGTTTTCAACACATTTTCAATTCGATTAACGCTCGTGAATAACTTGCAACCAAAGTATTTTTCACCATTAACTTCATTTCGAGATGATTGATCCCTCAATATAAGAAAAATATTTCCAAGCCAAATACTTGAGCGAAACTTTTAACTTCCATTTTTACTCCCTCCTATCGGCACATAATTGGAATCCGTATTTTGGGTAACACGGTGAGACACTTTCAAACGACAATAACTCTCTCGATTTCCATTGAAAGAATACAAAATTTGTGTTCAAATTCAAGCCCAGAATGTGTACTTTCTAAAACAAGCAGGCCGCATCTAAAAATTCCAAACAGTTCAAAAGTTATCTTCGGGACGATTACCGAAGATGAGTTTTCAACACATTTTCGATTCGATTAATGCTCGTGAATAACTTGCAACCAATGTATTTTTAACCCAAAACTTCATTTCGAGATGATTGATCCCGCGATATAAGAAAAATATTTCGAAGCCAAATTCGTGGATGAAACGTTTAACTTCTATTTTTACTCCATCCTATCGACACATAGTTGGAATCCGTATTTTGGGTAAATTGGTGAGACACTTTCAAACGACAATAACTCCCTTGCTTTCCATTGAAAGAATACAAAATTTGTGTTCAAATTCAAGCTCAGAATGTGTACTTTCTAAAACATGCAGGCCGCGTGTAAAAATTCCAAACAGTTCAAAAGTTATCTTCGGGACGATTAACGAAGATGTGTTTTCAACACATTTTCAATTCGATTGACGCTCGTGAATAACTTGCAACCAAAGTATTTTTTACCATTAACTTCATTTCGAGTTGATTTATCTCTCAATATAAGAAAAATATTTCCAAGCCAAATTCGTGAGCGAAATGTTTAACTTCCATTTTTACTCCCTCCTATCGGCACATAATTGGAATCCGTATTTTGGATAACACGGTGGGACACTTTCAAACGATAATAACTCCCTTGATTTCAATTGAAAGAATACAAAATTTGTGTTCAAATTCAAGCCCAGAATGTGTACTTTCTAAAACATGCAGGCCGCATCTAAAAATTCCAAACAGTTCAAAAGTTGTCTTCGGGACGATTACCGAAGATGAGTTTTCAACACATTTTCAATTCCATTAACGCTCGTGAATAACTTGCAACCAAAGTATTTTTTACCCAAAACTTCATTTCGAGATGATTGATCCCGCGATATAAGAAAAATATTTCGAAGCCAAATTCGTGGATGAAACGTTTAACTTCCATTTTTACTTCATCCTATCGGCACATAATTGGAATCCGTATTTTGGTTAAATTGGTGAGACACTTTCAAACGACAATAACTCCTTTGATTTCCATTGAAAGAATACAAAATTTGTGTTCAAATTCAAGCTCAGAATGTGTACTTTCTAAAACATGTAGGCCGCGTGTAAAAATTCCAAACAGTTCAAAAGTTATCTTTGGGACGATTACTGAAGATGAGTTTTCAACACATTTTCAATTCGATTAACGCTCGTGAATAACTTGCAATCAAAGTATTTTTTACCATTAACTTCATTTCGAGATGATTGGTCCCTCAATATAAGAAAAATATTTCCAAGCCAAATTCGTGAGCGAAACGTTTAACTTCCATTTTTACTCCCTCCTATCGGCACATAATTGGAATCCGTATTTTGGGTAACACGGTGAGACACTTTCAAACGACAATAACTCCCTTGATTTCCATTGAAAGAATACAAAATTTGAGTTCAAATTCAAGCCCAGAATGTGTCCTTTCTAAAACATGCAGGCCGCATCTAAAAATTTCAAACAGTTCAAAATTTATCTTCGGGACGATTACCGAAGATGTGTTTTCAACCCATTTTCAATTCGATTAACGCTCGTGAATAACTTGCAACCAAAGTATTTTTTACCCAAAACTTCATTTCGAGATGATTGATCCCGCGATATAAGAAAAATATTTCGAAGCCAAATTCGTGGATGAAACGTATAACTTCCATTTTTACTCCCTCCTATCGACACATAATTAGAATCCGTATTTCAGGTAACACGTTGAGACACTTTGAAACAACAATAACTCTCTTGATTTCCGTTGAAAGAACACAAAATTTGTGTTCAAATTCAAGCCCAGAATGTGTACTTTCTAAAACATGTTGGCCGCGTCTAAAAATTCCAAACAGTTCAAAAGTTATCTTCGAGACGATTACCGAATATGAGTTTTCAACACATTTTCAAGTCGATTAACGCTCGTGAATAACTTTGAACCAATGTATTTTTTACCATTAAATTCATTTCGAGATAACTGATCCCGCAATATAAGAAAAATATTTCCATCCCAAATTCGTGAGCGAAACGTTTAACTTCCATTTTTACTCCCTCGTATCGGCACATAATTGGAATCCGTATTTTGGAAAACACGGTGAGACACTTTCAAACGACAATAACTCTCTTGATTTCCATTGAAAGAATACAAAATTTGTGTTCAAATTCAAGCCCAGAATGTGTACTTTCTAAAACATGCAGGCCGCATCTAAAAATTCCAAACAGTCCAAAGGTTTTTTTCTGGACGATTACCGAAGATGAGTTTTCAACACATTTTCAATTCGATTAATCCTCGTGAATAACTTGCAACCAAAGTATTTTTTACCATTAACTTCATTTCGAGATGATTGATCCCTCAATATAAGAAAAATATTTCCAAGCCAAATTCGTCAGCGAAACGTTTAACTTCCATTTTTACTCCCTCCCATCGACAAATAATTGGAATCCGTATTTCGGGTAGCACATTAAGACACTTTCAAACGACAATAACTCTCTTCATTTCTAGTGGAAGAATACAATATTTGTGTTCAAATTCAAGCCCAAAATATGTACTTTCTAAAACATGCAGGCCGCTTCTAAAAATTACAAATTGTTCAAAAGTTATCTTCGAGACGATTACCGAATATGAGTTTTCAACACATTTTCAGTTCGATTAACGCTCGTGAATAACTTGCAACCAAACCATTCTTTACCATTAACTTCATTTCGAAATGATTGATCCCGCAATATAAGAAATATATTTCCAAGTCAAATTCGAGAGCGAAACGTTTAACTTCCATTTTTACTCCCTCCTATCGGCACATAATTGGAATCCGTATTTCGGGTAACACATTGAGACACTTTCAAACGACAGTAACTCTCTTGATTTCCAAGGAAAGAATACAAAATTTGTGTTCAAATTCAAGCTCAGAATGTTTACTTTCTAAAACAAGCAGGCCACGTCTAAAACTTCCAAACTGTTCAAAAGTTATCTTCGAGACGGTTACCGCAGATGAGTTTTCAACACATTTTCAATTCGATTAACGCTCATGAATAACCTGCAACCAAAGTATTTTTTCCCTTTAACTTCAATTCGGGATGATTGATCCCACAATATAAGAAAAATATTTCCAACCCAAATTCGTGAGCGAAACTTTTAGCTTCCATTTTTACTCCCTTCTATCGGCACATAATTGGAATCCGTGTTTTAGGTAACACGGTGAGACATTTTCAAATGACAATAACTCTTTTGATTTCCATCGAAAGAATACAAAATTTGTGTTCAAATTCAAGCCCAGAATGTGTACTTTCTAAAAGATGCAGGCCGTGTCTAAATATTCCAAACAGTTCAAAAGTTATCTTTGAGACGATTACCAAATTTGAGTTTTCAACACATTTTCAATTCGATTAACGCTCATGAATAACTTTCAACCAGAGTATTTTTTACCACTAGCTCCATTTTGAGATGATTGATCCGTAAATATAAGAAAACTATTTCCAAGCCAAATTCGTGTGAGAAACGTTTAACTTCCATTTTTACTCCCTCCTATCGACACATAATTGGAATCCGTATTTCGGGTAACACGGTGAGACACTTTCAAACGACAATAGCTCTCTTGATTTCCATTGAAAGAATACAAAATTGGTGTTCAAATTCAAGCCCAGAATGTGTACTTTCAAAAACATGCAGGCCGCATCTAAAAACTTCAAACAGTTCAAAAGTTATCTTCGAGACGATTACCGAAGATGAGTTTTCAACACATTTTCAATTCGATTAACGCTCGTGAATAACTTGCAACCAAAGTATTATTTACCCAAAACTTCATTCCGAGAAGATTGATCCCGCAGTATAAGAAAAATATTTCGAAGCCAAATTCGTGGATGAAACGTTTAACTTCCATTTTTACTCCTTCCTATCGTCACATAATTGGAAACCGTATTTCGGGTAACCCAATGAGACACTTTCAAACGACAATAACTTTCTTCATTTCCGTAGAAAGAATACAAAATTTGTGTTCAAATTCAAGCTTAGAATGTGTACTTTCTAAAACATGCAGGCCGCGTCTAAATATTCCAAACAGTTCAAAAGTTATCTTCGAGACGATTACTGAAGATGAGTTTTCAACACATTTTCAATTCGATTAACGCACGTGAATAACTTGCAACCAAAGTATTTTTTACCATTAACTTCATTTCGAGATGATTGATCCCGCAATATAAGAAATATGTTTCCAACCCAAATTCATGAGCGAAACGTTTAACTTCCATTTTTACTCCCTCCTATCGACCCGTAATTAGAATCCGTATTTCGGGTAACACGTTCAGACACTTTCAAACGACAATAACTCTCTGGATTTCAAGTGGAAGAATACAAAATTTGTGTTCAAATTCAAGCTCAGAATGTGTACTTTCTAAAACATGCAGGCTGCCTCTAAAAACTTCAAACAGTTCAAAAGTTATCTTCGAGACGATTACCGAATATGAGTTTGCAACACATTTTCAATTCGATTAACGCTCGTGAATCACTTGCAACCAAAGTATTTTTTACCATTAACTTCATTTTGAGATGACTGATCCCGCAATATAAGAAAAATATTTCCATCCCAAATTCGCCAGCGAAACGTTTAACTTCCATTTTTACTCCCTCCTATCGGTACATAATTGGAATCCGTATTTTGGGTAACACATTGAGACACTTTCAAACGACAGTAACCCTCTTGATTTCGAAAGAAAGAATACTAAATTTGTGTTCAAATTCAAGCTCAGAATGTGTACTTTCTAAAACATGCAGGCCACGTCTAAAAATTCCAAACTATTCAAAAGTTATCTTCGAGACGATTACCGCAGATGAGTTTTCAACACTTTTTCAATTTGATTAACGCTCATGAATAACTTGCAACCAAAGTATTTTTTACCATTAACTTCAATTCGAGATGATTGATCCCGCAATATAAGAAAAATATTTCCAACCCAAATTCGTGAGCGAAACATTTAGCTTCCATTTTTACTCCCTTCTATCGGCACATAATTGGAATCCGTGTTTTGGGTAACACGGTGAGACACTTTCAAATGACAATAACTCTCTTGATTTCCGTTGAAAGAATACAAAATTTGTGTTCAAATTCAAGCCCAGAATGTGTACTTTCTAAAAGATGCAGGCCGCATCTAAAAATTCCAAACAGTTCAATAGTTATCTTCGAGACGATTACCGAAGATGAGTTTTCAACACATTTTCAGTTCGATTAACGCTTATGAATAACTTGCAACCAAAGTATTTTTTACCATTAACTTCAATTCGAGATGATTGATCCCGCAATATAAGAAAAATATTTCCAACCCAAATTCGTGAGCGAAACATTTAGCTTCCATTTTTACTCCCTTCTATCGGCACATAATTGGAATCCGTGTTTTGGGTAACACGGTGAGACACTTTCAAATGACAATAACTCTCTTGATTTCCGTTGAAAGAATACAAAATTTGTGTTCAAATTCAAGCCCAGAATGTGTACTTTCTAAAAGATGCAGGCCGCGTCTGAAAATTTCAAACAGTTCAAAAGTTATCTTCGAGACGATTACCGAATATGAGTTTGCAACACATTTTCAATTCGATTAACGCTCGTGAATAACTTGCAACCAAAGTATTTTTTACCATTAACTTCATTTCGAGATGACTGATCCCGCAATATAACAAAAATATTTCCAAGCCAAATTCGTGAGCGAAACGTTTAACTTCCATGTTTACTCCCTCCTATCGGCACATAATTGGAATCCGTATTTCGGGTAACACATTGAGACACTTTCAAACGACAGTGACTCTCTTGATTTCCAAAGAAAGAATACAAAATTTGTGTTCAAATTCAAGCTCAGAATGTGTACTCTCTAAAACATGTAGGCCACGTCTAAAAATTCCAAACTGTTCAAAAGTTATCTTTGAGACGATTACCGCAGATGAGTTTTCAACACATTTTCAATTCGATTAACGCTCATGAATAACTTGCAACCGAAGTATTTTTTACCATTAACTTCAATTCAAGATGATTGATCCCGCAATATAAGAAAAATATTTCCAACCCAAATTCGTGAGCGAAACATTTAGCTTCCATTTTTACTCCCTTCTACCGGCACATAATTGGAATCCGTGTTTTGGGTAACACGGTGAGACACTTTTAAATGACAATAACTCTCTTGATTTCCATTGAAAGAATACAAAATTTGTGTTCAAATTCAAGCCCAGAATTTGTACTTTCTAAAACATGCAGGCCGCATCTAAAAATTCCACAGTTCAATAGTTATCTTCGAGACGATTACCGAAGATGAGTTTTCAACACATTTTCAATTCGATTAACGCTCGTGAATAACTTGCAACCAAAGTATTTTTTACCCAAAACTTCATTTCGAGATGATTGATCCCGCGATATAAGAAAAATATTTTGAAGCCAATTTCGTGGATGAAACGTTTAACTTCCATTTTTACTCCCTTCTATCGACACATAATTGGAATCCGTATTTCGGGTAACACGGTCAGACATTTTGTAACGACAAAAACTCTCTTGATTTCCACAAAAAGAATACAAAATTTGTGTTCAAATTCAAGCTCGGAATGTTTACTTTCTAAAACATGCCGGTCGCGTCTAACAATTCCAAACTATTCAAAAGTTATCTCCTAGACGATTACCGAAGATGAGTTTTCGACACATTTTCAAATCTACTACCGCTCGTGAATAACTTGCAACCAAAGTATTTTTTACCCAAAACTTCATTTCGAGATGATTGATCCCGCGATATAAGAAAAATATTTCCAAGCCAAATTCTTGGATGAAATGTTTAACTTCCATTTTAACTCCCTTCTATCGACACATAATTGGAATCCATATTTCGGGTAACACGGTCAGACATTTTGTAACGACAAAAACTCTCTTGATTTCCACAAAAAGAATACAAAATTTGTGTTCAAACTCAAGCTTAGAATGTGTACTTTCTAAAACATGTAGGCCGCATCTAAAAATTCCAAACTGTTCAAAAGTTATCTCTGAGACGATTACCGAAGATGAGATTTCAACACACTTTCAAATCGATTAACGCTCGTGAATAACTTCCAACCAAAGTATTTTTTACCCTTAATTTCATTTCGAGATGATTGATCCTGCAATATAAGAAAAATATTTCCAAGCCAAATTCGTGCATGAAACATCTAGCTTCCATTTTTACTCCCTTCTATCGGCACGTAATTGGAATCCGCCTTTCGGGTAACACGGTAAGGCACTTTCAAATGAAAATAACTCTCTTGATTTCCATTGGAAGAATACAAAATTTGTGTTCAAATTCAAGATCAGAATGTGTACTTTCTAAAACATGCAGGCCGCGTCCAAAAATTCCGAACAGTTCAAAAGTTGTCTTCAAGATGATTACCGAAGATGAGTTTTCAACACATTTTCAAGTCGATTAACGCACCGGAATAACTTCCAACCGAGGTATTTTTTACCGAAAACTTCATTTTGAGATGATTGATCTCGCGATATAAGAAAAATATTTCCAAGCCAAATTTGTGGTTGACACCTTTAACTTCCCATCTTACTCCCTCCTATCAGCACATAATTGGAGTCTGTATTTCGAGTAACACGGTGAGACACTTTCAAACGACAATAGCTCTCTTGATTTCCGTTGAAAGAACACAAAATTTGTGTTCAAATTCAAGCTCAGAATGTGTACTTTCCAAAACATGCAGGCTGCGTCCAAAAATTCCAAGCAATTCAAAAGTTATCTCCTAGACGATTACCGAAGACGAGTTTTCAACACATTTTCAACTCGATTAATGCTCGTGAATAAGTTGCAAACAAAGTATTTTTTTACCCTTAACTTCATTTCGAGATGATTGATCCCGCATTATAAGAAAAATATTTCCAAGCCAAATTCATGACCGAATCGTTTAACTACCATTTTTACTCCCTCCGATCGGCATATAATTGGAATCCGTATTTCGTTTACACGGTGAGACACATTCAAACGACAATAACTCTCTTAATTTCCATCGAAAGAATACAAAATTTGTGTTCAAATTCATGCTCAGAATGTGTACTTTCTAAAACATGCAAGCCGCGTCTAAAAATTCCAAACAATTCAAAAGTTATCTTCGAGACGATTACCGAAGATGAGTTTTCAACACATTTTAAAGTCGATTAACGCTCGTGAATAACTTGCAACTGATGTATTTTTTATCCAAAACTTCATTTCGAGATGATTGATCCCGTGATATAAGAAAAATATTTCCAAACCAAATACGTGAGCGAAACGTTTAACTTCCATTTTTACTCCCTCCTATCGGCACATAATTGGAATCCATATTTTGGGTAACATGGTGAGGCACTTTCAAACGACAATAACACTCTTGATTTCCGTTGAAAGAATACAAAATTTGTGTTCAAATTCAGGATCAGAATGTGTGCTTTCTAAAACATGCAGGCCGTGTCAAAAAATTCCGAACAGTTCAAAAGTTAACTTCGAGACAATTATCGAGGAAGAGTTCTCAACACATTTTCAAGCCGATTAACGCTCTTGAATAGCTTGCAACCGACGTATTTTTTACCAAAAACTTCATTTTGAGATGATTAATCCCGCGATATAAGAAAAATATTTCCAAGCCAAATTCGTTGTTGAAACGTTTAACTTCCATTTTTACACCCTCCTATCGGCACATAATTGGAATCCGTATTTCGGGCAACACGGTCAGATATTTTGAAATGACAATACCTCTCTATATTTCCGCAAAAAGAATATAAAATTTGTGTTCAAATTCAAACTCAGAATGTATACTTTCTAAAACATGCGGGCCGCGTCTAGAAATTCCTAACCGTTCAAGAGTTATCTTCGAAACGGTCGCCGAAGATGAGTTTTTAACACATTTTCAAATCGATTAAAGCTCGTGAATAACTTGCAACCAAAGTATTTTTTACCCTTAACTTCATTTCGAGATGATTGATCCCGCATTATAAGAAAAATATTTCCAAGCCAAATTCGTGAGGGAAACGTTTAACTACCATTTTTACTCCCTCCTATCGGCAAATAATTGGAATCCGTATTTCGGGTAACACGGTAAGGCAATTTCAAGCGACAATAACTCTCTTCATTTCCATTGAAAGAATACAAAATTTGTGTTCAAATTCAATATCAGAATGTGTGCTTTCTAAAACATGCAGGCCGTGTCTAAAGATTTTGAACAGTTCAAAAGTTATCTTCTAGACAATTACCGATGTAATACCCGGAAAAAAATAAAATAAAATAAAATAAAAGGAGGGGTATTTAAGTAATTTTATTTATGGGGTCAACTTTTATAATTAATATTACTAAGGGGTTTTTTTAGAAAATAAGGTTGAAAACCCTAGTTTATATAGTCTAATTTTAAGTCAGCGTATACACAGATGTTTTGGGAGAGGAGACTACTCAAAATACTGAAGTAGAGAAGATTTGACTGTACAACTGAGGTGGGATTTAAAGATTTTAGAGGAATTGTTAAGGAAGAGTTTCTTTTGGAATAGGTTTGGGTTGAGATCTTGATCAGGAAGAGTAGCATATATTTGGGCTTCCGCTGGGATGTGCGCATGAGAGAAGTTTAGGAAATCAATGGAATAAGACTTGAACTTTTATGTTTAAGATTGCCATTTGTGTTGTCCTTTGGATTTAAAGGATTTTGTTTATTTTTATTTGATATTGGAAGATTATTATTTGGAGATATTTTGAGAATTGCTTTATTGAGGATATTTTTAAATTTATTGATAAAAATTTTCTTGAGGATAATTCCTTATTTGTTAAGAGGGCCTTACACACTTGTAGGATGTAAACTTTATAAGTGTGTGGCTGTTGTCACGTGCCTAGCACTTACTTGGGTTTGGGGCGTGACAATATTTATGGTATCAGAGCTCTAGGTTGGATCCTTAGGCAATGATTTATGAAACTAAATGGTGAGAAGGGTAGAAATTAGGCATTTGGGGATACGTTGTATGATATATATATACTAGATGATTTTTTTGATCTATTTATTTTTTTTATTATTAGAAGTTTGATAACATGTTAGTTTGTCATGTGCATAATGAACAGAGGTTAGGATGCCACCTCGCAGCAAAAATACTGGGAACGCTCCCAACAACTTTGGCAATGGTAGGAATCAGCAAGATGGGAACCGAGACTTTAGGCCCGACCAAGGCCAGCCACCGGAGATGATCCAGATGATGCAAACCTTGGTTGGAGTGGTCCAACAACAGGTCACTACTGGAGATAACCTGGCTAGGATGATGGAGCAACGCCGAGGTCATCATGGTGGGATGATTGAATTCAAGAGGTTGTCTCCTCCAACTTTTGAGGGGACTACTGAGCCTATGGAAGCAGAAAAATGGATCATTGAGATGGAGAAAGTATTCAGAGTTCTTGAATGCTCTGAGGGTGAGAAGGTGGTTTATGTAGCCTATATGATGCGTGGAGATGCTTATGACTGGTGGCGGCTAGAAGAAGACAAACGTGGCCAAGAGACTGAGCCTTGGACTTGGGAGCTATTTAAGTCTGTATTCTATGAGAAATATTTTCCTAAGAGCATCCGTTTTCAAAAGGAAAAAGAGTTCATCAAGCTGACACAAGGTAACATGACAGTTGCTCAGTATGAAGCAGAATTTTCCAGGTTAGCCAAATTTGCTCCGACAATGGTGGTGGATGAAGAAACTAAGGCTCGAAGGTTTGAAGATGGATTAAGGTTCCGAATTAAGCAAGGAGTTGTGCCCTTTGAGTTGACTACCTTTAGGGCGGTGGTGAGTAAGGCTTTACTAGTGGAGATGGGGCTTAATGAGGTTCAAGCAGATAGAGATAATAACCAGAAGAAGAGGCCTAGGCAAGGAGAGCAAAGCTCTAGCTCTCAAGCCAAGAAACAAGGAACACAACGTGTTGATACCAAGGCACTGCCAAAGTGCTCTCGATGTGGTAGGCCTCATGCAGATAAGGATTGCCACTGGAATACTGGAGCATGTTTCTCATGTGGCCAAAAGGGTCACAGGATTGCTGAGTGTCCCCAACGGAAGGAGGTTCAAACCATTCCAAGACCAACAACAGGACAAAACCAGGGAGCAAACCAAAGGCCTAAGATCCAAGGAAGGGTTTATGCACTCACTCAACAGGATGCTAATACTTCTAATGCTGTGGTTACAGGTATTATCCCAGTTTCCACAACTTATGCTTATGCATTGTTTGATCCTGGTGCCACTCACTCCTTCATATCTTCTAATTTTGCAAAGAAACATAATTTTAAATTTGAGCTTATGGAGTCTGAATTATGTGTGGATACCCCAGTTGGGGGTGTAGTAGTTACTGATAGTGTTTGCAAGTCTTGTGTTGTCAGAATCGCAGATAGAGAGTTACTAGCTAATCTAACATTGTTGGAGATGCGGGATTTTGACATAATCTTTGGGATGGATTGGTTGGCTGCCCATTATGCCATTGTTGATTGTCACAGGAAGAAGGTAATTTTCCAAGTACCTGGTGAGATTGAGTTCTGTTTTGTGGGAAGTGGGGCATATACTTCTCCGCGGGTGATTTCAGCTTTACAAGCTAGACGTATGATGAAGAAAGGGTGTAAAGGATATCTGGCCACTGTGAGAGACACACAACAAGGTGAATTAAAGCTGGAAGACATTCCTGTAGTGAGAGAGTTTCCAGATGTGTTTCCAGAAGACTTGTTAGGGTTACCACCAAATAGGGAGATAGAGTTTTCTATTGACCTATTACCAGGTTCTAGCCCAATTTCTAAAGCCCCATACCGAATGGCACCTACTGAGTTAAGGGAATTAAAAGCACAGTTGCAAGAGCTGCTTGACAAAGGCTTCATCAGGCCTAGTGTTTCCCCTTGGGGTGCACCTGTGTTGTTTGTAAAGAAAAAGGACGGAAGCATGCGACTTTGCATTGATTACAGGGAGCTGAATAGGGTGACAGTGCGAAATAAATACCCTTTACCAAGGATAGAGGATTTGTTTGATCAACTCCAAGGAGCACAGGTTTTCTCTAAGATTGATCTTCGTTCCGGTTACCATCAATTGAAGATTAAGACTGCTGATGTGCCCAAGACAGCCTTCCGTACAAGATATGGTCATTATGAATTTTTGGTAATGCCTTTTGGCTTAACCAATGCACCAGCAGCCTTTATGGACTTGATGAATAGGGTGTTTAAACCCTTCTTAGATAAATTTGTCGTGGTTTTTATTGATGATATCTTGATATATTCCAAGAGTGTGGAGGAGCATGAGAATCACTTGAAGCTTGTACTACAACTATTGCAGGAGAAGAAGTTGTATGCAAAACTTAAAAAATGTGAATTTTGGCTAGACAGTGTTGCATTCCTTGGGCATGTTGTATCTAAAGATGGGATTTCTGTTGACCCTAAGAAAGTGGAAGCAGTAGTAGAATGGAATAGACCAAACAGTGTGACAGAGGTTCGAAGCTTTTTAGGACTAGCTGGTTATTACAGGAGGTTTGTTGAAGGATTTTCTCACTTAGCCATGCCCTTGACTCGCTTGACCCAAAAGGGAGCTAAGTTTGAGTGGACAGGAAAGTGTGAAGAAAGCTTCCAGGAATTGAAGAGAAGGTTGGTGTCAGCACCCATTCTCACCATACCTTTAGGTAGTGGAGGTTTCACCATTTATAGTGATGCCTCTAGGAAAGGCTTGGGGTGTGTTCTTATGCAACATGGGAAGGTGGTGGCTTATGCTTCTAGACAGTTGAAGCCTTATGAGCAAAATTATCCCACACATGACTTGGAGTTAGCTGCGGTGGTTTTTGCTCTAAAAATTTGGAGGCACTATTTGTATGGAGAACAGTGTGAAATATTCACTGACCACAAGAGCCTCAAGTACCTCTTTACTAAAAAAGAGTTGAATATGAGACAAAGAAGATGGTTGGAGCTATTAAAGGACAATGACCTGACTATTAGTTACCATCCTGGAAAAGCCAATGTAGTAGCTGAAGCCTTAAGTAGGAAGTCTGCAGGAAATTTGGCAGCATTGTTGACTACTCAAAAACACATCTTGGAAGATTTGAGGAAAATGAGGATAGAAGTACGGTTTCATGAAGCAGAGGCACATTTGGCAAACTTTAGAGTTCAGCCTACCTTGATTTAAAGGATAAAGATTGCACAAAGTAATGATCCACAATTGCAGAAGATAAGAGATTTGATAAATCTAGGCTCTCAATCTGAGTTTTGCATTCATGAGGATGGATCCTTGAGGTTTGGTAATCGGCTTTGTGTATCAAATGATCCAGACCTTAAGGCAGAAATTTTAAAGGAGGCTCATAACACGAGTTACACAATACACCCAGGAGGCACTAAGATGTATCGGGATTTAAGGGAAACTTTTTGGTGGAACAACATGAAGAGGGAGATTGCTCAATATGTTGCTCAATGTCTAGTGTGTCAACAAGTCAAGATGGAGCATCAAAGACCAGCTGGATTTTTGCAACCTCTTCCCATTCCAGAACGGAAGTGGGAGGACGTTACTATGGACTTTGTGATGGGGTTGCCTAGAACCCCTACTGGTAAAGATGCAATTTGGGTGATTGTGGATCGGTTGACGAGATCTGCACACTTTTTCGCCATTAGGGTGGATTTCTCACTCGAAAGGTTAGCTAGATTGTATATTAATGAAATAGTGAGATTGAATGGTGCACCTGCATCCATTGTGTCTGATAGAGACCGAAGATTTGTGTCTCAATTTTGGGAGAGTGTGCATAAGGCAATGGGTACTAACTTGAAGTTTAGCACAGCCTTTCACCCTCAAACAGATGGACTTTCAGAAAGAACTATACAAACATTGGAAGATATGCTGAGAGCTTGTGTAATTGATTTCAAAGGTTCATGGGATGAACATCTACCTTTGGTGGAGTTTGCATATAATAATAGCTACCAAGCAAGTATTAAAGCAGCACCATATGAGGCTTTGCATGGTAGGAAGTGTAAGTCTCCTATATGTTGGGATGATGTTGGAGAAAGAAGATTGTTGGGTCCTGAGATTGTACAGCAAACAGTAGATAAAATTCAAGTGATTAAAGAGCGGCTCCGAACAGCTCAGAGTAGGCAAAAGAGTTATGCAGACGTTAGAAGAAGGAAATTAGAGTTCCAAGTGGGTGATCATGTGTTCTTGAGGATTTCACCTACTAAGGGAGTTATGAGATTTGGTTTTCGAGGTAAGTTGAGCCCTCGTTTTGTAGGACCTTTTGAAGTCTTGGAGAGGATGGGTAAAGTTGCTTATAGGCTCGCCTTACCACCTTCTTTATCAGGGGTACATAATGTTTTCCACGTCTCAATGTTGAAGAAATATGTTCCAAACCCCAGTCATGTAGTAGATTATGAGCCTCTAAAATTAAGAGATGATTTAACTTATGAAGAGCAACCAGTTAAAATTGTGGACAAGAAGGAGCAAGAGTTGAGGCGTCGTACCATACGTTATGTCAAGGTTCAATGGAGGAACCAGTCTGTGAGAGAGGCTACATGGGAGTTAGAAGATGATATGAGGGAGAAATACCCATACCTTTTTGAGGACTCAGGTATGAGTTTAGAGGACTAAACTTCTTTTAAGAGGGGGAGAATGTAATACCCGGAAAAAAATAAAATAAAATAAAATAAAAGGAGGGGTATTTAAGTAATTTTATTTATGGGGTCAACTTTTATAATTAATATTACTAAGGGGTTTTTTTAGAAAATAAGGTTGAAAACCCTAGTTTATATAGTCTAATTTTAAGTCAGCGTATACACAGATGTTTTGGGAGAGGAGACTACTCAAAATACTGAAGTAGAGAAGATTTGACTGTACAACTGAGGTGGGATTTAAAGATTTTAGAGGAATTGTTAAGGAAGAGTTTCTTTTGGAATAGGTTTGGGTTGAGATCTTGATCAGGAAGAGTAGCATATATTTGGGCTTCCGCTGGGATGTGCGCATGAGAGAAGTTTAGGAAATCAATGGAATAAGACTTGAACTTTTATGTTTAAGATTGCCATTTGTGTTGTCCTTTGGATTTAAAGGATTTTGTTTATTTTTATTTGATATTGGAAGATTATTATTTGGAGATATTTTGAGAATTGCTTTATTGAGGATATTTTTAAATTTATTGATAAAAATTTTCTTGAGGATAATTTCTTATTTGTTAAGAGGGCCTTACACACTTGTAGGATGTAAACTTTATAAGTGTGTGGCTGTTGTCACGTGCCTAGCACTTACTTGGGTTTGGGGTGTGAGAACCGAAGATGAGTTTTCAACACATGTTAAAGTCGATTAACGCTCGTGAATAACTTGCAACCGAAGTATTTTTTATCCAAAACTTCATTTTGAGATGATTGATCCCACGATATAAGGAAAATATTTCCAAGCCAAATTTGTGGTTCAAACGTTTAACTTCCATTTTTACTCCCTCCTATCGGCACATAATTGGAATCTGTATTTCGGGTAACACGGTGAGACACTTTCAAACAACAATAACTCTCTTGATTTCCATTGAAAGAATACAAAATTTGTGTTCAAATTCAAGCTCAGAATGTGTACTTTCGAAAACATGCAAGCCGCGTCTAAAAATTCCAAGCAGTTCAAAAGTTATCTTCGAGACGATTACCGAAGATGAGTTTTCAACACATTTTCAAGTCGATTAACGCTCGTGAATAACTTGCAACCGATGTATTTTTTACCCAAAACTTCATTTTGAGATGATTGATCCCGCTATACAAGAAAAATATTTCTAAGCCAAATACGTGGATGAAACGTTTAACTTCCGTTTTTACTCCCCCCTATCGGCACATTATTTTAATTTGTATTTCGGGTAACACGGTGAGACACTTTCAAACGACAATAACTCTCTTGATTTCCACTGAAAGAATACAAAATTTGGGTTGAAATTCAAGCCCAGAATGTGTACTTTCTAATACATGCAGGCCGCATCTAAAAATTCCAAGCAGTTCAAAAGTTATCTCCGAGACGATTACCGAAGATGAGTTTTCAACACATTTTCAAGTCGATTAACGCTCATGAATAACTTGCAGTCAAAGTATTTTTTACCCAAAATTTTATCTCGAGATGATTGATCCCGAGATATGAGAAAAATATTTCCAAGCCAAATTCGTGGATGAAACGTTTAACTTCCATTTTTACTCCCTCCTATCGGCACATAATTGGAATCCGTATTTCGGGTAAAACGGTAAGGCAATTTCAAACGACAATAACTATCTTGGTTTCCATTGAAAGAATACAAAATTTGTGTTCAAATTCAAGATCGGAATGTGTGCTTTGTAAAACATGCAGGCCGTGTCTAAAAATTCTGAACAGTTCAAAAGGTATCTTCGAGATGATTACCGAAGATGAGTTTTCAACACATTTTCAAGTCGATTAACGCTCCTGAATAACTTGCAACCGAAGTGTTTTTTACCCAAAACCTCATTTTGAGATGATTGATCCCGCGATATAAGGAAAATATTTCCAAGCCAAATTCATGGATGAAACGTTTAACTTCCATTTTTACTCCTTCCTATCGGCACATAATTGGAATCCGTATTTCGGGTTACACGGTAAGGCAATTTCAAACGACAATAACTCTCCTAATTTCCATTGAAGGAATACAAAATTTGTGTTCAAATTCAAGATCAGAATGTGTGATTTCTAAAACATGCAGGCCGTGTCTAAAAATTCTGAACAGTTCAAAAGTTATCTTCGAGACGATTACCGAAGATGAGATTTCAACACATTTTCAAGTCGATTAACGCTCGTGAATAACTTGCAACCAAATTATTTTTACCCAAAACTTCATTTTGAGATGATTGATCCCGCGATATAAGAAAAATATTTACAAGCCAAATTCGTGGTTGAAACGTTTAACATCCATTTTTACTCCCACCTATCGGCACATAATTGGAATCCGTATTTCGGGTAACGCGGTCAGATATTTTGCAATGACAATAAATCTCTAGATTTCCACAAAAGGAATACAAAATTTGTGTTCAAATTCAAGCTGAGAATGTATACTTTCTAAAAAAAGTGGGCCGCGCCTAAAAATTCCTAACCGTTCAAGAGTTATCTCTGAAACGGTTACTGAAGATGAGTTTTCAACACATTTTCAAATAGATTAACGCTCGTGAATAACTTGCAACCAATGTATTTTTTACCCTTAACTTCATTTCGTGATGATTGATCCCGCATTATAAGAAAAATATTTCCAAGCGAAATTCGTGAGCGAAACGTTTAACTACCATTTTTACTACCTCCTATCGGCAAATAATTGGAATCTATATTTCGGGTAACACGGTGAGACACTTTCAAACGAAAATAACTTTCTTGATTTCCATTGAAAGAATACAAAATTTGTGTTCAAATCCACGCTCAGAATATGTACTTTCTGGAACATGCAGGCCGCGTCTAAAAGTTACAAGCAGTTCAAAAGTTGTCTTCAAGACGATTACCGAAGATGACTTTTCAACACAATTTCATGTCGATTAATGCTCGTGAATAACTTGCAACTAATGTATTTTTTACCCAAAACATCATTTCGAGATGATTAATCCCGCGATATAAGAAAAATATTTCCAAGCCAAATTCGTGGATGAAACGTTTAACTTCCATTTTTACTCCCTCCTATCGGCACATAATTGGAATTCGTATTTCGAGTAACACGGTAAGGCACTTTCAAACGATAATAACTCTCTTGATTTCCATTGAAAGAATACAAAATTTGTGTTCAAATTCGAGATCAGAATGTGTGCTTTCTAAAACATGCAGGCCACGTCTAAAAATTCCAAGCAGTTCAAAAGTTATCTCCGAGACGATTACCGAAGATGATTTTTCAACACATTTTCGAGTCGATTGACGCTCATCAATAACTTGCACCCAAAGTATTTTTTACCCAAAATTTCATTTCGAGATGATTGGTCCCGCGATATAAGAAAAATATTTCCAGGCCAAATTCGTGGATGAAACGTTTAACTTCCATTTTTTATCCCTCCTATCGGCACATAATTGGAATCCGTATTTCGGGTAACACGGTAAGGCAATTTCAAGCGACAATAACTCTCTTCATTTCCATTGAAGGAATACAAAATTTGTGTTCAAATTCAAGATCAGAATGTGTGCTTTCTAAAACATGCAGGCCGTGTCTAAAAATTCTGAACAGTTCAAAAGTTATCTTCTAGACGATTACCGAAGATGAGTTTTCAACACATGTTCAAGTCGATTAACGCTCGTGAATAACTTGCAGCCGAAGTATTTTTTATCAAAAACTTCATTTTGGGATGATTGATCCCGCGATATAAGGAAAATATTTCCAAGCCAAATTTGTGGTTGAAACGTTTAACTTTCATTTTTACTCCCTCCTATCGGCACATAATTGGAATCCGTATTTCGGGTAACACAGTGAGACACTTTCAAACAACAATAACTTTCTTGATTTCCATTGAAAGAATACAAAATTTGTGTTCAAAATCAAGCTCAGAATGTGTACTTTCGAAAACATGCAGGCCGCGTCTAAAAATTCCAAGCAGTTCAAAAGATATCTTCGAGACGATTACCGAAGATGAGTTTTCAACACATTTTCAAGTGGATTAACGCTCGTGAATAACTTGCAACCGATGTATTTTTTACCCAAAACTTCATTTTGAGATGATTGATCCCGCTATACAAGAAAAATATTTCTATGCCAAATACGTGGATGAAACGTTTAACTTCCATTTTTACTCCCCCCTATCGGCACATTATTTTAATTCGTATTACGGGTAACACGGTGAGACACTTTCAAACGACAATAACTCTCTTGATTTCCATTGAAAGAATACAAAATTTGGGTTGAAATTCAAGCCCAGAATGTGTACTTTCTAATACATGCAGGCCGCATCTAAAAATTCCAAGCAGTTCAAAGGTTATCTCCGAGACAATTACCGAAGATGAGTTTTCAACACATTTTCAAGTCGATTAACACTCATGAATAACTTGCAGTCAAAGTATTTTTTACCCAAAATTTTATCTCGAGATGATTGATCCCGCGATATGAGAAAAATATTTCCAAGCCAAATTCGTGGATGAAACGTTTAACTTCCATTTTTTCTCCCTCCTATCGGCACATAATTGGAATTCGTATTTCCGGTAAAACGGTAAGGCAATTTCAAACGACAATAACTATCTTGATTTCCATTGAAAGAATACAAAATTTGTGTTCAAATTCAAGATCGGAATGTGTGCTTTGTAAAACATGTAGGCCGTGTCTAAAAATTCCGAACAGTTCAAAAGGTATCTTCGAGACAATTACCGAAGATGAGTTTTCAACACATTTTCAAGTCGATTAACGCTCCTGAATAACTTGCAACCGAAGTGTTTTTTTCCCAAAACCTCATATTGAGATGATTGATCCCGCGATATAAGGAAAATATTTCCAAGCCAAATTCGTGGATGAAACGTTTAACTTCCATTTTTACTCCTTCCTATCGGCACATAATTGGAATCCGTATTTCGGGTTACACGATAAGGCAATTTCAAACGACAATAACTCTCCTGATTTCCATTGAAGGAATACAAAATTTGTGTTCAAATTCAAGATCAGAATGTGTGCTTTCTAAAATATGCAGGCCGTGTCTAAAAATTCTGAACGGTTCAAAAGTTATCTTCTAGACAATTACCGAAGATGAGATTTCAACACATTTTTAAGTCGATTAACGCTCGTGAATAACTTGCAACCGAATTATTTTTTACCCAAAACTTCATTTTGAGATGATTGATCCCGCGATATAAGAAAAATATTTACAAGCCAAATTCGTGGTTGAAACGTTTAACATCCATTTTTACTCCCACCTATCGGCACATAATTGGAATCTGTATTTCGGGTAACGCGGTCAGACATTTTGCAATGACAATAACTCTCTAGATTTCCACAAAAAGAATACAAAATTTGTGTTCAAATTCAAGCTGAGAATGTATACTTTCTAAAACAAGTGGGTCGCGCCTAAAAATTCCTAACCGTTCAAGAGTTATCTCTGAAACAGTTACTGAAGATGAGTTTTCAACACATTTTCGAATAGATTAACGCTCGTGAATAACTTGCAACCAATGTATTTTTTACCCTTAACTTCATTTCGAAATGATTGATGCCGCATTATAAAAAAAATATTTCCAAGCGAAATTTGTGAGCGAAACATTTAACTACCATTTTTACTACCTCCTATCGGCAAATAATTGGAATCTGTATTTCGGGTAACA
Organism: Quercus variabilis; assembly: GCA_030445155.1. Lineage (NCBI taxonomy): Eukaryota > Viridiplantae > Streptophyta > Magnoliopsida > Fagales > Fagaceae > Quercus > Quercus variabilis. The sequence continues at coordinate 7,351,279 of CP129445.1, read as the reverse complement.
CGGTGAGACACTTTCAAACGAAAATAACTTTCTTGATTTCGATTGAAAGAATACAAAATTTGTGTTCAAATTCAAGCTCAGAATATGTACTTTCTGAAACATGCAGGATGCGTCTAAAAATTACAAGCAGTTCAAAAGTTGTCTTCAAGACGATTACCGAAGATGACTTTTCAACACAATTTCATGTCGATTAACGCTCGTGAATAACTAGCAACTAATGTATTTTTTACCCAAAACATCATTTCGAGATGATTGATCCCGCGATATAAGAAAAATATTTCCAAGCCAAATTCGGGGGTGAAACGTTTAACTTCCATTTTTACTCCCTCCTATCGGCACATAATTGGAATTCGTATTTCGAGTAACACGGTAAGGCACTTTCAAACGATAATAACTCTCTTGATTTCCATTGAAAGAATACAAAATTTGTGTTCAAATTCGAGATCAGAATGTGTGCTTTTTAAAACATGCAGGCCGTGTCTAAAAATTCCAAGCAGTTCAAAAGTTATCTCTGAGACGATTACCGAAGATGATTTTTCAACACATTTTCGAGTCAATTGACGCTCATGAATAACTTGCACCCAAAGTATTTTTTACCCAAAATTTCATTTCGAGATGATTGATCCCGCGATATAAGAAAAATATTTCCAGGCCAAATTCGTGGATGAAACGTTTAACTTTCATTTTTACTCCCTCCTATCGGCACATAATTGGAATCCGTATTTTGGGTAACACGGTAAGGCAATTTCAAGCGACAATAACTCTCTTCATTTCGATTGAAAGAATACGAAATTTGTGTTCAAATTCAAGATCAGAATCTGTGCTTTCTAAAACATGCAGGCCGTGTCTAAAAATTCTGAACAGTTCAAAAGTTATCTTCTAGACAATTACCGAAGATGAGTTTTCAACACATGTTCAAGTCGATTAACACTCGTGAATAACTTGCAACCGAAGTATTTTTTATCCAAAACTTCATTTTGAGATGATTGATCCCACGATATAAGGAAAATATTTCCAAGCCAAATTTGTGGTTGAAACGTTTAACTTCCATTTTTTCTCCCTCCTATCGGCACATAATTGGAATCCGTATTTCGGGTAACACGGTGAGACACTTTGAAACAACAATAACTTTCTTGATTTCCATTGAAAGAATACAAAATTTGTGTTCAAATTCAAGCTCAGAATGTGTACTTTCGAAAACATGTAGGCCGCGTCTAAAAATTCCAAGCAGTTCAAAAGTTATCTTCGAGACGATTACCGAAGATGAGTTTTCAACACATTTTCAAGTCGATTAACGCTCATGAATAACTTGCAACCGATGTATTTTTTACCCAAAACTTCATTTTGAGATGATTGATCCCGCTATACAAAAAAAATATTTCCAAGCCAAATACGTGGTTGAAACATTTAACTTCCATTTTTACTCCCTCCTATCGGCATATAATTTTAATTCGTATTTCGGGTAACACGGTGAGACACTTTCAAACGAAAATAACTCTCTTGATTTCCATTGAAAGAATACAAAATTTGTGTTGAAATTCAAGCTCATAATGTGTACTTTCTAATACATGCAGGCCGCATCTAAAAATTCCAAGCAGTTCAAAAGTTATCTCCGAGACGATTACCGAAGATGAGTTTTCAACACATTTTCAAGTCGATTAACGCTCATGAATAACTTGCAGCCAAAGTATTTTTTACCCAAAATTTTATTTCGAGATGATTGATCCCACGATATAAGAAAAATATTTCCAAGGCAAATTCGTGGATGAAACGTTTAACTTCCATTTTTACTCCCTCCTATCAGCACATAATTGGAATCCGTATTTCGGGTAAAACAGTAAGGCAATTTCAAACAACAATAACTCTCTTGATTTCCATTGAAAGAATACAAAATTTGTGTTCAAATTCAAGATCAGAATGTGTGCTTTGTAAAACATGCAGGCCGTGTCTAAAAATTCCGAACAGTTCAAAAGGTATCTTTGAGACGATTACCGAAGATGAGTTTTCAACACATTTTCAAGTCGATTAACGCTCGTGAATAACATGCAACGAATGTATTTTTCACCCAAAACCTCATTTTGAGATGATTGATCCCGCGATATAAGAAAAATATTTCCAAGCCAAATTCATGGATGAAACGTTTAACTTCCATTTTTACTCCCTCCTATCGGCACATAATTGGAATCCGTATTTTGGGTAACACGGTAAGGCACTTTCAAACGACAATAACTCTCTTGATTTCCATTGAAAGAATACAAATTTTGTGTTCAAATTCGAGATCAGAATGTTTGCTTTCTAAAACACGCAAGCCGCATCTAAAAATTCTGAGCAGTTCAAAAGTTATATCCGAGACGTTTACCGAAGATGAGTTTTCAACACATTTTCAAGTCGATTAACGCTTATGTATAACTTGCAGCCGATGTATTTTTTACCCAAAATTTCATTTCGAGATGATTGATCCCGCGATATAAGAAAAATATTTCCAAGCCAAATTCGTGGATGAAACGTTTAACTTCCATTTTTACTCCCTCCTATTGGCACATAATTGGAATCCGTATTTCAGGTTACACGATAAGGCAATTTCAGATGACAATAACTCTCTTGATTTCCATTGAAAGAATATAAAATTTGTGTTCAAATTCAAGATCAGAATGTGTGCCTTCTAAAACATGCAAGCCGTGTCTAAAAATTCTGAACAGTTCAAAAGTTATCTTCGAGGCGATTACCGAAGATGAGTTTTCAACACATTTTCAAGTCGATTAACTCTCGTGAATAACTTGCAAACGAAGTATTTTTTACCCAAAACTTCATTTCGAGATGATTGATCCCACGATATATGAAAAATATTTCCAAGCCAAATTTGTGGTTGAAACGTTTAACTTCCATTTTTTCTCCCTCCTATCGGCACATTATTGGAATCCGTATTTCGGGTAACACGATCTGACATTTTGAAATGACAATAACTCTCTAGATTTCCACAAAAAAATACAAAATTTGTGTTCAAATTCAAGCTGAGAATGTATTCTTTCTAAAACATGCGGTCTGTGTCTAAAAATTCCTAACCGTTCAAGAGTTATCTTAGAAACGGTTACCGAAGATGAGTTTTCAACACATTTTCAAATCGATTAACGCTCGCGAATAGCTTGCAACCAATGTATTTTTTACCCTTAACTTCATTTCGAGATGATTGATCCCGCATTATAAGAAAAATATTTCCAAGCCAAATTCGTGAGCAAAACGTTTAACTACCATTTTTACTACCTCCTATCGGCAAATACTTGGAATCCGTATTTCGGGTAACACTGTGAGACACTTTCAAACAACAATAACTCTCTTGATTTCCATTGAAAGAATACAAACTTTGTGTTCAAATTCAAGCTCAGAATGTATACTTTCTAAAACATGCAGGCCGCGTCTAAAAATTCCAAGCAGTTCAAAAGTTATCTTCAAGACGATTACCGAAGATGAGTTTTCAACACATTTTCCTATCGATTAAAGCTCGTGAATAACTTGCAACCAAAGTATTTTTTACGCAAACTTCATTTTGAGATGATTGATCCCGCGATATAAGAAAAATATTTCCAATCCAAATTCGTGGATGAAACGTTTATCTACCATTTTTACACCCTCCAATCGGCACATAATTTTAATTCGTAATTCGGGTAACACGGTGAGACACTTTCGAACGACAATAACTCTCTTGATTTCCACTGAAAGAATACAAATTTTCTGTTCAAATTCAAGCTCAGAATGTGTACTTTCTAATACATGTAGGCCGCGTCTAAAAATTCCATGCAGTTCAAAAGTTATCTTTGAGACGATTACCGAAGATGAGTTTTCAACACATTTTCAAGTCGATTAACGCTCGTGAATAACTTGCAACCGAAGTATTTTTACCCAAAACTTCATTTTGAGATGATTGAACCAGCGATATAAGAAAAATATTTCCAAGCCAAATTCGTGGATGAAACGTTTAACTTTCATTTTTACTCCCTCCTATCGGCACATAATTGGAATCCGTATTTCGAGTAACACAATCAGGCACTTTCAAATGACAATAACTCTCTTGATTTCCGTTGAAAGAATACAAAATTTGTGTTCAAATTCATGATCAGAATGTGCACTTTCTAAAACATGCAGGTCGCGTCTAAAAATTCCGAACAGTTCAAAAGTTATCTTCGAGACAATTATCGAAGATGAGTTTTCAACACATTTTCAAGTCGATTAACGCTCGTGAATAACTTTCAACCGAAGTCTTTTTTACCCAAAACTTCATTTTGAGATGATTGATCCAGCGGTATAAGAAAAATATTTCCATGCCAAATTCGTGGTTGAAACGTTTAACTTCAATTTTTTTACCTCCTATCGGCACATAATTGGAATCCGTATTTCGGGTAACATGGTCAGACATTTTATAATGATAAGAACTCTCTAGATTACCACAAAAAGAATACAAAATTTGTGTTCAAATTCAAGCTCAAAATGTATACTTTCTAAAACATGCGGGTCGCGGCTAAAAATTCCTAACCGTTCAAGACTTATCTTAGAAACGATTACCGAGGATGAGTTTTCAACAGATTTTCAAACCGATTAACGCTCGTGAATAACTTGCAACCAAAGTATTTTTTACCCTTAACTTCATTTCGAGATGATTGATCCCACAATATAAGAAAAATATTTCCAAGCCAAATTCGTGGATGAAACGTTTAACTTCCATTTTTACTCCCTCCTATCGGCACATAATTTTAATTCGCATTGTGGGAAACACGGTGAGACACTTTGAAACGAAAGTAAGTCTCTTGATTTCTATTGAAAGAATACAAAATTTGTGTTCAAATTCAAGCTCAGAATGTGTACTATCTAAAACATGCAGGCCGCGTCTAAAAATTCCAAGCAGTTCAAAAGTTATCTCCGAGACGATTACTAAAGATGAGTTTTCAACACATTTTCAACTCGATTAACGCTCGTGAATAACTTGCAACCAAAGTATTTTTTACCCAAAACTTCATTTCGAGATGATTGATCATGCAATATAAGAAAAATATTTCCAAGGAAAATTCGTGCATGAAACGTTTAACTTCCATTTTTACTCCCTCCTATCGGCACAGAATTAGAATCCGCATTTCGGGTAACACGATAAGGCACTTTCAAACGACAATAACTCTCTTGATTTCCATTGAAAGAATACAAAATTTGTGTTCATATTCAAGATCAGAATGTGTACTTTCTAAAACATGCAGGCCACGTCAAAAAATTCCGAACAATTCAAAAGTTATCTTCAAGGCGATTATTGAAGATGAGTTTTCAACACATTTTCAAGTCGATTAACGCTCGTGAATAACTTGCAACCGAAGTATTTTTTTACCCAAAACTTCATTTTGAGATGATTGATCCCGCGATATAAGAAAAAATATGTCCGTGCCAAATTCGTGGTTGAAACGTTTAACTTCCATTTTTACTCCCTCCTATCGGCACATAATTGGAATCCGTATTTCGGGTAACACGGTCCGACATTTTGAAATGACAATAACTCTCTAGATTTCCACAAAAAGAATACAAAATTTTCTTATATCGCGGGATCAATCATCTCAAAATGAAGTTTTGGGTAAAAAAATACTTCGGTTGCAAGTTATTCACGAGCGTTAATCGACTTGAAAATGTGTTGAAAACTCATCTTCAATAATCGCCTCGAAGATAACTTTTGAATTGTTCGGAATTTTTTGACGCGGCCTGCATGTTTTAGAAAGTACACATTCTAATCTTGAATTTGAACACAAATTTTGTATTCTTTCAATGGAAATCAAGAGAGTTATTGTCGTTTGAAAGTGCCTTATCGTGTTACCCGAAATACGGATTCTAATTCTGTGCCGATAGGAGGGAGTAAAAATGGAAGTTAAACGTTTCATGCACGAATTTTCCTTGGAAATATTTTTCTTATATCGCAGGATCAATCATCTCGAAATGAAGTTTTAGGTAAAAAATAATTTGGTTGCAAGTTATTCACGAGCGTTAATCGCCTAGAAAATGTGTTGAAAACTCATCTTCGGTAATCGTCTCGGAGATAACTTTTGAACTGTTTGGAATTTTTAGACGCGGCCCGCATGTTTTAGAAAGTATACATTCTGAGCTTGAATTTGAACACCAATGTTGTATTTTTTCAATGGAAATCAAGAGAGTTATTGTCGTTTCAAAATGTCATGAATTTGGCTTGGAAATATTTTTCTTATATCGCGGGATCAATCGTCTCGAAATCAAGTTTTGGGTAAAAAATGCTTTGGTTGCAAGTTATTCACAAGCGTTAATTGACTTGAAAATGTGTTGAAAACTCATCTTCGGTAATCGTCTCGGAGATAACTTTTGAACTGTTTGGAATTTTTAGGCGCGGCCCGCATGTTTTAGAAAGCATACAATCTGAGCTTGAATTTGAACACAAATGTTGTATTTTTTCAATGGAAATCAAGAGAGTTATTGTCGTTTCAAAATGTCTCACCGTGTTACCCGAAATACGGATTCCAGTTATGTGCCGATTGGAGGGACCAAAAATGCAAGTCAACCGTTTCGGTCACGTATTTGGCTTGGAAATATTTTTCTTATATCGCGGGACCAATCGTCTCGAAATCAAGTTTTGGGTAAAAAATAATTTGGTTGCAAGTTATTCACGAGCGTTATTTGACTTGAAATTGTGTTGAAAACTCATCTTCGATAATCGTATCGAAGCTAACTTTTGAACAGTTTGGAATTTTTAGTCACGGGCCAAATGTTTTAGAAAGTACACATTCTTAGCTTGAATTTGAATACAAATTTTGTATTCTATTTGTGGAACTAAAGAAAGTTATTGTCGTTTCAAAATGTCTGACTGTGTTACCAGAAATACGGATTCCAATTATGTGCAGACAGGAGAGAGTAAAAATGGAAGTTAAACATTTCATCCACGAATTTGGCTTGGAAATATTTCTCTTATATCATGGGACCAATCGTCTCGAAGTCTAGTTTTGGGTAAAAAATAATTTGGTTGCAAGTTATTCATGAGCGTTATTTGACTTGAAATTGTGTTGAACACTCATCTTCGATAATCGTATCGAAGATAACTTTAGAATAGTTAGGGATTTTTAGTTGGGGGCCAAATGTTTTAGAAAGTACACATTCTGAGCTTGAATTTGAACATAAATTTTGTATTCTATTTGTGCAAATCAAGAGAGTTATTGTCGTTTCAAAATATCTGACCGTGTTACCCGAAATACGAATTCCAATTATGTGCCGATAGGAGAGAGTAAAAATGGAAGTTAAACGTTTCACCCATAAATTTGGCTTGAAAATAATTTTCTTATATCACGGGATCAATCATCTCGAAGTGAAGTTTTGGATAAAAAATAATTTGGTTGCAAGTTATTCACGAGTGTTAATCGACTTGAAAATGTGTTGAAAACCCATCTTCGGTAGTCGTCTTGGAGATAACTTTTGAACTGTTTGGAATTTTTAGACGCAGCCCGCATTTTTTAGAAAGTAAACATTCTGAGTTTGAATTTGAACACAAATTTTGTATTTTTTCAATGGAAATCAAGCGAGTTATTGTCGTTTCAAAATTTCTGACTGTGTTACCTGAAATACGGATTCCAATTATGTGCAGACAGGAGAGAGTAAAAATGGAATTTAAACGTTTCATCCACGAATTTGGCTTGGAAATATTTCTCTTATATCGCGGGATCAATCATCTCGAAATGAAGTTTTGGGTAAAAAATAATTTGGATGCAATTTATTCATGAGCGTTAATCGACTTGAAAATGTGTTGAAAACTCATCTTCGGTAATCGTCTCGGAGATAACTTTTGAACTGTTTGGAATTTTTAGGCGCAGCCTGCATGTTCTAGAAAGTATACATTCTGAGCTTGAATTTGAACACAAATGTTGTATTTTTTCAATGGAAATCAAGAGAGTTATTGTCGTTTCAAAATGTCTCACCGTGTTACCCGAAATACGGATTCCAATTATGTGCCGATTGAAGAGAGCAAAAACGTAAGTCAACCGTTTTGGTCTCGAATTTGGCTTGGAAATATTTTTCTTATATTGCAGGATCAATCGTCTCGAAATCAAGTTTTGGGTAAAAAATACTTTGGTTGCAAGTTATTCACGAGTGTTAATCGACTTGAAAATGTGTTGAAAACCCATCTTCGGTAATCATCTCGGAGATAACTTTTGAACTGTTTGGAATTTTTAGACGCAGCCCGCATGTTTTAGAAAGTATACATTCTGAGTTTGAATTTGAACACAAATTTTGTATTTTTTCAATGGAAATCAAGAGAGTTATTATCGTTTCAAAATGTCTCACCATACTGCCTGAAATACGGATTCGAACTATGTGCCGATAGGAGGGAGTAAAAATGGAAGTTAAACATTTCGCTCAATAATTTGTCCGGGAAAAATTTTTCTTATATCGCAGGATCAATCATCGGAATGAAGTTTTGGGTTAAAATACTTTGGTTGCAAGTTATTGACAAGTGTTAATCGATTTGAAAATGTGTTGAAAACTTATCTTTGGTAATCGTCTTGAAGATAACTTTTGAACGGTCAGGAACTTTTAGAAGAGACCCTCGTGTTTTAGGAAGTATACATTTTGAGCATGAATTTGAACACAAATTTTGTATTTTTTTGAATGGAAATCAAGAGAGTTATTGTCGTTTTAAAATGTCTCACCGTGTTACCCAAAATACATATTCCAACTATGTGCCGATTGGAGGGAGCAAAAATGTAAGTCAACCGTTTCGATCACGAATTTGGCTTGGAAATATTTTTCTTATAACGCGGGATCAATCGTCTCGAAATCAAGTTTTGGGTAAAAAATATTTTGGTTGCAAGTTATTCACACGCGTTATTCGACTTGAAAATGTGTTGAAAACTCATCTTCGATAATCGTATCGAAGATAACTTTTGAACGGTTAGGAATTTTTAGTCGCGGGCCAAATGTTTTAGAAAGTACACATTCTGAGCTTGAATTTGAATAGAAATTTTGTATTCTAATTGTGGAAATCAAGATAGTTATTGTCGTTTCAAAATGTCTGACCGTGTTACCCGAAATACGGATTCCAATTATGTGCAGACAGGAAAGAGTAAAAAGCGAAGTTAATCGTTTCATCCATGAATTTGAGTTGGAAACATTTTTCTTATATCGCAGGATCAATCATCTCGAAATGAAGTTTTGGGTTAAAAACACTTTGGTTGCAAGTTATTGACGAGCGTAAAATCGACTTGAAAATGTATTGAAAACTCATCTTCGGTAAACGTCTCGAAGATAACTTTTGAACTGTTTGGAATTTTTAGACACGGCCTGCATGTTTTAAAAAGTACACATTCTGAGCTTGAATTTGAAAACAAATTTTGTATTCTTTCAATGGAAATCAAGAGAGTTATTGTTGTTTGAAAGTGTCTCACCGTGTTACCTGAAACACGGATTCCCATTATATGCCGATAGGAGGGAGTAAAAATGGTGGTTAAACGTTTTGCTCACGAATTTGGCTTGGAAATATTTTTCTTATATTGTGGGATCAATCATATCGAAATGAAGTTAACGGTAAAAAATACTTTGGTTGCAAGTTATTCACGAGCGTTAATCAAGTTGGAACTGTGTTGAAAACTCATCTTCTGTAATCATCTCCAAGATAACTTTTGAACTGTTTGGAATTTTTAGGCGCGGCCTGCATGTTTTAGAAAGTAAACAATCTAAGCTTGAATTTGAACGCAAATTTTGTTTTCTTTCAATGGAAATCAGGAGGGTTATTGTCGTTTGAAAGTGTCTCACCGTGTTACCTGAAATACGGATTACAATTATGTGCCGATAAGAGGGAGTAAAAATGGAAGTTAAATGTTTCATCCACGAATTTGGCTTGGATTTATTTTTCTTATATCGCGGGACCAATCCTCTAGAAATTAAGTTTTGGGTAAATAATACTTTGGTTGCAAGTTATTCACAAGCGTTAATCGACTTGAAATGTGTTGAAAACTCATCTTCGATAATCGTCTCGAAGATAACTTTTGAACTGTTTGGAATTTTTAGACGCGGCCTGCTTGTTTTAGAAAGTACACATTCCGACCTTGAATTTGAACACAAATTTTGTATTCCTTCAATGGAAATCAAGAGAGTTATTGTCGTTTGAAAGTGTTTCACCGTGTTACCCGAAACACGGATTCCCATTATATGCCGATAGGAGGGAGTAAAAATGGTAGTTAAATGTTTCGCTCACGAATTTGGCTTGGAAATATTTTTCTTATATTGCGGGATCAATCATATAAAAATGAAGTTAAGGGTAAAAAATACTTTGGTCGCAAGTTATTCACGGGCGTTAATCAAGTTGGAACTGTGTTGAAAACTCATCTACTGTAATCATCTCGAAGATAACTTTTGAACTGTTTGGAATTTTTAGGTGCGGCCTGGATGTTTTAGAAAGTATACATTTTGAGCTTGAATTTGAACACAAATTTTGCATTCTTTCAATGGAAATCAAGAGGGTTATTGTCGTTTGAAAGTGTTTCACCGTGTTACCTGAAATACGGACTCCAATTATGTGCCGATAGGAGGGAGTAAAAATGGAAGTTAAATGTTTCATCCACGAATTTGGTTTGGAATTATTTTTCTTATATCACGGGACCAATCAACTAGAAATTAAGTTTTGGGTAAATAGTACTTTGGTTGCAAGTTATTCACGGGCGTTAATTGACTTGAAAATGTGTTGAAAACTCATCTTCGGTAATCGTCTCGAAGATAACTTTTGAACTGTTTGGAATTTTTAGACGCGGCCTGCACGTTTTGGAAAGTACACATTCTGAGCATGAACTTGAACACAAATTTTATATTCTTTCAATGGAAATCAAGAGAGTTATTGTTGTTTCAAAATGTCTCACCGTGTTGCTTGAAATACGGATTCGAATTATGTGCTGATAGGAGGGAGTAAAAATGGAGGTTAAACATTTCGCTCACGAATTTGTCTTGGAAAAATTTTTCTTATATCGCAGGATCAATCATCTTGAAATGAAGTTTTGGGTTAAAAATACATTGGTTGCAAGTTATTGACGAGCGTTAATCGACTGAAAATGTGTTGAAAACTCATCTTCGGTAATCGTTTCGGCGAAAACTTTTGAACTGTTTGGAATTTTTAGACGCGGCCTGCTTGTTTTGGAAAGTACACATTCTGTTCTTGAATTTGAACACAAATTTTGTATTCTTTCAATGGAAATCAAGAGAGTTATTGTCCTCTGAAAGTGTCTCGCTGTGTTACCCAAAATACGGATTCCAATTATGTGCTGATAGGAGGGAGTAGAAATGGAAGTTAAACGTTTCATCCACGAATTTGGCTTGGAAATATTTTTCTTATATCGCGGGATCAATCATCTTGAAATTAAATTTTGGGTAGATAATACTTTGGTTGCAAGTTATTCACGAGCGTTAATCGACTTGAAAATGTGTTGAAAACTCATCTTCGGTAATCGTCTCGAAAATAACTTTTGAATTGTTTGGAATTTTTAGACGCGGCCTGCATGTTTTAGAATGTACACATTCTGAGCTTGAATTTTAACACAAATTTTATATTCTTTCAATGGAAATCAAGAGAGTTATTGTCCTTTGAAAGTGTCTCACCATGTTACCCAAAATACAGATTCCAATTATGTGCCGATAGGAGGGAGTAAAAGTGGAATTTAAACGTTTCATCCACGAATTTGGCTTGGAAATATTTTTCTTATATCGCGGGATCAATCATCTCAAAAATAAATTTTGGGTAAATAATACTTTGGTTGCAAGTCATTCAAGAGCGTTAATCGACTTGAAAATGTGTTGAAAACACAACTTCGGTAATCGTCCCGAAGATAACTTTTGAATTGTTTGGAATTTTTACACGCGGCCTGCATGTTTTAGAAAGTACACATTCTGAGCTTGAATTTGAACACAAATTTTATATTCTTTCAATGGAAATCAAGAGAGTTATTGTTGTTTCGAAATGTCTCACCGTGTTGCCTGAAATACAGATTCGAACTATGTGCTGATAGGAGGGAGTAAAAATGGAGGTTAAACATTTCGCTCACGAATTTGTCTGGGAAAAGTTTTTCTTATATTGCAGGATCAATCATCTTGAAATGAAGTTTTGGGTTAAAAATACATTGGTGGCAAGTTATTGACGAGCGTTAAACGACTTGAAAATGTGTTGAAAACTCATCTTCGATAATCGTTTCGGCGATAACTTTTGAACTGTTTGGAATTTTTAGACGCGGCCTGCATGTTTTGGAAAGTACACATTCTGAGCTTGAATTTGAACACAGATTTTGTATTCTTTCCATGGAAATCAAGAGAGTTAATGTCGTCTGAAAGTGTCTCGCCGTGTTACCCAAAATACAGATTCCAATTATGTGCTGATAGGAGGGAGTAGAAATGGAAGTTAAACGTTTCATCCACGAATTTGGCTTGGAAATATTTTTCTTATATCGCGGGATCAATCATCTTGAAATTAAATTTTGGGTAGATAATACTTTGGTTCCAAGTTATTCACGAGCATTAATCGACTTGAAAATGTGTTGAAAACTCATCTTCGGTAATCGTCTCGAAAATAACTTTTGAATTGTTTGGAATTTTTAGACGCGGCCTGCATGTTTTAGAAAGTACACATTCTGAGCTTGAATTTGAACACAAATTTTATATTCTTTCAATGGAAATCAAGAGAGTTATTGTCCTTTGAAAGTGTCTCACCATGTTACCCAAAATACGGATTCCAATTATGTGCCGATAGGAGGGAGTAAAAATGTTGGTTAAATGTTTCGCTCACGAATTTGGCTTGGAAATATTTTTCCTATATTGCGGGTTCAATCATATCAAAGTGAAGTTAAGGGTAAAAAATACTTTGGTTGCAAGTTATTCACGAGCGTTAATTAAGTTGGAACTGTGTGGAAAACTCATCTTCTGTAATCATCTCGAAGATAACTTTTGAACTGTTTGGAATTTTTACGCGTGGCCTGCATGTTTTAGAAATTATACATTCTGAGCTTGAATTTGAACACAAATTTTGTGTTCTTTCAATGGAAATCAAGAGGGTTATTGTCGTTTGAAAGTGTCTCACCGTGTTACCTGAAATACGGACTCCAATTATGTGCCGATAGGAGGGAGTAAAATGGAAGTTAAATGTTTCATCCACGAATTTGGCTTGGAATTATTTTTCTTATATCGTGGGACCAATCATCTAGAAATTAAGTTTTGGGTAAATAGTGCTTTGGTTGCAAGTTATTCACGGGCGTTAATTGACATGAAAATGTGTTGAAAACTCATCTTCGGTAATCGTCTTGAAGATAACTTTTGAACTGTTTGGAATTTTTAGACGCGGCCTGCACGTTTTAGAAAGTACACATTCTGAGCATGAACTTGAACACAAATTTTATATTCTTTCAATGGAAATCAAGAGAGTTATTGTTGTTTCAAAATGTGTCACCGTGTTGCCTGAAATACGGATTCGAATTATGTGCTAATAGGAGGGAGTAAAAATGGAGATTAGACATTTCGCTCACGAATTTGTCTTGGAAAATTTTTTCTTATATCGCAGGATCAATCCTCTTGAAAGGAAGTTTTGGGTGAAAAATACATTGGTTGCAAGTTATTGACGAGCGTTAATGGACTGAAAATGTGTTGAAAACTCATCTTCGGTAATCGTTTCGGCGATAACTTTTGAATTGTTTGGAATTTTTAGACGCGACCTTCTTGTTTTGGAAAGTACACATTCTGAGCTTGAATTTGAACACAAATTTTGTATTCTTTCAATGGAAATCAAGAGAGTTATTGTCATCTGAAAGTGTCTCGCCGTGTTACCCAAAATACGGATTCCAATTATGTGCCGATAGGAGGGAGTAGAAATGGAAGTCAAACGTTTCATCCACGAATTTGGCTTGGAAATATTTTTCTTATATCGCGGGATCAATCATCTTGAAATTAAATTTTGGGTAGATAATACTTTGGTTGCAAGTTATTCACGAGCGTTAATCGACTTGAAAATGTGTTGAAAACTCATCTTCGGTAATCGCCTCGAAAATAACTTATGAATTGTTTAGAATTTTTAGACGCGGCCTGCATGTTTTAGAAAGTACACATTATGAGCTTGAATTTGAACACAAATTTTATATTCTTTCAATGGAAATCAAAAGAGTTGTTGTCCTTTGAAAGTGTCTCACCGTGTTACACAAAATACGGATTCCAATTATGTGCCGATAGGAGGGAGTAAAAGTGGAAGTTAAACGTTTCACCCACGAATTTGGCTTGGAAATATTTTTCTTATATCGCGGGAACAATCATCTCAAAAATAAATTTTGGGTAAATAATACTTTGGTTGCAAGTCATTCAAGAGCGTTAATCGACTTGAAAATGTGTTGAAAACACAACTTCGGTAATCGTCTCGAAGATAACTTTTGAACTGGTTGGAATTTTTGGACGCGGCCTGCATGTTTTAGAAAGTACACATTCTGAGCTTGAATTTGAACACAAATTTTATATTCTTTCAATGGAAATCAAGAGAGTTATTGTTGTTTCGAAATGTCTCACCGTGTTGCCTGAAATACAGATTCGAACTATGTGCTGATAGGAGGGAGTAAAAATGGAGGTTAAACATTTCGCTCACGAATTTGTCTTGGAAAAATTTTTCTTATATCGCAGGATCAATCATCTTGAAATGAAGTTTTGGGATAAAAATACATTGGTTGCAAGTTATTGACGAGCTTTAAACGACTTGAAAATGTGTTGAAAAGTCATCTTCGATGATCGTTTTGGTGATAACTTTTGAACTGTTTGGAATTTTTAGACGCGGCCTGCATGTTTTGGAAAGTACACATTCTGAGCTTGAATTTGAACATAAATTTTGTATTCTTTCAATGGAAATCAAGAGAGTTAATGTCGTTTGAAAGTGTCTCGCCGTGTTACCCAAAATACGGATTCCAGTTATGTGCTGATAGGAGGGAATAGAAATGGAAGTTAAACGTTTCACCCACGAATTTGGCTTGGAAATATTTTTCTTATATCGCGGGATCAGTCATCTTGAAATTAAATTTTGGGTAGATAATACTTTGGTTCCAAGTTATTCACGAGCGTTAATCGACTTGAAAATGTGTTGAAAACTCATCTTCGGTAATCGTCTCGAAAATAACTTTTGAATTGTTTGGAATTTTTAGACGCGGCTTGCATGTTTTAGAAAGTACACATTCTGAGCTAGAATTTGAACACAAATTTTATATTCTTTTAATGGAAATCAAGAGAGTTATTGTCCTTTGAAAGTGTCTCACCATGTTACCCAAAATATGGATTCCAATTATGTGCCGATAGGAGGGAGTAAAAGTGGAAGTTAAACGTTTCATCCACAAATTTGGCTTGGAAATATTTTTCTTATATTGCGGGATCAATCATCTCAAAAATAAATTTTGGGTAAATAATACTTTGGTTGCAGTCATTCAAGAGCGTTAATCGACTTGAAAATGTGTTGAAAACACAACTTCGGTTATCGTCTCGAAGATAACTTTTGAATTGTTTGGAATTTTTACACGCGGCCCGCATGTTTTAGAAAGTACACATTCTGAGCTTGAATTTGAACACAAATTTTATATTCTTTCAATGGAAATCAAGAGAGTTATTGTTGTTTCGAAATGTCTCACCGTGTTGCCTGAAATACGGATTCGAATTATGTGCTGATAGGAGGGAGTAAAAATGGAGGTTAAACATTTCGCTCACGAATTTGTCTGGGAAAAATTTTTTTTATATCGCAGGATCAATCATCTTGAAATGAAGTTTTGGGTTAAAAATACAATGGTGGCAAGTTATTGACGAGCGTTAAACGACTTGAAAATATGTTGAAAACTCATCTTCGATAATCGTTTCGGCGATAACTTTTGAACTGTTTGGAATTTTTAGACGCGGCCTGCATGTTTTGGAAAGTACACATTCTGAGCTTGAATTTGAACACAAATTTTGTATTCTCTCAATGGAAATCAAGAGAGTAAATGTCGTCTGAAAGTGTCTCGCCGTGTTACCCAAAATACGGATTCCAATTATATGCTGATAGGAGGGAGTAGAAATGGAAGTTAAACGTTTCATCCACGAATTTGGCTTGGAAATATTTTTCTTATATCGCGGGATCAATCATCTTGAAATTAAATTTTGGGTAGATAATACTTTGGTTGCAAGTTATTCACGAGCGTTAATCAACTTTAAAATGTGTTGAAAACTCATCTTCGGTAATCGTCTCCAAAATAACTTTTGAATTGTTTGGAATTTTTAGACGCGGCCTACATGTTTTAGAAAGTACACATTATGAGCTTGAATTTGAACACAAATTTCATATTCTTTCAATGGAAATCAAGAGAGTTATTGTCCTTTGAAAGTGTCTCACCATGTTACCCAAAATACGGATTCCAATTATGTGCCGATAGGAGGGAGTAAAAATGTTGGTGAAATGTTTCGCTCACGAATTTGGCCTGGAAATATTTTTCTTATATTGCGGGATCAATCATATCGAAATGAAGTTATGGGTAAAAAATACTTTGGTTGCAAGTTATTCACGAGCGTTAATTAAGTTGGAACTGTGTGGAAAACTCATCTTCTGTAATCATCTCGAAGATAACTTTTGAACTGTATGGAATTTTTAGGTGCAGCCTGCATGTTTTAGAAAGTATAGATTCTGAGCTTGAATTTGAACACAAATTTTGTATTCTTTCAATGGAAATCAAGAGGGTTATTGTCGTTTGAAAGTGTCTCACCGTGTTACCTGAAATACAGACTCATATTATGTGCCGATAGGAGGGAGTAAGAATGGAAGTTGAATGTTTCACCCACGAATTTGGCTTGGAAATATTTTTCTTATATCGCGGGATCAGTCATCTCAAAAATAAATTTTGGGTAAATAATACTTTGGTTGCAAGTTATTCAAGAGCGTTAATCAACTTGAAAATGTGTTGAAAACTCATCTTCGGTAATCGTCTCGAAGATAACTTTTGAACTGTTTGGAATTTTTAGACGCGGCCTGCATGTTATAGAAAGTACAAATTCTGAGCTTGAATTTGAACACAAATTTTATATTCTTTCAATGGAAATCAAGAGAGTTATTGTTGTTTCAAAATGTCTCACCGTGTTGCCTGAAATACGGATACGAATTATGTGCTAATAGGAGGGAGTAAAAATGGAGGTTAGACATTTCGCTCACGAATTTGTCTTGGAAAAATTTTTCTTATATCGCAGGATCAATCATCTTGAAAGGTAGTTTTGGGTTAAAAATACATTGGTTGCAAGTTATTGACAAGCGTTAATGGACTGAAAATGTGTTGAAAACTCATCTTCGATAATCGTTTCGGCGATAACTTTTGAACTGTTTGGAATTTTTAGACGCGGCCCCCTTGTTTTGGAAAGTATACATTCTGAGCTTGAATTTGAACACAAATTTTGTATTCATTCAACGGAAATCAAGAGAGTTATTGTCATCTGAAAGTGTCTCGCCGTGTTACCCAAAATACGGATTCCAATTATGTGCCGATAGGGGGGAGTAGAAATGGAAGTTAAACGTTTCACCCACGAATTTGGCTTGGAAATATTTTTCTTATATCGCGGGATCAATCATCTTGAAATTAAATTTTGGGTAGATAATACTTTGGTTGCAAGTTATTCACGAGCGTTAATCGACTTGAAAATGCGTTGAAAACTCAACTTCGGTAATCGTCTTGAAAATAACTTTTGAATTGTTTGGAATTTTTAGACGCGGCCTGCATGTTTTAGAAAGTACACATTCTGAGCTTGAATTTGAACACAAATTTTATATTCTTTCAATGGAAATCAAGAGAGTTATTGTCCTTTGAATGTGCCTCACCATGTTACCCAAAATACGGATTCCAATTATGTGCTGATAGGAGGGAGTAAAAGTGGAAGTTAAACGTTTCACCCATGAATTTGGCTTGGAAATATTTTTCTTATATCGCGGGATCAATCATCTCAAAAATAAATTTTGGGTAAATTATACTTTGGTTGCAAGTCATTCAAGAGCGTTAATCGACTTGAAAATGTGTTCAAAACACAACTCCGGTAATCGTCTTGAAGACAACTTTTGAACTGTTTGGAATTTTTACACGCAGCCTGCACGTTTTAGAAAGTACACATTCTGAGCTTGAATTTGAACACAAATTTTATATTCTTTCAATGGAAATCAAGAGAGTTATAGTTGTTTCGAAATGTCTCACCGTGT
Organism: Quercus variabilis; assembly: GCA_030445155.1. Taxonomy (NCBI): domain Eukaryota; kingdom Viridiplantae; phylum Streptophyta; class Magnoliopsida; order Fagales; family Fagaceae; genus Quercus; species Quercus variabilis. The sequence continues at coordinate 7,333,047 of CP129445.1, read as the reverse complement.
TGCCTGAAATACGGATTCGAATTATGTGCTGATAGGAGGGAGTAAAAATGGAGGTTAAACAATTCGCTCACGAATTTGTCTTGGAAAAATTTTTCTTATATCGCAGGATCAATCATCTTGAAATGAAGTGTTGGGTTAAAAATACATTGGTTGCAAGTTATTGACGAGCGTTAATCGACTTGAAAATGTGTTGAAAACTCATCTTCGGTAATCGTTTCGGCGATAACTTTTGAACTGTTTGGAATTTTTAGTCGCGGCCTGCATGTTTTGGAAAGTACACATTCTGAGCTTGAATTTTAACACAAATTTTGTATTCTTTCAATGGAAATCAAGAGAGTTAATGTCGTCTGAAAGTGTCTCGCCGTGTTACCCAAAATACGGATTCCAGTTATGTGTCGATAGGAGGGAGTAGAAATGGAAGTTAAACGTTTCATCCATGAATTTGGCTTGGAAATATTTTTATTATATCGCGGGATCAATCATCTTGAAATTAAATTTTGGGTAGATAATACTTTGGTTGCAAGTTATTCACGAGCGTTAATTGACTTGAAAATGTGTTGAAAACTCATCTTCGGTAATCGTCTCGAAAATAACTTTTGAATTGTTTGGAATTTTTAGACGCGGCCTGCATGTTTTAGAAAGTACACATTCTGAGCTTGAATTTGAACACAAATTTTATATTCTTTCAATGGAAATCAAGAGAGTTATTGTCCTTTGAAAGTGTCTCACCATGTTACCCAAAATACGGATTCCAATTATGTGCCGATAGGAGGGAGTAAAAATGTTGGTTAAATGTTTCGCTCACGAATTTGGCTTGGAAATATTTTTCTTATATTGCGGGATCAATCATATCGAAATGAAGTTAAGGGTAAAAAATACTTTGGTTGCAAGTTATTCACGAGCGTTAATTAAGTTGGAACTGTGTGGAAAACTCATCTTCTGTAATCATCTCGAAGATAACTTTTGAACTGTTTGGAATTTTTAGGCGCAGCCTGCATGTTTTAGAAAGTATACATTCTGAGCTTGAATTTGAACACAAATTTTGTATTCTTTCAATGGAAATCAAGAGGGTTATTGTCGTTTGAAAGTGTCTCACCGTATTACCCAAAATACAGATTCCAATTATGTGCCGATAGGAGGGAGTAAAAATGTTGGTTAAATGTTTCGCTCACGAATTTGGCTTGGAAATATTTTTCTTATATTGCGGGATCAATCATATCGAAATGAAGTTAAGGGTAAAAAATACTTTGGTTGCAAGTTATTCACGAGCGTTAATTAAGTTGGAACTGTGTGGAAAACTCATCTTCTGTAATCATCTCGAAGATAACTTTTGAACTGTTTGGAATTTTTAGGCGCAGCCTGCATGTTTTAGAAAGTATACATTCTGAGCTTGAATTTGAACACAAATTTTGTATTCTTTCAATGGAAATCAAGAGGGTTATTGTCGTTTGAAAGTGTCTCACCGTGTTACCTGAAATACAGACTCCAATTATGTGCCGATAGGAGGGAGTAAGAATGGAAGTTGAATGTTTCACCCACGAATTTGGCTTGGAAATATTTTTCTTATATCGCGGGATCAGTCATCTCAAAAACAAATTTTGGGTAAATAATACTTTGGTTGCAAGTTATTCAAGAGCGTTAATCAACTTGAAAATGTGTTGAAAACTCATCTTCGGTAATCGTCTCGAAGATAACTTTTGAACTGTTTGGAATTTTTAGACGCGGCCTGCATGTTATAGAAAGTACAAATTCTGAGCTTGAATTTGAACACAAATTTTATATTCTTTCAATGGAAATCAAGAGAGTTATTGTTGTTTCGAAATGTCTCACCGTGTTGCCTGAAATACGGATACGAATTATGTGCTAATAGGAGGGAGTAAAAATGGAGGTTAGACATTTCGCTCACGAATTTGTCTTGGAAAAATTTTTCTTATATCGCAGGATCAATCATCTTGAAAGGTAGTTTTGGGTTAAAAATACATTGGTTGCAAGTTATTGACAAGCGTTAATGGACTGAAAATGTGTTGAAAACTCATCTTCGATAATCGTTTCGGCGATAACTTTTGAACTGTTTGGAATTTTTAGACGCGGCCCCCTTGTTTTGGAAAGTATACATTCTGAGCTTGAATTTGAACACAAATTTTGTATTCATTCAACGGAAATCAAGAGAGTTATTGTCATCTGAAAGTGTCTCGCCGTGTTACCCAAAATACGGATTCCAATTATGTGCCGATAGGGGGGAGTAGAAATGGAAGTTAAACGTTTCACCCACGAATTTGGCTTGGAAATATTTTTCTTATATCGCGGGATCAATCATCTTGAAATTAAATTTTGGGTAGATAATACTTTGGTTGCAAGTTATTCACGAGCGTTAATCGACTTGAAAATGCGTTGAAAACTCAACTTCGGTAATCGTCTTGAAAATAACTTTTGAATTGTTTGGAATTTTTAGACGCGGCCTGCATGTTTTAGAAAGTACACATTCTGAGCTTGAATTTGAACACAAATTTTATATTCTTTCAATGGAAATCAAGAGAGTTATTGTCCTTTGAATGTGCCTCACCATGTTACCCAAAATACGGATTCCAATTATGTGCTGATAGGAGGGAGTAAAAGTGGAAGTTAAACGTTTCACCCATGAATTTGGCTTGGAAATATTTTTCTTATATCGCGGGATCAATCATCTCAAAAATAAATTTTGGGTAAATTATACTTTGGTTGCAAGTCATTCAAGAGCGTTAATCGACTTGAAAATGTGTTCAAAACACAACTCCGGTAATCGTCTTGAAGACAACTTTTGAACTGTTTGGAATTTTTACACGCAGCCTGCACGTTTTAGGAAGTACACATTCTGAGCTTGAATTTGAACACAAATTTTATATTCTTTCAATGGAAATCAAGAGAGTTATTGTTGTTTCGAAATGTCTCACCGTGTTGCCTGAAATACGGATTCGAATTATGTGCTGATAGGAGGGAGTAAAAATGGAGGTTAAACAATTCGCTCACGAATTTGTCTTGGAAAAATTTTTCTTATATCGCAGGATCAATCATCTTGAAATGAAGTGTTGGGTTAAAAATACATTGGTTGCAAGTTATTGACGAGCGTTAATCGACTTGAAAATGTGTTGAAAACTCATCTTCGGTAATCGTTTCGGCGATAACTTTTGAACTGTTTGGAATTTTTAGTCGCGGCCTGCATGTTTTGGAAAGTACACATTCTGAGCTTGAATTTTAACACAAATTTTGTATTCTTTCAATGGAAATCAAGAGAGTTAATGTCGTCTGAAAGTGTCTCGCCGTGTTACCCAAAATACGGATTCCAGTTATGTGTCGATAGGAGGGAGTAGAAATGGAAGTTAAACGTTTCATCCATGAATTTGGCTTGGAAATATTTTTATTATATCGCGGGATCAATCATCTTGAAATTAAATTTTGGGTAGATAATACTTTGGTTGCAAGTTATTCACGAGCGTTAATTGACTTGAAAATGTGTTGAAAACTCATCTTCGGTAATCGTCTCGAAAATAACTTTTGAATTGTTTGGAATTTTTAGACGCGGCCTGCATGTTTTAGAAAGTACACATTCTGAGCTTGAATTTGAACACAAATTTTATATTCTTTCAATGGAAATCAAGAGAGTTATTGTCCTTTGAAAGTGTCTCACCATGTTACCCAAAATACGGATTCCAATTATGTGCCGATAGGAGGGAGTAAAAATGTTGGTTAAATGTTTCGCTCACGAATTTGGCTTGGAAATATTTTTCTTATATTGCGGGATCAATCATATCGAAATGAAGTTAAGGGTAAAAAATACTTTGGTTGCAAGTTATTCACGAGCGTTAATTAAGTTGGAACTGTGTGGAAAACTCATCTTCTGTAATCATCTCGAAGATAACTTTTGAACTGTTTGGAATTTTTAGGCGCAGCCTGCATGTTTTAGAAAGTATACATTCTGAGCTTGAATTTGAACACAAATTTTGTATTCTTTCAATGGAAATCAAGAGGGTTATTGTCGTTTGAAAGTGTCTCACCGTATTACCCAAAATACAGATTCCAATTATGTGCCGATAGGAGGGAGTAAAAATGTTGGTTAAATGTTTCGCTCACGAATTTGGCTTGGAAATATTTTTCTTATATTGCGGGATCAATCATATCGAAATGAAGTTAAGGGTAAAAAATACTTTGGTTGCAAGTTATTCACGAGCGTTAATTAAGTTGGAACTGTGTGGAAAACTCATCTTCTGTAATCATCTCGAAGATAACTTTTGAACTGTTTGGAATTTTTAGGCGCAGCCTGCATGTTTTAGAAAGTATACATTCTGAGCTTGAATTTGAACACAAATTTTGTATTCTTTCAATGGAAATCAAGAGGGTTATTGTCGTTTGAAAGTGTCTCACCGTGTTACCTGAAATACAGACTCCAATTATGTGCCGATAGGAGGGAGTAAGAATGGAAGTTGAATGTTTCACCCACGAATTTGGCTTGGAAATATTTTTCTTATATCGCGGGATCAGTCATCTCAAAAATAAATTTTGGGTAAATAATACTTTGGTTGCAAGTTATTCAAGAGCGTTAATCAACTTGAAAATGTGTTGAAAACTCATCTTCGGTAATCGTCTCGAAGATAACTTTTGAACTGTTTGGAATTTTTAGACGCGGCCTGCATGTTATAGAAAGTACAAATTCTGAGCTTGAATTTGAACACAAATTTTATATTCTTTCAATGGAAATCAAGAGAGTTATTGTTGTTTCGAAATGTCTCACCGTGTTGCCTGAAATACGGATTCGAATTATGTGCTGATAGGAGGGAGTAAAAATGGAGGTTAAACATTTCGCTCACGAATTTGTCTTGGAAAAATGCTTCTTATACCGCAGGATCAATCATCCTGAAATGAAGTTTTAGGTTAAAAATACATTGGTTGCAAGTTATTGAGAAGCGTTAATCGACTTGAAAATGTGTTGAAAACTCATCTTCGGTAATCGTTTCGGCGATAACTTTTGAACTGTTTCGAATTTTTAGTTGCCGCCTGCATGTTTTGGAAAGTACACATTCTGAGCTTGAATTTGAACACAAATTTTGTATTCTTTCAATGGAAATCAAGAGAGTTATTGTCGTCTGAATGTGTCTCGCCGTGTTACCCAAAATACGGATTCCAATTATGTGCCGATAGGAGGGAGTAGAAATGGAAGTTAAACGTTTCATCCACGAATTTGGCTTGGAAATATTTTTCTTATATCGCGGGATCAATCATCTTGAAATTAAATTTTGGGTAGATAATACTTTGGTTGCAAGTTATTCACGTGGGTTAATCGACTTGAAAATGTGTTGAAAACTCATCTTCGGTAATCGTCTCGAAAATAACTTTTGAATTGTTTGGAATTTTTAGACGCGGCCTGCATGTTTTAGAAAGTACACATCCTGAGCTTGAATTTGAACATAAATTTTATATTCTTTCAATGAAAATCAAGAGAGTTATTGTCCTTTGAAAGTGTCTCACCATGTTACCCAAAATACGGATTCCAATTATGTGCCGATAGGAGGGAGTAAAAGTGGAAGTTAAACGTTTCATCCACGAATTTGGCTTGGAAATATTTTTCTTATATCGCCGGATCAATCATCTCAAAAATAAATTTTGGGTAAATAATACTTTGGTTGCAAGTTATTAAAGAGCGTTAATCGACTTGAAAATGTGTTGAAAACACAACTTCGGTAATCGTCTCGAAGATAACTTTTGAACTGTTTGGAATTTTTGGACGCGGGCTGCATGTTTTAGAAAGTACAAATTCTGAGCTTGAATTTGAACACAAATTTTATATTCTTTCAATGGAAATCAAGAGAGTTATTGTTGTTTCGAAATGTCTCACCGTGTTGCCTGAAATACGGATTCGAATTATGTGCTGATCGGAGGGAGTAAAAATGGAGGTTAAACATTTCGCTCACGAATTTGTCTTGGAAAAATTTTTCTTATATCGTAGGATCAATAATCGTGAAATCAAGTTTTGGGTTAAAAATACATTGGTTGCAAGTTATTGACGAGCGTTAATCGACTTGAAAATGTGTTGAAAACTCATCTTTGGTAATCGTTTCGGCGATAACTTTTGAACTGTTTGGAATTTTTAGTCGCGGCCTGCATGTTTTGGAAAGTACACATTCTGAGCTTGAATTTGAACACAAATTTTGTATTCTTTCAATGGAAATCAAGAGAGTTATTGTCGTCTGAATGTGTCTCGCCGTGTTACCCAAAATACGGATTCCAATTATGTGCCGATAGGAGGGAGAAGAAATGGAAGTTAAACGTTTCATCCACGAATTTGGCTTGGAAATATTTTTCTTATATCGCGGGATCAATCATCTTGAAATTAAATTTTGGGTAGATAATACTTTGGTTGCAAGTTATTCACGTGCGTTAATCGACTTGAAAATGTGTTGAAAACTCATCTTCGATAATCGTCTCGAAAGTAACTTTTGAATTGTTTGGAATTTTTAGACGCGGCCTGCATGTTTTAGATAGTACACATCCTGAGCTTGAATTTGAACATAAATTTTATATTCTTTCAATGAAAATCAAGAGAGTTATTGTCCTTTGAAAGTGTCTCACCATGTTACCCAAAATACAGATTCCAATTATGTGCCGATAGGAGGGAGTAAAAGTGGAAGTTAAACGTTTCATCCACGAATTTGGCTTGGAAATATTTTTCTTATATCGCGGGATCAATCATCTCAAAAATAAATTTTGGGTAAATAATACTTTGGTTGCAAGTTATTCAAGAGCGTTAATCGACTTGAAAATGTGTTGAAAACACAACTTCGATAATCGCCTCGAAGATAACTTTTGAACTGTTTGGAATTTTTGGACGTGGCCTTCATGTTTTAGAAAGTACAAATTCTGAGCTTGAATTGGAACACAAATTTTATATTCTTTCAATGGAAATCAAGAGAGTTATTGCTGTTTCGAAATGTCTCATCGTGTTGCCTGAAATACGGATTCGAATTATGTGCTGATGGGAGGGCGCAAATACGGAAGTTAAACGTTTCGCTCATGAATTTGTCTTGGAAAAATTTTTCTTATATCGCAGTATCAATCATCTCGAAATAAAGTTTTGGGTTAAAAATACATTGGTTGCACGTTATTGACGAGCGTTAATCAACTTGAAAATGTGTTGAAAACTCATCTTCGGTAATCGTTTCGGCGATAACTTTTGAACTGTTTGGAATTTTTAGACGCGGCCTGCATGTTTTGGGAAGTACACATTCTGAGCTTGAATTTGAACACAAATTTTGTATTCTTTCGATCGAAATCAAGAGAGTTATTGTCGGTTGAAAGTGTCTCACCGTGTTACCCGAAATACGGATTCCAATTATGTGCCGATAGGAGGGAGTAAAAATGGAAGTTAAACGTTTCATCCACGAATTTCGCTTGGAAATATTTTTCTTATATTGCGAGATCAATCATCTCGAAATGAAGTTAAGGGTAAAAATACTTTGGTTGCAAGTTATTCACGAGCATTAATCGAGTTGAAAATGTGTTGAAAACACATCTTCGGTAACCGTTTTGAAGATAACTTTTGAACGGTTAGGAATTTTTAGATGCGGCCTACAAGTTTTAGAAAGTATACATTCTGAACTTGAATTTGAACACAAATTTTGTATTATTCCAAAGGAAATCAAGAGAGTTATTGTCATTTCAAAATGTCTCACCGTGTTGCCCGAAATACGGATTCCAATTATGTGCTAATAGGAAGGGGTAAAAATGGAAGTTAAACGTTTCATCCACAAATTTGGCTTGAAATTATTTTTCTTATATCGCGGGATCAGTAATCTCGAAATGAAGTCTTGGGTTAAAAATACTTTGGTTGCAGGTTATACACGAGCGTTAATTGACTTGAAAATGGGTTGAAAACTCATCTTCGGTAATCGTCTCGAAGATAACTTTTGAATTGTTTGGAATTTTTACACACGGCCTGCATGTTTTAGAAAGAACACATTCTGAGCTTGAATTTGATCACAAATTTTGTATTCCTTCAATGGAAATCAAAAGAGTTATTGTCATTTGAAAGTGTCTCGCCGTGTTACCTGAAATACGGATTCCAATTATGTGCCGATAGGAGGGTGTAAAAATGGAAGTTAAACGTTTCATCCACGAATTTGGCTTGGAAATATTTTTCTTATATCACGGGATCAATCATCTCGAAATTAAGTTTTGGGTACATAATACTTTGGTTGCAAGTTATTCACGAGCGTTAATCGACTTGAAAATGTGTTGAAAACTCATCTTCGGTAATCATCTCGAAGATAACTTTTAAACTGTTCGAAATTTTTAGACGCGACCTGCATGTTTTAGAAAGTACACATTCTGAACTTGAATTTGAACACAAATTTTGTATTCTTTCAACGGAAATCAAGAGAGTTATTGTCGTTTGAAAGTGTCTCACCGTGTTACCCGTAATACGAATTAAAATTTTGTGTCGATGGGAGGGAGTAAAAATGGAAGTTTAACATTTCATCCACGAATTTGGCTTGGAAATTTTATTCTTATATCTCGGGATCAATCATCTCGAAATGATGTTTTGGGTAAAAAATACTTTGGTAGCAAGTTATTCACGAGCGTTAATCGACTTGAAAATGTGATGAAAACTCATCTTCAGTAATTGTCTTGAAGATAACTTTTGAATTGTTTGGAATTTTTAGACGTGGCCTGCATGTTTTAGAAAGTACACACTCTGAGCTTGAATTTCGACACAAATTTTGTATTCTTATTGTGGAAATCAAGAGAGTTATTGTCGTTTCAAAATGCCTGACCGTGTTACCCGGAATACAGATTCCAATTATGTGCCGATAGGAGGGAGTAAAAATAGAAGTTAAACGTGTCATCCACGAATTTGGCTTGGAAATATTTTTCTTATATCGCGGGATCAATCATCTCAAAATGAAGTTTTGGGTGAAAAATATTACGGTTCCAAGTTATTCACGAACGTTAATCGACTTGAAAATGTGTTGAAAACTCATCTTCGGCAATTGTCTCAAAGATAACTTTTGAACTGTTTGGAATTTTTAGACGCGGCCTGCATGTTTCTAAAAGTACACATTCTGAGCTTGAATTTGAATACAAATTTTGTATTTTTTCAATGGAAATCAAGAGAGTTATTGTCGTTTGAAAGTGTCTCGCCGTGTTACCCGCAATGCGGATTCCAATTATGTGCCGATAGGAGGGAGTGAAAATGGAAGTTAAACGTTTCATCCACGAATTTGGCTTGGAAATATTTTTCTTATATCGCGGGATCAATCATCTTGAAATTAAATTTTGGGTAGATAATACTTTGGTTGCAAGTTATTCACGAGCGTTAATCGACTTGAAAATGTGTTGAAAACTCATCTTCGATAATCGTCTCGAAAATAACTTTTGAATTGTTTGGAATTTTTAGACGCGGCCTTCATGTTTTAGAAAGTACACATTCTGAGCTTGAATTTGAACACAAATTTTATATTCTTTCAATGGAAATCAGGAGAGTTATTGTCCTTTGAAAGTGTCTCACCGTGTTACCCAAAATACGGATTCCAATTAAATGCTGATAGGAGGGAGAAAAGATGGTAGTTAAATGTTTTGCTCATGAATTTGGCTTGAAAATATTTTTCTTATATTACGGGATCAATCATCTCAAAATGAAGTTACGGGTAAAAAATACTTTGGTTGCAAGTTATTCACGCGCATTAATCGACTTCAAAATGTGTTGAAAACTCATCTTCGGTACTCGTCTCGAAGATAACTTTTGAACTGTATGGAATTTTTAGACGCGGCCGGCATGTTTTAGAAAGTGCACATTCTGAGCTTGAATTTGAACACAAATTTTATAATCTTTCAATGGAAATCAAGAGAGTTATTGTCGTTTGAAAGTGTCTCACCGTGTTACCCGAAATACGGATTCCAATTATGTGCCGATAGGAGGGAGTAAAAATGGAAGTTAAACGTTTCAACCACAAATTTGGCTTGGAAATATTTTTCTTATATCGTGGGATCAATCATCTCAAAATGAAGTTTTGGGTAAAAACTACTTCGGTTGCAAGTTATTCACGAGCGTTAATCAACTTGAAAATGTGTTGAAAACTCATCTTCGGTAATCATCTCGAAGATAACCTCTGAGTTGTTCGGAATTTTTCGACACGGCCTGCGTGTTTTAGGAAGCACACATCTTGATCTTCAATTTAAACACAAATTTTATATTCTTTCAATGCAAATCAAGAGAGTTATTGTCGTTTGAAAGTGCCTTACTGTGTTACCCGAAATACAAATTAAAATTTTGTGTCAATGGGAGGGAGTAAAAATGGAAGTTAAACGTTTCATCCATGAATTTGGCTTGGAAATTTTATTCTTATATCTCGGGATCCATCATCTCGAAATGATGTTTTGGGTAAAAAATACTTTGGTAGCAAGTTATTCACGAGCGTTAATCGACTTGAAAATGTGTTGAAAACTCATCATCGTTAATCGTCTCGAAAATAACTTTTGAATTGTTTGGAATTTTTAGACGCGGCCTGCATGTTTTAGAAAGTACACATTCTGAGCTTGAATTTGAACACAAATTTTATATTCTTTCAATGGAAATCAAGAGAGCTATTGTCGTTTCAAAATGCCTGACCGTGTTACCCGGAATACCGATTCCAATTATGTGCCGATAGGAGGGAGCAATAATGAAAGTTAAACGTTTCATCCACGAATTTCGCTTGGAAATATTTTTCTTATATTGCGGAGACAATCATCTAATAATGAAGTTAAGGGTAAAAAATACTTTGGTTGCAAGTTATTCACGAACGTTAATCGATTTGAAAATGTGTTGAAAACTCATCTTCGGTAACCGTTTCTAAGATAACTTTTGAATGGTTAGGAATTTTTAGACGCGGCCCACATGTTTTAGAAAGTATACATTCTGAGCTTGAATTTGAACCCAAATTTTGTATTCTTTTTTGTGGAAATCTAGAGAGTTATTGTCATTTCAAAATGTCTGATCGTGTTACCCGAAATACGGATTCCAATTATGTGCCGATAGGAGGGAGTAAAAATGGAAGTTAAACATTTCAACCACGAATTTGGCTTGGACTTATTTTTCTTATATCTTGGGGTCAATCATCTCAAAATGAAGTTTTGGGTAAAAAAATACTTCAGTTGCAAGTTATTCACGAGCGTTAATCGATTTGAAAATCTGTTGAAAACTCATCCTCGGTAATCGTTTCTAAGATAACTCTTGAATGGTTAGGAATTTTTAGCCGCGACCCGCACGTTTTAGAAAGTATACATTTTGAGGTTGAATTTGAACACAAATTCTGTATTCTTTTTGTGGAAATCTAGAGAGCTATTGTCATTACAAAATGTCTGACCGTGTTACCCGAAATATGGATTCCAATTATGTGCCGATAGGAGGGAATAAAAATGGAAGTTAAACGTTTCAACCACGAATTTGGCTCGGACTTATTTTTCTTATATCGCTGGATCAATCATCTCAAAATGAAGTTTTGGGTAAAAAATACTTTGGTTGCAAGTTATTCACGAGCGTTAATCGACTTGAAAATGCGTTGAAAACTCATCTTCGGTTATTGTTTCGAAGATAACTTTTGAACTGTTCGGAATTTTTAGACGCGGCCTGCATGTTATAGAGAGTACACATTCTGATCATGAATTTGAACACAAATTTTGTATTCTTTCAATGGAAATGAAGAGAGTTATTGTCATTTGAAAGTGCCTTATTGTGTTACCCGAAATACGGATTCCAATTATGTGCCGGTAGGAGGGAGTAAAAATGGAAGTTAAACATTTCATCCACGAATTAGGCTTGGAAATATTTTTCTTATATCGCCGGATCAATCATCTCAAAATGAAGTTTTGGGTAAAAAATACTTCGGTTGCAAGTTATTCACGAGCGTTAATCGACTTGAAAATGTGTTGAAAACTCATCTTCGGTAATCGTCTCGAAGATAACTTTTGAACTGCTTGGAATTTTTAGACGCGGCCTGCATGTATTAGAAAGTACACATTCTGAGCTTGAATTTGAACAGAAATTTTGTATTCTTTCAGTGGAAATCAAGAGAGTTATTGTCGTTTGAAAGTGTCTCACCGTGTTACCCGAAATACGAATTAAAATTATGTGCCAATAGGACGGAGTAAAAATGGTAGTTAAACATTTCATCCACGAATTTGGCTTGGAAATATTTTTCTTATATCGCAGGATCAATCTTCTCAAAATGAAGTTTGCGAAAAAAATACTTTGGTTGCAAGTTATTCACGAGCGTTAATCGACGGGAAAATTTGTTGAAAACTCATCTTCGGTAATCGTCTCGAAGATAACTTTTGAACTGCTTGGAATTTTTAGACAGGGCCTGCATGTTTTGGAAAGTATACATTCTAAGCTTGAATTTGAACACAAAGTTTGTATTCTTTCAATGGAAATCAGGAGCGTTATTGTCGTTTGAAAGTGTCTCACCGTGTTACCCGAAATACGGATTCCAAGTATTTGCCGATAAGAGGTAGTAAAAGTGGTAGTTAAGCGTTTTGCTCACGAATTTGGCTTGGAAATATTTTTCTTATAATGCGGGATCAATCATTTGAAATGAAGTTAAGGGTGAAAATACATTGGTTGCAAGTTATTAGCGAGCGTTAATCGATTTGAAAATGTGTTGAAAACTCATCTTCGGTAACCGTGTCTAAGATAACTCTTGAACGGTTCGGAATTTTTAGACACAGACCGCATGTTTTAGAAAGTATACATTCTCAGCTTGAATTTGAACACAAATTTTCTATTTTTTTTTTCTTGTGGAAATCTAGAGAGTTATTGTCATTTCAAAACGTCTGATCGTGTTACCCGAAATACGGATTCCAATAATGTGTCGATAGGAGGGAGTAAAAATGGAAGTTAAACGTTTCAACCACGAATTTGGCTTGGAAATATTTTTCTTACATCGCGGGATCAATCATCTCGAAATGAAGTTTTGGGTAAAAAATACTTCGTTTGCAAGTTATTCACGAGCGTTATTCGCCTTGAAAATGTGTTGAAAACTCATCTTCGGTAATCGTCTCGAAGATAACTTTTGAACTGTTCAGAATTTTTAGACACGGCCTGCATGTTTTAGAAAGCACACATTCTGATCTTGAATTTGAACACAAATTTTATATTCTCTCAATGGAAATCAAGAGAGTTATTGTCGTCTGAAATTGCCTTACCGTGTAACCAGAAATACGGATTCCAATTATGTGTCGATAAGAGGGAGTAAAAATGAAAGTTAAACGTTTCATCCACGAATTTGGCTTGGAAATATTTTTCTTATATCGCGGGATCAATCATGTCGAAATGAAATTTTGGGTAAAAAATACATCGGCTGCAAGTTATACATAAGCGTTAATCGACTTGAAAATGTGTTGAAAACTCATCTTCGGTAATCGTCTCGGAGATAACTTTTGAACTGTTTGGAATTTTTACACGCGGCCCGCATGTTTTAGAAAGCGCACATTTTGATCTCGAATTTGAACACAAATTTTGTATTCTTTCAATAGAAATCAAAAGAGTTATTGTTGTTTGAAAGTGCCTTACCGTGTTACCCGAAATACGGATTACAATTATGTGCCGATAGGAGGGAGTAAAAATGGAAGTTAAACGTTTCATCCACGAATTTGGCTTGGAAATATTTTTCTTATATCGCGGGATCAATCATCTCGAAATGATGTTTTGGGTAAAAAATACATTAGTTGCATGTTATTCACGAGTGTTGATCGACATGAAATTGTTTTGAAAACTCATCTTCGGTAATCGTCTTGAAGATAACTTTTGAACTGCTTGTAATTTTTAGACACGGCCTGCACGTTTTAGAAAGTACGCATTCTAAGCTTGAATTTGAACACAAATTTTGTATTCTTTTAATGGAAATCAAGAGAGTTATTTTCGTTTGAAAGTGTCTCACCGTGTTACCTGAAATTCGGATTCCAATTATTTGCCGATAGGAGGTAGTAAAAATGGTAGTTAAACGTTTCGCTCACGAATTTTGCTTGGAAATATTTTTCTTATAATGCGGGACCAATCATCTGGAAATGAAGTTAAGGGTAAAAAATACATTGGTTGCAAGTTATTCACGAGCGTTAATCGATTTGAAAATGTGTTGAAAACTCATCTTCAGTAACTGATTCAGACATAACTCTTGAACGGTTAGGAATTTTTAGACGCGGCCCACATCTTTTAGAAAGTATAGAATCTCAGCTTGAATTTGAACACAAATTTTGTATTCTTTTTGAGGAAATCTAGAGAGTTATTGTCATTTTAAAATGTCTGACTGTGTTACCCGAAATACAGATACCAATTATGTGCCGATAGGTGGGAGTAAAAATGGAAGTTAAACGTTTCAACCACGAATTTGGCTTGCAAATATTTTTCTTATATTGCGGAATCAATCATCTCAAAATGAAGTTTTGGGTAAAAAATACTTCGGTTGTAAGTAATTCACGAGTGTTACTCGACTTGAAAATGTGTTGAAATCTCATCTTCGATAATCGTCTCGAAGATAACTTTTGAACTGTTCAGAATTTTTAGACACGGCCTGCATGTTTTAGAAAGCACACATTCTGATCTTGAATTTGAACACAAATTTTGTATTCTTTGAATGGAAATCAAGATAGTTATTGTCGTTTGAAATTGCCTTACCATTTTACCCGAAATACGGATTCCAATTATGTGCCGATAGGAGGGAGTAAAAATGGAAGTTAAACGTTTCATCCACGAATTTGGCTTGGAAATATTTTTCTTATATCGTGGGATCAATCATCTTGAAATGAAATTTTGGGTAAAAAATACTTTGGCTGCAAGTTATTCATGAGCGTTAATCGACTTGAAAATGTGTTGAAATCTCATCTTCAGTAATCGTCTCGAAGATAACTTTTGAACTGCTGGGAATTTTTAGATGCGGCTTGCATGTTTTAGAAAGTACACATTCTGAGCTTGAATTTCAACACAAATTTTGAATTCTTTCAGTGGAAATCAAGAAAGTTATTGTCGTTTGAAAGTGTCTCACTGTGTTACCTGAAATACGAATTAAAATTATATGCCAATAGGAGGGAGTAAAAATGGAAGTTAAATGTTTCATCCACGTATTTGGCTTGGAAATATTTTTCTTGTATAGCGGGATCAATCATCTCAAAATGAAGTTTTGGGTAAAAAATACATCGGTTGCAAGTTATTCACGAGCGTTAATCGACTTGAAAATATGTTGAAAACTCATCTTCGGTAATCGTCTCGAAGAAAACTTTTGAACTGCTTGGAATTTTTAGATGCAGCCTGCATGTTTTCGAAAGTACACATTCTGAGCTTGAATTTGAACACAAATTTTGTATTCTTTCAATAGCAATAAAGAGAGTTATTGTTGTTTGAAAGTGTCTCACCGTGTTATCCGAAATACGGATTCCAATTATGTGCCAATAGGAGGGAGTAAAAATGGAAGTTAAACGTTTCAACCACAAATTTGGCTTGGAAATATTTTCCTTATATCGCGGGATCAATCATCTCAAAATGAAGTTTTGGATAAAAAATACTTCGGTTGCAAGTTATTCACGAGCGTTAATCGACTTGAACATGTATTGAAAACTCATCTCCGGTAATCGTCTCGAAGATAACTTTTGAACTGTTCAGAATTTTTAGACACGGCCTGCATGTTTTAGAAAGCACACATTCTGATCTTGAATTTGAACAAAAATTTTGTATTCTTTCAATGGAAATCAAGAGAGTTATTGTCGTTTGAAATTGCCATACCGTGTTACCCGAAATACGGATTCCAATTATGTGCTGATAGAGGGGAGTAAAAATGGAAGTTAAACGTTTCATCCACGAATTTTTCTTGGAAATATTTTTCTTATATCGCGGGATCAATCATCTCGAAATGAAATTTTGGGTAAAAAATACTTTGGCTGCAAGTTAGCCATGAGCGTCAATCGACTTGAAAATGTGTTGAAAACTCATCTTCGGTAATCGTCTCGGAGATAACTTTTGAACTGCTTGGAATTTTTAGACGCGGCCTGCATGCATTAGAAAGTATACATTCTAAGCTTGAATTTGAACCCAAATTTTGTATTCTTTCAATGGAAATCAAGGGAGTTATTGTCGTTTGAAAGTCTGTCACCGTGTTACCCGAAATACGAATTAAAATTATGTGCCGATAGGGGGGAGTAAAAATGGAAGTTAAACGTTTCATCCACGAATTTGGCTTGCAAATATTTTTCTTGTATAGCGGGATCAATCATCTCAAAATGAAGTTTTGGGTAAAAAATACATCGGTTGCATGTTATTCACTAGTGTTAATCGACTTGGAAATGTGTTGAAAACACATCTTCGATAATCGTCTCGAAGATAACGTTTCAACTGCTTGGAATTTTTAGACGCGGCCTGCATGTTTTCGAAAGTACACATTCTGAGCTTGAATTTGAACACAAATTTTGTATTCTTTCAATGGAAATCAAGAGAGTTATGGTTGTTTGAAAGTATCTCACTGTGTTACCCGAAGGACGGATTCCAATTATGTGCCGATAGGAGGGAGTAAAAATGGAAGTTAAACGTTTCAACCACAAATTTGGCTCGGAAATATTTTCCTTATATCGCGGGATAAATTAAGTCGAAATGAAGTTTTGGGTAAAAAATACTTTGGTAGCAAGTTATTCACCAGTGTTGATCGACATGAAAATGCGTTGAAAACTCATCTTCGGTAATCATCTCGAAGATAACTTTTGAACTGCTTGGAATTTTTAGATGTGGCCTGCATGTTTTAGAAAGTACACATTCTGAGCTTGAATTTGAACACAAATTTTTTATTCTTTCGATGGAAATCAAGAGAGTTATTGTCGTTTGAAAGTGTCTAGCCGTGTCACCCAAAATACGGATTCCGATTATTTGCCGATAGGAGGGAGTAAAAATGGTAGTTAAACATTTCGCTCACGAATTTGGCTTGGAAATATTTTTCTTATAATGCAGGATCAATCATCTCGAAATGAAGTTAAGGGTAAAAAATACTTTGGCTGCAAGTTATTCATGAGCGTTAATCGATTTGAAAATGTATTGAAAACTCATCTTCGGTGACCGTTTCTAAGATAACTCTTGAACAGTTAGGAATTTCTAGACGCGGCCCGCATGTTTTAGAAAGTATACAGTCTGAGCTTGAATTTGAACACAAATTTTATATTCTTTTTGCGGAAATCTAGAGAGTTATTGTCATTTCAAAATATTTGACCGTGTTACCTGAAATACGGATTCCAATTATGTGCCGATAGGAGGGTGTAAAAATGGAAGTTAAACGTTTCAACCATGAATTTAGCTTGGAAATATTTTTCTTATATCGCGGGATCAATCATCTCAAAATGAAGTTTTGGCTAAAAAATACGTCAGTTGCAAGCTATTCAAGAGCGTTAACTGACTTGAAAATGTGTTGAGAACTCTTCCTCGGTAATCGTCTCGAAGTTAACTTTTGAACTGTTCTAAATTTTTTGACACGGCCTGCATGTTTTAGAAAGCACTCATTTTGATCTTGAATTTGAACACAAATTTTGTATTCTTTCAATGGAAATCGAGGGAGTTATTGTCGTTTGAAAGTGCCTCATCGTGTTTCCCGAAATACGGATTCCAACTATTTGCCGATAGGAGGGAGTAAAAATGGAAGTTAAACATTTCGCTCACGAATTTGGCTTGGAAATATTTTTCTTATATCGCGGGATCAAACATCTCGAAATGAAGTTTTGGGTAAAAAATACATCAGTTGCAAGTTATTCACGAGCATTAATCGACTTTTAAATGTGTTGAAAACTCATCTTTGGTAATCGTCTCGAAGATAACTTTTGAACTGTTTGGAATTTTTAGACGTGGCTTGCATGTTTTAGAAAGTACACATTCTGAGCATGAATTTGAACACAAATTTTGCATTCTTTCTACGGAAATCAAGAGAGTTATTGTCATTTGAATGTGCCTCACCGTGTAAACGAAATACGGATTCCAATTATATGCCGATCAGAGGGAGTAAAAATGCTAGTTAAACGATTCGGTCACGAATTTGGCTTGGAAATATTTTTCTTATAATGCAGGATCAATCATCTTGAAATGAAGTAAAGGGCAAAAAATACTTTGTTTGCAACGTACTCACGAGCATTAATCGAGTTGAAAATGTGTTGAAAACTCATCTTCTGTAATCGTCTAGGAGATAACTTTTGAATTGCTTTGAATTTTTGGACGCGGCCTGCATGTTTTGGAAAGTACACATTCTGAGCTTGAATTTGAACACAAACTTTGTATTCTTTCAATGGAAATCAAGAGAGTTATTGTCGTTTGAAAGTGTCTCACCATGTTACTCGAAATACGGATTCCAATTATGTGCCGATAGGAGGGAGTAAGAAGGGAAGTTAAAGGTTTCAACCACAAATTTGGTTTGGAAATATTTTTCTTATATCGCGGGATCAATCATCTCAAAATGAAGTTTTCGGTAAAAAATTCTTCGGTTGCAAGCTATTTACGAGCGTTAATCGACTTGAAAATGTGTTGAAAACTCATCTTCGGTAATCGTCTCGAAGATAACTTTTGAACTATTCGAAATTTTTGGACGCGGCCTTCATGTTTTAGAAAGTACACATTCTAATCTTGAATTTGAACACAAATTTTATATTCTTTCAATGGAAATCAAGAGAGTTATTGTCATTTGAAAGTGCCTTACCGTGTTACCCGAAAGACGGATTCCAATTACATGCCGATAGAAGGGAGTAAAAATGGAAGTTAGATGTTTCATGCACAAATTTGGCTTGGAAAGATTTTTCTTATGTTGCGGGATCAACCATCTCAAAATGAAGTTAAGGGTACAAAATACTTTGGTTGGAAGTTATTCACGAGCGTTAATCGATTTGAAAATGTGTTGAAATCTCATCTTCGGTAATCGTCTCAGAGAAAACTTTTAATCTGTTTGGAATTTTTAGATGCAGCCTGCATGTTTTAGAAAGTACACATTCTAAGCTTGAATTTGAACGCAAATTTTGTATTCTTTTTGTGGAAATCAAGAGAGTTTTTGTCGTTTCAAAATGTCTGACCATGTTACCCGAAATACGGATTCCAATTATGTGTCGATAGAAGGGAGTAAAAATAGAAGTTAAACATTTCGTCCAAGAATTTGGCATGGAAATATTTTTCTTATATCGCGGGATCAATCATCTCGAAATGAAGTTTTGGGTAAAAAATACTTTGGTTGCAAGTTATTCACGAGCGTTAATAGATTTTAAAATGTGTCGAAAACTCATCTTCGGTAATCGTCTCAGAGATAACTTTTGAACAGTTTGGAATTGTTAGATGCGGCCTACATGTTTTAGAAAGTAAACATTCCGAGCTTGAATTTGAACACAAATTTTGTATTCTTTTCATGGAAATCAAGAGAGTTTTTGTCGTTTCAAAATGTCTGACCGTGTTACCCGAAATACGGATTCCAATTTTGTGCCAATAGAAGGGAGTAAAAATGGAAGTTGAACGTTTCATCCACGAATTTGGCTTCGAAATATTTTTCTTATATCATGGGATCAATTATCTCGAAATGAAGTTTTGGGTAAAAAATACTTTGGTTGCAAGTTATTCACGAGCGTTAATCGAATTGAAAATGTGTTGAAAACTCATCTTCGGTAATTCTCTCGAAGATAACTTTTGAACTGTTTGGAATTTTTAGACGCGGCCTGCATGTTTTAGAAAGTGCACATTCTGGCCTTGAATTTGAACACAAATTTTGTGTTCTTTCAATGGAAATCAAGAGAGTTATTGTCGTTTGAAAGTGTCTCACCGTGTTACCCGAAATACGGATTCCAATTTTGTGCCGATAGGAGGGAGTAAAAAAGGAAGTTAAACATTTCGCTCACGAATTTGGCTTGGAAATATTTTTCCTGTACTGCGGGATCAATCATCTCGAAATGAAGTTAAGGGTAAAAAATACTTTGGTTGCAAGTTATTCACGAGCGTTAATCGATTTGAAAATGTGACGAAATCTCATCTTCGATAACCGTTCTGAAGATTACTTTTGAACGGATAGGAATTTTTAGACGTGGCCCACAACTTTTAGAAAGTATACAATCTGAGCTTGAATTTGAACACAAATTTTGTCGTTTAAAAATGTCTCACCGTGTTGCCCGAAAAATGGATTCCTATTATGTGCCGATACGAGGGAGTAAAAATGGATGTTAAACGTTTGGCTCACGAATTAGGCTGGGAAATATTTTTCTTATATCATGGGATCAATCACCTCGAAATAAATTTTTGGGTAAAAAATACTGTGGTTGCAAGTTATTCAGGAGCGTTAATCGACTTGAAAATGTGTTGAAAACTCGTCTTCAATAATCGTCTCGGAGATAACTTTTGAAATGTTTGGAATTTTTAGATGCGGCCTGAAAGTTTTAGAAAGTACACATTCTGAGCTTGAATTTAAACACAAATTTTGAATTCTCTTTGTGGAAATCCAGAGAGTTTTTGTCATTTCAAAATGTCTGACCGTGTTACCCGAAATACGGATTCCAATTATATGTCGATATGAGGGAGTAAAAATGGAAGTTAAACGTTTCGCTCATGAATTTGGCTTGGAAATATTTTTCTTATATTGCGGGATCAATCATCTCGAAATGAAGTTAATGGTAAAAAATACTTTGGTTGCAAGTTATTCATGAGCGTTAATCGAATTGAAAATGTGTTGAAAACTCATCTTCAGGAATCGTCTCGAAGATAACTTTTGAACTATTTGCAATATTTAGACGCGGCCTGCATGTTTTAGAAAGTACACATTCTGAGCTTGAATTTGAACACAAATTTTGTATGCTTTCTATGGAAATCAAGAAAGTTACTGTCGTTTGAAAGTGTCTCACCGTGTTACCCGAAATATGGATTCCAATTATGTGCCGATAGGAGGGAGTAAAAATGTAAGTTAAACGTTTCGCTCACGAATTTGGCTGGGAAATATTTTTCTTATATTGCGGGATCAATCATCTCGAAATGAAGTTAATGGTAAAGCATACTTTGGTTGCAAGTTATTCACGAGTGTTAATCGAATTGAAAATGTGTTGAGAACTCATCTTCGGTAATCGTCTCGCAGATAACATTTGAACTGTTCGGAATTTTTAGACGCGGCCTGCATGTTTTAGAAAGTACACATTCTGGGCTTGAATTTGAACACAAATATTGTATTCTTCCACTGGAAATCAAGAGAGTTATTGTCGTTTGAAAGTGTCTTAACGTGTTACCCGAAATACGGATTCCAATTATGTGTCAATAGGAGGGAGTAAAAATGGAAGTTAAACGTTTCGCTCACAAATTTGGCTTGGAAATATTTTTCTAATATTGAGGGATCAATCATCTCAAAATGAAGTTAATGGTAAAAAATACTTTGGTTGCAAGTTATTCACGAGCGTTAATCGAATTGAAATTGTGTTGAAAATTCAACTTTGGTAATCGTCTCGAAGATAACTGTTGAACTATTTGAAGTTTTTAGATGCGGCCTACATGTTTTAGAAAGTACGCATTCTGAGCTTGAATTTGAACTCAAATTTTGTATTCTTTCTATGGAAATGAAGAGAGTTATTGTCATTTGAAAGTGTCTCACCGTGTTACCCGATATACGGATTCCAATTATGTGCCGATAGGAGGTAGTAAAAATGGAAGTTAAACGTTTCGCTCACGAATTTGGCCTGTAAATATTTTTCTTATATTGAGGGATCAATCATCTCGAAATGAAGTTAATGGTAAAAAATACATTGGTTGCAAGTTATTCACGAGCGTTAATTGAATTGAAAATGTGTTGAAAACTCATCTACGGTAATCGTCTCGGAAATAACTTTTGAACAGTTTGGAATTTTTAGACGCGGCAAGCATGTTTTAGAAAGTACACATTCTGATCTTGAATTTGAACGCAAATTTTATATTCTTTCAATGGAAATCAAGAGAGTTATTGTCGTTTGAAAATGTCTCACCGTGTTACCCGAAATGCGGATTCCAATTATATGCCGATAGGAGTGAGTAAAAATGTAAGTTAAACATTTCATCCACGAATTTGACTTGGAAATATTATTCTTATATCGCGGGACCAATCATCTCGAAATGAAGTTTTGGGTAAAAAATACTTTGGTTGGAAGTTACTCACGAGTGTTATTTGACTTAAAAATGTGTTGAAAACTCCTCTTCGGTAATTGTCTCGAAGATAACTTTTGAACGGTTTGGCATTTTTTCGACGCGGCCTAAAATTTTAGAAAGTACACATTTTGAACTGGAATTTGAACACAAATTTTGTATTCTTTTTGTGGAAATCAAGAGAGTTAGTGTTGTTTGAAAATGTCTCACCGCGTTACCCGAAATATGGATTCCAATTATGTGCCGATAGGAGGGAGTAAAAATGGAAGTTAAACGTTTCATCCACGAATTTCGCTTGGAAATATTTTTCTTATATCGCGGGATCAATCATCTCGAAATGAAGTTTTGGGTAAAAAATACTCTGGTTGCAAGTTATTCATGAGCG
Source organism: Quercus variabilis (assembly GCA_030445155.1). NCBI lineage: Eukaryota > Viridiplantae > Streptophyta > Magnoliopsida > Fagales > Fagaceae > Quercus > Quercus variabilis. Next base: position 7,310,521 of record CP129445.1, on the reverse strand, counting down.
TTATTCGACTTGAAAATGTGTTGAAAACTCATCTTCAGTAATTGTCTTGAAGATAGCTTTTGAACGGTTTGGAATTTTTTCTACTCGGCCTACAAATTTAAGAAAGTACACATTTTGAGCTTGAATTTGAACACAAATTTTGTATTCTTTTTGTGGAAATCGAGAGAGTCATTGTCATTTCAAAATGTCTAACAGTGTTACCCGAAATACGGATTCCAATTATGTGCCAATAGGAGGAATAAAAATTAAAGATAAACGTTTAATCCACGAATTTGGCTTGGAAATATTTTTCTTCTATCGCGGGATCAATCATCTCGAAATGAAGTTTTAGGTAAAAAATACTTTGGTTGCATGTTATTCACGAGCGTTAATCGACTTGAAAATGTTTTGAAAACTCATCTAAGATAATCGTCTCGAAGATAACTTTTGAACGGTTTCGAATTTTTAGACGCGGCCTCCAAGTTTTCGAAAGTACACATTTTGAGCTTGAATTTGAACACAAATTTTGTACTCTTTTTGTGGAAATCAAGAGAGTAATTGTCGTTTGAAAATGTCTCACCGTGTTACCCGATATACAGATTCAAATTATGTGCCGATAGGAGGGAGTAAAAATGGAAGTTAAACATTTAATCCATGAATTTGGCTTGGAAATATTTTTCTTATATCGTGGGATCAATCATCTCCAAATGAAGTTTTCGGTAAAAAATACTTTGGTTGCAAGTTATTCACGAGCGTTATTCCACTTAAAAATGTGTTTAAAACTCATCTTCGATAATTGTCTCGAGATAACCTTTGAATGGTTTGGAATTTTTACGACGCGACATAGAAGTTTTAGAAAGTACGCATTTTGAGCTTGAATTTGAACACAGATTTTGTATTCTTTTTGTGTAAATCAAAAGAGTTATTGTCGTTTCAAAATGTCTAACTGTGTTACCCATAATACGGATTCCAATTATGTGCCGATAGGAGGAATAAAAATGGAAGTTAAACGTTTCGTCAACGAATTTGGCTACGAAATGTTTTCCTTATATCACGGGATCAATCATCTCCAAATGAAGCTTTCGGTAAAAAATACTTTGGTTGCAAGTTATTCACGAGCGTTATTCGACTTGAAAATTTGTTGAAAACTCATCTTCGGTAATTGTCTCGAAGATAACCTTTGAACAGTTTGGAATTTTTACGACGCGGCCTACAAGTTTTAGAAAGTACACATTCTGAGCTTGAATTTGAACACAAACTTTGCATTCTTTTTGTGGAAATCAAGAGAGTTAGTGTCGTTTGAAAATGTCTCACCGTGTTACACGAAATACAGATTCCAATTATGTGCCGATAGGAGGGAGTAAAAATGGAAGTTAAATGTTTCATCCACGAATTTGGCTTGGAAATATTTTTCTTGTATCGCGGGATCAATCATCTCGAAATGAAGTTTTGGGTAAAAAATACTTTGGTTGCGAGTTATTCATGAGCGTTATTCGACTTGAAAATGTGTTGAAAACTCATCTTCGGTAATTGTCTCAAAGATAACTTTTGAACGGTTTGGAATTTTTACGACGCGGCCTACAAATTTTAGAAAGTACACATTCTGAGCTTGACTTTGAACACAAACTTTGCATTCTTTTTGTGGAAATCAAGAGAGTTAGTGTAGTTTGAAAATGTCTCACCGTGTTACCCGAAATACGGATTCCAATTATGTGCCGATAGGGTGGAGTAAAAATGGAAGTTAAATGTTTCATCCACGAATTTGGCTTGGAAATATTTTTCTTATATCGCGGGACCAATCATCTCGTAATGAAGTTTTGGGTAAAAAATATTTTGGTTGCAAGTTATTCACAAGCGTTAATCGAATTGACAATGTGTTGAAAACTCAACTTCTGTAATCGTATCGAAGATACCTTTGTAACGGTTTGGAATTTTTAGACGTGGCCTTCAAGTTTTAGAAAGTACACTTTCGGAGCTTGAATTTGACCACAAATTTTGTGTACTTTTTGTGGAAATCAAGAGAGTTATTGTCGTTTGAAAATGTCTCACTGTGTTACCCGAAATACGGATTCCAATTATATGCCGGTAGGAGTGAGTAAAATGGAAGTTAAACGTTTCATCCACGAATTTGGCTTGGAAATATTTTTCTCATATCGCGGGATCAATCATCTCAAAATGAAGTTTTCGGTAAAAAATACTTTGGTTGCAAGCTATTCGCGAGCGTTATTCGACTTGAAAATATGTTGAAAACTCATCTTCGGTAATTGTTTCGAAGATAACTTTTGAACGGTTTGGAATTTTTACGACGTGGCCTACAAATTTTAGAAAGTACACATTTTGAGCTTGAATTTGAACACAGATTTTGTATTCTTTTTGAGGAAATCAAGAGAGCTATTGTCGTTTGAATATGTTTCACCGTGTTACACGAAATATGGATTCCAATTATGTGCCGATAAGAGGGAGTAAAAATGGAAGTTAAACGTTTCATCCACGAATTTTGCTTGGAAATATTTTTTTTATATCGCGGGACCAATCATCTCGAAATGAAGTTTTAGGTAAAAAATAGTTTGGTTGCAAGTTATTCCCGAGCGTTAATCAACTTGAAAATGTGTTGAAAACTCATCTTTGGTAATCGTCTTGAAGATAACTTTGGAACGGTTTGCAATTTTTAGATGCGGCCTTCAAGTTTTAGAAAGTACATATTCTGAGCTTGAATTTGAACACAAATTTTGTATTCTTTTTGTGGAAATCAAGAGAGTTATTGTCGTTTGAAAATGTCTCAACGTGTTACCCGAAATACGGATTCCAATTATATGCCGATAGGAGTGAGTAAAAATGTATGCTAAACGTTTCATTCACAAATTTGGCTTGGAAATATTTTTCTTATATCGCGGGATCAATCATCTCGAAATGAAGTTTTGGGTAAAAAATACTTTGGTTGCAAGTTATTCACAAGCGTTATTCGACTTGAAAATGTGTTGAAAACTCATCTTCGGTAATTGTCTCGAAGATAACTTTTGAACGGTTCGGAATTTTTTCGACGGGCCTTCAAATTTAAGAAAGTACACATTTTGAGCTTGAATTTCAACACAAATTTTGTATTCTTTTTGTGGAAATCAAGAGAGTTATTGTCATTTCAAAATGTCTAACTGTGTTACCCGAATTACGGATTCCAATTATGTGCCAATAGGAGGAATAAAAATGGAAGTTAAACGTTTCGTCCACGAATTTGGCTAGGAAATATTTTTCTTCTATCGCGGGATCAATCATCTCGAAATGAAGTTTTGGGTAAAAAATACTTTGGTTGCATGTTATTCACGAGCGTTAATCGACTTGAAAATGTGTTGAAAACTCATCTTTGGTAATCGTCTCGAAGATAACTTTTGAACGGTTTGGAATTTTTAGATGCGGCCTGCAAGTTTTAGAAAGTACACATTCTGAGCTTGAATTTGAACACAAATTTTGTATTCTTTTTGTGGAAATCAAGAGAGTTATTGTCGTTTGAAAATGTCTCAACGTGTTACCCGAAATACGGATTCCAATTATATGCCGATAGGAGTGAGTAAAAATGTATGCTAAACGTTTCATCCACAAATTTTGCTTGGAAATATTTTTCTTATATCGCGGGAACAATCATCTCGAAATGAAGTTTTGGGTAAAAAATACTTTGGTTGCAGGTTATTCACAAGCATTATTCGACTTGAAAATGTGTTGAAAACTCATCTTCGGTAATTGTCTCGAAGATAACTTTTGAACGGTTTCAAATTTTTAGACGCGGCCCACAAGTTTTCGAAAGTACACATTTTGAGCTTGACTTTGAACACAAGTTTTGTATTCTTTTGGTGGAAATCAAGAGAGTAATTGTCGTTTGAAAATGTCTCACCGTGTTACCCGAAATACGGATTCAAATTATGGGCCGATAGGAGTGAGTAAAAATAGAAGTTAAATGTTTCATCCACGAATTTGGCTTGGAAATATTTTTCTTATATCGCGGGACCAATCATCTCGAAATGAAGTTTTGGGTAAAAAATACTTTGGTTGCAAGTTATTCATGAGCGTTATTCGACTTGGAAATGTGTTGAAAACTCATCTTCGGTTATTGTCTCGAAGATAACTTTTGAACGGTTTGGACTTTTTTCGACGCGGCCTACAAATTTTAGAAAGTACACATTTTGAGCTTGAATTTGAACACAAATTTTGTATTCTTTTTGTGGAAATCAAGAGAATTATTGTCGTTTCAAAATGTCTGACCGTGTTACCCGAAATACGGATTCCAATAATGTTCCGATAGGAGGAATAAAAATGGAAGTTAAACGTTTCGTCCACGAATTTGGCTAGGAAATATTTTTCTTCTATCGCGGGATCAATTATCTCGAAATGAAGTTTTGGGTAAAAAATACTTTGGTTGCAAGTTATTCACGAGCGTTAATCGACTTAAAAATGTGTTGAAAACTCATCTTCGGTAATCGTCTCGAAGATAACTTTGGAACGGTTTGGAATTTTTAGACGCGGCCTACAACTTTTGGAAAGTACACATTTGGAGCTTGAATTTGAACACAAATTTTGTACTCTTTTTGTGGAAATCAAGAGAGATATTGTCGTTTCAAAATGTCTGACCATGTCACCCGAAATACGGATTCCAATTATGTGCCGATAGGAGGAATAAAAATGGAAGTTAAACGTTTCGTCAACAAATTTGGCTTGGAAATATTTTTCTTATATCGCGTGACCAATCATCTCGAAATGAAGTTTTCGGTAAAAAATACTTTGGTTGCAAGTTATTCACGAGCGTTAATCGACTTGAAAATGTGTTGAAAACTCATCTTCAGTAATCGTCTCGAAGATACCTTTGGAATGGTTAGGAATTTTTAGACGCGGCCTTCAAGTTTTAGAAACTACACATTCTGAGCTTGAATTTGAACCCAAATTTTGTATTCTTTTTGTGGAAATCAAGAGAGTTATTTTCGTTCGAAAATGTCTCACCGTGTTACCCGAAATACGGATTCCAATTATGTTCCGATAGGAGTAAGTAAAAATGGAAGTTAAACGTTTCACCCACGAATTTGGGTTGGAAATATTTTTCTTATATCGCGGGATCAATCTTCTCGAAATGAAGTTTTCGGTAAAAAATACTTTGGTTGCCAGTTATTCGTGAGCGTCAATCGACATGAAAATGTGTTGAAAAGTCATCCTCGGTAATCTTCTCAAAGATAACTTTGGAACGGTTTGGAATTTTTAGACGCGGCCTTCAAGTTTTAGAAAGTACACATTCTGAGCTTGAATTTGAAAACAAAGTTTGAATTCTTTTTGTGGAAATCAAGAGAGTTAGTGTCGTTTGAAAATGTCTCACCGTGTTACCCGAAATACGGATTCCTATTATGTGCCGATAGGAGGAATAAAAACTGAAGTTAAACATTTCGTCCACGAATTTGGCTTGGAAATATTTTTCTTATATCGCGGGACCAGTCATCCAAAATTGAAGTTTTGGGAAAAAAAGGACTTTGGTTGCAAGTTATTCACGAGCGTTAATCGACTTGAAAATGTGTTGAAAACTTATCTTCGGTAATCGTCTCGAAGATAACTTTGGAATGGTTTGGAATTTTTAGACGCTGCCTTCAAGTTTTAGAAAGTGCACATTCAGAGCTTGAATTTTGAACACAAATTTTGTACTCTTTTTGTGGAAATCAAGAGAGATATTATCGTTTCAAAATGTCTGACCATGTTACCCGAAATACGGATTCCAATTATGTGCCGATAGGTGGAATAAAAATGGAAGTTAAACGTTTTCTCCACGAATTTGGCTATGAAATATTTTTCTTATATCACGGGATCAATCATCTCGAAATGAAGTTTTGGGTAAAAAATATTTTGGTTACAAGTTATTCACGAGCATTAATCGACATAAAAATGTGTTGAAAACTCATCTTCGTTAATTGTCTCGAAGATAACTTTTGAAGGGTTTGGAATTTTTTCGACGCGGCCTACAAATTTTGGAAAGTACACATTTTGAGCTCGAATTTTAACACAACTTTTGTATTCTTTTTCTGGAAATCAAGAGAGTTATTGTCGATTGAAATGTCTGACCTTGTAACCCGAAATATAGATTCCAATTATGTGCTAATAGGAGGAATAAAAATGGAAGTTAAACATTTCATCCACGAATTTGGCTAGGAAATATTTTTCTTATTTCGCGGGACCAATCATCTCGAAATGAAGTTTGGGGTAAAAAATACTTTGGTTGCAAGTTATTCACGAGCGTTAATCGACATGAAAATCTGTTGAAAACTCATCCTCGGTAATCGCCTCGAGGATAACTTTGGAACGGTTTGGAATTTTTAGACGTGGCCTTCGAGTTTTAGAAAGTGCACATTCTGAGCTTGAATTTGAACACAAATTTTGTACTCTTTTTGTGGAAATCAAGAGAGATATTGTCGTTTCAAAATGTCTGACCATGTTACCCGAAATACGGATTCCAATTATGTGCTGATAGGTGGAATAAAAATGGAAGTTAAACATTTTGTCCACGAATTTGGCTAGGAAATATTTTTCTTATATCGCGGGATCAATCATCTCGAAATGAAGTTTTGGATAAAAAATACTTTGGTTGCAAGTTATTCACGAGTGTTAATCAACTTGACAATGTGTTGAAAACTCAACTTCGGTAATCGTATCGAAGATACCTTTGTAACGGTTTGGAATTTTTAGACGCGGCCTCCAAGTTTTAGAAAGTACACATTTTGAGCTTGAATTTGAACACAAATTTTGTACTCCTTTTGTGGAAATCAAGAGAGTTATTGTCGTTTGAAAATATCTGACCGTGTTACCCGAAATACGGATTCCAATTATGTGCTGATAGAAGGAATAAAAATGGAACTTAAACGTTTCATCCACTAATTTGGCTAGGAAATATTTTTCTTATATCGCGGGATCAATCATCTGGAAATGAAGTTTTGGGTAAAATATACTTTGGTTGGATGTTATTCATGAGCGTTATTCGACTTGAAAATGTGTTGAAAAGTCATCTTCGGTAATCGTCTTGAAGATAACTTTGGAACGGTTTGGAATTTTAAGACGCGAACTTCAACTTTTAGAAAGTACACATTCTGTGCTTCAGTTTGAACACAAATTTTGTTTCCTTTTTGTTGAAATCAAGAGAGTTAGTGTCGTTTGACAATGTCTCACCGTGTTACCCGAAATACGGATTCCAATTATGTGCCGATAGGAGGGAGTAAAAATGGAAGTTAAACGTTTCCTCCACGAATTCGGCTTGGAAATATTTTTCCTATATCGCGGGATCAATCATCTCAAAATGAAGTTTTGGTTAAAAAATACTTTGGTTGCAAGTTATTCACGAGCGTTAATCGACATGAAAATGTGTTGAAAACTCATCTTCGGCAATCGTCTCGTAAATAACTTTTGAACGGTTTGGAATTTTTAGATGCGGCCTACAAGTTTTAGAAAGTACACATTTTGAGCTTAAATTTGAAAACAAATTTCGTACTCTTTTTGTGGAAATCAAGAGAGATATTGTCGTTTCAAAATGTCTAACCATGTTACCCGAAATACGGATTCCAATTTTCTACCAATAGGAGGAGTAAAAATGGAAGTTAAACGTTTCATCCACGAATTTGGCTTGGAAATATTTTTCTTATATTGCGGGACCAATCATCTCGAAATGAAGTTTTGGGTAAAAAATACTTTGCTTGCAAGTTATTCGCGAGCGTTAATCGTCCTGAAAATGTGTTGAAAACTCATCTTCGGTAATTGTCTCGACGATAACTTTTGAACGGTTTGGAATTTTTTCGACGCGGCCTACAAATTTTAGAAAATACACATTTTGAGCTTGAATTTGAACACAAATTTTGTATTCTTTTTGGGGAAATCAAGAGAGTTATTGTCGTTCGAAAATGTCTTACCGTGTTACCAGAAATACGGATTCCAATTATATGCCGATAGGAGTGTGTAAAAATGGAAGTTAAACGTTTCATCCACGAATTTGGCTTGGAAATATTTTTCTTATACTGCGGGAGCAATCATCTCGAAATAAAGTTTTGAGAAAAAAATACTTTGGTTGCAAGTTATTCACGAGCGTTATTCGACTTAAAAATGTGTTGAAAACTCATCTTCGGTAATTGTCTCGAAGATAACTTTTGAATGGTTTGGAAATTTTAGACGCGGCCTTCAAGTTTTAGAAACTACACATTCTGAGCTTGAATTTGTACACAAATTTTGTATTCCTTTTGTGGAAATCGAGAGAGTTATTGCCGTTTGAAAATGTCTCACCGTGTTACCCAAAATACGGTTTCCAATTACGTACCGATAGGAGTGAGTAAAAATGGAAGTTAATGTTTCATCCACGAATTTGGCTTGGAAATATTTTTCTTATATCGCGGGATCAATCATCTCGAAATGAAGTTTTGGGTAAAAAATACTTTGGCTGTAAGTTATTCTCGAGCGTTATTCGACTTGACAATGTGTTGAAAACTCATCTTCGGTAATTGTCTTGAAGATAACTTTTGAACGGTTTGGAATTTTTTCGAATCGGCCTACAAATTTTTGAAAGTACACATTTTGAGCTTGAATTTGAACACAAATTTTGTATTCTTTTTGTGGACATCGAGAGAATTATTGTCGTTTGAAAATGTCTCACCGTGTTACCCGAAATACGGATTCCAATTATGTGCGGATAGGAGAGAGCAAAAATGGAAGTTAAACGTTTCATCCACGAATTTGGCTTGGTAATATTTTTCTTTTATCGTGGGATCAATCATCTCGAAATGAAGTTTTGGGAAAAAAATACTTTGGTTGCAAGTTATTCACGAGCGTTATTCGACTTGAAAATGTGTTGAAAACTCATCTTCGGTAATTGTCTCGAAGATTCCTTTGGAACGGTTCAAAATTTTTAGACGCGGCCTTCAAGTTTTAGAAAGTACTCATTCTGTGCTTGAATTTGAACACAAATTTTGTATTCTTTTTGGGGAAATCAAGAGAGTTATTGTCGTTTCAAAATGTCTGATCGTGTTACCCGGAATACGGATTCCAATTATGTGCCGATAGGAGGGAGTAAAAATGGAAGTTAAACGTTTCGTCCAATAATTTGGCTTGGAAATATTTTTCTTATATCGCGGGAGCAATCATCTCGACAAGAAGTTTTGAGAAAAAAATACATTGGTTGCAAGTTATTCACGAGCGTTATTCGACTTGAAAATGTGTTGAAAACTCATCTTCGGTAATTGTCTCGAAGATAACTTTTGAATGGTTTGGAAATTTTAGACGCGGCCTTCAAGTTTTAGAAACTACACATTCTGAGCTTGAATTTGAACACAAATTTTGTATTCCTTTTGCGGAAATCATGAGAGTTATTGTCGTTTGAAAATGTCTCACCGTGTTACCCAAAATACGGTTTCCAATTATGTGCCGATAGGAGTGAGTAAAAATGGAAGTTAACGTTTAATCCACGAATTTGGCTTGGGAAAATTTTCTTATATCGCGGGATCAATCATCTGGAAATGAAGTTTTGGGTAAAAAATACTTTGGTTGTAAGTTATTCTCGAGCGTTATTCGACTTGAAAATGTGTTGAAAACTCATCTTCGGTAATTGTCTCGAAGATAACTTTTGAATGGTTTGGAAATTTTAGACGCGGCCTCCAAGTTTTAGAAACTACACATTCTGAGCTTGAATTTGAACACAAATTTTGTATTCCTTTTGTGGAAATCGTGAGAGTTATTGTCGTTTGAAAATGTCTCACCATGTTACCCGAAATACGGATTCCAATTATGTGCGGATAGGAGTGAGCAAAAATAGAAGTTAAACGTTTCATCCACGAATTTGGCTTGGTAATATTTTTCTTATATCGCGGGATCAATCATCTCGAAATGAAGTTTTGGGAAAAAAATACTTTGGTTGCAAGATATTCACGAGCGTTATTCGACTTGAAAATGTGTTGAAAACTCATCTTCGGTAATTGTCTCGAAGATTCCTTTGGAACGGTTTGGAATTTTTAGACGCGGCCTTCAAGTTTTAGAAAGTACACATTCTGTGCTTGAATTTGAACACAAATTTTGTATTCTGTTTGTGGAAATCAAGAGAGTTATTGTCGTTTCAAAATGTCTGATCGTGTTACCCGGAATACGGATTCCAATTATGTGCCGATAAGAGGGAGTAAAAATGGAAGTTAAACGTTTAATCCACGAATTTGGCTTGGAAATGTTTTTCTTATATCGCGGGAGCAATCATCTCAAAATGAAGTTTTGAGAAAAAAATACATTGGTTGCAAGTTATTCACGAGCGTTATTCGACTTGAAAATGTGTTGAAAACTCATCTTCGGTAATTGGCTCGAAGATAACTTTTGAATGGTTTGGAAATTTTAGACGCGGCCTCCAAGTTTTAGAAACTACACATTCTGAGCTTGAATTTGAACACAAATTTTGTATTCCTTTTGTGGAAATTGTGAGAGTTATTGTCGTTTGAAAATGTCTCACCGTGTTACCCAAAATACGGTTTCCAATTATGTGCCGATAGGAGTGAGTAAAAATGGAAGTTAACGTTTAATCCATGAATTTGGCTTGGAAATATTTTTCTTATATCGTGGGATCAATCATCTGGAAATGAAGTTTTGGGTAAAAAATACATTGGTTGTAAGTTATTCTCGAGCGTTATTCGACTTGAAAATGTGTTGAAAACTCATCTTCGGTAATTGTCTCGAAGATTCCCTTGGAACGGTTTGGAATTTTTAGACGCGGCCTTCAAGTTTTAGAAAGTACACATTCTGTGCTTGAATTTGAACACAAATTTTGTATTCCTTTTGTGGAAGTCAAGTGAGTTATTGTCGTTTCAAAATGTCAGAACGTGTTACTCGGAATACGGATTCCAATTATGTGCCGATAGGAGAGAGTAAAAATGGAAGTTAAACGTTTCATCCACGAACTTGGCTTGGAAATATTTTTCTTATATCGCGGGATCAATCATCTCGAAAGGAAGTTTTGGGAAAAAAATACTTTGGTTGCAAGTTATTCACGAGCGTTATTCGACTTGAAAATGTGTTGAAAACTCATCTTCGGTAATTGTCTCGAAGATAACCTTTTGACGTTTTGGAATTTTTCGACGCGTTCTTCAAATTTCAGAAAGTACACATTTTGAGCTTGAATTTGAACACAAATTTTGTATTCTTTCAGTGGAAATGAAGACAGTTATTGTCGTTTGAAAATGTCTGACCGTGTTACCCAAAATAAAGATTCCAATTATGTGCCGATAGGAGGAATGAAAATGGAAGTTAAGTGTTTCGTCCACGAATTTTCTAGGAAATATTTTTCTTAAATCGCGGGATCAATCATCTCGAAATGAAGTTTTGGGAAAAAAATACTTTGGTTGCAAGTTATTTACGAGCGTTAATCGACTTGAAAATGTGTTGAAAACTCATCTTCGGTAATCGTATCGAAGATAACTTTGGAACGGTTCGGAATTTTTAGACGTGGCCTTCATGTTTTAGAAAGTAAACATTCTGAACTTGAATTTCAATACAAATTTTGTATTCTTTTTGGGCTAATCAAGAGAGTTATTGTCGTTTCAAAATGTCTGACCGTGTTACCCGGAATACGGATTCCAATTATGTGCCGACTGGAGGGAGTAAAAATGGAAGTTAAAAGTTTCATCCACGAATTTGGCTTGGAAATATTTTTCTCATATCGCGGGATCAATTATCTCAAAATGAAGTTCTGGGTAAAAAATAGTTCGGTTGCAAGTTATTCACGAGCGTTAATCGACTTGAAAGTGTGTTGAAAACTCATCTTCGCTAATCGTGTCGAAGATAACTTTTGAACTGTTTGGAATTTTTCGACGCGGCCTGCATGTTTTAGAAAGTACACATTATGAACTTGAATTTCAATACAAATTTTGTATTCTTTTTGTGGAAATCAAGAGAGTTATTGTCGTTTCAAAATGTCTGACCGTGTTACCCGGAATACGGATTCCAATTATGTGCCGATAGGAGGGAGTAAAAATGGAAGTTAAACGTTTCATCCACAAATTTGGCTTGGAAATATTTTTCTTATATCGCGGGATGAATCATCTCGACATGAAGTTTTGGGTAAAAAATACTTCGGTTCCAAGTTATTCACGAGCGTTAATCGACTTGAAAATGTGTTGAAAACTCATCTTCAGCAATTGTCTCGAAGATACCTTTTGAACTATTTGGAATTTTTAGACGCGGCGTGCATGTTTTAGAAAGTACACATTTTGAGCATGAATTTCAACACAAATTTTGTACTCTTTTTGTGGAAATCAAGAGAGTTATTGTCGTTTCAAAATGTCTGACCGTGTTACCCGGAATACGGATTCCAATTATGTACCGATAGGAGGGAGTAAAAATGGAAGTTAAACGTTTCATCCACGAATTAGGCTTGGAAATATTTTTCTTATATCGCGGGATGAATCATCTCAACATGAAGTTTTGTGTAGAAAATGCTTTGGTTCCAGGTTATTCACGAGCATTAATCGACTTGAAAATGTGTTGAAAACTCATCTTCGGTAATCGTCTCGAAGATAACTTTTGAACTGTTTGGAATTTTTAGACGCGGCCAGCATGTTTTAGAAAGTACACATTGTGAACTTGAATTTCAATACAAATTTTGTATTCTTTTTGTGGAAATCAAGAGAGTTATTGTCGTTTCAAAATGTCTGACCGTGTTACACGGAATACGGATTCCAATTATGTGCCGATAGGAGGGAGTAAAAATGGAAGTTAAACGTTTCATCCAATAATTTGGCTCAGAAATATTTTTCTTATATCGCGGGATGAATCATCTGAACATGAAGTTTTGGGTAAAAAATACTTTGATTCCAAGTTATTCACGAGCGTTAATCGACTTGAAAATGTGTTGAAAACTCATCTTCGCTAATCGTCTCGAAGATAACTTTTGAACTGTTTGGAATTTTGAGACGCGGCCTGCATGTTTTAGAAAGTACACATTCTGAACTTGAATTTCAATATAAATTTTGTATTCTTTTTGTGGAAATCAAGAGAGTTATTGTCATTTCAAAATGTCTGACCGTGTTACCCGGAATACGGATTCCAATTATGTTCCGATAGGGGGGAGTAAAAATGGAAGTTAAACATTTCATCCGCGAATTTGGCTTGGAAATATTTCTCTTATATCGCGGGATGAATCATCTCAACATGAAGTTTTGGGTAAAAAATACTTCAGTTCCAAGTTATTCACGAGCGTTAATCGACTTGAAAATGTGTTGAAAACTCATCTTCAGCAATTGTCTCGAAGATAACTTTTGAACTGTTTGGAATTTTTAGACGCAGCCTGCATGTTTTAGAAAGTACACATTCTGAGCTTAGATTTGAACAAAAATTTTGTGTTCTTCCAATGGAAATCAAGAGAGTTATGGTCGTTTGAAAGTGTCTCACCGTGTTACCCGCAATACGGATTCCAATTATGTGCCGATAGGAGGGAGCAAAAATGAAAGTTAAACGTTTCATCCACGAATTTGGCTTGGAAATATTTTTCTTATATTGCGGGAACAATCATCTTGAAATGAAGTTAAGGGTAAAAAATACTTTGGTTGCAAGTTATTCACGAGCGTTAATCGATTTGAAAATGTGTTGAAAACTCATCTTCGATAACCGTTTCTAAGATTACTTTTGAATGGTTAGGAATTTTTAGACGCGGCCCGCATGTTTTACAAAGTATACATTCTGAGCTTGAATTCGAACAAGAATTTTGTATTCTTTTTGTGGAAATCAAGAGAGTTATTGTCATTTCAAAATGTCTGACCGTGTTACCCGAAATACGGATTCCAATTATGTGCCTATAGGAGGGAGTAAAAATGGAAGTTAAACGCTTCAATCATGAATTTGGCTTGGAAATATTTTTCTTATATCGCGGGATCAATCATTTCAAAATGAAGTTTTGTGTAAAAAATACTTCGGTTGCAAGGTATTCACGAGCGTTAATCGCCTTGAAAATGTGTTGAAAACTCATCTTCGATAATCGTCTCGAAGATAACTTTTGAACTGTTCAGAATTTTTAGACGCGGCCTGCATGTTTTAGAAAGTACACATTCTGATCTTGAATTTGAACACAAATTTTGTATTCTTTCAATGGAAATCAAGAGAGTTCTTGTCGTTTAAAAGTGCCTTACCCTGTTACCTGAAATACGGATTCCAATTATGTGCCGATAAGGGGGAGTAAAAATGGAAGTTAAACACTTCATCCACGAATTTGCCTTGGAAATATTTTTCTTATATCGCAGGATCAATCATCTCGAAATGAAGTTTTGGGTAAAAAATACTTTGGTTGCAAGTGATTCACGAGCGTTAATCCAGTTGAAAATGTGATGAAAACTCATCTTCGGTAATCGTCTCGGAGATAACTTTGGAACGGTTTGGAATTTTTAGAAGCGGCCTTCAAGTTTTAGAAAGTACACATTCTGAGCTAGAGTTTGAACACAAATTTTGTATTCTTTTTGTGGAAATCAAGAGATTTAGTGTCGTTTGAAAATGTCTCACCGTGTTACCCGAAATATGGATTCCAATGATGTTCCGATAGGAGGGAGTAAAAATTGAAGTTAAACGTTTCATCCACAAATTTGGCTTGGAAATATTTTTCTTAGATCGCGGGATCAATCATCTTGAAATGAAGTTTTGGGTAAAAAATACTTTGGTTGCAAGTTATTCACGAGCGTTAATCGACATGAAAATGTGTGGAAAACTCATCTTTGGTAATCGTCTCGAAGATAACTTTGGAACGGCTTGGAATTTTTAGACACAGCCTTCCAGTTTCGGAAAGTGCACATTCCGAGCTTGAATTTGAACGCAAATTTTGTACTCTTTTTGTGGAAATCACGAGAGATGTTGTCGTTTCAAAATGTCTGACCATGTTACCCAAAATACGGATTCCAATTATGTGCCGATAGGAGGAATAAAAATGGAAGTTAAACGTTTCATCCATGAGTTTGGCTTGGAAATATTTTTCTTATATCGCGGGATCAATCATCTCAAAATGAAGTTTTGGTTAAAAAAATACTTTGGTTGCAAGTTATTCAAGAGCGTCAATCGACCTGAAAATCTGTTAAAAACTCATCTTCGGTAATTGTCTCGAAGGTAACTTTTGAACGGTTTGGAATTTTTTCGACGCGGCCTACAAATTTTAGGAAGTACACATTTTGAGCTTGAATTTGAACGCAAATTTATTATTCTTGTTGTATTAATCAACAGAGTTATTTTCGTTTGAAAATGTCTGACCGTGTTACCCGAAATACGGATTCCAATTATGTGCCGATAAGAGGAATAAAAATGGAAGCTAAACGTTCCGTCCACGAATTTGGCTAGGAAATATTTTTCTTATATCGCGGGATCAATAATCTCGGAATGAAGTTTTGGGTAAAAAATACTTTGGTTGCAAGTTATTCACGAGCGTTAATCGACATGAAAATGTGTTGAAAACTCGTCTTCGGTAATCGTCTCGAAGATAACTTTGGAACGGTTTAGAATTGTTAGACGCGGCCTACTAGTTTTAGAAAGTACACATTTTGGGCTTGAATTCGAACAGAAATTTTGTACTCTTTTGTGGAAATCGAGAGAGTTATTGTCGTTTTAAAATGTCTCACCGTGTTACCTGAAATACGGATTCCAATTATGTGCCGATACGAGTGAGTAAAAATGGAAGTTAAACGTTTCAACCTCGAATTTGACTTGGAAATATTTTTCTTATATCACGGGATGAATCATCTTGAAATGAAGTTTTCATTAAAAAATACTTTGGTTGCAAGTTATTCACGAGCGTTAATCGACATGAAAATGTGTTGAAATCTCATCTTCGGTAATCGTCTCGAAGATAACTTTTGAACGGTTTGGAATTTTTAGACGCGGCCTACAAGTATTAGAAAGTACACATTTTGAGCTTGAATTTGAACCCAAATTTTGTACTCTTTTTGGGGAAATCAAGAGAGATATTGTCGTTTCAAAATGTCTGACCATGTTACCCGAAATACGGATTCCAATTATGTGCCGATAGGAGGAATAAAAATGGAAGTTAAACGTTTCGTCCATGAATTTGGCTAGGAATTATTATTCTTATATCGCGGGATCAATCATCTTGAAATGAAGTTTTGGGTAAAAAATACTTTGGTTGCAAGTTATTCACGAGCGTTAATCGACATGAAAATGTGTTGAAAACTCATCTTCGGTAATCGTCTCGAAGATAACTTTTGAACGGTTTGAAATTTTTAGACGCGGCCTACAAGTATTAGAAAGTACACATTTTGAGCTTGAATTTGAACACAAATTTTGTACTCTTTTTGTGGAAATCAAGAGAGATATTGTCGTTTCAAAATGTCTGACCATGTTACCCGAAATACGGATTCCAATTATGTGCCGATAGGAGGAATAAAAATGGAAGTTAAACGTTTCGTCCATGAATTTGGCTAGGAAATATTTTTCTTATATCGCGGGATCAATCACCTCGAAATGAAGTTTTGGGTAAAAAATACTTTGGTTGCAAGTTATTCACGATCGTTAATCGACATGAAAATGTGTTGAAAACTCATCTTCGGTAATTGTCTGGAAGATAACTTCTGAACGGTTTGGAATTTTTAGACGCGGCCTAAAAGTTTTAGAAAGTACACTTTTTGAGCTTGAATTTGAACACAAATTTTGTACTCTTTTTGTGGAAATCAAGAGAGATATTGTCGTTTCAAAATGTTTGACCAGGTACCCGAAATACGGATTCCAATTATGTGTCGATAGGAGGAATAAAAATGGAAGTTAAACGTTTCGTCCATAAATTTGGTTAGGAAATATTTTTCTTATATCGCGAGATCAATCATCTCGAAATGAAGTTTTGGGTAAAAAATACTTTGGTTGCAAGTTATTCACGAGCGTTAATCGACTTGAAAATGTGTTCAAAACACGTCTTCGGTAATCGTCTCGAAGATAACTTTGGAACGGTTTGGAAATTTTAGACGCGGCTTGCAAGTATTAGAAAGTACACATTCTGAGATTGAGTTTCAACACAAATTTTGTATTCTTTTTGCGGAAATCAAGAGAGTTAGTGTTGTTTGGAAATGTCTAACCGTGTTACCCGAAATACGGATTCCAATTATGTGCCGATAGGAGGGAGCAAAAATGGAAGTTAGACGTTTCATCCACAAATTTAGCTTGGAAATATTTTTCCTATATCGCGGGATCAATCATCTCGAAATGAAGTTTTGGGTAAAAAATACTTTGGTTGCAAGTTATTCACGAGCGTTAATCGACATGAAAATGTGTTGAAAACTCATCTTCGGTAATCGTATTGAACATAACTTTTGAACGGTTTGGAATTTTTAGACGCGGCCTACAAGTTTTAGAAAGTACACATTTTGAGCTTGAATTTGAACACAAATTTTGTACTCTTTTTGCGGAAATCAAGAGAGATATTTTCGTTTCAAAATGTCTGACCATGTTACCCGAAATACGGATTCCAATTATATGTCGATAGGAGAAATAAAAATGGAATTTAAACGTTTCGTCCACGAATTTGGCTAGGAAATATTTTTCTTATATCGCGGGATCAATCATCTCAAAATGAAGTTTTGGGTAAAAAATACTTTGGTTGCAAGTTATTCACGAGCGTTAATCGACTTGAAAATGTGTTGAAAACTCATCTTCGGTAATCGTCTCGAAGATAACTTTTGAACGGTTTGGAATTTTTAGACGTGGCCTACAAGTTTTAGAAAGTGCACATTTTGAGCTTGAATTTGAACACAAATTTTGTACTCTTTTTGTGGAAATCAAGAGAGATATTGTCGTTTCAAAATGTCTGACCATATTACCCGAAATACAGATTCCAATTATGTGCCAATAGGAGGAATAAAAGTGGATGTTAATCGTTTCATCCACGAATTTGGCTTGGAAATATTTTTCTTATATCGCGGGATCAATCATCTCGAAATGACGGTTTGGGTAATAAATACTTTGGTTGCAAGTTATTCATGAGCGTTAATCGACTTGAAAATGTGTTGAAAACAGATCTTCGGTAATTGTCTCGAAGATAACTTTGGAACGGTTTGGAATTTTTAGATGCGGCCTTCAAGTTTTAGAAAGTACACATTCTGAGCTTGAATTTGAACACAAATTTTGTATGCTTTTTGTGGAAATTAAGAGAGTTATTTTCGTTTGAAAATGTCTCACCGTGTTACCCGAAATACGTATTCCAATTATGTGCCGATAGGAGGGAGTAAAAATGGAAGTTAAACGTTTCACCCACGAATTTGGCTTGGATATATTTTTCTTAAATCGCGGGGCCAATCATCTCGAAATGAAGTTTTGGGTAAAAAATAGTTTGGTTGCAAGTTATTCACGAGCATTAATCGACTTGAAAATGTGTTGGAAACTCATCTTCGGTAATCGTCTCAATGATAACTTCGGAACGATTTGGAATTTTTAGACGCGGCCTTCAAGTTTTAGAAAGTACGCATTCTGAGCTTGAATTTGAACAAAAATTTTGTATTCTTTTTGTGGAAATCAAGAGAGTTGTTTTCGTTTGAAAGTGTCTCACCGTCTTACCCGAAATACGGATTCCAATTATGTGCCAATAGGAGTGAGTAAAAATTGAAGTTAAACGTTTCATCCACGAATTTGGCTTCGAAATATTTTTCTTATATCGTCGGATCAATCATCTTGAAATGAAGTTTTGGGTAAAAAATTCTTTGGTTGCAAGTTATTCACGAGCGTTAATCGACATGAAAATGTGTTGAAAACTCATCTTCGGTAATTGTCTCGAAGATAACCTTTGAACGGTTTGGAATTTTTTTGACGCGACCTACAAATTTTTGAAAGTACACATTTTGAGCTTGAATTTGAACACAAATTTTGTATTCTTTTTTGTTGAACTCAAGAGAGTTATTGTCATTTGAAAATGTCTGACCGTATTACCCGAAATACGGATTCCAATTATGTGTCGATAGGAGGAATAAAAATGGAAGTTAAACATTTCGTCCACGAATTTCGCTAGGATATATTTTTCTTCTATCACGGGATCAATCATCTCGAAATGAAGTTTTGGGTAAAAAATACTTTGGTTGCAAGTTATTCACGAGCGCTAATCGACTTGGAAATGTGTTGAAAACTCATCTACGGTAATCGTATCGAAGATAACATTGGAATGGTTTGGAATTTTTAGACGCGGCCTTCAAGTTTTAGAAAGTACACATTCTGAGCTTGAATTTGAACACAAATTTTGAATTCTTTTTGCGGAAATCAAGAGAGTTAGTGTCGTTTGAAAATGTCTCACCGTGTTACCCGAAATACGGATTCCAATTATGTGCTGATAGGAGGGAGTAAAAATGGAAGTTAAACGTTTCATCCACGAATTTGGCTTGGAAATATTTTTCCTATATCGCGGGAGCAATCATCTCGAAATGAAGTTTTGGGTAAAAAATACTTTGGTTGCAAGTTCTTCACGAGCGTTAATCGACATGAAAATGTGTTGCCATCTCATCTTCGGTAATCGTCTCGAAGATAACTTTTGAACGGTTTGGAATTTTTAGACGCGGCCTACAAGTTTTAGAAAGTGCACATTTTGAGCTAGAATTTGAACTCAAATTTTGTACTCTTTTTGCAGAAATCAGGAGAGATATTTTCGTTTCAAAATGTCTGGCCATGTTACCCGAAAGGCGGATTCCAATTATGTGCCGATAAGAGGAATAAAAATGGAAGTTAAACGTTTCGTCCATGAATTTGGCTTGGAAATATTTTTCTTACGTCACGGGATCAATCATCTCGAAATGAAGTTTTGGGTAAAAAATACTTTGGTTGCAAGTTATTCACGAGCGTTAATCAACTTGAAAACGTGTTGAAAACTCGTCTTTGGTAATTGTCTCGAAAATAACTTTGGAACCGTTTGGAATTTTTAGACGCGGCCTTCAAGTTTTAGAAAGTACACATTCTGAGCTTGAGTTTGAACACAAATTTTGTACTCTTTTTTTGGAAACCAAGAGAGATATTGTCGTTTCAAAATGTTTGACCAGGTTACCCGAAATACAGATTCCAATTATGTGCCGATAGGAGGAATAAAAATGGAAGTTAAACATTTCGTCCACGACTTTGGCTAGGATATATTTTTCTTATATCACGGGATCATTCATCTCGAAATGAAGTTTTGGGTAAAAAATACTTTGGTTGCAAGTTATTCACGAGCGTTAATCGACTTGAAAACGTGTTGAAAACTCATCTTCGGTAATTGTCTCGAAAATAACTTTGGAACCGTTTCGAATTTTTAGACGCGGCCTTCAAGTTTTAGAAAGTACACATTCTGAGCTTGAGTTTGAACACAAATTTTGTACTCTTTTTGTGGAAACCAAGAGAGATATTGTCGTTTCAAAATGTTTGACCAGGTTACCCGAAATACGGATTCCAATTATGTCCCGATAGGAGGAATAAAAATGGAAGTTAAACATTTCGTCCACGACTTTGGCTAGGAAATATTTTTCTAATATCGCGGGTTCAATCATCTCGAAATGAAGTTTTGGGTAAAAAATACTTTGCTTGCAAGTTATTCACGACCGTGAATCGACTTGAAAATGTGTTGAAAACTTATCTTCAGTAATCGTCTCGAAGATAACTTTGGAACCGTTTGGAATTTTTAGACGCGACCTTCAAGTTTTAGAAAGTACACATTCCGAGCTTGAGTTTGAACACAAATTTTATATTCTTTTTGCTAAAATCAAGAGAGTTGATGTCGTTTTAAAATGTCTCACAGTGTTACCCGATATACGGATTCCAATTATGTGCCGATAGGAGGAAGTAAAAATGGAAGTTAAACATTTCATCCACGAATTTGGCTTGGAAATATTTTTCCTATATCACGGGATCAATCATCTCGAAATGAAGTTTTGGGTAAAAAATACTTTGGTTGCAAGTTATTCACGAGCGTTAAACGACATGAAAATGTGTTGAAAACTAATCTTCGGTAATTGTCTCGAAGATAACTTTTGAACGGTTTGGAATTTTTTCGACGTGGCCTTCAAATTTTAGAAAGTACACAGTTTGAGCTTGAATTTGAACACAAATTTTGTATTCTTTTTGTATTAATCAACAGAGTTATTGTCGGTTGAAAATGTCGGACCGTGTTACCCGAAATACAGATTCCAATTATGTGCTGATAGGAGGAAGAAAAATGGAAGTTAAACATTTCGTCCACGAATTTGGCTAGGAAATATTTTTCTTATATCACGGGATCAATTATCTCGAAATGAAGTTTTGGGTAAAAAGTACTTTGGTTGCAAGTTATTCATGAGCGTTAATCGACTTGAAAATGTGTTGAAAACTCATCTTCGGTAATCGTCTCGGAGATAACTTTTGAACAGTTTTGAATTTTTAGACGCGGCCTGCATGTTTTAGAAAGTATACATTCTAAGCTTGATTTTGAACACAAATTTTGTATTCTTTCTATGGAAATCAAGAGAGTTATTGTCGTTTGAAAGTGTCTCACCGTGTTTCCCAAAATACGGATTCCAATTATGTGCCGATAGGAGGGAGTTAAAATGGAAGTTAAACGTTTCCCTCATTAATTCGGCTTGGAAATATTTTTCTTATATTGCGGGATCAATCATCTCGAAATGAAGTTAAGGGTAAAAAATACTTTGGTTGCAAGTTATTCACGGGCTTTAATCGATTTGAAAATGTGTTGAAAACTCATCTTCGGTAACCGTTTCGAAGATAACTTTTGAACGGTAAGGAATTTTTAGACACGGCCTCATGTTTTTGAAAGTGCACATTCGGAGCTTGAATTTGAACACAAATTTTGTATTCTTTCAGTGGAAATGAAGAGAGTTATTGTCGTTTCAAAATGTCCCACCGTGTTACTTGAAATACAGATTCCAATTATGTGCCGATAGGAGGGACTAAAAATGGAAGTTAAACGTTTCGCTCACAAATCTGTCTGGGAAAATTTTTTCTTATTTCGCATGATCAATCATCTCAAAATGATGTTTTGGGTTAAAAATACTTTGGTTGCAAGTTATTAACGAGCGTTAATCGACTTGAAAATGTGTTGAAAACTCATCTTCGGTAATCGTCTCGAAGATAACTTTTGAACGGTGATGAATTTTTAGATGCGGCCCGCATCTTTTAGAAAGTATACAGTCTGAGCTTGAATTTCCACACATGTTCTGTATTTCTTCAATGGAAATCAAGAGAGCTATTGTCGTTTCAAAATGTCTCACCGGGTTACCCGAAATACGGATTCAAATTATGTGCCGATAGGAGGGAGTAAAAATGTAAGTCAACCGTTTCACTCACGAATTTGGCTTGGAAATATTTTTCTTATATCGCGGGATCAATCATCTCCAAATGAAGTTTTGTGTAAAAAATACTATAGTTGCAAGTTATTCACAAGCATTAATTGAGTTGAAAATGTGTTGAAAACTCATCTTCGATAATCGTATCGAAAATAACTTTTGAACGGTTCGGAATTTTTAGTCGCGGGCCAAATGTTTTAGAATGTACACATTCTGAGCTTGAATTTGAACACAAATTTTGTATTCTTTTCGTTGAAATCAAGAGAGTTTTTGTCATTTCAAAATGTCTGACCGTGTTACCCAAAATACGGATTCCAATTATGTGCCGATAGGAGGGAGTAAAAACGGAAGTTAAACGTTCCATCCATGAATTTTGCTTGGAAATATTTTTCTTATTTCGCGGGATCAATCATCTCGAAATGATGTTTTGGGTAAAAAATACTTTGGTTGCAAGTTATTCACGAGCGTTAATCGACTTAAAAATGTGTTGAAAATTCTTCTTCGGTAACTGTCTCGAAGATAACTTTTGAACTGTTTCGAATTTTTAGACGCGTCCTGCATGTTTTAGAAAGTACACATTCTAAACTTGAATTTAAACATAAATTTTGTATTCTTTTTGCGGAAATCAAGGGAGTTGTTGTCGTTTCAAAATGTTTGACTGTGTTACCCGAAATACGGATTCCAATTATCTGCCGATAGGGGGGAGTAAAAATGGAAGTTAAACGTTGCATCCACGAATTTGGCAGGGAAATATTTTTCTTATATCGCAGGATCAATCATCTCGAAATTAAGTTTTGGGTAAAAAATACTTTGGTTACAAGTTATTCACGACCTTTAATCCACTTGAAAATGTGTTGAAAACTCATCTTCGGTAATTATCTTGGAGATAACTTTCGAACAGTTTGGAATTTTTAGACGCGGCCTACCTGTTTTAGAAAGTACACATTCTGAGCTTGAATTTCAACATAAATTTTGTATTCTTTTTGTGGAAATCAAGGGAGTCATTGTCGTTTCAAAATGTCTGACCATGTTACCCGAAATACGGATTCCAATTATGTGCCGATAGGAGGGAGTAAAAATGGAAGTTAAACGTTGCATCCATGAATTTTTCTGGGAAATATTTTTCTTATATCGCGGGATCATTCATCTTGAAATTAAGTTTTGGGTAAAAAATACTTTGGTTGCAAGTTATTCGCGAGTGTTAATCGATTTGAAAATTTGTTGAAAACTCATCTTCGGTAACCGTTTTGATGATAACTTTTGAACGGTTAGGAATTTTTAGGCGCGGTCTCATGTTTTAGAAAGTGCACATTCGAAGCTTGAATTTGAACACAAATTTTTTATTCTTTCAGTGGAAATGAAGAGAGTTATTGTCGTTTCAAAATGTCCCACCGTGTTACTTGAAATACGGATTCTAATTATGTGCCGATAGGAGGGACTAAAAATGGAAGTTAAACGTTTCGCTCACGAATCTGTCTGGGAAAATTTTTTCTTATTTCGTAGGATAAATCATCTCAAAATGAAGTTTCGGGTAAAAAATACTTTGGTTGGAAGTTATTCACGAGCGTTAATCGACTTAAAAATGTGTTGAAAACTCATCTTCGGTAACCGTCTCGAAGATAACTTTTGAACTAATTAGAATTTTTAGATACGGCCTGCATGGTTTAGAAAGTACACATTCTGAGCTTGAATTTGAACATAAATTTTGTATTCTTTTTGTGGAAATCAAGGGAGTTGTTGTCGTTTCAAAATATCTGGCCGTGTTACCCGAAATATGGATTCCAATTATGTGCCGACAGGAGGGAGTAAAAATGGAAGTTAAACGTTGCATCCACGAATTTGGGTTGGAAATATTTTTCTTATATTGCGGGATCAATCATCTCGAAATTAAGTTTTGGGTAAAAAACACTTCGGTTGCAAGTTATTCAGGACCGTTAATCGAGTTGAAAATGTGTTGAAAACTCATCTTCTGTAATCGTGTCGAAGATAACTTTTGAACTATTTGGAATTTTTAGACACAGCCTGCATGTTTTAGAAAGTACACATTCTGAGCTTGAACACAAATTTTGTATTCTTTCAATTGAAATCAAGAGAGTTATTGTCGTTTGAAAGTGTCTCACCGTGTTATCCAAAATACGAATTCCAATTATGTGTCGATAGGAGAGAGTAAAAATGAAAGTTAAACGTTTCGCTAACGAATTTGGCTTGGAAATATTTTTCTTATATTGCGGGATCAATCATCTCGAAATGAAGTTAAGGATAAAAGATACATTGGTCGCAAGTTGTTTACGAGCGTTAAACGATTTGAAAATGTGTTGAAAACACATCTTCTGTAACCGTTTCGAAGATAACTTTTGAACGATTAGGAATTTTTATACGCAGCCCACATGTTTTAGAAAGTACACATTCTAAGCTTTAATTTGAACACATATTTTGTTTTCTTTTTGTTGAAATCAAGAGAGTTATTGTCATTTCAAAATGTCTGATGGTGTTACCTGTAATACGGATTCCAATTATGTGCCGATTGAAGGGAGTAAAAATGGAAGTTAAACGTTTCATCCACGAATTTGGCTTGGAAATATTTTCCTTATATCGCAGGATCAATCATCTCGAACTGAAGTTTTAGGTAAAAATTACTTTGGTTGCATGTTATTCCAGAGCGTTAATCGACTTGAAAATGTATTGAAAACTCATCTTCGGTAATTGTCTCGAAGATAACTTTTGAACTGTGAGGAATTTTTAGTCGCGGCCTGCATGTTTTAGAAAGTACACATTCTGAGCTTGAATTTGAACATAGAGTTTGTATTCTTTCAGTGGAAATCAAGGGAGTTATTGTCGTTCAAAAGTGCCTCACCGTGTTGCCCGAAATACGGATTCCAATTATGTGCCGATAGGAGGGAGTTAAAATGGAAGTTAAACGTTTCGCTCATGAATTTGGCTGGGAAATATTTTTCTTATATTGCGGGATCAATCATCTTGAAATGAAGTTAAGGGTAGAAAATACTTTGGTTGCAAGTGATTCACGGGCGTTAATCGATTTGAAAATGTGTTGAAAACTCATCTTCGGTAACCATTTCGAAGATAACTTTTGAACGGTTAGGAATTTTTAGACACGGCCTCATGCTTTAGAAATTGCACATTTTGAGCTTGAATTTGAACACAAATTTTGTATTCTTTCAGTGGAAATGAAGAGAGTTAATGTCGTTTCAAAATGTCCCACTGTGTTACTTGAAATACGGATTCCAACTATGTGCCGATAGGAGGAAGTAAAAATGGAAGTTAAACATTTCGCTCACGAATTTGGCTTGGAAATATTTTTCTTATATTGCGGCATCAATCATCTAAAAATGAAATTAAGGGTAAAAAATACTTTGGTTGCAAGTTATTCACGAGCGTTAATCGATTTGAAAATGTGTTGAAAACTCATCTTCGGTAACCGTTTCGAAGATAACTTTTGAACGGTTAGGAATTTTTGTATGCGGCCTGCATGTTTTTGAAAGTATACATTCTAAGCTTGAATTTGAACACAAATTTTGTATTCTTTTGTGGAAATCAAGAGAGATATTGTAATTTCAAAATGTCTGATCGTCTTACCCGAAATACGGATTCCAACTATGTGCCGATAGAAGGGAGTAAAAATGGAAGTTAAACGTTTCATCCACGAATTTGTCTTGGAAATATTTTTCTTATATTGTGGGATCAATCATCTCGAAATGAAGTTTTGGGTAAAAAAGAATTTGGTTGCAAGTTATTCACAAGCGTTAATCGACTTGAAAAAGTGTTGAAAACTCATCTTCGGTAATCGTCTCGAAGATAACTTTTGAGCTGTTAGGAATTTTTATACGCGGCCCGCATGTTTTAGAAAGTACAAATTCTAAGCTTGAATTTGAACACAAATTTTGTATTTTTTCAATGGAAATCAAGAGAGTTATTGTCGTTTGAAAGTGTTTCACCGTGTTATCCGAAATACGAATTCCAATTATGTGCCGACAGGAGAGAGTAAAAATGGAAGTTAAACATTTCACTCACGAATTTCGCTTCGAAATATTTTTCTTATATTGTGGCATCAATCATCTCAAAATGAAGTTAAGCGTAAAAAATATTTTGGTTGCAAGTTATTCACGAGCGTTAATCGAATTGTAAATGTGTTGAAAACTCATCTTCATTAAACGTCTCGAAGATAACTTTTGAACAGTTTCGAATTTTTAGACGCGGCCTGCATGTTTTAGAAAGTACACATTCCAAGCTTGAATTTGAAAACAAATTTTGTATTCTTTCTCTGGAAATCAGGATAGTTATTGTCGCTTGAAAGTGTCTCACCGAGTTTCCCGAAATACAGATTCCAGTTATGTCCCGATAGGAAGGAGTAAAAATGGAAGTTAAATGTTTCGCTCACAAATTTGGCTTGGAAATATTTTTCTTATATTGCGGGATCAATCATCTCGAAATGAAGTTAACGGTAAAGAATACTTTGAATGCAAGTTATTCACGAGCGTTAATCGAATTGAAAATGTGTTGAAAACTCATCTTCGGTAATCGTCTCGAAGATAACGTTTGAACTGTTTGGAATTTTTAGACCCGGCCTGCATGTTTTAGAAAGTACACATTCTGGGCTCGAATTTGAACACAAATATTATATTCTTCCACTGGAAATCAGGAGAGTTATTGTCGTTTAAAAGTGTCTCAACGTGTTACCCGAAATACGGATTCCAATTATGTGTCGATAGGAGGGAGTAAAAATGGAAGTTAAACGTTTCGCTCACGAATTTGGCTTGGAAATATTTTTCTTATATTGAGGGATCAATCATCTCGAAATGAAGTTAATGGTAAAAAATACTTTGGTTGCAAGTTATTCACGAGCGTTAATCGAATTGAAAAAGTGTTGAAAACTCATCTTCGGTAATCGTCTCAAAGATAACTTTTGAACTGTTTGGAATTTTTAGACGCGGCCTGCATGTTTTAGAAAGTACACATTCTAAGCTTGAATTTGAATACAAATTTTGTATTCTTTCAATGGAAATGAAAGGAGTTATTGTCTTTTGAAAGTGTCTCACCGAGTTACCCGAAATACGGATTCGAATTATGTGCCGATAGGAAGGAGTAAACATGGAAGTTAAACATTTCATCCACAAATTTGGCTTCGAAATATTTTTCTTATATCGCGGGATCAATCATCTCGAAATGAAGTTTTGGGTAAAAAATACTTTGGTTGCAAGTTATTCACGAGCGTTAATCGAATTGAAAATGTGTTGAAAACTCATCTTCGGTAATCGTCTCGAAGATAACTTTTAAACTGTTCGGAATTTTTTGACGCGGCCTGCACGTTTTAGAAAGTACACATTCTGGGTGTGAATTTGAACACAAATTTTGAATTCTTTCAACGAAAATCAAGAGAGTTATTGTCGTTTGACAGTGTCTCACCGTGTTACCCGAAATACGGATTCCAATTATGTGCCGATAAGAGGGAGTAAAAATGGAAGTTAAATGTTTCGCTCACGAATTTGGCTTGGAAATATTTTTCTTATATCATGGGATCAATAATCTCAAACAAAAGTTTTGGGTAAAAAATACTTTGGTTGCATGTTATTCACGAGCATTAATCGAATTGAAAATGTGTTGAAGACTCATCTTCGGAAATCGTCTCGAAGATGACTTTGGAACTGTTTGGAATTTTTAGACGCGGCCCGCATGTTTTAGAAAGTACACATTCTGAGCTTGTATTTGAACACAAATTTTGTATTCTTTCAATGGAAATCAAGAGAGTTATTGTCGTTTGAAAATGTCTCACCGTGTTACCCGAAATACGGATTCCAATTATGTGCCGATAGGCGGGAGTAAAAATGGAAGTTAAATGCTTCGCTCACGAATTTGGCTTGGAAATATTTTTCTTATATTGAGGGATCAATCTTCTCGAAATGAAGTTAATGGTAAAAAATAATTTGGTTGCAAGTTATTCACGAGCGTTAATCGATTTGAAAATGTATCGAAATCTCATCATCGATATCTGTTTCGGAGATTACTTATGAACGGTTAGGAATTTTTAGACGCGGCCCGCAAGTTTTAGAAAGTATACACTCTGAGCTTGAATTTGAACACAAATTTTGTATTTTTTCAATGGAAATCCGGAGAGTTATTGTCGTTTCAAAATGTCTCACCCTGTTGCCCGAAATACGGATTCTAATTATGTGCCGATAGGAGGGAATAAAAATGGAAGTTAAACGTTTCGCTCACGAATTTGGCTAGGAAATATTTTTCTTATATCATGGGATCAATCATCTCGAAATGAAGTTAGTGGTAAAAAATACTTTGGTTGCAAGTTATTCCCGAGCATTAATCGATTTGAAAATGTGTTGAAATCTCATCTTCGATATCCGTTCCGAAGATTACTTTTGAACGGATTGGAATTTTTAGACGCAGCCCGCAAGTTTTAGAAAGTATACACTCTGAGCTTGAATTTGAAGACAAATTTTGTATTTTTTCAATGGAAATCCAAAGAGTTATTGTCGTTTCAAAATGTCTCACCGTGTTGCCTGAAATACAGATTCAAATTATGTGCTGATAGGGGGGAGTAAAAATGGAAGTTAAACGTTTCGCTCACGAATTTCGCAAGGAAATATTTTTCCTATATTACGGGATCAATCATCTCGAAATGAAGTTAATGGTAAAGAATACATTGGTTGCAAGTTATTCACGAGCGTTAATCGAATTGAAAATGTGTTGAAAACTCATCTTCAGTAATCGTCTTGAAGATAACTTTTGAACTGTTTGAAATTTTTAGACGCGGCCTGCATGTTTTAGAAAGTACACATTCTGGGCTTGAATTTGAACACAAATATTGTATTCTTTCACTGGAAATGAAGAGAGTTATTGTCGTTTGAAAGTGTCTCACCGTGTTACCCGAAATACGGATTCCAATTATGTGTCGATAGGAGGGAGTAAAAATGGATGTTAAACATTTCACTCACGAATTTGGCTTGGAACTATTTTTCTTATATTGCAAGATCAATCATCTCGAAATGAAATTAATGGTAAAAAATACTTTGGTTGCAAGTTATTCACAAGCGTTAATCGAATGGAAAATGTGTTGAAAACTCATCTTCGGTATTCGTCACGAAGATAACTTTTGAACTGTTTGGAATTTTTAGACGCGGCCTGCATGTTTCAGAAAGTACACATTCTGAGCTTGAATTTGAACACAAATTTTTTATTCTTTCAATGGAAATCAAGAGAGTTATTGTCGTTTGAAAGTGTCTCACCGTGTTACCCGAAATACGGATTCCAATTATGTGCCGATAGAAGGGAGTAAAAATGGAAGTTAAACGTTTCCCTCATGAATTTGGCTTGGAAATATTATTCTTATATTGAGGGATCAATCATATCGAAATGAAGTTAATGGTAAAAAGTACTTTGGTTGCAAGTTATTCATGACCATTAATCGATTTGAAAATGTTTTGAAATCTCATCTTCGATATCCATTCCGAAGAATACTTTTGAACGGTTAGGAATTTTTAGACGCGGCCCGCAAGTTTTACAAAGTAGACACTCTGAGCTTGAATTTGAACACAAATTTTGTATTTTTTCAATGGAAATCCGAAGAGTTATTGTCGTTTCAAAATGTCTCACCGTGTTGCCCGAAATACGGTTTCCAATTATGTGCCGATAGGAGGAAGTAAAAATGGAAGTTAAACGTTTCGTCACGAATTTGGCTAGGAAATATTTTTCTTATATCATGGGATCAATCATCTTGAAATAAAGTTTTGGGTAAAAAATATTTTGGTTGCAAGTTATTCACGAGCACTAATTGAATTGAAAATGTGTTGAAAACTCATCTTCAGAAATCGTCTCGAAGATAACTTTTGAATTGTTTGGAATTTTTAGACGCGGCCTGCATGTTTTAGAAAGTACACATTCTGAGCTTGTATTTGAACAGAAATTTTGTATTCTTTCAATGGAAATCAAGAGAGTTATTGTCGTTTGAAAGTGTCTCACCGTGTTACCCGAAATATGGATTCCAATTATGCGGCGATAGGAGGGAGTAAAAGTGGAAGTGAAACGTTTCCCTCACGAATTTGGCTTGGAAATATTTTTCTTATATTCAGGGATCAATCATCTCGAAATGAAGTTAATGGTGAAAAATACTTTGGTTGCTAATATTTTTCTTATATCATGGGATCAATCATCTCGAAATAAAGTTTTGGGTAAAAAATACTTCGGTTGCAAGATATTCAGGAGCGTTTATCGACTTGAAAATGGGTTGAAAACTCATCTTCAGTAATCGTCTCGGAGATAACTTTTGAACTGTTTGGAATTTTTAGACGCGGGCTGCATGTTTTAGAAAGTAAACATTCTGAGCTTGAATTTGAACACAAATTTTGTATTCTTTTTGTGGAAATCAAGAGAGTTTTTGTCGTTTCAAAATGTCTGATCGTGTTACCCAAAATACGGATTCCAAATATGTGCCGATAGAAGGGAGTAAAAATGGAACTTAAACGTTTCATCCACGAATTTGGCTTGGAAATATTTCTCTTATATCGCGGGATCAACCATCTCGAAATGAAGTTTTGGGTAAAAAATACTTTGGTTGCAAGTTATTCATGAGCGTTGATCGACTGGAAAATGTGTTGAAAACTCATCTTCGGTAATTGTCTCTGAGATAACTTTTGAACTGTTTGGAATTTTTAGACGCGGCCTGCATGTTTTAGAAAGTACGCATTCTGAGCTTGAATTTGAACAAAAATTTTGTATTCTTTTTGTGGAAATCAAGAGAGTTTTTGTCATTTCAAAATGTCTAACTGTGTTTCCCGAATTACGGATTCCAAATATGTGCCGATGGAAGGGAGTAAAAATGGAAGTTAAATGTTGCATCCACGAATTTGGCTAGGAAATATTTCTCTTATATCACGGGATCAATCGTCTCGAAATGATGTTTTGGGTAAAAAATAAATTGGTTGCACGTAATTCACGAGCATTAATCGACTTGAAAATATGTTGAAAACTCATCTTCGGTAATCGTCTCGGAGATAACTTTTGAACAGTTTGGAATTTTTAGACGTGGCCTGCATGTTTTAGAAAGTACACATTCGGAGCTAGAATTTGAACACAAATTTTGTATTCTTTCAATGAAAATCAAGAGAGTTATTGTCGTTTGAAAGTGTCTCACCGTGTTACCCGAAATGCGGATTCCAATTTTGTGTCGATAGGAGGGAGTAAAAATGGAAGTTAAACATTTCGCTCACGAATTTGGCTTGGAAATATTTTTCTTGAATTTCGGGATCAATCATCTCGAAATGAAGTTAATGGTAAAAAATACTTTGGCTGCAAGTTATTGTTAATCGAGTTGAAAATATGTTGAAAACTCATCTTCGGTAATCGTCTCGGAGATAACTTTCGAACAGTTTGGAATTTTTAGACGAGGCCTGCATGTTTTAGAATGTACACATTCGGAGCTTGAATTTGAGCACAAATTTTGTATTCTTTCAGTGAAAATCAAGAAAGTTATTGTCGTTTGAAAGTGTCTCACCGTGTTACCCGAAATACGGATTCCAATTATTTGTCGATAGGAGGGAGTAAAAATGGAAGTTAAACGTTTCGCTCACGAATTTGGTTTAGAAATATTTTTCTTATATTGCGGGATCAGTCATCTCGAAATGAAGTTAATGGAAAAAAATACTTTGGTTGCAAGTTATTCACGAGTGTTAATCGATTTGAAAATGTGTTGAAAGCTCATCTTCATTATCCGTTTCGAGGATAAATTTTGAACGGTTAGGAATTTTTCGATGCGGGCCGCATGTTTCAGAAATTATACATTCTGACCTTGAATTTGAACACAAATTTTGTATTTTTTTCAATGGCAATCAAGAGAGTTATTGTCGTTTCAAAATGTCTCACCGTGTTGCCCGAAATACAGATGCCAATTATGTGCCGATAGGAGGGAGTAAAAATGGAAGTTAAACGTTTCGCTCAGGAATTTAGTGAGGAAATATTTTTCTTATATCATGGGATCAATCATCTCAAAATGAAGTATTGGGTAAAAAATACTTTGGTTGCATGTTATTCAGGAGTGTTAATTTACTTGAAAATGTGTTGAAAACTCATCTTCGGTAATCGTCTTAGAGATAACTTTTGAACTGTTTGGAATTTTTAGACACGGCCTGCATGTTTTAGAAAGTACGTATTCTTAGCTTGAATTTGAACACAAATTTTATATTCTTTTTGTGGAAATCAAGAGAGTTTTTGTCGTTTCAAAATGGCTAACCGTGTTACCCGAAATACGGATTCCAAATATGTGCCGATAGAAGGGAGTAAAAATGGAACTTAAACGTTTCGTCCACGAATTTGGCTTGGAAATATTTCTCTTAAATCGAGGGATCAATCATATCGGAATGAAGTTAAGGGTAAAAAATACTTTGGTTGGAAGTTATTCACGAGCGATAATCGACTTGAAAATGTGTTGAAAACTCATCTTCGGTAACCGTTTCGAAGATAACTTTTTAACAGTTACGAATTTTTAGTCGCGGGCCAAATGTTCTAGAAAGTACACATTCTGAGCTTGAATTTGAACACAAATTTTGTATTCTTTTTGTGGAAATCAAGAGAGTTATTGTCGTTTCAGAATGTCTGACCCTGTTACCCGAAATACGGATTCCAATTATGTGCCCAAAGGGGGAGTAAGAATGGAAGTTAAACATTTAATCCACGAAACTGGCTTGGAAATATTTTTCTTAAATCGTGGGATCAATCATCTCGAAATGAAGTTAAGGGTAAAAAGTACTTTGGTTGCAAGTTAATCGACTTGAAAATGTGTTGAGAACTCATCTTCGCTAACCGTTTCGAAGATAACTTTGTAACAGTTACGAATTTTTAGATGCGGCCCACTTGTTTTAGAAAGTATACATTCTGAGCTTGAATTTGAACACAAATTTTGAATTATTTTTGTGGAAATCAAGAGAGTTATTGTCATTTTAAAATGTCTGACTGTGTTACCCGAAATACGGATTCCAATTAAAATGGAAGTTAAACGTTTCATCCACGAATTTGGCTTGGAAATATTTTTCTTATATCACGGGATCAATCATCTCCAATTGAAGTTTTGGGTAATCGACTTGAAAATGTGTTGAAAACTGATATTCGGTAATCGTTTCCAAGATAACTGTTGAACGGTTAGGAATTTTTAGACGCGGCCTGCATGTTTTAGAAAGTACACATTCTGAGCTTGAATTTGTACACAAATTTTGTATTCCTTTTGTGGAAATCTAGAGAGTTTTTGTCGTTTCAAAATGTCTGACCGTGTAACCCGAAATACGGATTCCAATTATATGCCGATAGAAGGGAGTAAAAATGGAAGTTAAATGTTTCATCCATGAATTTGGCTTGGAAATATTTTTCTTATATATCAGGATCAATCATCTCGAAATGAAGTTTTGGGTAAAAAATACTTTGGTTGCAAGTTATTCACGAGCGTTAATCGACTTGAAAATGTGTTGAAAACTCATCTTCGGTAATCGTCTCGAAGTTAACTTTTGAACTGTTTGGAATTTTTGGACGCAGCCTGCATGTTTTAGAAAGTACATATTCTGAACTTGAATTTGAACACAAATTTTCTATTCTTTCAATGGAAATCAAGAGAGTTATTGTCGTTTGAAAGTGTCTCATCGTGTTACCGGAAATACAGATTCCAATTATGTGCCGATAGGAGGGAGTAAAAATGGAAGTTAAACGTTTCATACTTGAATTTGGCTTTGAAATACATTTCTTATATGGCGGGATCAATCATCTCAAAATGATGTTTTGGGTAAAAAATACTTTGGTTGCAAGTTATTCATGAGCGTTAATAGACTTGAAAATGTGTTGAGAACTGATATACGGTAATCGTCTCGAAGATAACTTTTGAACTGTTTGGAATTTTTAGACGCGGCCTACTTGTTTTAGAAATTACACATTCTGAGCTTGAATTTTAACACAAATTTTGTATACTTTCAATGGAAATCAAAAGAGTTAATGTCGTTTCAAAATGTCTCGCCGTGTTACCCGAAATACGGATTCCAATTATGTGCCGATAGGAGGGAGTAAAAATGGAAGTTAAACGTTTCGCTCACGAATTTGGTTGGGAAATATTTTTCTTATATCACGGGATCAATCATCTCCAAATGAAGTTTGGGTAAAAAATACTTTGGTTGCAAGTTAACCACGAGCGTTAATCGACTCAAAAATGTGTCTAAAACTCAACTTCTATAATCGTTTCGAAGATAACTTTTGAACGGTTAGGAATTTTTAGACGCGGCCTGCATGTTTTACAAAGTACAAATTCTGAGCTTGAATTTGAACACAAATTTTGTATTTTTTTTGTGGAAATCTTGAGAGTTTTTGTCCTTTCAAAATGTCTGACCGTGTAACCCAAAATACAGATTCCAATTATGTGCGGATAGAAGGGAGTAAAAATGGAAGTTAAACATTTCATCCATGAATTTGGCTTGGAAATATTTTTCTTATATATCGGGATCAATCATCTCGAAATGAAGTTTTGGGTAAAAAATACTTTGGTTTCAAGTTATTCACGAGCGTTAATCGACTTGAAAATATGTTGAAAACTCATCTTTGGTAATCGTCTCGGACATAACTATTGATCAGTTTGGAATTTTTAGACGCGGCCTGCATGTTTTAGAAAGTATACATTCTGAACGTGAATTTGAACACAAATTTTGTATTCTTTCAATGGAAATCAGGAGAGTTATTGTCGTTTGAAAGAGTTTCACCATGTTACTCGAAATACGGATTCCAATTATGTGTCAATAGGAGGGAGTAAAAATGGAAGTTGAACGTTTCATCCACGAATTTGGCTAGGAAATATTTTTCTTATATCGCGGGATCAATCATCTTGAAATAAGGCTTTGGGTAAAAAATACTTTGGTTGCAAGCCATTCACGAGCCTTAATCGACTTGAAAATGTGTTGAAAACTCAGCTGCGGAAATCATCTCGAAGATAACTCTGGAACAGTTTGGAATTTTTAGACGCGGCCTGCATGTTTTGGAAAGTACACATTCTGAGCTTGAATTTGAACACCAATTTTGTATTCTTTCAATGGAAATCAAGAGAGTTATTGTCGTTTGAAGGTGTCTCACCTTGTTACCCGAAATACGGATTCCAATTATGTGCCGATAGGTAAGAGTAAAAATGGAAGTTAAACATTTCATCCACGAATTTGGCTTGCAAAAATTTTTCTTATGTCGCGGGATCAATCATCTCAAAATGATGTTTTGTGTAAAAAATACATCGGTTGCAAGTCATTCACGAGCGTTAATCGACCTGAAAATGTGTTGAAAACTCATCTTCGGTAATTGTCACGGAGATAACTTTTGAACTGTTTGGAATTTTTAGACGTGGCTTGCATGTTTTAGAAAGTACACACTCTGAGCCTGAATTTGAATACAAATTTTGTATTCTTTTTGTGGAAATTAATAGAGGTATTGTCGTTTCAAAATGTCTGACCCTATTACCCGAAATACGAATTCCAATTATATGCCAATAGGTGGAAGTAAAAATGGAAGTTAAACGTTTCATCCACGAATTGGACTGGGAAATATTTTTCTTATATCGCGGGATCAATCATCTCGAAATGAGGTTTTTGGTAAAAAATACCTTGGTTGCAAGTTATTCACGAGCGTTAATGGACTTGAAAATCTGTTTAAAACTCATCTTCGGTAATCGTCTCAGAGATAACTTTTGAACTGTTTGGAATTTTTAGACACGGCCTGCTTGTTTTAGAAAGTACACATTCTGAGCTGGAATTTGAACACAAATTTTGTATTCTTCCAACGGAAATCAAGAGAGTTACTGTCGTTTGAAAGTGTCTCACCGTGTTACCCGAAATTTGGATTCCAATTTTTTGCCGATAGGAGGGAGTAAAAATGGAAGTTAAACATTTCATCCATTAATTTGGCTTTGAAATATATTTCTTATATCGCGGGATCAATCATCTCGAAATTAAGTTTTGGGTAAAACATACTTTGATCGCAAGTTATTCACGATCGTTAATCGACTAGAAAATGTGTTGAAAACTCATCTTCAGTAATCGTCTCGAAGATAACTTTTGAGCTGTTTGGAATTTTTGGACGCGGCCTACGTGTTTTAGAAATTACATATTCTGAACTTAAAGTTGAAAACAAATTTTGTATTCTTTCAATGGAAATCAAGAGAGTTATTGTCGTTTGAAAGTGTCTCATTGTGTTACCCAAAATACAGATTCCAATTATGTGCCGTTAGGAGGGAGTAAAAATGGAAGTTAAACGTTTCATCCATGAATTTGGCTTTGAAATATATTTCTTATATCGCATGATCAATCATCTCAAAATGAAGTTTTGTGTAAAAAATACTATGGTTGCAAGTTATTCACGAGCGTTAATCGACTTGAAAATGTGTTGAAAACTGATATTCGGTAATCGTCCTGGAGATAACTTTTGAACTGTTTGAAATTTTTAGACGCGGCCTGCATGTTTTTGAAATTACACATTCTGAGCTTGAATTTGAACACAAATTTTGTATTCTTTCAATGGATATCAATAGAGTTATTGTCGTTTGAAAGTGCCTCACCGTGTTACCCGAAATACAGATTCCAATTATGTGTCGATAGGAGGGAGTAAAAATGGAAGTTAAACGTTCCATCCACGTGCTTTGAATTCCTTTTCTTATACTGCGGGATCAATCATCTTGAAATGAAGTTAAGGGTAAAAAATACTTTGGTTGCAAGTTATTCACTAGCGTTAATCGATTTGAAAATGTGTTGTAAACTCATCTTCGGTAACTGTTTCTAAGATAACTTTTGAACGCTTAGGAATTTTTAGACGTGGCCTGCATGTTTTAGAAATTACACATTCTGAGCTTGAATTTGAACACAAATTTTGTATTCTTTCAATGGAAATCAAGACAGTTATTGTCGTTTCAAAATGTCTCGCCGTGTTACCCGAAATACGGATTCCAATTATGTGCCGATAGGAGGGAGTAAAAATGGAAGTTAAACGTTTCACTGACGAATGTGGCTAGGAAATATTTTTCTTATATCACGTGATCAATCATCTCCAAATGAAGTTTGGGTAAAAAATACTTTGTGGATAAGGCCTGCATGTTTTAGAAAGTACACATTCTGAGATTGAATTTGAACACAAATTTTGTATTCTTTTTGTGGAAATCAAGAGAGTTTTTGTCCTTTCAAAATGTCTAACCGTGTAACCCGAAATACGGATTCCAATTATGTGCCGATAGGAGGGAGTAAAAATGGAAGTTATACGTTTCATCCATGAATTTGGCTTGGAAATATTTTTCTTATATATCGGGATCAATCTTCTCGAAATGAAGTTTTGGGTAAAAAATACTTTGGTTGCAAGTTATTCACGAGCGTTAATCGACTTGAAAATTTGTTGAAAACTCATCTTCGGTAATCGTCTCGAAGATAACTTTTGAATTGTTTGGAATTTTTGGACGCGGCCTGCATGTTTAAAAAGTACATATTCTGAACATGAATTTGAACACAAATTTTGTATTCTTTCAATGGAAATCAAGAGAGTTATTGTCGTTTGAAAGTGTCTCACCATGTTACCCAAAATACAGATTCCAATTATGTGCTGATCGGAAGGAGTAAAAATGGAAGTTAAACGTTTCATCCATGAATTTGGCTTTGAAATGTATTTCTTGTATCGCGGGATCAATCATCTCAAAATGAAGTTTTTTAAAAAAAATACTTTGTTTGCAAGTTATTCATGAGCGTTAATCGACTTGAAAATGTGTGGAAAACTAATCATCGGTGATCGTCCCAGAGATAACTTTTGAACTGTTTGAAATTTTTAGACATGGCTTGCATGTTTTAGAAATTACACATTCTGAGCTTGAATTTGAACACAAATTTCGTATTCTTTCAATGGAAATCAAGAGCATTATTGTCGTTTGAAAGTGACTTAGCGTGTTACCCGAAATACAAATTCCAATTTTGTGTCAATAGGGGGGAGTAAATTTGGAAGTTAAACGTTTCACCCACGAATTTTGCTTGGAAATATTTTTCTTATTTTGCGAGATCAATCATCTCGAAATGAATTTCACGGTAAAAAATACTTTGGTTGCAAGTTATTCACTAGCGTTAATCGATTTGAAAATGTGTTGAAAACTCATCTTCAGTAACTGTTTCTAAGATAACTTTTGAACGGTTAGGAATTTTTAGATGTGGCCTACATGTTTTAAAAAGTACACATTCTGAGCTTGAATTTGAACACAAATTTTGAATTCTTTCAATGGAAATCAAGAGAGTTAATGTCGTTTCAAAATGTCTCGCCGTGTTACCCGAAATACGGATTCCAATTATGAGCCAATAGAAGGGAGTAAAAATGGAAGTTAAACGTTTCACTCACGAATTTGGCTAGGAAATATTTTTCTTATATCACGGGATCAATCATCTCGAAATGAAGTTTTGGTAAAAAATACTTTGGTTGCGAGTTATCCACGAGCGTTAACCGACTCAAAAATGTGTTGAAAACTCAACTTCTGTAATCGTTTCGAAGATAACTTTTAAACGGTTAGGAATTTTTAGACGCGGCCTGCATGTTTTAGAAAGTACACATTCTAAGCGTGAATTTGAACAAAAATTTTGTATTCTTTTTGTGGAAATCAAGAGAGTTTTTGTCATTTCAAAATGTTTGACCGTGTTACCCGAAATACGGACTTGCAATTATGTGCCGATAGGAGGGAGGAAAAATGGAAGTTAAACATTTCATCCATGAATTTGGCTTGGAAATATTTTTCTTATATGTCGGGATCAATCATCTCGTAATGAAGTTTTGGGTAAAAATTACTTTGGTTGCAAGTTATTCACAAGCGTCAATCGACTTGAAAATGTGTTGAAAACTCATCTTCGGTAATCGTCTCAGAGATAACTATTGAACTGTTTGGAATTTTTAGACGTGGCCACCATGTTTTAGAAAGCACACATTCTGAACTTGAATTTGAACACAAATTTTTTATTCTTTCAATGGAAATCAAGAGAGTTATTGTCGTTTCAAAGTGTCTCACCGTGTTACCCAAAATACGGATTCCAATTATGTGTCAATAGGAGGGAGTTAAAATGGATGTTAAACGTTTCATCCACGAATTTGGCTAGGAAAAATTTTTCTTACATCGCGGGATCAATCATCTCGAAATAAAGCTTTGGGTAAAGAATAATTTGGTTGCAAGTTATTCACGAGCGTTAATCGACTTGAAAATGTGTTGAAAACTCTACTGCAGAAATCGTCTCGAAGATAACTCTGGAACAGTTAGAATTTTTAGACGCGGCCTGCATGTTTTAGAAAGTACATATTCTGAGCATGAATTTGAACACAAATTTTGTATTTTTCAATGGAAATCAAGAGAGTTATTGTCGTTTGAAAGTGTCTCACCTTGTTACCCGAAACACGGATTCCAATTATGTGCTGATAGGTGGGAGTAAAAATGGAAGTCAAACATTTCATCGACGAATTTGGCTTGGAAGTATTTTTCTTATATCGCGGGATCAATCATATCAAAATGATGATTTCCGTAAAAAATACTTCAGTTGCAAGTTATTCCCGAGCATTAATCGACCTGAAAATGTGTTGAAAACCCATCTTCGGTAATCATCTCCGAGATAACTTTTGAACTGTTTGGAATTTTTAGACGCGCCCTGCATGTTTTAGAAAGTACACATTCTGAGCCTGAATTTGAACACAAATTTTGTATTCTGTTTGTGGAAATCAATAGAGTTATTGTCGTTTCAAAATGTCTGACCCTGTTACCCGAAATACGAATTCCAATTATATGCTGATAGGAGGAAGTAAAAATGGAAGTTAAACGTTTCATCCACGAATTTGGCTGGGAAATATTTTTCATATATCGCGGGATCAATCATCTCGAAATGAAGTTTCGGGTAAAAAATACCTTGGTTCCAAGTTATTCACGAGCGTTAATCGGCTTGAAAATGTGTTGAAAACTCAACTGCGTTAATCGTCTTGGAGATAACTTTTGAACTGTTTGGAATTTTTAGACGAAGCTTGCTTGTTTTCGAAAGTACACATTCTGAGCTGGAATTTCAACACAAATTTTGTGTTCTTTCAACGGAAATCAAGAGAGTTATTGTAGTTTGAAAGTGTCTCACCGTGTTACCCGAAATACGGATTCCAATTTTGTGCCAATAAGAGGGATTAAAAATGGAAGTTAACCGTTTCATCCACGAATTTGGCTAGGAAATATTTTTGTCATATCGCGGGATCAATCATCTCGAAATAAAGCTTTGGGCAAAAAATACTTTGGTTGCAAGTTATTCACGAGCGTTAATCAACTTGAAAATGTATTGAAAACTTATCTGCGGAAATCATCTTGAAGATAACTCTTGAACAGTTTGGAATTTTTGGACGCGGCCTGCATGTTTTAGAAAGTACACATTCTGAGCATGAATTTGAACACAAATTTTGTATTTTTTCAATGGAAATCAAGAGAGTTATTGTCGTTTGAAAGTGTCTCACCTTGTTACCCGAAATACAGATTCCAATTATGTGCCGATAGGTGGGAGTAAAAATGGAAGTTAAACATTTCATCCGGGAATTTGGCTTGGAAATATTTTTCTTATATGTCGGGATCAATCATCTCGAAATGAAGTTTTGGGTAAAAAATACTTTGGTTGCAAATTATTCACGAGCGTTAATCGACTTGAAAATGCGTTGAAAACTCATCGGCGGAAATCGTCTCGAAGATAACTCTTGAACAGATTGGAATTTTTAGACACGGCTTTCATGTTTTAGAAAGTACACATTCTGAACTTGAAGTTGAACACAAATTTTGTATTCTTTCAATGGAACTCAAGAGAGTTATTGTCGTTTCAAAGTGTCTCACCGTGTTACCCGAAATACGGATTCCAATTATGTGTCAATAGGAGGGAGTAAAAATGGAAGTTAAACGTTTCATCCACGAATTTGTCTAAGAAATATTTTTCTTATATGTCGGGATCAATCATCTCGAAATTAAGTTTTGGGTAAAACATACTTTGGTCGCAAGTTATTCACGATCGTTAGTCAACTTGAAAATGTGTTGAAAACTCATCATTGATAATCGTCTCGGAGATAACTTTTGAAATGTTTGGAATTTTTGGACGTGGCCTGCATGTTTTAGAAAGTACATATTCTGAACTTGAACTTGAACACAAATTTTGTATTCTTTCAATGGAAATCAAGAGAGTTATTGTCATTTCAAAGTGTCTCACCGTGTTACCCGAAATATGGATTCCAATTATGTGTCAACAGGAGGGAGTAAAAATGGAAGTTAAACGTTTCATCCACGAATTTGGCTAGGAAATATTTTTCTTATATAGCGGGGTCAATCATCTCAAAATAATGCTTTGGGTAAAAAATACTTTGGTTGCAAGTTATTCACAAGCGTTAATCGACTTGAAAATGTGTTGAAAACTCATCTGCGGAAATCGTCTCGAAGATAACTCTTGAACAGTTTGGAATTTTTAAACGCGCCTTGCATGTTTTAGGAAGTACACATTCTGAGCATGAATTTGAACACAAATTTTTTATTTTTTCAATGGAAATCAAGAGAGTTATCGTCGTTTGAGAGTGTCTCACCTTGTTACCTGAAATACGGATTCCAATTATATGCCGATAGGTGGGAGTAAAATTGGAAGTTAAACATTTCATCCACGAATTTGGCTTGGAAATATTTTTCTTACATGTCGGGATCGATCATCTCGAAATGAAGTTTTGGGTAAAATATACTTTCGGTGCAAGTTATTCACGAGCGTTAATCGACTTGAAAATGTGTTGAAAACTCATCTTCGGAAATCGTCTCGTAGATAACTCTTGAACAGTGTGGAATTTTTAGACGCGGCCTGCATGTTTTAGAAAGTACACATTCTGAGCTTGAATTTGAACACAAATATTGTATTTTTTCAATGGAAATCAAGAGAGTTATTGTCGTTTGAAAGTGTCTCACCTTGTTACCTGAAATACGGATTCCAATTATGTGCCGATATGTGGGAGTAATAGTGGAAGTTAAACATTTCATCCACCAATTTGGCCTGGAAATATTTTTCTTATATCGCGGGATCAATCATCTCAAAATGAGGTTCTGTGTAAAAAATACTTCGGTTGCAAGTTATTCACGAGCGTTAATTGACCTGAAAATGTGTTGAAAACTCATCTTCGGTATTCGTCTCAGAGATAACTTTTGAACTGTCTGGAATTTTTAGACGCGGCCGACATATTTTAGGAAATACACATTTTGAGCATGAATTTGAACACAAATTTTGTATTTTTTCAATGGAAATCAAGAGAGTTATCGTCGTTTGAAAGTGTCTCACCTTGTTACCCGAAATACGGATTCCAATTATGTGCCGATAGGTGGGAGTAAAAATGGAAGTTAAACATTTCATCCACGAATTTGGCTTGGAAATATTTTTCTTATATCGCGGGATCAATCATCTCAAAATGATGTTTTGTGTAAAAAATCCTTCGGTTGCAAGTTATTCACGAGCATCAATCGACCTAAAAATGTGTTGAAAAATCATTTTCGGTAATCGTCTCGGAGATAACTTTTGAACTGTTTGGAATTTTTAGACGCGGCCTGCATGTTTTAGAAAGTACACATTCTGAGATTGAATTTGAACACAAATTTTGTATTCTTTTTGTGGAAATCAATAAAGTTATTGTCGTTTCAAAATGTCTGACCCTATAACCGAAAATACAAATTCCAATTATGTGCCGATAGGAGCGAGTAAAAATGGAAGTTAAACGTTTCATTCACGAATTAGGCTGGGAAATATTTTTCATATATCGCGGGATGAATCATCTTGAAATGAAGTTTCGAGTAAAAAATACCTTGGTTGCCAGTTATTCACGAGAGTTAATCGACTTGAAAATGTGTTGAAAACTGATATTCGGTAATCGCCCCAGAGACAACTTTTGAACTGTTTGGAATTTTTAGACACGGCCCGCATGTTTTAAAAAGTACACATTCTGAGCTAGAATTTGAACACAAATTTTGTATTCTTTCAATGGAAATC
This sequence comes from Quercus variabilis, assembly GCA_030445155.1. Lineage (NCBI taxonomy): Eukaryota > Viridiplantae > Streptophyta > Magnoliopsida > Fagales > Fagaceae > Quercus > Quercus variabilis. The sequence continues at coordinate 7,267,200 of CP129445.1, read as the reverse complement.
GTGAGATTTGTTGTCGTTTGAAAGCGCCTCACCGTGTTACCCGAAATACGGATTCCAATTTTATGCCAATAGGAGGGATTAAAAATGGAAATTAAACGTTTCATCCATTAATTTGGCTTTGAAATATATTTCTTATATCGCGGGATCAATCATCTCGAAATGAAGTTTTGGGTAAAACATTCTTTGGTCGCAAGTTATTCACGATCGTTAGTCGACTTGAAAATGTGTTGAAAACTCATCTTCAGTAATCATCTCGAAGATAACTTTTGAACTGTCTGAAATTTTTGGACTCAGCCTGCATGTTTTAGAAAGTACGTATTCTGAACTTGAAGTTGAACACAAATTTTGTTTTCTTTCAATGGAAATCAAGAGTGTTATTGTCGTTTGAAAGTGTCTCACCGTGTTACACGAAATACAGATTCCAATTATGTGCCGATAGGAGGGAGTAAAAATGGAAGTTAAACGTTTCATCCTTGAATTTGGCTTTGAAATTTATTTCTTATATCGCGGGATCAATCATCTCAAAATGATGTTTTGGGTAAAAAATACTTTAGTTGCAAGTTATTTGAGAGCGTTAATGGAAATCAAGAGAGTTAATGTCGTTTGAAAATGTGTCGCCGTGTTACCCGAAATACGGATTCCAATTATGTGCCGATAGGAGGGAGTAAAAATGGAAGTTAAAGGTTTCGCTCACGAATTTGGCTAGGAAATATTTTTCTTATATCACGGGATCAATCATCTCGAAATGAAGTTTGGGTAAAAAATACATTCGTTGCAAGTTATCCACGAGCGTTAATCGACTCGAAAATGTGTTGAAAACTCAACTTCTGTAATCGTTTCGAAAATAACTTTTGAACGGTTAGGAACTTTCAGACACGGCCTGCATGTTTTAGAAAGTACAAATTTTGAACTTGAATTCGAACATAAATTTTGTATTTTTTCTGTGGAAATCAGGAGAGTTTTTGTCATTTCATAATGCCTGACCGTGTAACCCAAAATACGGATTCCAATTATGTGCCGATAGGAGGGAGGAAAAATGGAAGTTAAACGTTTCTTCCATGAATTTGGCTTGGAAATTTTTTTTCTTACATATCGGGATCAATCATCTCGAAATGAAGTTTTGGGTAAAAAATACTTTGGTTGCAAGTTATTCACGAGCGTTAATCAACTTGAAAATGTGTTGAAAACTCATCTTCGGTAATCATCTCGGAGATAACTATTGAACTGTTTGGAATTTTTAGAAGCAGCCTGCGTGTTTTAGAAAGTACACATTTTGAACTTGAATTTAACTCAAATTTTGTATTCTTTCAATGGAAATCAAGAGAGTTATTATCGTTTGAGAGTGTCTCACCGAGTTACCCGAAATACGGATTTCAATTATGTGTCAATAGGATGGAGTAAAAATGGAAGTTAAATGTTTCATCCACGAATTTGGCTAGGAAATATTTGTCTTATATCGCGGGATCAATCATCTCGAAATAATGTTTTGGGTAAAAAATACTTCGGTTGCAAGTTATTCACGAGCGTTAATCGACTTGAAAATGCGTTGAAAACTCATCTGCGGAAATCATCTCGGAGATAACTATTGAACTGTTTGGAATTTTTAGACGCAGCTTACATGTTTTAGGAAGTACACATTCTGAACTTGAATTTGAACACAAATTTTGTATTCTTTCAATGGAAATCGAGAGAGTTATTGTCGTTTGAAAGTGTCTCACCGTGTTACCCGAAATACGGATTCCAATTATGTGCCGAAAGGAAGGAGTAAAAATGGAAGTTAAACGTTTCGCTCACGAATTTGGCTAGGAAATATTTTTCTTATATCGCGGGATCAATCATCTTGAAATGAAGTTTTGGGTAAAAGATAATTTGGTTGCAAGTTATTCACGAGCGTTAATCGACTTGAAATAGTGTTGAAAACTCATCTTCGGTAATCGTCTTGAAGATAACTTTTGAACTGTTTGGAATTTTTGGACACAGCCTGCATGTTTTAGAAAGTACATATTCTGAACTTTAATTTGAACACAAATTTTGTATTCTTTCAATGGAAATCAAGAGAGTTAATGTCGTTTAAAAAAATGTCTCGCCGTGTTACCCGAAATACAGATTCCAATTATGAGCAAATAGGAGGGAGTAAAAATGGAAGTTAAACGTTTCGCTCACGAATTTGGCTAGGAAATATTTTTCTTATATCACCGGATCAATCATCTCGAAATGAAGTTTGGGTAAAAAATAATTTGGTTGCGAGTTATCCACGATCGTTAATCGACTCGAGAATGTGTTGAAAACTCAACTTCTGTAATCATTTCGAAGATAACTTTTTAACGGTTAGGAATTTTTAGACGTGGCCTGCATGTTTTAGAAAGTACACATTCTGAGCTTGAATTTCAACACAAATTTTGTATTCTTTTTGTGGAAATCAAGAATGCTTTTGTCGTTTCAAAATGTCTGACCGTGTTACCCGAAATACGGATTCCAATTATGTGCCGACAGAAGGGAGTAAAAATGGAAGTTAAACATTTCATCCTTGAATTTGGCTTGGAAATATTTTTCTTATATATCGGGATCAATCATCTCGAAATGAAGTTTTGGGTAAAAAATACTTTGGTTGCAAGTTATTCATGAGTGTTAATCGACTTGAAAATGTGTTGAAAACTCATCTTTGGTAATCGTCTCGGAGATAACTACTGAACTGTTTGGAATTTTTAGACGCGGCCTGCATGTTTTAGGAAGTACACATTCTGAACTTGAATTTGAACACAAATTTTATATTCTTTCAATGGAAATCAAGAGAGTTATTGTCGTTTGAATGTGTCTCACCGTGTTACCCGAAATACGGATTCCAATTATGTGTCAATAGGAGGGAGTAAAAATGGAAGTTAAACGTTTCATCCACGAATTTGGCTAGGAAATATTTGTCTTATATCGCCGGATCAATCATCTCAAAAAAAAGCTTTGGGTAAAAAATACTTTGGTTGCAAGTTATTCACGAGCGTTAATCGACTTGAAAATGTGTTTACAACTCATCTGCGGAAATCGTCTTGAAGATAACTCTTGAACAGTTTGGAGTTTTTAGACGCAGCCTGCATGTTTTTGAAAGTACACATTCTGAGCATGAATTTGAACACAAATTTGGTATTTTTTTCAATGGAAATCAAGAGAGTTATTATCTTTTGAAAGTGTCTCACCTTGTTATCCGAAATACGGATTCCAATTATGTGCCATTAGGTGGGAGTAAAAATGGAAGTTAAACATTTCATCCACGAATTTCGCTTGGAAATATTTTTCTTCTATCGCCAGATCAATCATATCAAAATGATGTTTTGTGTAAACAATACTTCGGTTGCAAGTTATTCAAGAGCGTTAATCGACCTGAAAATGTGTTGAAAACTCATCTTCGGTAATCGTCTCGGAGGTAACTTTTGAACTGTTTGGAATTTTTAGACGCGGCCTGCATGTTTAGAAAGTACACATTCTGAGCTTTAATTTAAACACAAATTTTGAATTCTTTTTATGGAAATCAATAGATTTATTGTCGTTTCAAAATGTCTGACCCTGTTACTCGAAATACGAATTCCAATTATGTGCCGATAGGAGGGAGTAAAAATGGAAGTTAAACGTTTCATCCACGATTTTGGCTGGGAAATATTTTTCATATATCGCAGGATCAACCATCTCGAAATCAAGTTTCGGGTAAAAAATACCTTGGTTGCAAGTTATTCACGAGCGCTAATCGACTTGAAAATGTGCTGAAAACTCATCTTCGTTATCGTGTCGGAGATAACTTTTGAACTATTTGGGATTTTTAAACGCGGCCTGCTTGTTTTATAAAGTACACAATCTGAGCTGGAATTTGGACACAAATTTTGCATTCTTTCAATGGAAATCAAGAGAGTTATTGTCGTTTGAAAGTGTCTCACCGTGTTACCCGAAATACGGATTCCAATTTTGTGCCGATAAGAGGGATTAAAAATGGAAGTTAAACGTTTCATCCATTAATTTGGCTTTGAAATATATTTCTTATATCGCGGGATCAATCATCTCGAAATTATGTTTTGGGTAAAACATACTTTGGCCTCAAGTTATTCACGATCGTTAGTCGACTTGAAAATGTGTTGAAAACTTATCTTCGATAATCGTCTCGAAGATAACTTTTGAACTGTTCGGAATTTTTGGACGCGGCCTGCGTGTTTTAGAGAGTACATATTCTGAACTTGAAGTTGAGCACAAATTTTGTATTCTTTCAATGGAAATCAAGAGAGTTATTGTCGTTTGAAAGTGTCTCACTGTGCTACCCGAAATACAGATTCCAATTATGTGCCGATAGGAGGGAGTAAAAATGGAAGTTAAACGTTTCATCCATGAATTTGGCTTTGAAATATATTTCTTATATCGCGGGATCAATCATCTCAAAATGAAGTTTTGGGTAAAAAATACATTGGTTGCAAGTTATTCACGAGCGTTAATCAACTTGAAAATGTGTTGAGAACTGATATTCGGTAATCGTCCCAGAGATAACTTTTGAACTGTTTGGAATTTTTAGACGCGGCCGGCATGTTTTAGAAATTACACATTCAAAACTTGAATTTGAACCCAAATTTTGTATTCTTTCAATGCAAATCAAGAGAGTTATTGTCGTTTGAAAGTGTCTCACCGTGTTACCCGAAATACAGATTCCAATTATGTGTCGATAGGAGGGAGTAAAAATGGAAGTTAAACGTTTCATCCACGAATTTGACTTGGAAATATTTTTCTTATATTGTGGTATCTATCATCTCGAAATCATGTTAAGGTTAAAAATACTTTGGTTGCAAGTTATTTACTAGCATTAATCGTTTTGAAAATGTGTTGAAAACTCATCTTCGGTAACTGTTTCTAAGATAACTTTGGCCTGTATGTTTTAGAAAGTACACATTCTGAGCTTGAATTTGAACACAAATTTTGTATTCTTTCAATGGAAATCAAGAGAGTTAATGTCGTTTCAAAATGTCTCGCCGTGTTACCTGAAATGCGGATTCCAATTATGTGCCGATAGGAGGGAGTAAAAATGGAAGTTAAACGTTTCGCTCACAAATTTGGCTAGGAAATGTTTTTCTTATATCATGGGATCAATCACCTCGAAATGAAGTTTGGGTAAAAAATACTTTGGTTGCAAGTTATCCTCGAGCGTTAATCGACTCGAAAATGTGTTGAGAACTCAACTTCTGTAATCGTTTCGAAGATAAGTTTTGAACGGTTAGAAATTTTTAGGGGCGGCCTGTATGTTTTAGAAAGTACACATTCTGAGCTTGAATTTGAACACAAATTTTGTATTCTTTTTGTGGAAATCAAGAGTGTTTTTGTCGTTTCAAAATGCCTGACCGTGTAACTCGAAATACGGATTCCAATTATGTGCCGATAGGAGGGAGTAAAAATGGAAGCTAAACGTTTCATCCATGAATTTGGCTTGGAAATATTTTTCTTATATATCGGGATCAATCTTCTCGAAATGAAGTTTTGGGTAATAAATACTTTGGTTGCAAGTTATTCACGAGCGTTAATCGACTTGAAATTGTGTTGAAAACTCATCTTCGGTAATCGTCTCGAAGATAACTATTGAACTGTTTGGAATTTTTAGACGTGGCCTGCATGTTTTAGAAAGTACACATTCTGAACTTGAATTTGAAAAAAAAAAATTTGTATTCTTTCAATGGAAATCAGGAGAGTTATTTTCGTTTGACAGTGTCTCACCGTGTTACCCGAAATAAGGATTCCAATTATGTGTCAATAGGAGGGAGTAAAAATGGGAGTTAAACGTTTCATCCACAAATTCTGCTAGGAAATATTTGTCTTATATCGAGGGATCAATCATCTCGAAATAAAGTTTTGGATAAAAAATACTTTGGTTGGAAGTTATTCACAAGCGTTAATCGAGATGAGAATGCGTTGAAAACTCATCTTCGGTAATCGTCTCCAATATAACTTTTGAACGGTTAGGAATTTTTAGTCGCGGGCCAAATGTTTTAGAAAGTACACATTCTTACCTTGTATTTGAGCACAAATTTTGTATTTTTTCATTGGAAATCAAGAGAGTTGTTGTCATTTCCAAATGTCCCACCGTGTCACCCGAAATACGGATTCCAATTGTGTGCCAATAGCAGGGAGTAAAAAAAGAAGTCAACCGTTTCGCTCACGTATTTGGCTAGGAATTATTTTTCTTATATCGCGGGATCAATCATAACGAAATGAAGTTTGGGTTAAAAATACTTTGGCTGCAAGTTATCCACGATCGTTAATCGACTTGAAAATGTGTTGAAAACTCAACTTCTGTAATCGTTTCGAAGATAACTTTTGAATGGTTGGGAAGTTTTAGACACGGCTTGCATGTTTTAGAAAGTACACATTCTGAGCTTGAATTTGAACACAAATTTTGAATTCTTTCTGTGCAAATCAAGAGAGTTTTTGTCATTTCAAAATGTCTAACCCTGTTACATGAAATACGGATACCAATTATGTGCCGATAGGAGGGAGTAAAAATGGAAGTTAAACGTTTCATCCACGAATTTGGCTGGGAAATATTTTTCTTATATCGCGGGATCAATCATCTCGAAATGAAGTTTTGGGTAAAAAATACCTTGGCTGCAAGTTATTCACTAGCGTTAATCGACTTGAAAATGTGTTGAAAACTCATCTTCGATAATCGTCTCGGAGATAACTTTTTAACTGTTTGGAATTTTTAGACGTTGCCTGCATGTTCAAGAAAGTACACATTCTGAGCTGGATTTTGAACACAAATTTTGTATTCTTTCAATGGAAATCAAGAGTGTTATTGTCGTTTGAAAGTGTCTCACCGTGTTACCTGAAATACGGATTCCAATTATGTGTCGATAGGAGGGAGTAAAAATGGAAGTTAAATGTTTCGCTCACGAATTTGGCTAGGAAATATTTTTCTTATATCACGGGATCAATCATCTCGAAATGAAGTTTTGGGTAAAAAATACTTTGGTTGCAAGTTATTCACGAGTGTTAATCGACTCGAAAATATGTTGAAAACTCATCTTCGTTAATCGTCTGGAAGATAACTTTTCAAAGGTTAGGAATTTTTAGTCGCGGGCCAAATGTTTTAGAAAGTGCACATTCTTATCTTGTATTTGAGCTCAAATTTTGTATTTTTTCATTGGAAATCAAGAGAGTTGTTGTCACTTCCTAATGTCCCACCGTGTTACCCGAAATACAGATTCCAATTATGTGCCAATAACAGGGAGTAAAAAATGAAGTCAACCGTTTCGCTCACGAATTTGGCTAGGAAATATTTTTCTTATATCACGGGATCAATCAGCTCGAAATGAAGTTTGGGTAAAAAATACCTTGGTTGCAAGTTAACCACGAGCGTTAATCGGCCTCAAAATGTGTTGAAAAGTCCACTTCTGTAATCGTTTCGAAGATAAATTTTGAATGGTTGGGAATTTTTAGACGCGGCCTGCATGTTTTAGAAAGTACACATTTTGAGCTTGAATTTGAACAAAAATTTTGTATTCTTTTTGTGGAAATCAAGAGAGTTTTTGTCGTTTCAAAATGTCTGACCGTGTTACCTGAAATACGGATTCCAATTATGTGCCGATAGGAGGGAGAAAAAATGGAAGTTAAACGTTTCATCCACGAATTTGGCTAGGAAATATTTTTCCTATATATCGTGATCAATCATCTCGAAATGAAGTCTTGGATAAAAAATACTTTGGTTACAAGTTATTCACGAGCGTTAATCGACTTTAAAATGTGTTGAAAACTCATCTTCGGTAATCGTCTCGGAGATAACTTTTGAACTGTTTGGAATTTTTAGATGCGGCCTGCATGTTTTAGAAAGTACACATTCTGAGCTTGAATTTGAACACAAATTTTCTATTCCTTCAATGGTAATCAAGAGAGTTATTGTCGTTCGAAAGTGTCGCAATGTGTTACCCGAAATAAGGATTCCAATTATGTGTCGATAGGAGGGAGTAAAAATGGAAGTTAAACGTTTCATCCATGAATTTGGCTTGAAAATTTTTTTCTTATATCGCGGCATCAATCATCTCGAAATAAAGTTTTGGGTAAAAAATACTTTCGTTGCAAGTTATTCACGAGCGTTTATCAACTTGAAAATGTGTTGAAAACTCATCTGCGGAAATCGTCTCGAAGATAACTCTTGAACAGTTTAGAATTTTTAGACGCGGCCTGCATGTTTAGAAAGTACACATTCTGAGCTGGAATTTGAACATAAATTTTGTATTTTTCAATGGAATCAACAGAGTTATTGTCGTTTGAAAGTGTCTCATCGTATTACCCGAAATACGGATTCCAATTATGTGTCGATAGGAGGCAGTAAAAATGGGAGTTAAACGTTTCATCCACGAATTTGGCTTGGAAATGTTTTTCTTATTGTGGGATCAATCATCTTGAAATAAGGTTTTGGGTAAAAAATACTTTGGTTGCAAGTTATCCACGAGCGTTAATCGACTTGAAAATGTTTCGTAAACTCATCTTCGGTAATCGTCTCGAAGATAACTTTTGAACTGTTTGGAACTTTTAGATGCGGCCCGCATGTTTTAGAAAGTACACATTCTGAGCTTGAATTTGAATACAAATTTTGTATTCTTTCAATGGAAATGAAGAGAGTTATTGTCGTTTGAAAGTGTCTCACCGTATTACCCGAAATACGGATTCCAATTTTGTGCCGATAGGAGGGAGTAAAAATGGAAGTTAAACATTTCATCCACGAATTTGGCTTGCAAATATTTTTCTTATATCGCGTGATCAATCATCTCAAATGATGTTTTGGGAAAAAAATACTTTGTTTGCAAGTTATTCACGATGTTTATCGACTTGAAAATGTGTTGACAACTCATCTTTGGTAATCGTCTCAAAGATAACTTTTGAATTGTTTCGAATTTTTGGACGCAACCTGCATGTTTTAGAAAGTACACATTCTGAGCAGGAATTTGAACACAAATTTTGTATTCTTTCAATGCAAATCAAGACAGATATTGTCGTTTGAAAGTGTCTCACTGTGTTACCCGAAGTACGGTGTCCAATTTTGTGCCGATAGGATAGAGTAAAAAAGGAAGTTAAACGTTTCGCTCACGAATTTGGCTAGGAAATATTTTTCGTATATTGCGGGGTCAATCATCTCGGAATGAAGTTAAGCATAAAAAATACTTCGGTTGCAACTTATTCACGAGCGTTAATCGATTTGAAAATGTGTTGAAAACTCACCTTCGGAAACCGTTTCGAAGATAACTTTTGAACGGTTAGGAATTTTTAGACGCGGCCCGTGTATTTTAGAAAGTATACATTCTGAGCTTGAATTTGAACACAAATTTTATACACTTTTTGTGGAAATCAAGAGAGTTATTGTCATTTCAAAATGTCTGACCGTGTTACTCGAAATACGGATTCCAATTATGTGCCGATAGGAGGGAGTAAAAATGGAAGTTAAACGTTTCATCCACGAATTTGGCTTGGAAATATTTTTCTTATATTGCGGGGTCAATCATCTCGAAATGAAGTTAAGGGTAAAAAATACGTTGGTTGCTTGTTATCCACGAGCGTTAATCGACATGAAAATGTGTTGAAAACTCAACTTCTGTAATCGTTTCGAAGATAACATTCGAATGGTTGGGAATTTTTAGACGCGGCCTGCATGTTTAAGAAAGTACACATTCTGAGCTTGAATTTGAACACAAATTTTGTATTCTTTTTGTGGAAATCAAGAGAGTTTTTGTCGTTTCAAAATGTCTGACCGTGATACCCGAAATACGGATTCCAATTATGTGCCGATTGGAGGGAGTAAAAATGGAAGTTAAACGTTTCATCCATGAATTTGGCTAGGAAATATTTTGCCTATATATCGGGATCAATCATCTCGAAGTGATATTTTGGATAAAAAATACTTTGGTTGCAAGTTATTCACGAGCGTTAATCGACTTTAAAATGTGTTGAAAACTCATCTTCGGTAATCGTCTCGGAGATAACTTTTGAACTGTTTGGAATTTTTAGACGCGGCCTGCATGTTTTAGAAAATACACATTCTGAGCTTGAATTTGAACACAAATTTTCTATTCTTTCAATGGTAATCAAGAGAGTTATTGTCATTTGAAAGTGTCTCACCGTGTTACCCGAAATACGGATTCCAATTATGTGTCAATAGGAGGGAGTAAAAAAGGAAATTAAACGTTTCATCCACGAATTTGGCTTGGAAATATTTTTCTTATGTCGCGGCATCAATCATCTTGAAATAAAGTTTTGGGCAAAAAATACTTTGGTTGCAAGTTGTTGACAAGCGTTAATCGGCTTGAAAATGTGTTGAAAACTCATCAGCGGAAATCGTCTCGAAGATAACTCTTGAATAGTTTAGAATTTTTAGACGCAGCCTGCATGTTTTAGAAAGTACACATTCTGAGCTTGAATTTGAATGCCAATTTTGTATTCTTTCAATGGAAATCAAGAGACTTATTGTCGTTTGAAAGTGTCTCACCGTGTTACCCGAAAGATGGATTCCAATTATGCGCCGATAGGTGGGAGTAAAAATGGAAGTTAAACGTTTCATCCACGAATTTGGCTAGGAAATATTTTTCTTATATCGCGGGGTCAATCATCTCAAAATGATGTTTTGTGTAAAAAATACTTCGGTTGCATGTTATTCACGAGCATTAATCGACCTGAAAATGTGTTGAAAACTCATCTTCGGTAATCGTCTCGGAGATAACTTTTGAACTGTTTGGAATTTTTAGACGCGGCCTGCATGTTTTAGGAAGTACACATTCTGAGCTTGAATTTGAACATAAATTTTGTATTCTTTTTGTGGAAATCAATAGAGTTATTGTCGTTTCAAAATGTCTGACCCTGTTACCCGAAACACGAATTCCAATTATGTGACGACAGGAGGGAGTAAAAATGGAAGTTAAACGTTTCATCCACGAATTTGGCGTGGAAATATTTTTCTTATATCGCGGGATCAATCATCTCGAAATGAAGTTTTGGGTAAAAAAAACCTTGGTTGCAAGTTATTCACGAGCGTTAATCGACTTGAAAATGTGTTGAAAACTCATCTTCGGTAATCGTCTCGGAGATAACTTTTGAACTGTTTGGAATTATTAGACGCGGCCTGGATGATTTAGAAAGTACACATTCTGAGCTGGAATTTGAACACAAATTTTGTATTCTTGCAATGGAAATCAATAGAGTTATTGTCGTTTGAAAGTGTCTCACCGTGTTACCTGAAATACAGATTCCAATTATGTGTCAATAGGAGGGAGTAAAAATGGAAGTTAAACGTTTCATCTCCGAATTTGCCTTGGAACTATTTTTCTTATATCGCTGGATCAATCATCTCGAAATAAAGTTTTGGGTAAAAAATAAATTGGTTGCAAGTTATCCACGAGCATTAATCGACTTGAAAATGTTTTGAAAACTCATCTTCGGTAACCGTTTCGAAGATAACTTTTGAACGGTTAGGAATTTTTAGACGTGGCCCGCGTGTTTTAGAAAGTATACATTCTGAGCTTGAGTTTGAACACAAATTTTGTACTCTTTTTGTGGAAATCAAGAGAGTTATTGTCATTTCAAAATGTCTAACTGTGTTACTCGAAATACGGATTCCAATTATGTACCGATAGGAGGTAGTAAAACGTTTCATCCACGAATTAGCCTCTGAAATAGTTTTCTTGTAGTGCGGGGTCAATCATCTCAAAATGAAGTTTAGGGTAAAAAATACTTTGGTTGCAAGTTATTCATGAGTGTTAATCGATTTGAAAATGTGTTGAAAACTCATCTTTAGTAATCGTCTCAATGATAACTTTTGAACTGTTCGGAATTTTTAGACATGGCCCGCATGTTTTAGAAAGTACATATTCTGAACTTGAATTTGAACAAAAATTTTGTATTCTTTCAATGGAAATCAAGAGAGTTATTCTCGTTCAAAAGTGTCTCACCATGTTACCCGAAATACAGATTCCAATTCTGTGCCGATAGGGGGGAGTAAAAATGGAAGTTAAACATTTCATCCGCGAATTTGGCTTTGAAATATTTTTCTTATATCGTGGGATCAATCATCTCGAAATGAAGTTTTGGGTAAAAAATACTTTGGTTGCAAGTTATTCAAGAGCGTTAATCAACTTGAAAATGTGTTGAAAACTCATCTTCAGTAATCGTCACGAAGATAACTTTTTAACTGTTAGGAATTTTTAGACGCGGCCTGCGTGTTTTAGAAATTACACATTATGAGCTTGAATTTGAACACAAATTTTGTATTCTTTCAATGGAAATCGAGAGAGTTATTGTCGTTTGAAAGTGTCTCACCGTGTTACCCGAAATACGGATTCCAATTATGTGTCGATAGGAGCGAGTAAAAATGGAAATTAAACGTTTCATCCACAAATTTGGCTTGCAAATATTTTTCTTATATTTCGGGATCAATCATCTCGAAATGAAGTTAAGGGTAAAAAATACTTTGGTTGCTAGTTATTCACGAGCATTAATCGATTTGAAAATGTGTTGAAAACTCATCTTCGGTAACCGTTTCTAGGATAACTTTTGAACAGTTAGGAATTTTTAGACGCGGCCCGCATGTTTTAGAAGGTACACATTCTGAGCCTGACTTTGAACACAAATTTTGTATTCTTTCAATGGAAATCAATAGAGTTATTGTCGTTTGAAAGTGCCGCACCGTGTTTCCCGAAATACGGATTCTAATTGTGTGCCGATAGGTGGGAGTAAAAATGGAAGTTAAACGTTTCATCCACGAATTTGGCTTGGAAATATTTTTCTTATATCGCGGGATCAATCATCTCGAAATGAAGTTTTGGGTAAAAAATACTTTGGTTGCAAGTTATTCACGAGCGTTAATCGGCTTGAAAATGTGTTGAAAACTCATCTTTGGTAATCGTCTCGAAGATAACTTTTGAACTGTTTGGAATTTTTTGATGCAGCCTGCATGTTTTAGAAAGTACACATTCTGAGGTTGAATTTGAACACAAATTTTGTATTCTTTCAACAGAAATCAATAGAGTTATTGTCGTTTGAAAGTGTCTCACCGTGTTTCCCGAAATACGGATTCCAATCATGTGCCGATAGGAGAGAGTAAAAATGGTAGTAAAAAGTTTCGCTCACGAATTTGGCTTGGAAATATTTTTCTTATATTGCGGGATCAATCATCTCGAAATGAAGTTAATGGTAAAAAATATTTTAGTTGCAAGTTATTCACGAGCATTAATCGATTTGAAAATGTGTTGAAAACTCATCTTTGGTAACCGTTACGAAGATAAATTTTGAACGGTTAGGAATTTTTAGATGCGGACCGCATGTTTTAGAAAGTATACATTCTGAGTTTAAATTTGAACACAAATTTGGTATTCTTTTTCTGGAAATCAAGAGAGTTATTATGATTTCAAAATGTCTGGCCGTGTTACCCGAAATAGGGATTCCAATTATGTGCCGATAGGAGGGACTAAAAATGGAAGTTAAATGTTTCATCTGCGAATTTTGCTTGGAAATATTTTTCTTATATCGTCGGATCGATCATCTCGAAGTAAAGTTTTGGGTAAAAAATAATTTGGTTGCAAGTTATCCACGAGCGTTCATCGACTTAAAAATGTTTTGAAAACTCATCTTCGGTAATCGTCTTGAAGATAACTTTTGAACTGTTTGGAACTTTTAGACGCGGCCCGCATGTTTTAGAAAGTACACATTCTGAGCTTGAATTTGAACACAAATTTTGTATTCTTGCAATGGAAATCAAGAGAGTTATTGTCGTTTGAAGGTGTCTCACAGTGTTACCCGAAATACGGTGTCCAATTATGTGCCGATAGGATAGATTAAAAATGGAAGTTAAACGTTTCGCTCACAAATTTGGCTATGAAATATTTTTCTTATGTTGCGGGGTCAATCATCTCGAAATTAAGTTAAGGGTAAAAAATACGTCGCTTGCAAGTTATTCACGAGCGTTAATCAATTTGAAAATGTGTTGAAAAATCATCTTCGGTAACCGTTTCGAAGATAACTTTTGAACGGTTAGGAATTTTTAGACGCGGTCCGCGTGTTTTAGAAAGTATACATTCTGAGCTTGAGTTTGAAAACAAATTTTGTATTCTTTTTGTGGAAATCAAGAGAGTTATTGTCATTTCAAAATGTCTGACCATGTTACTCGAAATACGGATTCCAATTATGCGCCGATAGGAGGGAGTAAAAATGAAAGTTAAACGTTTCAGCCACGAATTTGGCTTGGAAATATTTTTCTTATATTGTGGGGTCAATCATCTTGAAATGAAGTTAAGGGTGCAAAATACTTTGGTTGCAAGTTATTCACGAGCGTTAATCGATTTGAAAATGTGTTGAAAACTCATCTTCAGTAATCGTCTCGAAGATAACTTTTGAACTGTTCGGAATTTTTAGACACGGCCTGCATGTTTTAGAAAGTACATATTCTGAACTTGAATTTGAACACAAATTTTGTATTCTTTCAATGGAAATCAAGAGAGTTATTGTCGTTTGAAAGTGTCTCACCGTGTTACCCGAAATACGAATTCCAATTCTGTGCCGATAGGAGGGAGTAAAAATGGAAGTTAAACGTTTCATCCGCGAATTTGGCTTTGAAATATTTTTCTTATATCACGGGATCAATCATCTCAAAATGAAGTTTTGGGTAAAAAATACATCGGTTGCAAGTTATTCACGAGCGTTAATCGACTTGAAAATGTGTTGAAAACTCATCTTCGGTAATCGTCATGAAGTTAACTTTTGAACTGTTTCTAATTTTTAGACGCGACCTGCATGTTTTAGAAAGTACACATTCTGTGCTTGAATTTGAACACAAATTTTGTATTCTTTCAATGGAAATCAAGAGAGTTATTGTCGTTTGAAAGTGTCTCTCCGTGTTACCCGAAATACGGATTCCAATTATATGTCGATATGAGCGAGTAAAAATGGAAATTAAACGTTTCATCCATGAATTTGGCTTGGAAGTATTTTTCTTATATTGCGGGATCAATCATCTCGAAATGAAGTTAAGGGTAAAAAATACTTTGGTTGCAAGTTATTCACGAGCGTTATTCGATTTGAAAATGTGTTGAGAACTCATCGTCGGTAACCGTTTCTAGGATAACTTTTGAACGGTTAGGAATTTTTAGACGCGGCCCGCATATTTTAGAAGGTACACATTCTGATCCTGAATTTGAACACAAATTTTGTATTCTTTCAATGGAAATCAACAGAGTTATAGTCGTTTGAAAGTGCCTCACCGTGTTTCCCGAAATACGGATTCCAATTATGTGCCGATAGGAGGGAGTAAAAATGGAAGTTAAACGTTTCATCCACGAATTTGGCTCGGAAATATTTTTCTTATATCACGGGATCAATCATCTCGAAATGAAGTTTTGGGTATAAAATACTTTGGTTGCAAGTTATTCACAAGCGTTAATCGACTTGAAAATGTGTTAAAAACTCATCTTTGGTAATCGTCTCGAAGATAACTTTTGAACTGTTTGGAATTTTTAGATGCAGCCTGCATGTTTTAGAAAGTACACATCCTGTGCTTGAATTCGAACACAAATTTTGTATGCTTTCAATGGAAATCAATAGAGTTATTGTCATTTGAAAGTGTCTCACCGTCTTACCCGAAATACGGATTCCAATCATCTGCCGATAGGAGAGAGTAAAAATGGAAGTAAAACGTTTCGCTCACGAATTTGGCTTGGAAATATTTTTCTTATATTGCGGGATCAATCATCTCGGAATGAAGTTAGGGGTAAAAAATACTTTGGTTGCAAGTTATTCACGAGCGTTAATCGATTTGAAAATGTGTTGAAAACTCATCTTCGGTAACCGTTTCGAAGATAACTTTTGAACGGTTTGGAATTTTTAGATGCGGACCACATGTTTTAGAAAGTATACATTCTGAGCTTGAATTTGAACACAAATTTTGTATTCTTTTTGTGGAAATCAAGAGAGTTATTATGATTTCAAAATGTCTGACCGTGTTACCCGAAATACGGATTCCAATTATGTGCCGATTGGAGGGACTAAAAATGGAAGTTAAATGTTTCATCCACGAATTTGGCTTGGAAATATTTTTCTTATATCGCGGGATCAATTATCTCGAAATGAAGTTTTGGGTAAAAAAAAATTTGGTTGCAAGTTATTTATGAGCATTAATCGACTTGAAAATGTGTTGAAAACTCATCTTCAGTAATAGTCTCGAAGATAACTTTTGAACTATTTGGAATTTTTAGATGCGGCCTGCATGTTTTAGAAAGTGCATATTCTGGACTTGAATTTGAACACAAATTTTGTATTCTTTCAATGGAAATCAAGAGAATTATTGTCGTTTGAAAGTGTCTCACCGTGTTACCCGAAATGCAGATTCCAATTATGTGCCGATTGGAGGGAGTAAAAATGGAAGTTAAACGTTTCATCCACGAATTTGGCTTTGAAATATTTTTCTTATATCGCGAGATCAATCATCTCAAAATGAAGTTTTGCGTAAAAAATACTTTGGTTGCATGTTATTCACGAGCGTTAATCGACTTGAAAATGTGTTGAAAACTCGTCTTCGGTAATCATCTCGAAGATAACTTTTGAACGGTTAGGAATTTTTAGACGCGACCTGCATGTTTTAGAAAGTACACATTCTGAGCTTGAATTTGAATACAAATTTTGTATTCTTTCAGTGGAAATCTAGAGAGTTATTGTCCTTTGAAAGTGCCTTACCGTGTTACCCAAAATACGGATTCCAATTATGTGCCGATAGGAGGAAGTAGAAATGGAAGTTAAACATTTCGCTCCCGAATTTGCTTGGAAATATTTTTCTTACATTGCGGGATCAATCATCTCGAAATGAAGTTAAGGGTAAAAATTACTTTGGTTGCAAGTTATTAACGAGCGTTAATCGGTTTGAAAATGTGTTGAAAACTCATCTTCGGTAACCGTTTCGAAGATAACTTTTGAAAGGTTAGGGATTTTTAGATGCGGCCTCATGTTTTTGAAAGTGCACATTTTGAGCTTGAATTTGAACACAAATTTTGTATTCTTTCAGTGGAAATCAAGAGAGTTATTGTCGTTTCAAAATGTCCCACCGTGTTACTTGAAATACGAATTCCAATTATGTGCCGATAGCAGGGAGTAAAAATGGAAGTTAAACGTTTCGCTCACAAATTTTTCTTGGAAAAATTTTTCTTCTTTTGCCGGATCAATCATCTCGAAATGAAGTTTTGGGTTAAAAATACTTTGGCCGCAAGTTATTGACAAGCGTTAATCGACTTGAAAATGTGTTGTAATCTCATCTTTGGTAATCATCTCGATGATAACTTTTGAACGGTTAGGAATTTTCAGATGCAGCCCACATGTTTTAGAAAGTATACATTTTGAGCTTGAATTTTAACACAAATTTTGTATTTTTTCAATGGAAATCAAGAGAGTTAATGTCATTTCAAAATGTCTCACCGTGTTACTCGTAATACGGATTCCAATTATGTGCCGATAGGAGGGAGTAAAAATGTAAGTCAACCGTTTCAGTCACGAATTTGGCTTGGAAATATTTTTCTTATACCGCGGGATCAATCGTCTCGAAATGAAGTTTTGGGTAAAAAATACTTTTGCTACAATTTATTCACTAGCGTTAATCGAATTGAAAATGTGTTGAAAACTCATCTTCGGTAAACGTCTCGGAGATAACTTTTGAACTGTGTGGAATTTTTAGACGCGGCTTGCATGTTTTAGAAAGTACACATTCCGAGCTTGAATTTGAACACAAATTTTGTATTCTTTCAATGGAAATCAAGAGAGTTATTGTCGTTTGAAAGTGCCTCACCGTGTTACCTGAAATACGGATTCCAATTATGTGCTGATAGGAAGGAGTAAAACTGGAAGTTAAACGTTTCATCCACGAATTTGGCCTGGAAATATTTTTCTTATATCGCGAGATCAATCATCTCGAAATGATGTTTTGGGAAAAAAATACTTTGGCTGCAAGTTATTCACGAGCGTGAATTGACTTGAAAATGTGTTGAAAACTCATCTTCGATAATCGTATCGAAGATAACTTTTGAACGGTTAGGAAATTTTAGTCGTGGGCCAAATGTTTTAGAAAGCACACATTCTGAGCTTGAATTTAAACCAAAATTTAGTATCTTTTCAATGAAAATCAAGAGATTCATTGTCGTTTCAAAATGTCCCACCGTGTTACTCGAAATACGGATTCCAATTATGTGCCGATAGCGGGGAGTAAAAATGGAAGTCAAATGTTTCGCTTACGAATTTGGCTAGGAAATATTTTTCTTATATCATGGGATCAATCTTCTCGAAATGAAGTTTTGGGTAAAAAATACTTTGGCTTCTAGTTATTCACAAGCATTAATCGATTTGATAATGTGCTAAAAAGTGACCATCGGAAACCATCTCGAAGATAGCATTTGAACGGTAGGAAATTTTAGACGCGGCCTTAATGTTTTAGAAAGTACACACTCTGAGCCTGAATTTGAACTCAAAATTTGTATTTTTTCGATGGAAATCAAGAGAGTTATTGTCGTTTCAATATGTCTAACAATGTTACCCGAAATACAAATTCCAATTATGTGCCGATAGTGGGGATCAAAAATGGAAGTCATACGTTTCGCTCACGAATTTGGCTTGGAAATAATTTTCTTATATAGCAAGATCAATATTCTCGAAATGAAATTTTGGGTAAAAAATACTTTGGCTGCTAGTTATTCACAAGCGTTAATCGTTTTGTAAATATGCTGAAAAGTGAGCTTCGGTAACCGTCTCTAAGATAACTTTTGCGCGGTGATGAATTTTTAGACGCGGCTTGTATGCTTTAGAAAGTACACATTCTGAGCTTGCATTTGAACAAAGATTTTATATTTTTTCAATGAAATCAAGAGAGTTATTTTCGTGTGAAAATGTCTCACCTCGATTCCCGAAATACAGATTTAAATTATGTGCTGATAGGAAGGAGTAAAACTGGAAGTCAAACGTTCGGTCACGAATTTGGCTTAGAAATATTTTTCTTATATTGCGGGATGATTCATCTCAAAATGAAGTTTTGGGTAAAAAATTCTTTGGCTGCTAGTTATTTACAAACGATGGATTCCAATTATGTGCCGATAAGAGGGAGTGGAATTTTTAGTTGCAGACTCAATGTTTTAGAAAGTACACATTTTGATATTGAATTTGAACAAAAATTTTGCTTTTTTTCCATCTAAGTCAAGAGAGTTATTATCGTTTCAATATGTCTCACCGTATTACCTGAAATACGAATTCCAATTATGCAGCGATGGAGGGGAGTAAAAATGGAAGTCAAACGTTTCACTCACGAATTTGGCTTGGAAATAATTTCCTTATATCAAGGGATCAATCATCTCGACATGAAATTTTGGGTAAAAAATACTTTGGCTTCTTGTTATTCACAAGCGTTAATCGATTTGATAATGTGCTGAAAAGTGACCTTCAGAAACCGTCTCAATGATAACATTTGAATGGTAAGGAATTTTAGATGCGGCCTCAATGTTTTACAAAGTACACATTTTGAGCCTGAATTTGAACGCAAATTCTATATTTTTTCGGTGGAAATCAAGAGAGTTATTGTTGTTTCAATATGTCTCACAATGTTACCCGAAATACAAACTCAAAATATGTGCCGATAGAGGGGAGTAAAAGTGGAAGTCACACGTTTAGCTTAGGAATTTGGCTTGGAAATAATTTTCTTATATCGTGGGATCAATCATCTCAAAATGATTTTTTGAGTAAAAAATACTTTGGTTGCTAGTTATTCACGAGCTTTAGTCGATTTGAAAATATGCCGAAAAGTGAGCTTCGGTGATCGACTCTAAGATAACTTTGGAACCATAAGGAATTTTTAGACATAGCTTGCATGTTTTAGAAAGTACACATTCTTATCTTGAATCTGAACACAAATTTTGTATTTTTTTCAATGAAATCAAGAGAGTTATTGTCGTTCGAAAATGTCTCACCGTGATTCCCGAAATACAGATTTAAAGTATGTGTTGAGAAGAGGGAGTAAATATGGAAATCAAACGTTTCGCTCATGAATTTGGCTTAGAAATATTTTTATTATATCGCGGGATGAATCGTCTCGAAATGAAGTTTTGGGTAAAAAATTCTTTGGCTGCTAGTTATTCACGAGCATTATTCGATTTGAGAATGTGTTGAAAAGTGACGTTCGGTAACCGTCTCGAAGATTACTTTTGAACGGTAAGGAATATTTTGATGCGGCCTGAATGTTTTTGGAAGCACACATTCTAAGCTTGAATTTGAACACAAATTTTGTATTTTTTCACGACAAATCAAGAGAGTTATTGTCGTTCCAATATGTCTCACCATGTTACCTGAATTAGGGGTTCCAATTATGTGTCGATAAGAGGGAGTAAAAATGGAAGTCAAACATTTCGCTCATGAATTTGGCTTGGAAATATTTTTCTTATATCGCGGGATCAATTGTCTAGAAATGCAGTTTTGGGTAAAATAATACTTTAACTACTACTTATTCACGAGCGTAAATCGATTTGAAAATATGTTGAAAAGTGAGCTACGGAAACCATCTCGAAGATAATGTTTGAATGGAGAGGAATTTTTAGACGTGGCCTAAATGTTTTAGAAATTGCACATTCTGAGCATGAAATTGAACACAAAATTTTTATTTTTTCTTTGGAAATCAAGAGAGTTATTGTCGTTTGAATATGTCTCACCGTGTTTCCTGAAATACGGACTCGAATTATATGCCGATATGAGGGAGTAAAAATGGAAGTCAAACGTTTCGCTCATGAATTTGGCTAGGAAATATTTTTCTTATATCGCGGGATGAATCATCTCGAAATGAAGTTTTGGGTAAATAATCTGCTAGTTATTTACGAGCAATGGATTCCAATTTTGTGCCGATAAGTGGGAGTAAAAGTGGAAGTCTAACATTTCGCTCACGAATTTGGCTTGGAAATATTTTTCTTATTTCGCAAGATCAGTCATCTAGAAATGCAGTTATGGGTAAAAATACTATGGATGCTAGTTATTCACAAGCGTAAATCGATTTGAAAATATGTTGAAAAGTGAGCTACAGGAATTTTTAGACGCGTCCTGAATGTTTTAGAAAGTACACATTTTGAGCATGAAATTCAGCACAAAATTTTTAGTTTTTCATTGGTTATTGTCGTTTGAATAGGTCTCACTGTGTTACCCAAAATACGGACTCCAATTATATGCCGATAGGAGGGAATAAAAATGGAAGTCAAACTTTTCGCTCACGAATTTGGCGTGGAAATATTTTTCTTATACCACGAGATCAATCATCTACAAATGAAGTTTTGGGCCAAAAATACTTTGGCTGCTAGTTATTCACGATAGTTAATCAATTTGAAAATGTGTTGAAAAGTCACCTTCGGTAACCGACTCGAAGATAACTTTTGAAGGAGTGGAATTTTTAGTTGCGGCCTCAATGTTTTAGAAAGCACACATTTTGATATTGAATGTGAACCAAAATGTCGCTTTTTTCAATGGAAGTCAAGAGAGCCATTGTCGTTTCAATATGTCTCACCGGATTACCCGAAATACGAAATCCAATTATGTGCCGATAGAAGGGAGTAAAAATGGAAGTCAAACGTTTCGCTCACGAATTTGGCTAGGAAATATTTTTCTTATACCATAGGATCAATCATCTCAAAATGAATTTTTGGGTAAAAAATACTTTGGCTTCTATTTACTCACAAGCGTTAATCGATTTGATAATGTGCTGAAAAGTGACCTTCGAAAACCGTCTCAATGATAACATTTGAACGGGATGGAATTTTACACGTGGCCTCAATGTTTTAAAAAGTACACATTCTGAGCCTGAATTTGAACACAAATTTTGTATTTTTTCGATGGAAATCAAGAGAGTTATCATCGTTTCAATATGTCTCACAGTGTTACCCGAAATACAAATTCCAACTGTGTGCCGATAGAGGGGAGTAGAAATGGAAGTCCAATGTTTCACTCACGAATTTGGCTTGGAAATAATTTTCTTTTATCACGGGATCAATCATCTCAAAATGATTTTTTGAGTAAGAAATACTTTGGCTACTTGTTATTCACGAGCGTTATTCGATTTGAAAATATGCTGAAAAGTTAGCTTCGGTAACCGTCTCTAAGATAACTTTCCAACGGTGAGGAATTTTTAGACGTAGCTTGTATGTTTTCGAAAGTACACTTTCTGAACTTGAATTTGAACATAAATTTTGTATTTTTTCAATGAAATCAAGAGGGTTATTTTCATTTGAAAATGTCTCACCCCGATTCCTAAAATACAGATTTAAAGTATGTGCCGATAAGAGGGAGTAAAAATGGAAGTCAAATGTTTCGCTCATGAATTTGGCTTAGAAATATTTTTCTTATATCACGGGATGAATCATCTCGAAATGAAGTTTGGGGTAAAAAATTCTTTGGCTGCAAGTTATTCACGACCATTATTTGATTTGAGAATGTGTTCAAAAGTCACCTTCGGTAACCTTCTCGAAGATTACTTTTGAACGGTAAGGAATATTTTGACGCGGCCTAAATGTTTTAGAAATTACACATTCTGAGCTTGAATTTGAACACAAATTTTCAATTTTTTCACGGCAAATAAAGAGAGTTATTGTCATTCCAATATGTCTCAACATGTTATCCGAATTAGGGGTTCCAATTATGTGCCGATAAGAGGGAGTAAAAATTGAAGTCAAACATTTCACTCACGAATTTGGCTTGGAAATATTTTTCTTATATCGTGGGATCAATTGTCTAGAAATCCAGTTTTGGGTAAAAAATACTTTAACTGCTACTTATTCACAAGCGTAAATCGATTTGAAATTATGTTGAAAAGTGAGCTAGGGAAACCATCTCGAAGATAACTTTTGAATGGAGAGGAATTTTTAGATACGGCCTGAATGTTTTAGAAAGTACAAATTCTGAGCATGAAATTGAACACAAAATTTTTATTTTCTCTTTGGAAATAAAGAGAGTTATTGTCGTTTGAATATGTCTCACCGTTTTACCCGAAATATGGACTTGAATTATATGCCAATATGAGGGAGTAAAAATGGAAGTCAAATGTTTCGCTCACGAATTTGGCTAGGAAATATTTTTCCTATACCATGGGATCAATCATCTCAAAATGAATTTTTGGGTAAAAAATACTTTGGCTTCTAGTTATTCACAAGCGTTAATCGATTTGATTATGTGCTGAAAAGGGACCTTCGGAAACCGTCTCGTAGATAACATTTGAACGGCAAGGAATTTTAGACGCGACCTCAATGTTTTAGAAAGTACACATTTTGAGCCAGAATTTGAACTCAAATTTTGTATATTTTTTATGGAAATCAGGAGACTTATTGTCGTTTCAATATGTCTTACTGTGTTACCCGAAATACAAATTCCAATTATGTGCTGGAAGAGGGGAGTAGAAATGGAAGTCAAACGTTTTGCTCACGAATTTGGCTTGGAAATAATTTTCTTTTATCACAGGATCAATATTCTCGAAATGAAGTTTTGGGTAAAAAGTAATTTGGCAGCTAGTTATTCACGAGCGTTAATCGATTTGAAAATATGCCGAAAAGTGAGCTTCGATAACCGTCTCTAAGATAACTTCTCAACGGTGAGGAATTTTTAGACACGGCTTGTATGTTTTTGAAAGTACAATTTCTAAACTTGAATTTGAACATAAATTTTGTATTTTTTCAATGAAATCAAGAGAGTTATTTTCGTTTGAAAATGTCTCATCGTGATTCCCGAAATACAGATTTAAAGTATGTGCCGATAAGAGGGAGTAAAAATGGAAGTCAAACGTTTCGCTCATGAATTTGGCTTAGAAATATTTTTCTTATATCGTGGGATGAATCATCTCGAAATGAAGTTTTGGGTAAAAAATTCTTTGGCTGCTAGTTATTCACGAGCATTATTTGATTTGAGAATGTGTTCAAAAGTCACCTTCGGTAACCTTCTCGAAGATTACTTTTGAACGGTAAGAAATATTTTGATGCGGCATAAATATTTTAGAAAGTACACAGTCTGAGCTTGAATTTGAATAGAAATTTTCAATTTTTGCACGGCAAATAAGGAGAGTTATTGTCGTTCCAATATGTCTCACCATGTTACCCGAATTAGGTGTTCCAATTATGTGCCAATAAGAGGGAGTAAAAATGGAAGTCAAACATTTCGTTCACGAATTTGGCTTGGAAATATTTTTCTTATATCACGGGATCAATTGTCTAGAAATGCAGTTTTGGTTAAAAAATACTTTAACGGCTACTTATTCATGAGCATAAATCGATTTGAAATTATGTTTAAAAGTGAGCTGGGGAAACCATCTCAAAGATAACTTTTAAACGGATTGGAATTTTTACACGCGGCCTAAATGCTTTAGAAAGTACACATTCTGAGCATGAAATTGAACTCAAAATTTTTATTTTTTCTTTGGAAATCAAGAGAGTTATTGTAATTTGAATATGTCTCACCGTGTTACCCGAAATACGAACTCGAATTATATGCCGATATGCGGGAGTAAAAATGGAAGTCAAACGTTTCGCTCACAAATTTGGCTAGGAAATATTTTTCTTATACCATGGGATCAATCATCTCAAAATGAATTTTTGGGTAAAAAATACTTTGGCTTCTAGTTATGCACAAGCGTTAATCGATTTGATAATGTGCTGAAAAGTGACCTTCGGAAACCATCTCAGAGATAACATTTAAACGGTAAGGAATTTTAGACGCGGCCTCAATGTTTTAGAAAGTACACATTCTGAACCAGAATTTGAACTCAAATTTTGTATATTTTTTATGGAAATCAGGAGACTTATTGTCATTTCAATACGTCTCACAGTGTTACCCGAAATACAAATTCCAATTATGTGCCGATAGAGGGGAGTAGAAATGGAAGTCAAACATTTTGCTCACGAATTTGGCTTGGAAATAATTTTCTTTTATCACGGGATCAATATTCTCGAAATGAAGGTTTGGGTAAAAAATACTTTGGCTGCTAGTTATTCACGAGCGTTAATCGATTTGAAAATATGCCGAAAAGTGAGCTTCGGTAACCGTCTCTAAGATAACTTTTCAACGGTGAGGAATTTTTAGACGCGGCTTGTATGTTTTTGAAAGTACACTTTCTAAACTTGAATTTGAACATAAATTTTTTATTTTTTCAATGAAATCAAGAGAGTTATTTTCTTTTGAAAATGTCTCACCGTGATTCCCAAAATACAGATTTAAAGTATGTGCCGATAAGAGGGAGTAAAAATGGAAGTCAAATGTTTCGCTCATGAATTTGGCTTAGAAATATTTTTATTATATCGCGGGATGAATCATCTCGAAATGATGTTTTGTGTAAAAGATTCTTTGGCTACTAGTTATTCACAAGCATTATTCGATTTGAGAATGTGTTCAAAAGTCACCTTCGATAACCTTCTCGAAGATTACTTTTGAACGGTAAGGAATATTTTGATGCGGCCTAAATGTTTTAGAAAGTACACATTTTGAGCTTGAATTTGAACACAAATTTTCAATTTTTTCACGGCAAATAAAGAGAGTTATTGTCGTTCCAATATGTCTCAACATGTTATCCGAATTAGGGGTTTCAATTATGTGCCGATAAGAGGGAGTAAAAATTGAAGTCAAACATTTCGCTCACGAATTTGGCTTGGAAATATTTTTCTTATATCGTGGGATCAATTGTCTAGAAATCCAGTTTTGGGTAAAAAATACTTTAACTGCTACTTATTCACAAGCGTAAATCAATCTGAAATTATGTTGAAAAGTGAGCTAGGGAAACCATCTCGAAGATAACTTTTGAATGGAGAGGAATTTTTAGATACGGCCTGAATGTTTTAGAAATTACACATTCTGAGCATGAAATTGAACACAAAATTTTTATTTTCTCTTTGGAAATAAAGAGAGTTATTGTCGTTTGAATATGTCTCACCGTTTTACCCGAAATATGGACTTGAATTATATGCCAATATGAGGGAGTAAAAATGGAAGTCAAATGTTTCGCTCACGAATTTGGCTAGGAAATATTTTTCCTATACCATGGGATCAATCATCTCAAAATGAATTTTTGGGTAAAAAATACTTTGGCTTCTAGTTATTCACAAGCGTTAATCGATTTGATTATGTGCTGAAAAGGGACCTTCGGAAACCGTCTCGTAGATAACATTTGAACGGCAAGGAATTTTAGACGCGACCTCAATGTTTTAGAAAGTACACATTTTGAGCCAGAATTTGAACTCAAATTTTGTATATTTTTTATGGAAATCAGGAGACTTATTGTCGTTTCAATATGTCTTACTGTGTTACCCGAAATACAAATTCCAATTATGTGCTGGAAGAGGGGAGTAGAAATGGAAGTCAAACGTTTTGCTCACGAATTTGGCTTGGAAATAATTTTCTTTTATCACAGGATCAATATTCTCGAAATGAAGTTTTGGGTAAAAAGTAATTTGGCTGCTAGTTATTCACGAGCGTTAATCGATTTGAAAATATGCCGAAAAGTGAGCTTCGATAACCGTCTCTAAGATAACTTTTCAACGGTGAGGAATTTTTAGACGCGGCTTGTATGTTTTTGAAAGTACACTTTCTAAACTTGAATTTGAACATAAATTTTTTATTTTTTCAATGAAATCAAGAGAGTTATTGTCATCTGAAAATGCCTTACTGTGATTCCCGAAATACGAATTTAAATTATGTGCTGATAGGAGGGAGTAAAAATGGAAGACCAACGATTCGCTCATGAATTTGGCTTAGAAATATTTTTCTTATATCGCAGAATGAATCATCTCAAAATGAATTTTTGGGTAAAAAATTCTTTCACTGCTAGTTATTCACAAGCGATGGATTCCAATTATGTGCCGATATGAGGAAGTAAAAATGGAAGTCAAACATTTCGCTCACGAATTTGGCTTGGAAATATTTTTCTTATATCACAGGATCAGTCATCTAGAAATGCTATTTTGGGTAAAAAATACTTTGGCTGCTAGTTATTCACGATAATTAATCGATTTGAAAATGTATTGAAAAGTCACCTACGGTAACCGTCTTGAAGATAACTTTTGAACGGAGGGAATTTTTAGTTGCGTCCTGAATGTTTTAGAAAGTACACATTTTGATATTAAATTTGAACATAAATTTCTCATTTTTTTAATGGAAATCAAGAGAGTTATTGTCGTTTCAATATGTCTTACCGGGTTCCCCGAAATACGAATTCCAATTACGTGTCGATAGAGGGGAGTAAAAAGAAAGTCAAACGTTTCGCTCACGAATTTGGCTTGGAAATAATTTTCTTATATTGTGGGGTCAATCATCTCGAAATGAAATTTTGAACGAAGAGGAATTTTTAAATGCGGCCTAAATGTTTTTGAAAGTACACATTCTAAGCATGAAATTGAGCACAAAATTTTTATTTTTTCTTTGGAAATCAAGAGAGTTATTGTCGTTCTAATATGTCTCACCGTTTTACCCGAAATACGGACTCGAATTATATGCCGATATGAGGGAGTAAAAATGGAAGTCAAATGTTTCGCTCACAAATTTGGCTAGGAAATATTTTTCTTATACCACGGGATCAATCATCTCAGAATGAATTTTTGCATAAAAAATACTTTGGCTTCTAGTTATTCACAAGCGTTAATCGATTTGATAATGTGCTATAAAGTGACCTTTGAATACCGTCTCGAAGATAACATTTGAACGGTAAGGAATTTTGGACGTGGCCTCAATGTTTTAGAAAGTACACATTCTGAGCATGAATTTGAACACAAATTTTGTATTTTTTCGATGGAAATCAAGAGAGTTATTGTCGTTTCAGTATGTCTCACAGTGTTATCCGAAATACAAATTCTAATTTTGTGCCGATAGAAGGGAGTAAATTCCAATGAAATCAACAGAGATATTCTCGTTTGAAAATGTCTCACCGTGATTCCCGAAATATGGATTTAAATTATGTGCCAATAGGAAGGAGTAAAAATGGAAGTCAAATGTTTCGCTCAAGAATTTCACTTAGAAATATTTTTCTTATATTGCAGGATGAATCATCTCGAAATGAACTTTTGGGCAAAAAATTCTTTGGCTATTCACGAGCATTATTCGATTTGAGAATGTGTTGATAAGTGACCTTCGGTAACCGTCTCGAAGATTACTTTTGAACGGTAAGGAATATTTTGACCGGCCTAGTTGTTTTAGAAAGTGCACATTCTAAGCTTGAATTTCAACACAAATTTTGTATTTTTTCAAGGGAAATCGAGAGAGATATTGGCATTCCAATATGTCTCACCATGTTACCTGAATTACGGATTCCAATTATGTGCCAATAAGAGGGAGTAAAAATGGAAGTCTAACATTTCACTCACGAATTTGGCTTGGAAATATTTTTCTTATATCGTAGGATCAGTCATCTAGAAATCCAGTTTTGGGTAAGAAATACTTAGGCTGCTAGTTATTCATGAGCGTAAATCGATTAGAAAATATGTTGAAAAGTGAGCTACGGAAACCATCTCGAAGATAACATTTGAAGGGAGAGGAATTTTTAGATGCGGCCCGAATGTTTCAGAAAGTAAACATTCTGAGCATGAAATTGAACCCAAAATTTTTACTTTTTCAATGGAAATCAATAGAGTTATTGTCGTTTGAATATGTCTCACCGTGTTACCCAAAATACGGACTCCAATTATATGCCAATAGGAGGGAGTAAAAATGGAAATCAAACGTTTCGCTCACAAATTTGACTTGGAAATATTTTTCTTATACCACGGGATCAATCATCTCAAAATGAAGTTTTGGGTAAAAAATACTTTGGCTGCAAGTTATTCACAATAGTCAATCGATTTGAAAATGTGTTGAAAAGTCTCCTTCGGTAACTGTCTTGAGGATAAGTTTTGAACAGAGGGGAATTTTTAGATACGGCCTGAATGTCTTAGAAAGTACACATTTTGATATTGAATTTGAACAAAAATTTTGAATTTTTTCAATGGAAATCAAGAGAGTTATTGTCATTTCAATATGTCTCACTGGGTTACCCGAAATACGAATTCCAATTATGTGCTGATAGAGGGGAGTAAAAATGGAAGTCAAACGTTTTGCTCACGAATTTCGCTTGGAAATAATTTTCTCATATCGCAAGATCAATCATCTTGAAATGAAATTTTGGGGAAAAAATGCTTTGGCTTCTAGTTATTCACAAGCATTAATCGATTTCATATTGTGCTGAAAAGTGACCTTTTAAAACCGTCTCGAAGATAACATTTGAACGGTAAGGAATTCTACAGGCGGCCTCAATTTTTTAGAGACTGCACATTTTGAGCTTGAATTTAAACACAAATTTTGTATTTTTTCAAGGGAAATCAAGAGAGTTATTGTCATTCCAATATATCTCACCATGTTACCCGAATTACGGATTCCAATTATGTGCCGATAAGAGGGAGTAAAAATGGAAGTCTAACATTTCGCTTATAAATTTGGCTTGGAAATATTTTTCTTATATCATGGGATCAATCATCTAGAAACGTAGTTTTGGGTAAAAAATACTTTCGCTACTAGTTATTCACGAGCATAAATCGTTTTGAAAATATGTTAAAAGGTGAGCTACGGAAACCATCTCGAAGATAACTTTTGAACGGAGAGGAATTTTTAGACGCGGCCTGAATGTTTTAGAAAGTAAACATTCTGAGCATGAAATTGAACACAAAATTTTTATTTTTTCAATGGAAATCAAGAGAGTTATTGTTGTTTGAATATGTCTCACCGTGTTATCCAAAATACGGACTCCAATTATATGCCGATAGGAGGGGGTAAAATTGGAAGTCAAACGTTTTGATCACGAATTTTGCTTAGAAATATTTTTCTTATTCCACTGGATCAACCATCTCAAAATGAAGTTTTCGGTAAAAAATACTTTGGTTGCTAGTTATTCACAATCGTTAATTGATTTGAAAATGTGCTGAAAAGTCACCTTCGGTAACCATCTTGAAGATAACTTTTGAATGGAGGGGAATTTATGGATGCAGCCATAATGTTTTAGATTCTGATCTTGAATTTGAACAAAAATTTTGTATTTTTAAGATGAAAATCAAGAGAGTTATTGTCCTTTCAGTATGTGTCACCGTGTTACCCGAAATACGAATTCAAATTATATGCCGATGAAGGGGAGTAAAAATGGAAATCAAACGTTTCGCTCACGAATTTGGCTTGGAAATAATTTTCTAATAGCATGGAATCAATCATCTCGAAATGAAATTTTGGGAAAAAAAATACATTGGCTTCTAGTTATTCACGAGCATTAATCAATTTGAAAATGTGTTGAAAAGTAACCTTCGGTAACCGTCTCGAAGATAACTTTTGAATGGTAAGGAATACTTGGACGCACCCTGATTTTTTAGAAAGTACACATTCTGAGCTTGAATTTGAACACAAATTTTGTATTTTTTCAAGGGAAATCAATAGAGTTATTTTCAATTCAATATGTCTCACTGTGTTACCCGAAATACGAATTCAAATTATCTGCCGATAGAGCGGAGTAAAAATGGAAGTCGAACATTTCACTCACGAATTTGGATAGGAAATAATTTTCTTATATCGCAGGATCAATCATCTCGAAATGAAGTTTTGGGTAAAAAACACTTTGGCTGCTAATTATTCACGAGCGTTAATCGATCTGACAATGTGCTGAAAAGTGACCTTTGGTAACCGTCTCGAAGATAACTTTTGAACGGTGAGGAATTTTTGGACATGGCCTTAATGTTTTTGAATGTACACATTCTGAGCATGAATTTGAACTCAAATATTTTATTTTTTTCAAAGGGAATCAAGAGAGATATTGTCGTTTTAATATGTCTCACCTTTTTTTCTCGAAATATGGATTCAAATTATGTGACAATAGGAGGGAGTGAAAATGGAAGTCAAACGTTTCGCTCACGAATTTGGCATGGAAATAATTTTCTAATATCGTGGGATCAATTGTCTTGAAATGAAGTTTTGGGTAAAAAACACTTTGGCTTCTAATTCTTCACAAGCGTTAGTCAGTTTGAAAATATTTTGGAAAGTGAGCTTCGGTAACCTTCTCAAAGATAACTTTTGAATGGTGAGGAATTTTTAGGTGTGGCCTTAATGTTTTTAATGTACACACTCTAAGCATGAATTCAAACTCAAATATTTTATTTTTTCAAAGGAATCAGGAGAGTTATCGTATTTTGATTATGTCTCAACGTGTTACCCGAAATACGGACTCCAATAATGTGCTGATAGGAGAGAGTAAAAATGGAAGTCGAACATTTCGCTCACAAATTTGGCTTTGAAATATTTTTCTTATACCGCGGGATCAATCATCTCGAAATGAAGTTTTGGGTAAATAATACTTTGGCTGCTAGTTATTCATGATCGTTAATCGATTTGAAAATGTGTTGAAAAGTCACCTTTGGTAACCGTCTCTAAGATAACTTTTAAACGGTATGGAATATTTAGATGCGGCCTTAATGTTTTAGATTCTGATCTTGAATTTGAACAAAAATTTTGTATTTTTTCAAAGAAAATCAAGAGAGTTATTGTCGTTTCAATATGCCTCACAGTGTTACCCGAAATACGAATTCAAATTATGTGCCAATAGAGGGTAGTAAAAATGGAAGTCAAACGTTTCGCTCACAAATTTGGCTTGGAAATAATTTTCTTATATTGCGGGATAAATCATCATGAAATGAAATTTTGGGTAAAAAAATACTTTGGCTTCTAGTTATTCACGAGCATTAATCGATTTGAAAATGTGTTCAAAAGTGACCTTCGGTAACCGTCACGAAGATAACTTTGAATGGTAAGGAATATTTGGAAGCGACCTGAATTTTTTAGAAAGTACACAATCTAAGCTTGAATTTGAAAACAAATATTGTATTTTTTCATGGGAAATCAAGAGAAATATTGTCGTTTCAATATGTCTCACCGTGTTACCCGAAATACAGATTCAAATTATGTGCCGATTGGAGGGAGTAAAAATGGAAGTCAAACGTTTTGCTCACGAATTTGGCTTGGAAATATTTTTCTTATATTGCAGGATCGATCATCTCGAAATGAAGTTTTGGGTAAAGAAATAATTTGGCTGCTAGTTATTCACGAGCGTTAATCGATTTGAAAATGGGTTGAAAAGTGACCTTCGGCAAACGTGTCAAAGATAACTTTTGAATGGTAAGGAAAATTTGGATGCAGCCCGAATTTTTTAGAAAGTAAACACTCAGAGCTTGAATTTGAACACAAATTTTGTATTTTTTCAATTGAAATCAATAGAATTATTGTTGTTTCAATATGTCTTACCGTGTTACCTGAATTACGGATTCCAATTATGTACCGACAAGAGGGAGTAAAAATGGAAGTCAAACGTCTCGCTCAAGAATTTGGCTTGGAAATATTTTCCTTTTATTGTGGGATCAGTCCTCTTGAAATGAAGTTTTGGGTAAAAAACACTTTGAACGGTAAGGAATATTTAGACGTGGCCTTATTGTTTTAGAAAGTACACATTCTAAGCTTAAATTTGAACACAAATTTTGTATTTTTTTCAAGGGAAATCAAGAGAGTTATTGTCATTTCAATATGTCTCACTGTGTTAAGCACAATACAAATTCCAATTCTATGCCGATACGAGGGACTAAAAATGGAAGTCAAATGTTTCGCTCACGAATTTGGCTTGGAAATATTTTTCTTATATCGCGGGATCAATCCTCTCAAAATGAAGTTTTGGGTAAAAAACACTTTGGCTGCGAATTATTCACGAGTGTTAATAGATTTGATAATGTATTGAAAGGTCACCTTTGGTAACCATCTCGACGATAACTTTTGAACAGTAAGGAATTTTTACACGCGGCCTAAATGTTTCAGAAAGTACCCATTCTAATCTTGAATTTGAACACAAATTTTGTATTTTTTCCATGGACATCAAGTGAGTTATTTTCATTTCAATATCTCTCACCGTGTTTCCTGAAATACGAATTTCAATTATTTGCCGATAGAGGGGAGTAAAAAGGAAGTCAAACGTTTCGCTCACGAATTTGGGTAGGAAATAATTTTCTTATATCGCGGGATCAATCATCTCAAAATCAAGTTTTGGGTAAAAAACACTTTCGCTGCTAATTATTCACGAGCGTTAATCGATTTGGAAATATGTTCAAAAATGAGCTTCGGTAACCATCTCGAAGATAACTTTTGAACATAGTGGAATTTTTAGACGTGGCTTGAATGTTTTAGAAAGTACACATTCTAATCTTGAATTTGGACGAAAATTTTGTATTTTTTCAATAAAAATCTAGAGTTTTATTGTCGTTTCAATATGTCTCACCGTGTTACCCAGAATACAAATTCCAATTATGTACCGATAGAGGGGTGTAAAAAGGAAAGAAAATGTTTCGCTCAAGAATTTGGCTTGGAAATAATTTTCTTATGTCGCGAGATCAATCATCTCGAAATGAAATTCTGGGTAAAGAAATACATTGGCTTCTATTTATTCAAGAGTGTTAATCGATTTCAAACTGTGCAGAAAAGTGACCTTTGGAAACCGTCTTGAAGATAACATTTGAACGTAAGGAATTTTAGACGCGGAATCAATGTTTTAGAAAGTACACATTCTGAGCTTGAATTTGAACACAAATTTTGTATTTTTTCAATGGAAATCAAAAGTATTATTGCCGTTTGAATATGCCTCACCGTGTTACCCGAAATACGGATTCAAATTTTGCGCTGATAGGAGGGAGTAAAAATGGAAGTCAAACGTTTCGCTCACGAATTTGGCATGGAAATATTATTCATATATCGCGGGATCAATCATCTCGAAATGAAGTTTTGGGTAAAAAATTCTTTGGCTACTAGTTATTCACGAGAGTTAATCGATTTGAAAATGTGTTGAAAAGTGACCTTCGGTAACCGTCTCGAAGATAACTTTTGAATGGTAAGGAATATTTGGACTCGGCCAGAATTTTTTAAAAAGTACACATTCTGAGCTTGAATTTGAACACAAATTTTGCATTTTTTCGATGGAAATCAAGAGGGTTACTGTCGTTTCAATATGTCTCACCGTGTTACCCAAAATACATATTCCAATTATGTGCCGATACGAGGGAGTAAAAATGGAAGTCAAATGTTTTGCTCACGAATTTGGCTTGAAAATATTTTTCTTATATCACTGGATCAATCCTCTCAAAATGAAGTTTTGTGTAAAAAACACTTTGGCCGCAAATTATTCACGAGTGTTAATAGATTTGATAATGTATAGAAAGGTCACCTTCGGTAACCATCTCGACGATAACTTTTGAACAGTAAGGAATTTTTAGACGCGGCCTGAATGTTTTAGAAAGTACACATTCTGATCTTGAATTTGAACACAAATTTTGTATTTTTTCAATGGACATCAAGTGAGTTATCGTCATTTCAATATGTCTCACCGTGTTACCCGAAATATGAATTACAATTATGTGCCGATAGAGGGGAGTAAAAAGGAAGTCAAACATTTTGCTCCCCAATTTGGCTAGGAAATAATTGTCTTATATCACAGGATCAATCATCTCAAAATGAAGTTTTCGGTAAAAAAACACTTTGGCTACTAATTATTCACAAGCGTTAATCGATTTGAAAATATGTTGAAAAGTGAGCTTCAGTAACCGTCTCGAACATAACTTTTAACAATGAGGAATTTTTAGACGTGGCCTTAATGTTTTAGAAAGCACACATTCTAATCTTGAATTTGAACAGAAATTTTGTATTTTTTCAATAGAAATCAAGACTTTTATTGTCCTTTCAATATGTCTCACCGTTTTACCCAGAATACAAATTCCAATTATGTGCCGATAGAGGGGAGTAAAAAGGAAAGAAAACGTTTCGCTCAAGAATTTGGCTTGGAAATAATTTTCTTATATCGTGGGATCAATCATCTCAAAATGAAATTTTGGGTAAAGAAATACTTTGGCTTCAAGTTATTCACGAGCATTAATCAATTTCAAACTGTGCAGAAAAGTGACCTTCGGAAACCGTCTTGAAGATAACATTTGAACAGTAAGGAATTTTAGATGTGGCCTCAATGTTTTAGAACGTACACATTCTGAGCTTGAATTTGAACGCAAAGTTTGTATTTTTTCAATGGAAATCAAAAGTGTTATTGTCATTTGAATATGTCTCACAGTGTTACCCAAAATACAGATTCAAATTATGCGCTGATAGGAGGGAGTAAAAATGGAACTCAAACGTTTCGCTCAAAAATTTCTCTGGGAAATATTATTCATATATCTTGGGATCAATCATCTCGAAATGAAGTTTTGGGTAAAAAATTCTTTGGCTGCTAGTTATTCACGAGCGTTAATCGATTTGAAAATGTGTTGAAAAGTGACCTTCAGTAACCGTCTCAAAAATAACTTTTGAACGGTAAGGAATATTTGGACGCAGCCTGAATTTTTTAGAAAGTACACATTCTGAGGTTGAATTTGAACACAAATTTTGTATTTTTTTTATTGAAATCAAGTGAGTTATTGTCGGTTCAGTATGTCTCACCGTGTTACCAAAAATACGGATTCCAATTATCTGCCGATACGAGGGAGTAAAAATAGAAGTCAAATGCTTCGATCATGTATTTGGCTTGCAAATATTTTTCTTATATCGTAGGATCAATCCTCTCAAAATGAAGTTTTGGGTAAAAAACACTTTGGCCGCAAATTATTCACGAGTGTTAACAGATTTGATAATGTGTTGAAAGGTCACCTTCGGTAACCATCTCAACGATAACTTTTGAACAGTAAGGAATTTTTAGACACCGCCTAAATGTTTTAGAAAGTACACATTCTGATCTTGAATTTGAAAACAAATTTTGCATTTTTTCAATGGACATCAAGTGAGTTATTGTCATCTCAATATGTCTCACCGTGTTACCCGAAATACAAATTTCAATTATGTGCTGATAGAGGGGAGTAAAAAGGAAGTCAAACGTTTTGCTCCCGAATTTGGCTAGGAAATAATTTTCTTATATCACATGATCAATCGTCCCGAAATGAAGTTTTCGGTAAAAAACACTTTGGCTGCTAATTATTCACGTGTGTTAATCGATTTGAAAATATATTGAAAAGTGAGCTTCGATAACTATCTCGAAGATAACTTTTGAACAGTGAGGAATTTTTAGACGTGGCCCTACTATTTTAGAAAGTACACATTCTAATCTTGAATTTGAACACAAATTTTGTATTTTTTCAATTGAAATCAAGAGAGTTACTGTCGTTTCAATATGTCTCACCGTGTTACCCAAAATACAAATTCCAATTATGTGCCGATAGAGGGGAGTAAAAAAGAAGTCAAACGTTCTGCTCAAGAATTTGGCTTAGAAATAATTTTCTTATATCGTGGGATCAATCATCTCGAAATGAAATTTTGGGTAACGAAATACTTTGGCTTCTAGTTAAACACAAGTGTTAATCGATTTGAAACTGTGCTGAAAAGTGACCTTCGGAAGCCGTCTCGAAGATAACATTTGAATAGTAAGAAATTTTAGATGCGGCCTCAATGTTTTAAAAAGTACACATTCTAAGCTCGAATTTGAACACAAATTTTGTATTTTTTAATGGAAATCAAGAGAGTTATTGTCGTTTCAATATGTCTCACCGTGTTACCCGAAATACGGATTCCAATTATGTGCCGATACAAGGGAGTAAAAATGGAAGTCAAATGTTTCACTCACGAATTTGGCTTGGAAATATTTTTCTTATATCGCGGGATCAATCCTCTCAAAATGAAGTTTTGAGTGAAAAACACTTTGGCTGCAAATTATTCACGAGTGTTAATAGATTTGATAATGTATTGAAAGGTCACCTTCGGTAACCATCCCGACAATAACTTTTGAACAGTAAGGAATTTTTGGACGTGGCCTGAATGTTTTAGAAAGTGCACATTCTAATCTTGAATTTAAATAAAAATTTTGTATTTTTTCAACTGAAATCAAGAGAGTTATTGTCGTTTCAATATGTCTCACCGTGTTACCCAAAATACAAATTCCAATTATGTGCCAATAGAGGGGAGTAAAAAGGAAGTCAAACATTCCGCTCAAGAATTTGGCCTGGAAATAATTTTCTTATATCGTGGGATCAATCATCTCGAAATGAAATTTTGGGAAAAGAAATACTTTGGCTTCTAATTATTCACAAGCTTTAATTGATTTGAAACTGTGCTGAAAAGTGACCTTCGGAAGCCGTCTCAGAGATAACATTTCAACAATAAGGAATTTTAGGCGCGGTCTCAATGTTTTACAAAATATACATTCTGAGCTTGAATTTGAACACAAATTTTGTATTTCTTCAATGGAAATCAATAGTGTTATTGTCGTTTGAATATGTCTCACCGTGTTACCCAAAATATGGATTCAAATTATGTTCCGATAGGAGGGAGTAAAAATGGAAGTCAAACGTTTAGCTCATGAATTTGGCTTGGAAACATTTCTCATATATCGCGGGATCAATCATCTTGAAAGGAATTTTTGGGTAAAAAATTCTTTCGCTGCTAGTTATTCACAAGCGTTAATCGATTAGAAAATGTGTTGAAAAGTGACATTCGGTAATCGTCTCGAAGATAAATTTTGAATGGTAAGGAATATTTGGACGCAGCCTGAATTTTTTAGAAGGTACACATTCTGAGCTTGAATTTGAACGCAAATTTTGTATTTTTTCAGGGGAAATCAAGAGAGTTATTGTCGTTTCAATATGTCTCACTGTGTTACCCAAAATACAGATTCGAATTATGTGTCGATACGAGGGAGTAAAAATGGAAGTCAAATGTTTCACTCACGAATTTGGCTTGGAAATATTTTTCTTATATCGCGGGATCAATCCTCTCAAAATGAAGTTTTGGGTAAAACACACTTTGGCTGCAAATTATTCACGAGTGTTAATAGATTTGAAAATGTATTAAAAAGTCACCTTCGGTAACCGTCTCGACGATAACTTTTGAATAGTAAGGAATTTTAGACGCGGCCTGAATGTTTTAGAAAGTACACATTCTGATCTTGAATTTGAACACAAATTTTGTATTTTTCAAAGGACATCAAGAGAGTTATTGTCATTTCAATATGTCTCACCGTGTTACCCGAAATACGAATTTCAATTATGTGCCGATAGAGGGAAATAAAAAGGAAGTCAAACGCTTTGCTCCCGAATTTGGCATGGAAATAATTTTCTTATATCGCAGGATCAATCATCTCAAAATTAAGTTTTGAGTAAAAAACACTTTGGCTGCTAATTATTCACGAGCTTTAATCAATTTGAAAATACGTTGAAAAGTGAGCTTCGGTAATCGTCTTGAAAATAACTTTGGAACAGTGAGGAACTTTTAGACGTGGCCTTAATGTTTTAGAAAGTAGACATTCTAATCTTGAATTTGAACAAAAATTTTGTATTTTCTCAATATAAATCAAGAGAGTTATTGTCGTTTCAATATGTCTTACCATGTTACCCAAAATACAAATTCCAATTATGTGTTGATAGAAGGGAGTAAAAAGGAAGTCAAACGTTCCGCTCGAGAATTTGGCTTGGAAATAATTTTCTTATATCGTGGGATCAATCATCTCAAAATGAAATTTTGGGAAAAGAAATACTTTGGCTTCTAGTTATTCACAAGCGTTAATCGTTTTGAAACTATGCTGAAAAGTGGCCTTCGGAAGCCATCTCGAAGATAATATTTGAACAATAAGGAATTTTAGACGCGGCCTCAATGTTTTAGAAAGTACACATTTTGAGCTTGAATTTGAACACAAATTTTGTATTTTTTCAATGGAAATCAAAAGTCTTATTGTTTGAATATTTCTCACTGTGTTACCCAAAATACGGATTTAAATTATGTGCCGATAAGGGGGAGTAAAAATGGAAGTGAAACTTTTAGCTCATGAATTTGGCTTGGAAATATTTTTCATATATCGTGGGATCAATCATCTCAAAAGGAAGATTTGGGTAAAAAATTCTTTGGCTACTAGTTATTGATGAGCGTTAATCGATTTGAAACTGTGCTAAAAAGTGACCTTCGGAAGCCATCTCGAAGATAACATTTGAACAGTAAGGAATTTTAGACGCCGCCTTAATGTTTTAGAAAGTACACATTTTGAGCTTGAATTTGAACACAAATTTTGTATTTTTTCAATGGAAATCAAAAGTGTTATTGTTGTTTGAATATGTCTCACCGTGTTACCTGTAATACGGATTCCAATTATGTGCCAATAGGAGGGAGTAAAAATGGAAGTCAAATTTTTCGCTCACGAATTTGGCCTGGAAATATTTTTCTTATATCGCGAGTGATGGAAACAGTCATATATGCTGCGGAAAAAATTAAATTAGCGGATCTACTTCATTCGCAATAGTTAAAATTCCCCGAAAGCGAGGTCATACCAATCACTATGATCAGGTGAGAATTATTCTCATTATTAATGCTATCATGGTAACTCTTACCAAACAAAAATAATTTGCCATATTTCCTTTAGCCTCTAAGTAATAATGACATAGCTCCGAAGGGAGGTTAACATTATACTTAGTCTAGTGTACACCATTGTCTAGAATCAATTTGAGTCACTAAGTAACTCCACAGAATCGTGGTCGTTGTTAATGTAAAAACGAACCCTCTGAAAGGAGCAAGGCATATATGCCAAGGCAAAGTATTTAATCAAACTACTGTAAACCGACAATAGAGGTCGTGAGATCCAAACCTTGTATCTCTCTCCCACTAGATGTTTTAAATTAAAGGTTTTATTTTGTTAACATGCATAAGCTAGTTACACTTTTAGCCTTGCATTTTATACATTTGAAAACACTTAGAAAAAATTCAAAATTCCCTTCAGTAGCATTTTCGCGAGTATCTTGCGACTAAGCTCTTCTCGCGAAAATGAAATAGTGAAAACACAAAAATCAAACAGAAACTTTCTCTACTGTCTCACTACTATCTCGTGACTAAGCTCTTCCCATGAAATTGAGTTTAGGCAAAATATTGAAAACTCAAAAAATCAGACAGAAACTTTCTCTACTGTCTTGCGAATGTTTCGTGAGTAAAACTTGCCCGCGAAAAGTTTTGTGCTTCAAAAACATTTCTCGCAAGTAACTTCGCAGGAAGCTAACCCGTGAAAAACTTGTGTTTTCAGTTTTTGAAGGAAAAATCTGAACAGTTTTCTACGGTTTTCAATGAAGAAACTATCACCCTATGAACATGATTGATGGAGTTTGATATCAAAACTAAAATTCATTGATGTTATAGCCTTAAAGTTCAATTTAACATACTTAAATTCAAATTTAAACAACAACATAACATCAATATCAGTTTTCATCAAATCATAGTTTCAACAAACATGCAAAAATTAAATACATATATAAACTTCTAACATCATGAAACTATTATCTCTAATTCCAAAACTCATAAAACATGTTAAATATATTGGAAATTGAAGACCGCTCTGATAGCATTTGATGGAAACAGACATGTATGCAACGGAAAAAATTAAATTAGTGGATCTACTTCACTCGTAATAGTTAACATGTGTCATATAAGTTTCAGAATTAGAGAACAAGAGAGTGTATCTTGAAGCAGTGAAATTCAAAACTGGAAATTCAGAAGTTCTTGAGAAGACTTTCAATCTTCACTCCAATTCCACTAACACCCAAGATGTGTGGTCTCTCAATCAGATATATGAGTTTGTTCTAGAGAGAATTGAAGAGTGTCCAACACTCACATACCAATTCTTCTTCTTATTCATCCTTATTATAATCTGTATGTTTCTCTCTATATATCTGATTATCTAATTGGGCTAGCCTTTTGGGCCTTCCCAATTGGGCTTTAGTATGTGGCTTGGAGTGGAACCAAAAGGGAACAAATAAGACTCTAGCTCTAATGGGCCTTGGGCTTTTCTGTCAACCCTTGACAAGTCCAAATTTACCATTAATTATATTTAATACCACTATATAAATATAATTGCACTCTAGGCCTTATTAATAAATTATATTCCCAGACCTTATTATACATGCAACCCCTTCATAAAATATTCGTAGTAACACAAAGTAATGAATGAAGACTACCACTTTGTGAATTACTACATCTTAATCCTTGAGTACCCAATTTAATCCTTTTAAGTTATTCATCATATATTTATGAAATCCAATTTCATAAATATATACTTTAGTCTTACTAAAGTGGTTAGGCCTAACTCTCTGAATAACAAAACCATTAAACTTATCTCAAGGGAACATGTTGTATCTCCGTTAAGAGACTATGAATTCTATCTTGAGAATATATGTTCCATCAACACTAAATGTGGCTGCCCAACATACTAAGGTTTGGACCGTTACTTTAGATCTCACTCTTGATATATCAAAGCAACCTACACTTCATGATCAGGTCCATCATTCTCTAAGGATTAAGAGTTCATGCAAATGAAAGTCGTGAGATTTATTATTCAATTAACAGTCATTAGGAGAATAATAAATCTCATAACAGTCCTGTTCAATATGTTTTAACTCTTAAAACATATCAACATATCAACTAGAAGTCACCACTTCCATGACCAAGACAAATCATCTTAGTTAATATGTTATAGTCTTCGCAACTGAAATGCCCAATTTCATCACCAACTACGAACCAATTTATGA
Organism: Quercus variabilis; assembly: GCA_030445155.1. Classification (NCBI taxonomy): domain Eukaryota; kingdom Viridiplantae; phylum Streptophyta; class Magnoliopsida; order Fagales; family Fagaceae; genus Quercus; species Quercus variabilis. Next base: position 7,225,564 of record CP129445.1, on the reverse strand, counting down.
GTTTACAAAGAACTTGTGACCTATATCTTCTATGACTAAATCACATAAATCACATACTTCTATCTATATGATAATGTCCAAACATTCGTGTTACCATTATTTCAGATAATAACAAAACGACTTTATTAATTGCAATATTAAGTCATACATCATGTCACACATAATATAATACATAGCATTATACAATAGGATTCTAGGGCACAAATCCCAACAGCGGGATCAATCCTCTCAAAATCAATTTTTCGGTAAAAAGCACTTTGGCTACTAGTTATTCACGAGCGTTAATCGATTTGAAAATGTATTGAAAAGTCACCTTCGGTAACCATATTGATGATAATTTTGAACAGTAAGGAATTTTTAGATTCGGCGTAAATGTTTTAGAAAGTACACATTCTAATCTTGAATTTGAACCCAAATTTTGCATTTTTTCAATGGACATCAAGAGATTTATTGTCGTTTCAATATGTCTCACCGTGTTACCCGAAATACAAATTTCAATTACATGCCGATAGAGGGGAGTAAAAAGGAAGTCAAACGTTTCGCTCACGAATTTGCCAAGGAAATAGTTTTCTTATATCGCGAGATCAATCATCTCGAAATGAAGTTTTTGGTAAAAAACACTTTCGCTGCTAATTATTCACGAGCGTTAATCGATTTGAAAATATGTTGAAAAGTGAGCTTCGGTAACCATCTCGAAGATAACTTTTGAACGGTGGGAAATTTTTGGACGTGGCCTTAAGGTTTTAAAAAGTACACATTCTAATCTTAAATTTGAACAAAAATTTTGTATTTTTTCAATTGAAATCAAGAGAGTTATTGTCGTTTCAATATGTCTCACCGTGTTACCCAAAATACGAATTCCAATTATGTGCCAATAGAGGGGAGTAAAAATGGAAGTCAATCGTTTCGCTCACGAATTTGGCTTGGAAATAATTTTCTTATATCGTGGGATCAATCATCACGAAATGAAAATTTGGGTAAAAAATACTTTGGCCTCTAGCTATTCACGAGCGTTAATCGATTTGAAAATGTGCTGAAAAGTGACCTTCAGAAACCGTTTCAAATATAATATTTGAAAGGTAAGGAATTTTTGACACGGCCTCAATGTTTTAGAAAGTACACATTCCGAGCTTGAATTTGAACACAAATTTTGTATTTTTTGAATGGAAATCAAAAGTGTTATTGTCATTCGGATATGTCCAACCATGTTACCCAAAATACAGATTCAAATTATGTGCCGATAGGAGAGAGTGAAAATGGAAGTCAAACGTTTAGCTCAAGAATTTGGCTTGGAAATATTTTCCCTATATCGCGGGATCAATCATCTTGAAATGAATTTTTGGGTAAAAAATTCTTTGGCTGCTAGTTATTCATGAGTGCTAATCAATTTGAAAATGTGTTGAAAAGTGACCTTTGGTAACCGTCTCGAAGATAACTTTTGAATGGTAAGGAAAATTTGGATGCGGCCTGAATGTTTTAGAAAGTACACATTCTAATCTTGAAATTGAACAAAAATTTTGTATTTTTTCAATGGAAATCAAGAGAGTTATTGTCGTTACAATATATCTCACTGTGTTACCCGAAATACGAATTTCAATTATGTGCCGATAGAGGGGAGTAAAAAGGAAGTCAAACATTTCCGTCACGAATTTGGCTTGGAAATAATTTTCTTATATCGCGAGATCAATCATCTCGAAATGAAATTTTGGGTAAAAAATATTTTGGTTTCTAGTTATTCACGAGCATTAATCGATTTGAAAATATACTAAAAAGTGACCATCAGAAACCGTCTCGAAGATAACATTTGAACGGTAAGGAATTTTAGACACGGCCTTAATGTTTTAGAAAGTACACATTCTGAGCTTAAATTTGAACACAAATTTTGTATTTTTTCAATGGACATCAAGAGAGTTATTGTCGTTTCAATATGTCTCACCGTGTTACCAGAAATACAAATTTCAATTAGGTGCCGATAGAGGGGAGTAAAAAGGAAGTCAAACGTTTTGCTCACGAATTTGGCTAGGAAATTATTTTCTTATATCGCAGAATCAATCATCTCGAAATTAAGTTTTGGGTAAAAAATTCTTTGGCTGCTAGTTATTCACGAGCATTAATCGATTTGAAAATGTGTTGAAAAGTGACCTTCGGTAACCATCTCGAGATAACTTTTGAATGGTAAGGAATATTTGGACGCGGCCTAAATGTTTTAGAAAGTACACATTCTGATCTTGAATTGAAGAAAAATTTTGTATTTTTCCAATGGAAATCAACAGAGTTATTGTCATTTCCATGTCTCACTGTGTTACTCAAAATACGATTTCCAATTATATGCTAATAGGGGGGAGTAAAAATGGAAGTCAAAAATTTCGCTTACGAATTTGGCTTGGAAATAATTTTCTTATATCGCGGGATCAATCATCTCAAAATGAAATTTTGGGTAACAAATACTTTGGCTCCTAGTTATTCACGAGCGTTAATCGATTTGAAAATGTGCTAAAAAGTGACCTTTGGAAATCATCTCAAAGAAAACATTTGAACGGTAAGGAATTTTGGACACGGCCTCAATGTTTTACAAAGTACACATTCTGAGCTTGAATTTGAACACAAATTTTTTATTTTTTCAATAGACATCAAGAGATTTATTGTCGTTTCAATATGTCTCACCGTGTTGCCCGAAATATGAATTTCAATTATGTGCCGATAAAGGGGAGTAAAACGGAAGTCAAACGTTTTGCTCACAAATTTGGCTAGGAAATAATTTTCTTATATCGCGGGATCAATCATCTCAAAAAGAAGTTTTGAGTAAAAAACACTTCGGCTGCTAATTATTCACTAGCATTAATCGATTTGAAAATATGTTGAAAAGTGAGCTTCGGTAACCGTCTCGAAGATAACTTTTGAACAGTGAGGAATTTTTGGATGTGGCCTTAACGTTTTAGAAAGTACACATTCTAATCTTGAATTTGAACAAAAATTTTGTATTTTTTCAGTAGAAATCAAGAGAGTTATTGTCGTTTCAATATGTCTCATCGTGTTACCCGAAATACAAATTCCAATTACGTGTCGATAGAGGGGAGTAAAAAGGAAGTCAAACGTTTCGCTCACGAATTTGGCTTGGAAATAATTTTCTTATATTGTGAGATCAATCATCTTGAAATGAAATTTTGGGTAAAAAAAAATACTTTGGCTTCTAGTTATCCACAAGCGTTAATTGATTTGAAAATGTGCTAAAAAGTGACCATCGGAAACCATCTCGAAGATAACATTAGAACAGTAAGGAATTTTATACGCGGCCTCAATGTTTTGGAAAGTACACATTCTAAGCTTGAATTTGAACACAAATTTTGTATTTTTTTCAATGGACATCAAGAGAGTTATTGTCATTTCAATATGTCTCACCGTGTTACTCGAAATACAAATTCCGATTATGTGTCGATAGAGGGGAGCAAAAAGGAAGTCAAACGTTTCGCTCTCGAATTTGTCTTGGAAATAATTTTCTTATATCGTGAGATCAATCATCTCGAAATGAAGTTTCGAGGAAAAAATACTTTGGCTCCTAGTTATTCACAAGCGTTAATCAATTTGAAAATGTGCTGAAAAGTGACCACCGGAAGTCGTCTCGAATATAACGTTTCAATGGTAAGGAATTTTAGACGTGGCCTCAATGTTTTAGAAAGTACACATTCTGAGTTTGAATTTGAACGCAAATTTTGTATTTTTTTTAATGGAAATCAAGAGAGTTATTGTCGTTTCCATATGTCTCATCGTGTTACCCAAAATACGAATTCCAATTATGTGCCGATAGAGGGGGGTAAAAATGAAAGTCAAATGTTTCGCTTGCGAATTTGGCTTGGAAGTGATTTTCTTATATCGTGGGATCAATCATCTCGAAATGAAATTTTGGGTAAAAAAAATTCTTTGGCTTCTAGTTATTCACAAGCGTTAATCGATTTAAAAATGTGCTGAAAAGTGACCTTCAGAAACCGTCTCGAAGATAACGTTTGAACGGTAAAGAATTTTATACACGGCCTCTATATTTTAGAAAGTACTCATTCTTAGCTTGAATTTGAACACAAATTTTGTATTTTTTCAATGGAAATCAAAAGTGTTATTGTCATTTGAATATGTCTCACCGTGTTTCCCGAAATACGGATTCAAATTATGTGCCTATAGGTGGGGGTAAAAATGGAAGTCAAACGTTTAGTTCACGAATTTGGCCTAGAAATATTTTTCATTTATCGCGGGATCAATCATCTCAAAATGAAGTTTTGGGTAAAAAATTCTTTGGCTGCTAGTTATTCACGAGCATTAATTGATTTGAAAATGTGTTCAAAAGTGACCTTCGGTAACCGTCTCGAAGATAACTTTTAAATGGTAAGGAATCTTTGGACGCAGCCTGTATTTTTCAACAAATACACATTCTGAGCTTGAATTTGAAAACAAATTTTGTATCTTTTTCAAAGGAAATCAATAGAGTTATTTTCGTTTCAATATGTCTCACTGTGTTACCCGAAATACGAATTCAAATTATCTGCCAATAGAGGGGAGTAAAAATGGAAGTCAAACGTTTCGCTCACAAATTTGGCTAGGAAATAATTTTCTTATATCACGAGATCAATCATCTCAAAATGAAATTTTGGGTAAAAAACACTTTCGCTGCTAATTATTCATGAGCGTTAATCCATTCGGAAATATGTTGAAAAGTGAGCTTCAGTAATCATCTCGAAGATAACTTTTGAACAGTGAGGAAGTTTTAGACATGGCCTTAATGTTTTGGAAGTACACATTCTGATCCTGAATTTGAACAAAAAATTTGTATTTTTTCAATGGAAATCAAGAGAGTTATTTTCGTTTCAATATGTCTCACAGTGTTACCCAAAATAGGAATTTCAATTATGTGCCGATAAAGGGGAGTAAAAAGGAAGTCAAACATTTCGCTCCCGAATTTGGCTTGGAAATAATTTTCCTATATCGCGGGATCAATCATCTCGAAATGAAATTTTGGGTAATAAAATACTTTGGCTTCTAGTTATTCTCAAGCGTTAATCGGTTTGAAAATGTGCTGAAAAGTGACCTCCAGCAACCGTCTCGAAGTTAACATTTGAATGATAAGGAATTTTGGATGCGGCCTCAATGTTTTAGAAAGTACACATTCTGAGCTTGAATTTGAACACAAATTTTGGTCTTTATTCAATGGAAATCAAAAGTGTTATTGTCGTTTGAATATGTCTCACCATGTTACCCGAAATACGAATTCAAATTATGTGCCGATAGGAGGGAGTAAAAATGGAAGTCAAACGTTGAGCTCACGAATTTGGCTTGGAAATAATTTTCATATATATTGGGATCAATCATCTCGAAATGAAGTTTTGGGTGAAAAATTATTTGGCTTCTAGTTATTCACGAGCGTTATTCGATTTGAAAATGTGTTGAAAAGTGACCTTTGGTAACCGTCTCGAAGGTAACTTTTGAATGGTAAGGAATATTTGGACACGACCTGAATTTTTAGAAAGTACACATTCTGAGCTTGAATTTGAACACAAATTTTGTATTTTTTTCAAGGGAAATCAATAGGGTTATTGTCGATTCAATATGTTTTACTATGTTACCCGAAATACGAATTCAAATTATCTGCCGGTAGAAGGGCGTAAAAATGGAACTCAAATGTTTCGCTCACGAATTTGGCTAGGAAATAATTTTCTTATATCGCGGGATCAATCATCTCAAAATGAATTTTTGGGTGAAAAACACTTTGACTGCTAGTTATTAACGAGCGTTAATCGATTTGAAAATGTGTTGAAAAGTGACCTTTGGTAACCGTCTCAATGATAACTTTTAAACAGTAAGGAATTTTTAGACGCGGCCTGAATGTTTTAGAATGTACACATTCTGATCTTGAATTTGAACACAAATTTTGTATTTTTTCAATGGACATCAAGAGATTTATTGTCGTTTCAATATGTCTCACCGTGTTACCCAAAATACGAATTTCAATTTTATGCCGATAGAGGGGAGTAAAAAGGAAGTCAAACATTTCGCTCACGAATTTTGCTAGGAAATAATTTTCTTATATCGTAGGATCAATCATCTTGAAATGAAGTTTAGGGTAAAAAACACTTTGGATGCTAATTATTCACGAGTGTTAATCGATTTGGAAATATGTTGAAAAGTGAGCTTCGGTAACCGTCTCGAAGATAACTTTTGAACAGTGAGGAATTTTTAGACATGGCCTTAATGTTTTGGAAAGTACACATTCTGAGCATGAATTTGAACACAAATATTGTATTTTTTTTCAATGGAAATCAAGAGAGTTATTGTCGTTTGAATATGTCTCACTGTGTTACCCAAAATACAGACTCCGATAATGTGCCGATAGGAGGGAGTGAAAATGGAAGTCTAACGTCTCACTCAGGAATTTGGCTTGGAAATATTTTTCTTATACCGTGGGATCAATCATCTTGAAATGAAGTTTAGGGTAAAAAACACTTTGGCTGCTAATTATTCACGAGCGTTAATCGATTTGAAAATGTGTTGGGAAGTGGCCTTCGGTAACCCTTTATTGGCTATATGTGGAGTAGCCTAGGAATATCCCTTCATCACTTTTTGCATCAAATTTTCCAGGATTCTCCCTATCATTGATAATGTAACTCTTGCTTCCAAATATTCGGAAATATTTCACCTTCGGTTTCTTTTCTCTCTAAATTTCATATGATGTCTTCTTTGTTTCTGCTCGGAAGTAAATCCTATTCCCAATGTGACATGATGTGTTCACTGCTTTTGCCCTAAACTTCTATGGAATGTTTTTGTTGAGTAACATTACTCTTGCCATTTCTTGGATCACACGGTTCTTTCTTTCAACAACCCCATTCTGTTATGGAGTTTTTGGGGCTGAAAATTCCTTCTTAATGCCATGTTCATTGCAGAATGAGTAAAACTTTGCATTTTTGAACTCCTTCCCATGATCACTTCTGATTTTAACTATGGGAACTCCCTTCTCATTCTGCAGCCTCTTACATAGCCTTTCCATCTTGTCACATGCTTCCGACTTCTCTCTAAGAAAGTCCACCAAAGAATTTCTTAAGAAATCATCAACAATCACCATTACATAGCTTTTTCCACCCATGCTTTCTGTTCTAGTTGGACCCATCAAATCAACATGTAGTAACTCCAAAGGGCGAGAAGTGGCAACTACATTTACTTTAGGATGGCTTGATTTTGTTTGTTTTCCCAATTGAGATGGACCACAAACATTCTTCTCAACTTTTCCAAACTTTGGTAAACCAACCACAACTTCAACCTTCGAGACTTTTGCCACTTGTTTTTAATTAGCCTGTCTAAGTCATTGATGCCACAACTCCAAAAGATTCACTCGAGCACTCCTACATGCTGTGCTTGGTTTGGGAATGACCCCATAACAATTATCGATGGTCCTAAGTCCCTTCAAAACTTGAACACCTTCTTCATTCAAGATTAGGCATCCTTTCTTTGAAAATTGGACTAAGAATTCTTCATCACAAATCTGAGTAATACTCAGCAAGTTCACTTTCAATCCCTTAATGTACAGCACATCAGTTAACAAAGATAGTCCTGGAATATCCGCAGTTCCCTTTCCAAGAACTTGTGAGTGACTACCATCTCCAAATGTCACAAAACCATCTTCCTTCTCTTATAGAGTTTTGAACAGAGATATATGTCCAGTCATATGCCTTGAACAACCACTGTCAAGATAACACAGACATGAATTAAACACTTTCAATGCGGTATGAACAAAGAGACAAGCATGAGATAGGCATTCTTGACCATCAAAGCAAAACTCATCATTCTTTACTTCATTCATAGGTGCGTGTAGCTTTCTTTTCAGACAATCAAGTTTATCACACAAACGTCTATTCCTTCTCTTATATTTATTAATTAAGGAATTCATCTCACACAAGCTATTATGAATATCAAGATTCCTATGAATTAAAGATTTCAGCATGTGTATAAAGACTCTAGCATGTTTCTTTGATTTGAATAACTCTAAAAAATCATTACTAGAATAGTCTCCAAATATGCTCATAGAGTCATTTTCACAAACACCTTTACTTTGCTTCATGTTGACCTTTGCCATATCACTTTTCATGGCACACCAAAGGGTCTAGGATCACACTCAGGTATTAAAACCACAGAGAGTGTACCCACTCTGATACCAATTGAAAACTCGAAAATGTGTTGAAAACACAAGAGTTGTTTAGACCCCCAATTAAAAGTTACGGCTTGATTGATTTTACACTAACTTAATACTAAATGCGGAATAGTGTAAAAGCGAGCGAATAAACAAACAAGCTGCTCTAATCCATAATCAAAGCAACACAGCGGTAAAATGGAATGTAAAAGAGTAGGGAAGAAATATGCAAACACAAGATAACACGTCGATGTGTTATCGAAGAGGAAACCAAAGAATTCGGCGAAAAATCTCTCCACCACCCTCCAAGCGGATATCGATCCACTAGACAATCAATTGGGATACATGGGTTAGCAAGAGACCCTCCAAGCCTAATCTACCTGATGTACCTAAGCCCTCCAAGCTCCTACTCCAACAAGGCTTCTCAGAACCGTATCTTGTCTAGTTCTTCGGATCCCGCAACAAGCTCCATGTTGCATCTGCCATCCTTGGCTTCTTCCAATGCTTCCCAGCAACACCAAAACTTCATTTGACACTTTGAGAGGGTGTGGTAAGTTTTTGGGCTATCAACCTCTCAATGGTATAGAAATGGAGAAGTAGGAGTTGAGGAAATTTCACAAGCAAATGTGTAGAGAATTGTGGGTAAAAAAATCTCTAACTCTCAAGGTGTTTGGCTAGGGTTTCTCTCAGAAGCACTTCTCAACATTAGTGGGTAATGTGGGTATATATAGTGTAGGCACAAAAAGTGTGTATCATATTGGACAGGCTAGCAAAACAAAATGTCTCGCAGGTGTCTCGTAGGAAAGCCTTACCCGTGAGATACTCGCGAGACACAGCTATCTCCATCCTGGCTTGACTCTTCGTATTCCATCATGTGCAAGGCACATAAGTCACTTCATGGGATGCTTAGTCGCAAGCTACCCGTGAAAACTCTTCAGTCTTCAATTGCTTGAGTCTTCACACACACACACACACACACTCTCTCTCTCTCTCTCTCTCTCTCTCACAACCCTTATAATCAAATCCCACAATAAATATAGGGTACAAAGGATTGAATAAAATTACAATCAAATTTGGCACGGAATAAAAGTCAACAAAACACATAGTTGTAAATAACAACTTTACAGTACACATATACCACCCAAAGTTTTATTTTTTATTAGTATAAAGTTTTTAATTTTTGTTGCAACTATATGCTCTAAATGGAGACAAAACCATCCATTAACTCTAGTGAGATTTGAGACATTGAAATACTTCCACTAACACAAGAAAGTATACCATGTTTGAACATTACCAACTCAACATTTGAATTGGTGTTTCCAAACCAATAAAAAATTGACATGTGTCTTTAAAAGGTAACACATCAACTTATTAGGTCACGTCCAATAAAAAGTCAAAATTATTCTTAAAAGTTTAAAAGCACCTGCCTCTTTCTCCATTAACTCTAGCGAGATTTGAGAAATTGAAATATTTCCTTTAACACGAGAAAGTATACCATGTTTGAACATTACCAACTCAGCATTTGAATTGGTGTTTCCAAACCAATAAAAAATTGACATGTGTCTTTAAAAATGTTACGCATTAGCTTATTAGATCAACTCCAATGAAAAAGTCTAAAATATTCCTAAAAATTTTAAAAGCACCCGCCTCTTTCTTTCTAAACTCTAAGGGAGAGGGAGGGTAAGTATAGTAGAGAAAATTTGGCCCAAAATTAGCCTATTTTTAGCCAACTCTAGCCCCCTCCACTCCCCCTCCTCCCCCCAATCCAAACGGACCCTGAAATTGCATAAACCTAATTTTTTTTCTCTTTCTACTTCTCAACTCTCACTTTGCATCTCTCTCCCTAGAATCTCCTCTCTCTCTCTCGAACTCTGATTTTGCTGCTGGCACAGCATTGTTTGGTATCTCCGGACTCAAGTGCCTACGAGATTAGCCCTTGTCTTTGTCAAAAAAACCCTAAATTCCCCTATTTCTAGTTAAATTTTTGTTGTAGGTTCTTTTGTAGAAATATAAAGCTTCTTTGTTTATTAGTTGATTAAAATTATTTGGTGGTTGTGCTTGAGTTTCAGCCATTAACTATTCCTTTGGGCATAATTGCTTTTTCCGCTATGCATTTTAAAGTTTTTTTCTTTTAGATGCATCTAAGTTTGCAATACATACTAGCTTACATGAAATTTTTAGATTTTGATCCATCCCTTATAATAATTTTGGTACTTTGTGTTCTACTTTTTTTTTTTTTTTTGTTGGTTTAGTTTTCCATTGGTGGTGGAATTGGAATAGTAATGCAATTGCTTTAGTGAAAATAGAGAGTTGAAGTGAATAGAGACTATGGTAACGAGAGATGATGGATTATTGGACTGGTGGCAATGGAGGAAATAGTGGCAGGTGATAAGCCAAAAATGAATTAACCCCTTGTGATTCAAATTAATTGATTAACTAGCCAAGTTGTTAATTAATCAAATTAACATGCAAATGCATGGTAGCACAAAAAAAATCACCCATAAACTAATTATGCAGCTGAAAATAAATAATACGGTGATTTGTTTACGAAAGGGGAAAACCTAACTGTAAAAACCCCACCAAGTGATTTTCAGGTCACCACTCCCAAAATTCCACTATTATCATAACAAGCGATTACAAGTAAAGGAATCCCAAGTACCTTACCAACCTACAGTCGAACCCTTATCCCAATACCCAATTGGACTTGTTCTGTAGTGACAATTTCCCCTTTTGATGCACGGCTCCTAAGTACGTGACTAACCAATGTGCGGATCCCAGTACACAACTTCAATCACCAACTAAAAAGAGTTGTTGGCTGCAAAGTTCTTCAGTTCATCCACGATGAATATCAAGAAGATGCTTGGTCACAAAACCTAAATGTCACATACACAGCAACTTCTTCAGAAAAGATGAACTAGGGAAAGACTTTGTCTCCGATCATAAATTGCTTGAACAGACTTTGCTCAATGCTCGTGCAATTTTTATATTCTTTGACGGCCCTTAAAACAATCCTTTTATATGTCTAGAGTTAGGAGAAAAGAAGGCCCAAACACATAAACACAGATTAGAGTCAAAATAGAACTGAAATTCTGTTTTTCATAAACCTCGACAGATATGCTATCTGTTGAGCTGCTGTCGAGCCACGGGGCTGAACAGCTCTACAGGTCTCGACAGATGCTAGGTGTCGAGCTAGCTATCGAGATTTAATGACAGGAACTTTTCAGCTTGAATCTTGGCAACATTTGATCTTGAAACATAGTTTCTTGAAGTATTTCAACACATCCTAGATCTACCCAAATACAAGTAAAGTGCGTTTTGTCAAAAGATTAGCCAATTACATAAAAGCATGACATATGTTCTTAACATGTGAACCACATATGTCCTAATAATCTCTCCCCCTTTGGCAATCCGTGACAAAACCACAGCTAACAAATGAACATATGAGAGAAGTCATAAGTCACTCAACTCATATTCACTTGTTTAATACAATAAAATATTTCCTAACACAAACTCTTGAAAAACTTTACAAAAAAAGAATTTATGGCAAATAGACTTTGACAACCTATATCTCTGAAACACTTTAAACAAAACTCATCAAGGCATCTTAGTGTAAAACAGAAATAATAGATTGCATACAAGTATAAGAACCATGTGCATAAAGGAGGAAAAGAAACAACACATGTAAGGATAGGTGAAAAAAACATACATTCACATATAAAGAAGACAAGTGCAATGTATGTGTAAAAATGGTCACAAAACCCAATGTACAAGATCAATGTATCTATAAAAGAAAGAAAAGAAAAGATACATCATATCCTCACTACATCCCTCGTCAACAACACCACCCCTAACAAAAATGTCATATACTAACTCTCCCCCTAAGAATAACTACTCTCATATACCAAAACTATTCCCCGTTTTTGTCACAAGTAACAAAGGGTAAAGTGTCAAGTAGACATCTCATCGGCAAAGCTAGCATCTCCATTATCTCCATCCGAAGCATCATCGTCATCGCCATCATCATCATCATCCTTAGTTGTAGAATCAGAAGCTACATGGGGTGGTGGAGGAGAAACCTCAGAAGCAAAACCACCCATGGTTGCCTGCTGCCTAGCAATATGGCCAACACAAACATTCACCTGATACATCTCAGTAGAGAGTGTATCAAGGTGAGCATCCATGCGCTAAAGCTGTGCTATGATGTCCTCTAGAGTCACTCCACTCTGAGAAGAGGAGGGAACGGATGTGGATGGAGCAGAAGGAGTGGGAGGAGTGGCTGAATCCGACTGCTAAGACATAAACTGTGCCTGACTAAATTTAATGGTAGCCGCATCTATGGCACACATGACAGAAAAGTGATCAGAAGAGGGAAAAGAAATAGAAAAATGGCGTAGAATCCGCGTGATAGCTGAAGAGAAAATAAGCTTATAACGGGTAGCCGTATCCCTAAACACATCTATGATTGAAAGAATAAAATGTAAAGGAAAATCTATAGTAAGGTGCTCTAACAAAGAAAGCAAAAAATCAAGCACGAGGCTCTGTGATAGATTTATAGTGAGAGAGTGGGTGCAAAACAAAAGTCATCACCATGTTCATGAATCTAGGACCTTTAGCAAATGGCCGACATGGTATAAACTAACGCTCACCCCAAACAAATGGATGCTCACAGAAAGCAGACATCATCTCATCTTTGGACATAGTCCACAAATACTCACAACCGAGGTAGTCAGGATGCTCTACCCTCGGAACTCGAAGTACATCTGTAACAAGCTGCAGTGTGATAGCAAAGCGCGTACCTCAAACGCGAGTGTGAAAGAAAGGTACTAAAGAATCAATCCCGTGCATGTTGGAGTAAAACTTCTGAATAAGCACGAGAGGACAAGTGACCGAGATGTCACATAATGACTCCCATCCTTGACTATGAATGACATCGGGAAGGTCAGTGTCGGCGAAGTCCACCAGAATGACTTGGCATTCTGAATTAACACCTCATCGAGAAAAGTTCTTCGAGTATTCCTTTCGAGCATCCTCATCATGGAACCGAATGTTAGAAGGAGTAAGATCAGAAGAAGATGATGCCCCGAAATGAAGAGGGTTCCGAGATAGAGCAGACTTACGTTTAGGTGTCATAGACACGACTAACGTAAACAAAGAGAGAGAGAGAGGGAGAGAAAGAGACAATCAGAAAAGTCCCAAAACATTTCAAATATATCAAGTATATTGAAAAAAGAGTACGTGTGCATGAAAATGCATGAGCATGTGACATGCAAAGTAAAAAGCATCAGGGGCTTAGCCCAATCCAATTCTACCAGCACACAAGCATATTACACACACCTAAATGCATGAAAATACCATTATAACGCAAATGTGATGCAATGTATGAGGTTTTAAACACATTTAAATGAAAACCCAACCCAAAATTACAAGAAACACTCATCAATTTTGAAAAACCCCAAAAATTTTCAAAAAACCCCAAAACCTAGGTTTCAAATCATGAAATGCCTGAAGAATGAAAAGATCGGAGAGCATACCTAGTGATTTGAAGCAAATAAAGGCCGAAAATCATGTGGATTGAAGGTTTTGAGTGAGAAAAGAGAGTTTGGAAGAGGAACAACAACGGACAGATTGAGAGAGAGATCAAGAAAAATGAAGTCCAAATCGCACAGAACGTATATATAGATCTTCACTAATTCTCGACAAATAGAGGTGTCAAGAGGTGACAAGATAGGTATCGAGACAGGTGTCGAGAAAACATAACGTCGACGGATGAGTTTGTCGAGAGGTATCAAGGAAGAGTTCATCAGATAAGATTAAGAAATCTCGATCGATCCACCAGGTGTCAATAGTTATCGAGAGTCTAGGAACTTTCTAGATCGATCCACTAGCTGTCAAGGAAGCTATCGAGGTTGCGACAAGAAACAGATCAAAATCTCGACAGATAGACCAAGTGTCAAGAGGTATCAAGGAGATGTTGAGATTGCTTAAAAACAGTTTTCTAAGAAGGGAAAAACACAGACATGAATGCAATCCAACATGCAACTCAACCAATGATTCAATCAACATATTAGGCTCTCAAAAACATCTCTCAATAAGAATTTTAAGCACATGGATCCTCAAGAACATACACACACACCAAACAAGTCTAACCAATTTTTATATTTTAAAAATAAGTCAAGACAGTTTAATAAGTATACAATAGCACATGTAAAACATTGTGATGGCCAAATCACATTGTACCTGCACATGTATCAAGATTAGTAAAGAATATTGTGTGTTATGTGTGAAAAACATCACAAGATTGCATGTGTATACATGTTATGACGATTTGAGATATGAGAAAATCACTTTAACTCACACACAATCATAACTATTTGATGGGGACTATCGTCTTCGAGGTACATCCTATAACTCCCACATCTCCTAGAATACTCGCTTGCAATCATATTTAAAGCATATTTAATCTTTTTGCTTTTTATTTTCTTTGCATATTTTTTATTTTATTTAGCATATCATGCGTGGGTATATAAGAGAAAGAAAAGAAATACCCAATGATATTTGACATTCTAATTTTGCTACGCCGAAGCACACAAATGTCATTGACACTGCACTTTTGCTATGCCGAAGCATACAGGTGTTTTTCATGATTGGCAGGCAACAATGGTGAGATGGTTACTTATGCCTTTCTCTTAGGATTTTCTAGTCCTACCCGTCAAAAAGAGTGATACGAGTGTTAAGTTCAAGAGATAACTTAATCTTACTCATCACAAACAAGAGCCACAAAGCTCACTTGCTTAGTTGTGCATAAGAATGCTCATCTAAGTTACAAATGATACAAAGTTTAGAAAATTTTGTTTCAATGGCCATCCAATGTACACAAAACACACTGTTTTTGTATTTTTCAATTTTTCAATTTTTTTTTTATTTTTATGAAAAACAAAAATAAACAAAACTGAAAACAAACAAGTAAAAAAATATTAAATAAAGAAAAGTATAAAACTAAACTGACTCAAAATAAAAGCAAAACACACAAGTAATGCAACAAACAAAAACAGGAAGATAGAAGAAAGTTATAAAATCACTTAGAGTCCTTTTTCTTCCACACCTTGAAAGAACCTTTCCTTTGATTAAACCATTGAACCGGCGGTGAAGGGGTAGAATTGAAACCGTTCAAGTTCGAAAGGAACATGAGGGCTTTGAGAAGATCTCCAAGAGGAGCAAGAGAGGATTGAAGCTGATTCTGGCTACCAATGCTATCATGTCGTTGCTCTGTTAAGTGGCTAACCACTTGTAGCAATTTGGTCGAGTATTATTCGCAGGAGGAACAAACATAGTAGCACTAGTAGAAGCAATATTAGAGGAAGAAAGACCATACCCTAAACCTGTTCGATCCGAAGTAGATTTCTGAATGCTAAGCATCTCATCAAGCTTTGCACTTGAAGTCCTCTCCAATTGAGCTTTGACTTGAAACAACTCCGCTTCAAGCTTCTTGGTCTTCTCAGCCAAGAAATCGTTCTCAAATCTCAGAGCTCCAATAGTCTTATTAGCTTCATTAAACTTTGTGGATAACTCTTCAGGATCAAGTTCCACATCACTAAGTTTCTTGGTGGCCAGCCTATATAATTTCTCATGCTTCTCAGAAAGCTTGTACAATTTCTCATAGGCTGTATGGATATCATCTTAATCATCTATCTTCTCACACTTAGAATCCACCAATTCTTCTTCTTCTTCCACATCGTCAACAATTCCTTCAGTAGGATTGACTGTGGCAGTGAAGGCATTCAAGATTCCGTCATCCTCATTGTCGGAATCATCCTCAGGCTTAGTGTCACTCAAGGTTGCAATAAGTGCCTTACTCTTCCTAATGCTCTTGAGATATGTGGGGCATTCTTACTTTATGTGACCGAATCCTTGACACCCGAAACACTTTGGTCCTACAGGAACAGCGTACTAACCACCATCCTTAGCATCCTTTTTCCCTTTGTCTTGGCCCTTAGACTGAGAAGAATTGGGTTGTCTACGGTTCTTGTCGAAGTTCCTCCCATTGGCATTCTCCATAAACTTCTTGAACTGCCTTGTAATGTAGGACTTCATCTTGGAATCTTCATCATCAGAAGACTCATTTGTGTCACTGCTTTTTACCTTCAAGGCCATGCTCTTGCCTTTACCTGACTTGCCAATCCTAGATAACCTTAGCTCATAGGTCTGCAAGTTTCCAACCAGCTCAGTCAAAGGAATCTTGTCAATATCCTTTAATTCCTTTATAGCCGTAATCTTCACATGGGATCTCTTGGGTAGAGATCTGAGCACTTTCCTTACAATCTTGGGTTCAGGAATAGTTTCCCCAAGATTGAAGGCTGAGTTCACTATGTCCTTGCTTGGCATAGAACTCATCAAACAACTCATCCTCTTCCATTTTTATCTCTTCAAAGCTTGTAGCGAGCATCTGAAATTTTGAATCTTTAACAGCCTTTGTAGCCTCATAGGTTGTCTGGAGGATGGTCCATGCTTCCTTTGCAGTTTCAGTGAAGGATATCTTCTTGAACTCCTCATTGGTGACTACGCTAAATAAGGCATTCAACGCTCTGCTATTGAAGTTTGCCACCTTGATCTTGGCTTCATCCCAATCGGCCGGCACTTCTTTTGGCTTGGTCCAACCAATCTCTACAGCTTGCCACACCTTCACATCTAAAGACTACAAGAAAGCTCTCATGCGTACTTTCTAGTATGCATAGTTAGTGTCATCAAATAAAAGATGTATAATTAATGATTGTCCACTATCCATGACACACAGGGGTCAATTGATCAACACAACAAAGATTTAACCTAATCAGAGTGTGCCCGCTCTAATACCACTAAATAGGCCAAAAACGAATTGACCCCTTGTGATTCAAATTAATTAATTAATTAGCCAAGTTATTAATTAATCAAATTAACATACAAAAACATGGTAGCATAAACAAATCACCAATAAACTAATTACGCAGTGAAAAATAAATAACACAGTGATTTGTTTACGAACGGGGAAAACCTAATGGTAAAAACACCACCGGGTGATTTTCAGGTCATCACTCTCGAAATTCCACTATTATCACAACAAACGGCTACAAGTAAAGGAATCCTAAGTACCTTACCAACCTAGAGTTGAACCCTTACCCTAATAATCAATTGGACTTGTTCTATAGTGACAATTTTCCCTTTTGATGCACGACTCCCAAGTACATGACTAACTAATGCACGGATCTCAGTACGCAACTTCAATCACCAACTAGAAAGAGTTGTTGGCTACAAAGTTCTTCATTTCATCCAAGATGAAGATCAAGAAGATACTTGATTACAAAACCCAAATGTGCATATACACAACTTCTTTAGAAGAGATGAACTAGGGCAAGACTTTGTCTCCAGTCACAAATTTCTTGAACTGACTTTGCTCAATACTTGTGCAACTTGTATATTCTTTGACGGCCCTTAAAACAATCCTTTTGTATGTCTAGGGTTAGGAGAAAAAAAGGCCCAAACACATAAACACGGATTAGAGTCAAAACAGAACTGAAATTCCGTTTTTCATAAACCTCGACAGATACCCTATCTGTCGAGCTGCTATCAAGCCACGGGGCTGAACAGCTCTACAAGTCTCGATAGATGCTAGCTGTTGAGATTTAATGACAGAAACTTTTCAGCTTATATCTTGGACAAACTTGAAGGCTTCAACACTTGATCTTGAAACATGGTTTCTTGAAGTATTTCAACCCATCCTAAATCTACCTAAATACAAGTAAAGTGCATTTTATCAAAGGATTAGACAATTATATAAAAGTATGGCATATGTTCTTAACATGTGAACCACATATGTCCTAATAGCAGGTATTGCTCATATACTCCTTCATTGCCACTATGCACATAATCTATGGTCACTAATGTTTTCTTTATTCAGGATACATTGAGTTATGCCTAATAGTCTCTTAGATATGTTGCAAGTAATGGAGAACAGGTTCTGGTAAACATCATTGTATGATGGTTAGGGTGCAATTCTTTTGTGAATTATATAGACGAAAAGGGGTCTCCTTTGGAGTTGAAATTGTTTTATTATGTTCTATATAAATTGAATGTTTGCCCTAATTATTCATTATGGTTCTCATATGCTGAAATTTTTGGATTTTTGTACTTCTAAATGATTTTATTAGCTACCCTCTAACACTTGTTGTGTACTTGGGCAATGATGTTTCTATTTTTTGAATAAGAAATTTTGTTATAAAAAAATAGATATTGAAATATGTAGTATGTTGAGAAAGAGATTATTATTTTTGTTTCCTATGTGATTTGGATTGGCATTTTCTTACTCTTTTCATGGGAATGGTTTTACTAATTTGAAAGTTTGAGCTTAGGAAGTGAATGGGAATGAATTTGACCGTTTCCATGTCTCCTATGTTGGGATGGATCTTCTCCTATTCCTTTCAAACAAAAAGTGTTTGTTTTATTTAGAAGTTGTGTAGTATCATTTTATGATATGTTATTTTGTGTGATATATTGAATGTGATATAACATATTTATTTGATCAGACATCATTTATTAATGAAAGTTGTCCGGTTATCCTTTACAGAAATTGTTGTTGTTGGGCATCATATCAATTTTCCTAATGTGGAATTATAGTATCTTATGGCAATGGAGGGTGTAGGATTTCCAGCTTGAGCATTGTAGCTGCTGTGATGTGTTTAAGAGCCTAAGCTGAGTGTCATGGTTTTAAAAACCGGTATTGTGAAAAAACCGAAAAAATGACTAGTTACTGATTTTTTGGTCGAACTGATGGTCGAACCAGTGACGTCATAAATAATTTAATTAATAATTTTTTAAAATTATATAAATAAATAATAATTTTTTATACTCAAACTAATTAATAATTTATGAATACACATGTAAACTAAAATGCTCTGTAAACTATAATGCTCTATAATTCATTAATTACTAATAATTGAAAGAATAATTGAATATAAAAGTTACTAGTGGAGTAGTAATTAATAATTCATTAATTACTAATCATTTTTTTTTTTTTTTTTGAGAAAAAGGTAATAGAAACTTTATTACTGAAAAACAAAACTACACTACATCATCCAAGTCCTGTGGAAGTTCTTCTATCCACACATCGGTATCAGCAGATAAAACTGCTCGTCTAGCAAGGGCATGAGCTAACTTATTGCCCTTCCGATTAACATGCAAAAAACTACAGTTAACTAATGAAGATAACGATCTAATTTCGTCAATGATGTGTCCATACATAGTCTGCACCGGCCTGGTGTTGTTAATATCTTGAATAACTCGCAAAGAGTCCCCTTCAATCACCACATGATGGAGGCTTAGTTCCTGAATAAAACACATTGCCCTACGAGCTGCCAAGGCCTCCACCTCATCAACCGATCCTGGCAGCCTCACTCTCTGGCTTAAAGCAGCTATAACAAGCCCAGCCGAGTTCCTAACAACCACCCCTAAACCAGCACACCTCTGATCCATAAATAAGGCCCCATCAAAGTTGACTTTGTAGACTCCCAAATCAGGTGGCTTCCAACGCAGGTCCGCACTCTGAATAGCCAGCCGAGGATTCAACACCTGCACAGCCCGATACTCTTGCAGAAACACATTACTAATCATTTTATTTGAATGTTTATAAAATTTAATTTTTGGTGAAAGTCCATATAATATGTTATGCATCTTTATAAATGATAATAGTAACTAGTTAGTTTATATTCAGCAAAAAAGTAACTAATTAGTTTATACCTAACCCAATGAACTTATAAGTTATATATATATATATAATTATAAATAAATAAAGGGAAAGAAAAGACCATGAGACAAAACAAGACAACATTAAATAAGAAATGGTAATGATGGTCACGTTGGGGGAGTAAAAAATGATTAAAAAAATTAGAAACTTTGGATGGAAACCCCAAAACTCAAAAAGCCGGCCATTGCCGTTGGAACTAAAAAAAAAAGCCAGCCATTGCCAGTCATTTTTATCTTCCCACGTCTTCCAATATTTTATTAAAAGATTTTTTTCTATATCATGTCTTCCTAGTACCCACTTCAAGTTTAACTCTTCACTTCAAGCTTTCAAGTTTCAACCTCTTTCTCTCTGTTCAAGCTTTCAAGTTTCAAGCTCTAAAGTTTCAACCTCTTCTTCTCTGTTCAAGCTTTCAAGTTTCAACATCTTCCTCTGTGCTCACGCCTTCAACCCCAGTTTGCAAATGTCAATGAATCAACGGTGCCACCACTCACCACTACCTAGCAATGCTGTCCCAGTGTTAGGCTCTTGTCGGTGGCATAAAGACAGTGGCCAATAACCGGTTCAACCGTACCGGTTTTGGTTTGTACGGTTCAACCGTCCGGTTTCCGGTTCATTCCAGCTTTTTGTTATTTTTCCGTTTTTAATCATAACCGGACTAGATTAATGACCGGTTGGTTGAACTAGTCAGACCAGTCCAGTTTTTAAAACCATGCTGAGTGTTGCTATTATGATAAGCTGAATAACTATTGATAAGAGCAAGTTATGGATGTCATAAGACCTAGAAGATAAGTTAAAATCACACAAGTGCTGCAACTAATGCCATGTATTCTATAGCAAGTGCAAATTCCAACTTAGCATGTGAGAGATTAGAATTAGTTAGAATAATGTCAGTGGTTTCAAGCACTTTGTTACTCATTAGTAATGAAATGTATAAAAGGTCATGTACTATAAATCATAGATATCAGTAAAATAAGTCAAGTTTTTTTGTTCTACAACACCTTTCCCTCTTCTTACGCTCTATTCCATATTTCTAAAGAGGTTGGTTCCCTTGAAGAACCATTAAGAACTAAATATATTCTTAATCAACTAAAGGATCTTACCACTACACATTGATAGCTTTAGACATTAAATAATTTGAATGATTACTTGTCTAGAATCTAGAATTGTGCACTTCAACAGATGCCTTATTTATAAATTCAATTGTGATTTTCAATTAGATTTCTTTAAAATAATATTTAGCTATGACAAATAGTAAAATAGAGGCGAAAGGAGCAATGAGAGAAAAAAAATAATGGATTTCAAATAGTGTAACCAAGTTAACGTTAAAGACTTTAAAGCCAAAAAAAAAAAAAAAGGGTTCAAGAATAACCTTGGGAACCCTGAACTTTTTAGGGATTATTATGAATAACCACTAAAGTTCTTATACACTAAACTTTATAAACAAAGTGAGAATCAATCCTTCAAATTTAATCAAAATAATCTACCATTACCATAAAAAAAGTATCACAAGATTGGGAAGACATGTGAAATAAAACCTGTTGCAGTTAAGTATACAAAAAGAGGATCATAGAATTGGAAACACGTTTAAACAAAACCTATCACAATTCTTTCTAAAAGTTACTAATTCACAATATATTGATATAAAAGTTTTGATGATTCAGTTGTTCTCCAAAATGCAGATTTTTAGGATTCATTTCCATGTCAGCAAAGGATGACAGATTGTTCACTAACTCTAGCCACATACTCCAAGAATTCAGTCAAGAGGTAGGGCAGTTTTCCCTTTAAGTATTCAAAACCATCTATCTGCATCACAGGGGTAAAAAAAAGAATCACAGCTGAGGGAAAAAAAAACCCAACATTAGCAGAAAAATCCAGACAATATAAATACTTAAAAACCCCCTTGAGTCATGAGAAGTCATTACAAACGAAGGGCACAACAAAGCAATAGAAATATCAAACCTCACAGTGAACTTTTAGTCATGCTTGTGGTCATCAATCTAGTCAGAATATTTTTTCTTTATCATCAATCCTAGGGTGACACTCACCAACAGATCTGTAACATCTACAAAGATTACCAGTTTTACTAAATGAAATGCATAAATTCACTCCCACATTGTTGTAATTGTCACATTATATAAATAAATAATTAAAAAAATAATTAAAAAAAAAAAAAAAAAAAGAAGTTGATTGGTTACTATCATTTTAAAGTTACATTTTTACATTCAAAGTCAAAAAGTTGGAAGCTTTCATTCTAACTAATCATCTAACACAATCATTGGCAAAAAACAATATTGGTAACTGTAGAGTAAAATGCAAAAATATATGAATAGCTTGCCACTACAAATCTATATCATATACTATATATAATAGCAGAAGCCTTTTCTTGCAATTAAGGAGGTGCTGCCATGTAGGAAAAAAATGCCCCCTTAAAAACTTGCCATGTTTACAATTCAAATGTCAAAAGTTACACTGTTTCGCTAAAACACGTCTAAAAACTAAAACCTAAAATACTGGGTTAGAATAAAACCCAAAATACGGCGGTTCAGAGAGACACATGTTGCCGAAAGAAAAGGAGAACGACAGAGAAAGAGAACAATAGAGAAAGAGATTCGATCTGTCATATATGGTGGAGTGTAAAATCTGAGACCTTTGCCACCATCAGACCACCATACCCTCCATCAATGTAGTTTATGTTTTTTTGTACTGAAGGTCAGCATACTCCTTTCCTCTTTAAATACTGTTTTTGTTGTTTGAAAGACTGAAACTCCTCACCATTGTTTTTACTATTCGAATTAAAATCTTCAGTTATCAATATATCTATGTTTTTGAATTCAATACCGGTAGTCCCCCTTACTTAATTTTCTAGGGTTCTTTACCCCTTTTTAAATTTTAAAAAAAAAAATTAAATGGGTTGATTTTCTTTATTCGGATGCTTTGGTTTCAAATTGTCCCTCTATATTTTTTTTTTTGGTGGTAACATTAGGGATTTTGCCCTTGATTTTCTGTGGTTAAAAGTCAAAATCCACCTTGGATTATTTAAAATCTAAATGTATTAGACGAAAAACTTAATTTTTAATACGCAATTTGTTTGATAAAATTACTGGTTGATCTTTTGTTTGGTTCTAGAATTCTTAATCCACATTGCCAATTAAATTGTGAAAAGTTGTTTCGTACACATCTCAAAACTCTAAATTTTTTTTTTTTTTTTTTTTGAATGGGTTTAGATTTGATTCATTTTTGTTTTGGGTTTTCTATCAAAATTTTTGTTTCCTCAATTTTAGATATTTGTTTTGTTTTGGGCTTTTGGGTTTTCTAACAAAATGTTTGTTTCCTCAATTCAAGATATTTGCTTCTTTTTTTTCTTTTTTTTTTCTTTTTTAAGATTAAAGAAATAACTAAATCATTGAGATTGTAAGATTGAAATCATTGGGTATTTCCGTTTCTAACATTTATTTTCCTTCTTCAATCTTATTTTAGGCTTTTCCTGCCAGAACAGCATGCACTAGATAGAGTCTGTAAGGCATACAAAGATGAGCCATATTCCATAACTAGTAAAGTTTTTTTTTTTTCTTTTTTTTTTCTTTTTCCTTTTCATTTTCAAATCTGGGGATTGAATATGATTTAGGTTTGAATTTCTTGGTTGGATTGGTTTAGATTTAGTTATAGTTAGATTTGGTTTTGAGTTAGGCTTCCATTAGCATGCCTCTGATAGGTAATTTGGCCGGTTGTTTATTTTTTACATTTTAAATTATTTTTGAGTTAGTTCTGGCTTGAACTAGATTGGTTTGGTTTTGAGTGATCATTTACGAAATTTATTGTATTTGTTTCTCAAGAGAAAAAGAAAAAAACTGTCACCTACAATTCCATCTTCTCCCACTTTTCTTCTCCTTTCCCGTAAAAAGAAAGGTTCCATTCTTAATTTCTGCTCTTACATAGTTTGTGTCTTATTATTCTTTCTATACCATTCACTGTTGTTTATATAATTATATTCCATCTTCCTAATTAATCTTTCTATTCAGTCTTTTTCTCCAATTGTAGAATACTGATTTTCTATGCCAGATAAAGCCATTGGGTTTTCTACATAAGGAATTACTCAATCAAGGCTAAAGGTTTGGCTACCTATTACCCTAATCTCCCATTTATTTTTTTTAATTTCTTGAGTTCTGTTTTGTTGATTATTGTATTGGTTAGATTTTTTTTTTTTTTTTGGCTGATTTTTGTTAGATTTGTATTTTTTTTTTTCGTTTACCCCCGAAATTGGAAATGATTTATGTTTTTTTGATTATTGTATTTTGGTTAGATTTAGTTTTTTTTTTTTTGGCAGTTTTTTTGTTAGATTTTTTTTTTTTTTTTCTTTTGCCTTTGAATTTTGAATTCATTTAATTCTAGCATTAAACTCAATGCTTTAAAAAAGTTCACACTTTTGAAACTTTTGATTAGATAACTAAAGGAATATGAATGCTGCTTAAAGAAAACACACACATTGTTTACATTAAACTTTAGGTAGATGGTATAGCTCCATACAAGAAATTCATAGATAAGCATGTGAATTAAAAAAAAATAATCATTTAAGTTGTTAGTGTTACCCTTGAATCCTCTATATATTTGATACCTGCCTTTGTAACTAATATTTAGGATATAACAGCCCTATAACTCTTTGGTAACAAAGGCATTCTTTCTGTTTGGCGCAAAATGAAGTCCTTTTGGCATTTGTAGCATTGTGTTGTGGTTATATGTTTAAATTGTAGAAGTCCTAAAATAACGTTTTGCAGCTAAAGATGCTATTACTTTACAATTTGATTAAGAATTTAGGAATGAAAACAATTACCACCGGTTATTGACGGCATTACAAAACTTGAGTAGACTTTGCCCTTCTTGTTTCTTAGCAAAAAATCCTGCCTCTCAATCTTCAATTATATCATAATCATCTATGTTATGACTTATGAGTCATTATCTGTTTCTACTTTGTTTCATGAGGAAAATAAAAACAAGAATTTCTTTTATTAATTTGATTAAGGTATATATCTTCATCAATATTCTTAATGTGACTCATTTATCAAAGACACAAATTTTAAGGCTTTTGAAAACAAAATAAATTCATGCCCGGTCATAATTTGCTTCTGAACTCTAATTTCAGTGTAGGTGTGAGGAAGAATGAAGGGTATTATTCGATTGATGGAGAATTTCTATTTGGACTCAATAGAGAAATTTTTCATTTGCAATTTTCATAAATTAGTTTAGTTGCTGTATTTTTTTTTCATCTCTGCTAATTTCCTCATTTTGTGTTATACATTTTCATTCTTACGTTTTCTAACTTTGCCTAATAGAACCACAAAATTATAAGATTTGGGGAAAAATAAAAAGTAGCTGCTTCTTCTTCTTATGAAATTTTTAATTAAGTTTTTTAGTCTTTGTTGAGTATTATGTAGGTATGAGAGCTGCCTATGGGAATGTGTAGAATATCATTGATGGATGTGATGAGGCTTGAGTTGGAGGTATTCAATCTAACTCAAAAGCATACTAGAGCAAGATGACAAGACAAGATGGTGCTGAACAAACTAGAAAAAACATGTAAGATTCTACAACTTATTAATATTTTATGTAAAATCAATTTTTGACAGGTTTAAAAATCTACACCTATTACAAAGAATAAAATTTTTATTTGGTGTAAAATCAGTATTTTTCATGAACACTATTTTCTAGTTAGATACCTACTTGACTCTTTTTTTGTTCTTGATTTAGTTTTGGTTGATTGGATGAGGTTTGATCCTTTAGTAATTTCAGATTTTGTTTGTGCATTTTAATCAATGGTTATTTTTGTGTGCAAAAGAATCCTCTTCCGTAAGTAGATCAATTGTATTTATGATGTTATATAGCTATTTGTTATTTTTTTGGAACCTGTATTATGGTGGTTGCATTTTAGAGTTGGTTAACTGAATCTTATTTACTAATATAATGTCAGTGGTGCCTTTTCTCAGCATGTTATTTGGCCTTTGCATTATGTGGGAGGTATGTCTTTCTATAAAAGAAGCTAGATTATTTATGAAACCAATGCTTTCTCAACCTCCTAATTTTTCACAAAGTCTGTTAATGTAACATGAAAATTATAAGCACTGCAACATTGCTATATATTTTTTTTTTCCTTATGATCATAAGTGAAGTGCAAATCCAGTGTGTTAAAAAGAGGAAAAATTAGAACAATAAACCTAGGATTCTGCTTTCAGTGGTTTAAAGTGGGTGTGTAGTGTGATCCTCAATAGCCAAGTACTCTTTCTAAGCCTTTGTTATTTCGGCTATTGAATTATTAACATTCTATTGTAGGTGAAGAAATTATGAGATTAAACACAATGTTCAAAAGCATTGTTGTTGACAACTTTGGACCTACAAGATTTAGAGATGAAACATGAAGTCATTAAGCAAGGCTGTTGCAACACATAGGAAAAAATACCCCTTGAAATTCTAGTACCTGTCCAGTTTAAAAGCTCCAAAATACCACATGTTGCACTATTTGAGGGCTTTCAAATTTATCCATTTACTATGCACACAGTTTAAAGCGCGCGCGCGCACAAAAAAAAAAAAAAAAAAAAAAAAAAAAAAAAAAAAAAAAAAAAAAACTACTGTTGAATTGAAAGAGACTGAGAGTCTAATGCCTATTCTTTTCTAACATATGACAAACAATATTCCAAAGTTATTATATGAAGACCAAAAGAAAATTATAGTTGAATGGTTGTCTGTAATTTTTTTCAGCAAGTCAATGTAGTTCAGTTTTGTTGGAGGTTATCTGCAAGTTATTATATGGCAGTTTTTGTTTTATTTTTTCGGGTCTGAGAAAATAGTGTTATAACTTACAAGTTAATATATTGGAAACAAACTTTAGAGTTATGAACTTCAAATGGAAGTTTTAAGACCTAAGGCAAAAGTTTTTTTGAACATGTGCTAAGAGAGAAGCCTGTAACTGCCATATAAGAACAATGGCTGAAGAGTTACAAAAATGTTATTGTTTTGTTCTATTTTTTGTTTTTTTTTTTTTCCTATCAAATTTTTATTGCCTCTCACCCTATCCGCATAATTAGTTAGGTACTTTAAACTTTTGTTTTAATAGTAGACAATTGTAGACAATGTATTTTGTTGTTGTAGCTTTATGGTTCTGGTGTGTGAATTTTCATCAACAGAACAAGAACAATGAGTGTGGTTGCTATTAAGTTGATAGGTATTGCACGTAATTCATTTAGTAGACCATGTTTGGTAGGAGGACACCTCTTATTCTTTGAGTTTCACACTATAGAATACATTCAAAGGTCTTAATAAAAATTTTTGATAGTTTACATTAAAAAACTGCAAGGATGCTCTATTCATGTACTTCTTTTCTACAGAACAGGTACAACATTATTTTAATAATTATTGTTTCTTTGTTCCTTAACCAGTTTCCTACCACCTTAACCAGGTACAGAACAGGTACTTCTTTTCTACAAAACTGCAAGGATGCTTTATTCAGCCAATAACCAGTTTCCTACCACCTTCATACTACCAAAATTGCAAAGAGAAACCCCACAAGGCACAGAGAGAGAGAGAGAGAGAGAGAGAGAGAGAGAGAAATCTTAAGACGCCTCCTGCCACACTCTCCCCCATCTCTTGGCTCTTTCTCTCCCCAACAATCCCAAACGTTACTTATGCTGGTTATAGTCATATATAAGGTGAGTTTTTCTCTATTTATTATTATTATTTCAAACATTTTTCCAATGAATTTATGTTGGTTTGTGGTTGGTAAACTTTGGGTAGTCGTGGATTTGTGTTTGGGTGTTGAGACATTTGTTGCGGATGATATGACCATTTTGGGGCTTTGGCTAGTGTTTCAGTCCACTAAGAAATTATATACGTTTGTGCATCCTATTTATTTGAAAAAAAGTTTTGGAAATCAGTTACATCAATATAGGCTAATTGCATGAATTCAACATTTTTTGTAACAAAAAATTTGTTTATTGCTTTTTTGTAACTATGGGACATTTGCATCTCATAAACAGTTAAAAGAGTAGTCAAACTTTACATATGTTGCAGCCTGTAAGTAGCAATGAAGCATAAATTTTAGTTTTTGATCTTTTCTTTTTTCTTATTTAGATCTTATAAAATTTGGGGAATTTAATACTCGATAATTTACTGTTTGTCAGATTGGAGAATGAAGGTTTTTATTTTAATTTTTTTCATTAGACTTTTCAATTCTATGTATTTTCTGAAATGCTTAGTTGCTTACCATAAAAATGATTGTGTCTTTCTTAAGCTCATGGTGCAAGTTACAATAGAATAAATGCCCAAATGAATTCTCCAACTGATGTTGGCCGAATTTTCTCTTAGATTGTAGATTGATGCTAAAATTGTTGAAGTCATTTAATTCTCCTTTGTGTTACATCACTACCACAAATGATTTACAATTTTTTTTTTTTTTTTTTGGATAAGTAAAAAGATGCATATTCGAAGAACTAACTCATGAAAAACAAAAGGTAGAGCAAGAGGTACAGAGAAGGAAACAAACAACAAGAAAAACAACAAAACAAACATAAGCCAACATAAGAACTAAGAACAAAGCAGAGAATTAAAGAACAAAGGGAGAGAGTCACTAGAGGTGATTCCCCAAGCCCTAGACCAATCAAAAAGAGAATCACTAAGGAAAGTGAGCAACTGATTATCGGATTTGTCCGTATCCTCAAAGGTTCGCCAATTCCGCTCCCTCCAGATACACCACATAAGGCACAAAGGAGCTAAATTCCATATGCTAGAAGAATGTTTTCCCAACCAATTCCACCATCCCAAAAGCGTATCTGCTACCGATCTTGGCAGAACCCAGGAAATCCCAAAAGTTCTAAAAACCAAACTCCACAGCAAATAAGATTTTTCACAATGAAGAAGCAGATGATTCACCGTCTCCCCATTACTACGACACATAATGCACCGATCAAAAAAAACCACTCCTCTACGCCTCAGAATGTCTCCTGTAAGAATCTTCCCCCAAGTTGCAGTCCAAACAAAGAAAGAGATGCGCGGAGGAGCCTTAACCTTCCAAATACCTTTCCAAGGAAAGATAATAGGCAAAGGACAACGAAGCTTGTTGTAGAAGGAGCGGACGTCAAAATCCCCCTTCTTTGTCAACATCCACCTCATACGGTCTCCAAGCTCAAAACGGGGCAAATTAGAACCCAAGGTACGAAGGAATTCATCCACCTCACCCATCTCCCAATCATTTGGATCCCTTAACAAGCGAACATTCCAGCTTCTCTGAGCCTCCATCCCCAACCTTTCGAGAGACAAGGCCAGCGATGCCTCTCTATTAGAAGCAATCCCATACACTAATGGGAAGGATCGATGGAGTGGTAAGTCCCCACACCACCTATCTATCCAAAAATTCACTCTATCCCCCACCCCTACTTCAAACTGAATGCATCTACTAAACACCTCCCAACCTTTTCGAATACTTCTCCATAAACCGCACCCATAGGCACCCCTACCCAGCTTAGAAGACCAACCCCCCACTCTTCCCCAAACTTCGAAGCTACAACCCTCCTCCAAAGACGAGTCACCTCAACCCCAAACCGCCATAACCATTTTCCTAGTAAGGCTTTGTTGAAAGTGGTTATTTTCCTAACACCTAAACCACCGTTCGCCTTAGGAGCACACACCTTATCCCACCCCACCAAGTGAGCCTTCGAATCCCCCCACAAGAAGTCCCTTTGCATCTTCTCAATCTTATTCGCCACATGCGATGGAATGGTAAAAAGAGACAAATAATAAGTAGGAAGGCTAGATAGCGTACTCTTAAGTAACGTCAGTCTTCCACCTTTCGACAAATACAGCTTCTTCCACCCAGCCAGCTTTCGCTTAATTTTCTCCAAAATAGGATTCAAGATAGAGGGAGACTTATGAGGAGCCCCTAACGACATACCTAGATAGGTCATAGGCAAAGTCCCAATCCTACAACCCAGAATCTCAGCCAAGGCATGCACATTATTAATCTCTCCTATTGGAACCATCTCGCTTTTCAGGACATTAACCTTCAAACCTGTCACAGCCTGAAAACAAAGGAGAAGCATTCGAATGTGAAGGATCTGCTCCTCTTCCGCATCACAAAAAAGAATAGTGTCATCCGCAAACAGAAGATGAGAGACACATTCCCCTTCACCCCGTCTACCAACTGCCTTAAAACCCCTGATCAAACCAGCGCCTTCAACTCTTTTCAGCATTCTGCTTAAAACCTCCATAATAACCAAAAACAACATAAGAGATAGCAAGTCCCCTTGTCTCAAACCCCTCGTGCTCCTAAAGAAGTCAGCTGGAGTTCCATTAACCAAAATAGAGAAATGAACAATTGAAATACAAGTCCTGATCCAACTACACCACTTCTCCCCAAAACCCATTCTCTTCAAGAGATCTAGTAAAGCCTCCCAATTCACGTGATCATAAGTTTTCTCGATATCAAGCTTGCAAATAACCCCCGGAGTCTTACTCTTAACACGGCTATCAACACACTCATTAGCAATGAGAACTGAGTCAAGAATCTGTCTACCTCCCACAAAACTATTCTGGGACTCAGAGATCAGTTGGTCTAAAACCGTCTTCAAACGATTTGCCAAAACCTTAGACAAAATCTTGTACAAGCTCCCCACCAAGCTAATAGGCCTGAAATCTCGGATATTGGAAGCATCATTTTTCTTAGGAATTAAGGCTATGAAAGTAGCGTTCAGAGATTTCTCACACTTACTGTGGAGATAGAACTCCTCAAAAACTGCTAGAACATCTTTCTCCACCACTCTCCAGCAATGCTGAAAGAAGGCCATGGAAAAACCATCTGGACCAGGGGCTTTATCCCCAGCCAACTCATTAACAGCTAGAAGAACCTCCTCCTTCTCAAACCCCCTTTCAAGCCAGTACCTCTCCGACCCATCCATCTGATCAAACTCCAAACCTTCCGTAAAAGGCCTCCACTCCTCTGTCTCCTGATACAAATTTTTATAAAATTGAACCACTTGAGCAGCCACCTCAGACGGCTCCTCATAAACCACCCCATCCACCTCCAAAATTCTTAGATGGTTAAACCTTCTACGGGAATTAGCCATCTTATGGAAGAATTTAGTATTGTTATCTCCTTCTTTAATCCATAACATTCTTGATTTCTGTCTCCATGAGATTTCTTCCAAAGAGAGAAGACTCTCTACTTCGGATCTCACCACAATTCTCTCGCATGACTCTGCATCAGAGAGGCCAAACTCCTCTTCCTTGGCATCAAGCAATTTCAAAGCCTCTAATAATCGAGACTTTTTGCATCCGACATGACCAAACTCTAACCGGTTCCACTGAATGATTTCTTCTTTTAAGGCCTTCAATTTTTTAGCAAACACAAAGCTAGGAGTACCAGAGAAAGAATTCTGATTCCACCAAGAGTGAACTCTATCGACGAACCCGTCCGTCTTTAACCACATATTCTCAAACCTAAACAAACATTTCCCCCTCGCCATTCCCCCTACCTCCACCAAAATTGGGAAATGATCAGAAAGAAGACGAGGTAAAATCCGCTGGATCACATCCGGGTATTGCTCTTCCCAATCGTGAGACACCAACACTCTGTCCATCCTAGACATTGAAGGCTGATCGGAGCCGCTAGACCAGGTAAAACTCCCTCCCTCCAAAGGCAAATCAATCAAATTAAGATCCTCAATGAACTCTGAAAAAAGTTCCATAGCCGGAGTAAGACGGGAGTTACCCGACCGTTCACTTGCTAAACGAATAATATTAAAATCCCCAATGCAACACCAAGGAATGTTCCAAAATTGGTGAGTACCAACCAACTCGTCCTAGATGAGTCCCTTCGCATTATTATCAAAAGGGCCATAAACCCCAGAACACGCCCAGGTAAAGCCATCCCCCACCCCTTTCCACAGAACAGACACAGAAACGAAACCCAGAAGAAAGTCCAACCTCTCCAATACCCTCCTGTCCCACATCAACAAAACCCCACCTGCCGTCTGGACAGCATCTAAAGCCACCCAATCCACAAAGGGACAGCTCCACAGGCTGCCGACCATTTATCTGTCCAAGCCAGATAGCTTGGTCTCTTGAAGGCAAATTACATCACACTTCCACTCACGCAATAAATTTTTCACAACTGACCGTTTCCGACAATCCTTCAAACCCCTGACATTCCAAGAAAGAATTTTTAAATTCATAAAGACATGAAAATCCCAAATGATGAAATAGCTCAGCAACCTACACTCTACTTGCCATCATAGTTAACCGAAGATTGCAAGTTCCTCAGCTCTCTCTTCCTTCTATTCTTTTTAATGAGAGCTTTTCTAGGAATTGCAACTTTCCTGTTCAACACTTTGACATCCTCCGTCTCCTTCTCAATCTTTTGTAACAAAGCAATACATAACTTCTCATGTTGACTTAGAGGAAGCCCCACCAGCTTACTAAAACCAAGAAGTTTGTTCTTCACCCAACTAGAAATATCCAACGTATCCACACATTCCAATGCCTCAGAATCACAGTCCAACTCAGCTGCCAAAGGCAGCCCAAAGGGAGTGATAGAACTCAGAGGGATTGATAAGCTATCCTCTCCACCCAAACCCAAAACTGAATTATTCAACTCCTCCACCACCAAAGCACTCTCCCCAAGGGCATCACCCACTGCCTTCGTGGGTATCACACCCAAACCTAAATCAGAATTGTACATCTCTTCCACCACCAAAACTCCCTCCTCACTGACCTCACCCACTGCCTTCGTGTGAAACACATCCGAACCCATTTCTGAGTTTTCCAACTCTTCCACCACCAAAACTCCCTCCCCAGGGGCATCACCCACAGCCTTCATGGGTGTGTTCACAGACCCAGCCCTTGAAAAGCACGAAAAGAAGCCAGAGAGGAAGAGAAAAGTAGAGAGAAAGTCCACCGGTAACCGCGAAATAGTCAACACAGACTTACCCGGTGAAAGAGAAGGCTCATCGAAGCTGCTTCCGGCAAAAGAAGGGTCGCCGGCCACCGTCGGAAGCTGAGAACCCCGGCCCAACACCACCAACGCAAGGTCGGAGCACTGGGAGCAAGCCATGGAGCTCGTCTCCTTCATCGGGCTCTGGGTTGGTCTCTCTTCTCCAGACCGAGAGCTCTCTCCCTCTTCAAACTGGCTTGGGCCAAAGCAAGTAATATAACCCACACCTGGGCTGGGCAGCAATGGGCTTGTGGCAAAGCCCAAAACTTGTTCAGCCTGTTTGGATTATTTTGCAACCCATTTAAGGGCCTTAGAACCACTTGAATTGCAGTCCGAAGCCACTGCACGTGATTCTCCTCTGAACTTCATTTTTCCCACTTTGTTTCTGTCCCAGGAAACCCGCCTCCTCCCTATCACATCAACCTCCACGATAAGACCTCTTCCTGACCAGCCATATCCCCTAGCATCACTCTTCTTCATCTTTTCATTATCTTTTGAATTTAAACTTGAGCTTGGGAAACATAACCTCCTGTTTGCCAGATATTGCTCACCAACCTCTGCTTCCACATTAATGCTCTGTTTCCTCCAGTCCCCTCTCACCACCTCCATCTTATCAGCCTTACCCACCGGAGGAACCCCCACTTTGGCACCTTGAAGTCTCAGATTCACCCCCTTCTTTTCATTCGGCTGCTTAAGGTGCTTGCTAACCTCTGTTCTACCATGGAAGCCTTGCACAACTTCAACAAAAGTTCTAGAGTTTTGGGCTTCCAAGTTATACCTCTGCACCTGAGGAAAAAAACTTGGAGGACCAAAACCAGCCAACACATAATGGGAGGGATTTAGCAGCTTTCTTAGTTCAAGGCCAAAGGCCCTCCAACCAGACTTCTCTTTGCCTTCAGGGATAATAACTGACCTCCTACATCCACCCACTTTGAGTTTAGCCAGTAGCAAGAACTGACCAAAAGAGTTGAAACTCCTTTGGAAAGTAAAAGCAGTGTCCCCATCTCTAAAAATGAAAAACTGCTTGGAACTCTTCCCAACAACAAAATCTTCAATGTTATTCATCAGCCATACTACTGCATTCTTGCCCATGAAAACTGATCTCATAAAGAATCTGCCCCTCTCAAAGATCCTTAGCAAGAAGTAACGACCCTCCTCCTCTAAAACTAAGTTAAAGGATTTGGACTCAATGAAAAAACTACGAACTCCCCCTATTATTTCTAACACAAATCTGAGTATGATACAATTTATTTATTATTATTATTATTATTTAATGGTAGTAGGTAGACGCCTTACAATTGTCAAACAGCTAAACATATATACACATTACCCATATCAATTTTAGTATCTTCTACTTGGGTTTTTACCATATTTTTCTTTTTTGTACTCTCTGATCTTCCATGGAAATTCGGCAACACCTTAGTAAAATATAAGAAAAATATGATTATATTCTAATAGATACTTTCATATGTTTTTTTTATTGGATTATGTTTTATAAGTAAAATTTTGATTTAGAAATTTTTATTAGACATGTTTAAAGGAAAAAGAAATGATAAGAGCTATCTAATGCTCATTCATGTGATCTACATTTTAAATGGTAGAACTAATTTTGCATTTATATTTGATCTTCATTTGAAATTAATTTAACATTAACATTTTGTTCCTAAATCTTCTGATATGTCCAGGTATGCAAAAAGATCCTCAATGGCTTGGTTGCTTACAACATTAGACCCATAAAGACTTTTAAAAGAGAAAGCATGAAGTCCATAAACAAAGGGTTAAACTACTTGAATTTTGGTTTATTTTAGGATTATAAATGTTATTTTGAGCTATGAATCTAAATTTTTATGATATTATGAAGAAAGGTTTTTGTTTTTCTTCTGCTGTAAGTTTAATTTTTTCCCATTATTCAAATTATGTTAATATATATTATTATGATGAAGTATTATTTACTTTTGATGATCTAATGAAAGGTTCTAAGATTTTAACTCTCATTTAATGCCTCTATTATGAAAATCACTAGCCAGTAAAATATGATAATAGTAAGAAACGTTATATATGTGATCATGAAAAAACTAATTAGCCACTATTATTATGGAATAGATGTCTTTTTTTATGCATCTAAGGAAATGAAATGTATAGAGTTTACTTATTAAGGTATATGTAAAAATTCATGATAAAAAAATATGTAAAGGTTTTTTTGAAAAAAAGAAATATATGTAAGGTTTTTATTAACTTAAAAGACAATGAAAAACTAATTTTTAATAACTACAATCGTTGCTACTCTATAAATCACACACGACACTATATTCAATATCCTAAATAACAAAATTAGACCCTTTTGGATATACATCACTATATTCAACTTATATATTACAACCCAAATCAATCATACAATTACACAATCAAAGCATGAACATGTAACATGAATTACCTTCTGAATTATTGCTTGGAATTTTCACAATTATTGAAAGAGAATCGCCAAATTTAAATTTTAGAAAACATCAAGACAAGGTACTAGAATTTTAATTTTTTTAACTTCCATAGAAAAAAAAATATTACCCACATTATTTCAACCCTTATGGAAAGAAGGTTTACATGTAGCATGCAAAACGTGTTTAATTGACTTAGAGTTGTAAAAATTAGTCAACCAAAAAACTTGAGAGGCTTGGCTACCTCTAATTAGTCACAGAACTTGTGGTTGTCCTCTGTTGTTATGGGGGGTTCAATTTTCTTTTTCATAGAATCTAAGACTTTCGAATTCTCAGTCGAGGAGGGAGTTACGTATTTCATGCTACGCATTTTTGAGCAAAGTCGGGATTCTCTCCAATCAGTTTTCATGGGCAGAGAAAGCGCTAAGTGTTTGCTAGCTATTGTGGAGGATCTAATGTCTAATAAAACTCCTGGTAACTTTGCACGAACCTTTAGGGATGATGAGAAAGTTTTTATTTTGCAATTGGGTTCCAATTCACACAGCAGTTTTTTAATGATCTCGGAACTCATCCATGGCCGTTGGAAAGGATTTCTCGTGGTGCCAGAAGGGAAAGCTAGAAGTGGGTGGCGAGGTTTTGGATTTCATCTAAGGAAAGCAATTGCACCTGGATCACTTGCCACCAAACAGCCTTTTCACTCTGTCCTGAGACCGATAGTGGAGAATCACAAAACTTTTCTGCAGGCAGCGGCGGAGGGTGATCGGAGAAAGGGTAGTGGTAGCAGAAAAGGAAAGCAATTAATGCCAAATTTTCAAACTTCAACCGAACCAAATTTGAGCAATAAAAGCCACGATATACGCAATTTGAATGCTGGGAAGAAACAAGCAATTTCTAAGGCTAAATTGTCGGTTGAGATTATAGAGAGCAACAGCGGTGTCAATGATTCACCTTTAACGTTGGATGTTGGCCTAAGATTGGAGCGTGGGCCAGATGGTGAGTGGGAGGTAATCTGGTCCAAAGTCAAGGAATTGGGCCGCATAGAAAAACCCAAAGACAAAAACTTTAAGCCCGAAGATAAAAGCCAGTTTAAACCCACAGCTCCCTTTAATGCAAAGCCCAAACTTAATCCCAAGCCCATCACAGTCTGGCGACCCAAACCAAAGCAAACACTTCAAAATGGCGAGACCCAGCCAGGTCACTTGATTTCTGCTTCGAAGAGCTCAGTCAGCGATCCTCGCAGAGGCGATGTGGATTCTAACTCCGAACTACCTCCAGCTGATTCCCAAAGCTTGTTGAGGCTAGCCCAGTCGATGAAAGTCTTTGACGGTGCCGGTAGTGACCTTATCGACGCCAATGAGCTCGATAATGAGATTCTCAGCTCCGATGAGTCTGATACAGCGTTTCTCAGCTCCGATGAACCCGATAAGTTCGATGAGTCAGCAAAAACCTCCGATGGTGAAGAGAAATTGCACCAAGACATCCGTTTGATACTTCAGGAGAATACTGGCAACGTTAGCAAGAAGTGGGGGAATTCAGAACAGTGGGTGCTTGAACTTCGAGATGGAAGAAGAGTGGCGCTTCCAATTTAGATTTCTCTGCCCCCAGGTGAAGTCACAGAGGTATTGGAAGAGCAAACCCAATTGGCCTTGGTCCCCTTGAAGTGTCCAGATGTTGTGCAGGTGTCATCAGCCCAAGTTGATGAGAATGATGTACTTGTGGAGGATTGGGTCTCAGACACTTGTTCAGAGTCTTCTGTGCTACCTAATGTAGGGGGTTTGTCACCTCTAAGTGTGGAACCGCTGGCATTTTCTCTACCCTTGACAATGGAAGGGCAGGAAGTGTTGGGTGTGGAGAATCCAGTGAGGGGAGAAGCTTACTCTGAGTGGTTCCAAAGCAGATTTAAAGGGTTTGATAACTTCCTGGGCACGTCCCTAAAAGGTTTGGAAAATCAAGCAACCACATTTTTATTGGCCGTAGGGCTGTTTTGGAAAAAAAAAAAGCACGTGATTTGAAGAGTTCTGGGGTGAAAGGTATTAGAGAGTTGAAGGGTCTATTCAGCTCGATTAATTATGGTTCTACTTCAACTAGGCACAGTGGTATTAATAGGGAACGGGCTCTTTCTGTTCCTAAATGAATCTGAAGATGATTTCTTGGAATGTCAGAGGATTGAATGAGGTTGGGAAGAGACTTCAAATTCGTAATTTGTTGCGTGCATGGAGACCTGACATTGTCTGTTTGCAGGAGACTAAACTTGAAGTTGTAAAGCCATAGTATTAGGAGTTTATAAGTGATACACTGTAGTAGTATAAACGATAAACTGTATTTATGACAAATCTACTGGTAGAGGAAGATTTGCATTGGGAACATAATGTTATAAGTATTGGGCAATGGGCGGTGGAACTGGAACACTTTTGTAGCATAAATGATAAGCTTGTATAATGACAAATCTATTTGAGTTTGCCCTCTCTTAAAAATTTCCACGTTTTTGAATTTGACCCATTCTCTCATATTTACTTCACTACGGTCCACTTATGAATTTTTTGTAAATAAATTAAAACTTCCAAACTGAGATGTAATCATATTTTTCTTCATTTTTTTTTCACTCCTGCATTTCAGCCATATCTATAATTTCGGCTGGTATTAATCGAAACACTCGAAATGGGCTGAAATTTCATCAAAAGTGAGGGATTATCGTTCCAGTTTACATGTGGAGATTTTCCAACCAGAATGAAACGGAATACATAACAATGCTTCAAAGGACAAGCCATTATTTTTCCTATACATGTGAGACAAAAAGATGATTATAAAAAGGCTAAATTGCAAACTACATTCCTAAAATTTTGAGGTGTTTGGATTTTACACCATGGAGTTTTAGAATTTTGATTTTACTCCTTATACTAGTGTTTGGCTTTTACATCCCAAATTCTGAAATTTTAAGATGTAAAATCCAAACATTCCCAAACTTTAGGGAGTAAAATCCAAATATCCCAAACTTTAAGAGATAAAATCCAAATTTTAAAACGTTAGGATATAAAATTAAAATCTAAATATCCCAAAACTTCCGTGGGGTAAAATCTAAAATTTGAAACTTCAAGATGTAAAATCCAAATACTCCCTAACTTTAAGGTTATAATTTACAATTTAGCCTTATAAAAAGTACAAGGAATTAATCCATGTCTCCAATGTGACATTTATTAGTAAAAATATTTGTTTGAACTGTTTTTAAATTTAATAAATAGTACAAGGAATTAATCCATGCCTCCAATGTGACATTTATTAGTAAAAATCTTTGTTTGAACTGTTTTTAAAGAAGCAGTCAAAGAGGTCGGCTATTCAATGGGAAGACTTTTTTTTAGAGGAAGCATTATTGGAGCAGATTATTAATGATGTCAAGTATACATTATTATGTCTCAGCCAAAAAAAAAAAACAAGTATACATTATTATGTAGCGTGTAGAATGGTCCTATCACTTTGCTAAATAGAACCTTGTGTTAATAGATGGAATTTTGATTTCTTTGGGTAGTGTTAACGGGCCATAAGTTGCGGTAAAAAAATAGCTTTATGTCAAATTATTTTGCTTTATATCACATTTTTTTATCAGTTTTATAGAGTGTAGAGTCAATTGAGCTAACTTTTTGAGTTCCGCTTGTTACTTCAGTCATATTTTCAATCCTCTCATCAATTTATACGATTTCCCTTTTTTGTTTTGGCAAAAGTTTTAATCAACCTTATTTAGTTGTTAGAATTTGGTCGTGTTGAATGAATTGCCGTGTTGAATGAATTGCAAAACCTACAATGTATAAGACTATACCTAGTCTTTTGAGAGTCAGGTCATCCTAATAATGCCAACTCAATCCCTAGGCAATTGCCCTAAAATAGGGGGTACATACATACATATATAATAATAATAATAATAATAATAATAATAATAATAATAATAAATTCAGTAGTTGGGGTGAGGGATTTAATCTATGGACATCTTCCTTGAAAACGCTAAGAGGTGTTAGTAGTTGAACTGAACTACAAGGCCCCATAATCTATAATACATTAATAATTTAATACTATACTTTTATAACATCATAAAATAAAATATATTTAATTTCTATAATATAATATCTACTTTCACCTAAAAAAAATCTATTTACTTGGTTTTTCAATCCATATGAATGATGGCAATGGCATTAAGCCATTAACTGCTGGGTTTTGTAGTAGGTTAGTTGTGATCAAATGCTTGAATAGAAAAGACAAAATTTGCACTACTAGCAGAATTTTTTTTTTTTTTTTCCAGGAACCATTTTTCTGTGTGATAAAATTTTATGTAAACAATTACTTCACATAGAATAGTAGTCATATCAATAGACAGTCGGGATATACAAACATTTATCATACATACATTCATCAGAACACCAGATCTATAGCAAAGCTGGTGACATAAACATCCAACCTTGCCAATCTTCTCTTAAACATCAATACATAGGTTCAGAGTTAGTCTCCGTGGGCAATGAACAGGAACTTAGAATCACCCATATAAGTAATTTTCAACTTAGGATACATTCCTTCAACTTCAAACTTTAAAGCTTCTCAAAAAAAAAAACTTCAAACTTTAAAGATTCTGCATGTGTCCAAAATTTCATCTAATCTTTTATATGCTCATCATTTATGCAAAATAATATTTGAAGGCGTTGCTTTGATGCTCAACACTTCTCTAGTCAGGACAGTTCTACAAGGAAGGTACTTTATCGAGGCAAGAATGAACAAGCATTTGTATGTCATTCACTGCTTTGGATTTGTATGTCATTCTTGCCAAGTATCGTCTCCTCACTTTTCTATTTCATCTATCAATTTGGTTGCGGAAGTTAAACTAATCTTGTGGCAAGATTGATTATGTCAAGTTAATGTTGCAAACCATGACAAATTGTTAGTCTTGTTGTAAGATAGTAGTTTGGATCTTTCTAAATCTAGCTAGATTTAATCTAAGAAGGCCTGCCTGAAAATAACCTGTACAGAAAAATATGTCGATGATAGTGGCTCCAACTTGTTCTAGAGTCTAGAAGCCACTATTCATTGTCTGGACCTTGTCAATTGGAGCTTCCAAAATTTGGTAGTGGGATTCTGCAGGTGAGGAAAATTTCTGCCTATGGCATATTACTCGGCTTGTCAATCCTTACAGTGGTTCAATACTCAATAGAAATTTCATATAAAGAATTACTTGACACAGAAAGTCGACATTTTATTAAAATCTTGGAACATGTGGATAATTATTAGTCATATTAGAGTACCCAATTCCTGGATATTACTTGACTTGCCAAGCTGATAGTATTGACAATTAAACATGCCTAAAGACTTAAAACAACCAGAATGGTAATTATGTAAGAGGATTTACATTGAAATAATAAATGAGGATGAACCTGGAGGAACTGAGACCTCAATTGATCCTTCCATCATTTGTACCACTTTCTTCATTGTTGGCCGTAGTGATGGATCCTCCTGAATGCACCATATTGCAATCATCACATATTTCTCCATTCTCTTCATGTCATCTATTGCCTCCTCATCATTCTCCACTAACAGATCCAGTTTCTTGTCATTATAGCAATCATATGCCCAATTAGCTAGTATCATTTGATCCTCATCCTTTGCCTCTGCTTCAAAACTCCTCCTGCAACAAATGAGCTCTAGCAACAAAATGCCAAAGCTGTAGACATCCACCTTGACTGTAACAGGCATGTTTCTGAACCATTCAGGTGCAACATACCCTTTAGTTCCCCTGATTCCAGTAGTAGTACGAGTCTGATCTGCTTTCAAAAGCTTAGCTAATCCAAAGTCAGAAATTCTAGCTGAAAAAGACTCATCCAGGAGGATGTTCTGTGGCTTGATATCACAATGTATGATTTGGGTGCTGCATTCTTCATGCAAGTAAAAGAGCCCTCTCGCCGTTTCTAACGCAATTTGAATTCTTTGGTACCAATATGGCCGCGAACCCCCAAATAGAAAGCTTGCTAGAGAACCATTACTCATGAATTCATATACAAGAAGCCGATGCTCCCCCTCATTGCAGAATCCTAGCAGTTGGACCAAATTTCTGTGGTTTGTTCTTCCAATAGCACTCACTTCAGCATTGAACTCCATATCGTATTCTCTCTCCATATTATTCAACCTTTTAACCGCAACTAGTTTTCTGTCCTCATATTCTAGAACCCCTTTATAAACTTTTGCAAAGGCACCCCTCCCTAGCTCTTCCTTGAACCCATTTGTGGCTTCTATTAGTTCCTCGTAAGTGTAACTTCGCAAATTCATGACTGGTGTGACCGGGTATGGATTACGGGCCTTTCGTTTCCAATATTTGAAACGAAAAGCAAGCAGAAAGGCAGCCAACAAGAAGAGTAAGTTCAGAAACGTCGAGCTGCTAAGGAGCACCGACAGAATAAGTCTCACAGTTGCATGATTTTTCTTCTTCGAATCTGCACCTGATGGGTTAAAAGTATCATCTTTCCTTATTTTGATTAGAACTTTGGTTCCAATGTCATTGGGATCCATCCTCCCATTTGAGAGAGGAATTTTCTTTTTCCAACACCGCCCATATCCAAACACAGCCACCGCACAAAAACAATCACCCAAGCAAGCTTTCCTGCACCATTCCTCAGTTACGCCATCATAACTTCCATAATCAGTTAAGGGCCAATTTACTCTTCCCATTTCACTTAAATTAAATTGATCTGTTTTTGAAGATGCTTCATCACAACTTTGTGGAAGAAAGTTCTGTCTGCAACCTTTCATAACATCATTTGGATCAATGAAGGTGTACCCTGTTGGGCATTTGCAATTTGGTCTTCCATAATCTTCTAGCTCGCAGTAGCTGTTGAACCCACAAGCTCCACTGCCTATGTCTTCCCTAATGTTGCATATATTTGGAGGCGTAACGGGAAAAATGGACCAAACATTTGAAGTATTAGTGCTGCTTTTTGGGTAATAATAATGTGTAAGAACTCCATCATATTCCATGACTGCTCTTTGATAGAAGTCCTGTTTAGAAACAGAATTTGATGATACCGTCTTAAGTATGCTTCCGTTTTTAGCTGTGAGGTATATAGAGCCAGACTCATTGAAGACCACCTGAAAGCCACTGCCATTAGTTCCACTTTCCCAATAAGCGGCGTTAGACCAAGAATCTATAGGGTATGCTAGAGTTTG
Organism: Quercus variabilis; assembly: GCA_030445155.1. Classification (NCBI taxonomy): domain Eukaryota; kingdom Viridiplantae; phylum Streptophyta; class Magnoliopsida; order Fagales; family Fagaceae; genus Quercus; species Quercus variabilis. Next base: position 7,183,037 of record CP129445.1, on the reverse strand, counting down.
AAACTGAAGATTTCCATCCGTATTTAGTGCAAACTGGAACCTTCCATCAGAGTAATTCTTTTCTGAGTAATGAGCTACAAGCTTTCCTCCCAGGCTCATTGTCTGTGTAGGTAGCATTGTGTTTGTCGGATGATCAAAACTCTGCCACAAATGGCTACCGTTCTGGCTTGCCAGCACAAAGTTTCCGGTGTCAAGCATGGCTGCATAGACAACTCCTAAATCGCCTGGCTCAGACCATATCTCTGTGCCTGTTGGGTCACTGAGTACCAATTGGCCACCTTTGGTAAGTCCAACTTTGGATCCTGTTGGCACTAATTTATCTCCATTGGCTGACCAGACAATGGTTGTTACAGGTATTTTGTTGAACCATATGGCTAGTAGATAGCCTCCATTTACAATTTGTTTGAAACCAAAAGCAAAGTGACCAGAAGGCGATGCCCAGTAAGAACCGTTTTCTTGGGCAGTAAGGGATGAGCCTTGAAATTGGTTGTTGGAAGTTTGAGCTGTGGTGGAATATGGCAGCAACAGAACAAGAAGCAACAAGGAGAGAAGATAGGATAGTTGTAAAGCCATAGTATTAGGAGTTTATAATTGATACACTTGTAGTATAAACGATGAACTGTATTATGACAAATCTACTGGCAGAGGAATATTTTCATTGGGAACATATTGTTATGAGTATTGGGAAGTGGAACACTTTGTAGCATAAATGATAAACTGTGAGGTGAATGATAAACTTGTATAATGACAAATCTACTTTGAGTGCTTTAATAATGTTTTCTTTGCCCTCTCTTAAAAAATTTCCACGTTTTTGAATTTGACCCATTCTCTCATATTGACTTCACTACTGTCCACTTATGATTTTTTTTTTTGTAAATAAATTAAAAAGTCCAAACTAATCACGTGTTTTCTCCTTGAAAATGCTTCTCCAAATGGGCTCCTACATGTTGGGTAATTCTACCCAAAGAATTGCCAAGACGGTTCCTAAAGGTGAAAGCTACTCACCATTTCTCAAACCCACCCACGTGAAAGCCACTCACCATGTCAAGGAGAGAAGATATTTGTAAAGCCATAGTATTAGGAGTTTATAACTGATACACTTTGTAGTATAAATGATAAACTGTATTATGGCAAATCTACTGGTAGAGGAAGATTTGCATTTGGAACATTTTGTTATTATAAGTATGGGCAGTGGAACACTTTGTAGCATAAATGAGAAACTACGAGGTGAATGATGAATTTTTATAATGACAAATCTACATGAGTCCTTTATTATGTTTTCTTTGCAGTTTAATTATACCTGGTGTACTAGGTTAGTTGTAATCAAATGCTTGAATAGAAAAGACAAAATTTGCACTACTAACAGAAATTTTTTATCTAGGAACCATTTTATTGTGTGATAAAAATTTTATATAAACAATTACTTGACATAGAATAGTAGTCATATTAATTGACAGTTGGGATATACAGACATTTATCATACATACATTCATCAAAACACAAGATCTGTAGCAAAGCTGGTGAATTAAACATCCAACCTTGCCAATCTTCTCTTCAAAATCAATACACAGGTTCAGAGTTAGTCTCAGCGGGCAATGAACATGAACTAACAATCACCCATATAAGCAATTTTCAACTTAGGACACATTCCTTCAACTTCAAACTAGAAAGATTCTATCATTTATACAAAAGGCTTTTATTAACGTGTGTCTTAAGAACACACAATAGTATACTATTTTTAGAAAAAGTTTTATTGAGAATTAAAAAAGTTTTGATAATTTTTTCAACTTCCGATAAAAGTTTTCCAAAAATAAATTTGTCGGACCCTGTACAAAATAATATCTGATAGGTCAAATGCGTGTTCAATCTTGCCTCCGTAAAGTATCTTCCTTGTTGGACTGTACAAATCCGTGTTCATTCTTGGTTGGACTGTACAAGGAAGGTACTTCACAGAGGCAAGAATGAACACGGATTTGACCCATTCTCTCATATTGACTAGTATTTACTTCACTCCGGTCCATCTACGTTGGCATGTTTGTGTTTGGCACAAAAGTTTCCATACCCTCAATTCCCTTGTCACCAAAGATTCTCTAGGTTCATTTCTTGATTCAAATTTAGGTTGTGTTTGTTTCGTGTAAAACGCTTTCCAGAAAATACATATTTTCCGGAAATGCTATTTTCCGAAAAAGAAAAATATTTTTAAGTGTTTGGTTGAATTATGAAAATTGTTGTAGAAAATATTTTCATGTGTTTGGATGTATTCTAAAAATGCTATTTTCCGGAAAATTTTTCACATTTTCTCAGCATCCAAACAAATTTTATTACAAAAAATTTCAACATCATAACCAATTCAACAACAAATTCTGGCAATAAAAACACAACACAACAACAACAACAACAAATTCCGGCAACAACAATCAGTTCATCCAAAAAAAAAACAACAACAACAATCAAATTAAAAAAAAAAAATTGAGAGATCGAGGAAGAGAGAGCGTGGAGGCGATGGGTTTGGTTCGTGGATCGGTGAGCTCGAGGAGGCGATGGGTCTGGGTGAAGGTGATGGGTTCGTCGTGCTCGTGGGTCTGGGTTTGTCGTGCTTGTGGGTCTGGGTGAAGGCGTGCTCGTGGGTCTAGGTTTGGGTGAAGGCGATGGGTTCGTCGTGCTCGTGCTCATGCTCGTGGGTCTGGGTTTGTCGTGCTCGTGGGTCTGGGTCTGGGTTCGCCGTGCTCTGGGTTCATCATGCTCTGGGTTCATCATTCTCTCTGTCTCTCTCTCTTCGTTCTCTCGGTTTGTTTTCCAGAAAATTTCATTTGAAGTGAAAATGAAACCGGAAAACGTTTTCACCCGTTTTTTGCATTATTTTCGGTCAACCGGAAATTATTTTCAGTTTGACCAAATTTGAAGTAACAACCAAACACACCATTTTCCGTAAAATCATTTCCTGAAAACGTTTTCATCCAAAACAAACGGACCCTTAATGATAAAAATCTAAAAATGTACCAGACTATCATATCATTAAAAATTTTAAATGACTTCTATAAACAATTAAATCTTAATCATGAAAATAGATGTAATTGAGAGAACTTGAAAAATAGAAGATCTTATTCCATTGAAAAATTTTCAAAATGTTTATGATAACCTCACAAGAAAAAATGTTTCTAATAAATTACTGCTCATAATAGTTATAGACCCTTTTCTTGTTTATGGTGTGTGACTTTTCGTTCTTCAAAGTAATGTTGTGAAAATTGTTTCCAACTCTATTTTAGTTTGTCTATTGAAACAGAATATTTCAGTATCGATTTATTTTGGCGCACCATTTGAGGGTGTTTTTAGATTATCGCATATATATATATATATATATATATATATATATATAACTATTATAGAAAACAACAAGTTTAATATATTTTTTATTAAAAAAAATCTCAAATAAAATGAGCATGTATTACTTTTTTTTTTTTTTTAATTACTTATGATTTTTTTTTTTGTAAATAAAATTAAAAATTCCAAACTGAAATTCAATCATGCGTTTTGTCATTAAAAATGCTTATCCAAATGGGCTCTAACATGTTAGGTAATTCTACCTAAAGAATCTCCAAGAAGGTTCCTAATAACTCCTTTCCCATTTCCCAAACCCACCCATGTGAAAGCCAGTCACCAAGTCAAATTTATTCCCTCGTTTTCTCATCCTCACCTAAACCCCTCATTATTTCTTTCTTTCTCATCTCACTATCTGTGCTCTCTCAAGTTTTCTCATCTTCTTTATATTTTTTCTCTCTCAAAACGCCACTGCATCATCTTGTCTTTCAATATATTTCCACCTCCTCTGTTCATATATACATATACCAAGGAGCTCTTATTCTCATCTTTTTACTTTTTGTTTCCCCTCTAACACAGCCTATGCATCATCTTTTTCTTCATTTTTTTTTTCACTTCTGCATTCCAGTCAAATCTTTAATTTCGGCCAGTATTAACCAAAATGCTCAGAATGTGTTGAAATTTCATTTGAGGTGGAATAGGGGGGTTATCGTTTTGGTTTGCATGTCGGTACAAGATTTTCCAATCAGAACGAAACAGAATCCATAACATTACTTCAAAGGAAAAGCCATTATTTTTCCTATACATGAGAGAGAAAAAGATGATGATTATAAAAATGTTAAATTGCAAACTACACCCCTAAAGTTTGGGGATATTTGAATTTTACACCTTAAATTTTTAGAATTTGAATTTTACCCCCTAAAATTTAGGGGTGTTTGGCTTTTATAGCCCTATATTATGAAATTTTAAGGTGTAAAATCCAAAAACCCCCCAAACTTTAAAGAGTAAAATTCAAACACCCCCAAACTTTAGGAGATAAAATCCAAATATTGAAACGCAAGGATTTAAAATCCAAGCACCCCAAAACTTAAGGGCTAAAATCCAAATTCTAAAACTTTGGAGTGTAAAATCCAAACACACCAAACTTTAAGGATGTAATTTGCAATTTAGCCTTATAAAAAGTACAAAGAATTAATCCATGTCTCCAATGTGACATTTTATTAGTAAAAATATTTGTTTGAACTATTTTAAATTTAAAAAAGAAGCAATCAAAGATGTCAACTATTCAATGGAAAGATTTTTTTTAGAGGAAGCATTACTGGAGCAAATTAATAATGATGTTAAGCGGTATTATTCAACCCGGCCTGATTAGTCGGACTAGTGACCCAGCGCATAGACCGGTTTAGGTCATCAACTGGATCAAATGTGCACAAGACTCGGTCAAAAGTGGTAAAACCCGGTGGGTTTTAAGCAAACTGTGTGACCCGGCTGGGTTTTAATAACCCAACTAGATTTGTGAATTGTATAAAATTATATTAATAAGTCCATTCCATTGAAATTTTTACTGTTTAATGTGTGATAATATGGTAATTTATATATGAGAAAATCTAAAGAAAAAAAATGCACTTTTCAGTTTCACATTGTTAGTTAACACATAAGTATGAGTATATCAATATATCTTATATACTTTATTACTTAAACCTTCTTTTCTCTTCTTTCGTTTACGTTTTTTTGTGCTTTATTTGTTTATTGCTTTAAGTTTAAGCTTTTAACCCTTTTTCTTTTCTTTTGCTTGTATAATTTGAAATTTGTATTTTTTTTTAATATAAAAAATTTTAAGACATGTACGTAACAAGATTTTATTTAGCAAAAACTTTGTTGCAATCTTATGACATTCATTTATTTTGCTTGTGAATTTTATAGAATTTCTAGTGCTATTGTTTGTGAAACCTTGATTTTGAATTATAATGCCAATTTTAATTTAGGCATATGCTTTTTTTTTTAGTTTACATATTCATGTCATGTTTTCTCAAACTTACTTTTATATATATTTAATTTTAAAAATATTTTTATTTGGCCATATGGTTGACCATTGAACCACTGGTTGAATCAGTTACCCAGTTACCCAATTCATAAACAGGGTCAATGTCCAGTTTGAATTTAATAACAATGATGTCAATGATACAATATTATGTAGCGTGTAGAATGGTCCTATTAGGCTATCATTTTGCTAAATAGAACCTTGTGTTAGTAGATGGAATTTTGATTTCTTTGTTGGGTAGTGTAAACTAGCTGTAACTTCCCGATTAAGAAATAGCTTTATATCAAATTATTTCGTTTTATGTTAGATTTTTTTTTCCCAATTTTATAGGATGTAGAGCCAATAAAGCTAACAGATTTTTTTTTTCCAATTTTATAGGATGTAGAGCCAATAAAGCTAACTTTTTGAATTCTACTTGTCACTTTAGTAATATTTTTAGTCCAATTATCAATTTATGCCAACTTTTTATTAGGTGGACCCTACAAGGCTCCATCTATATATATATATATAGAGAGAGAGAGAGTCAAAGCTTGGAGAAAATCAATTAGATTTTGATTGAATTCTCAATTTTACACCACGTGTCCCTTATAATTTTTAATTTTGTGCCAAGTGAATTAATGAGTATAAAAATTGAAAAGTCCAAATCCAATTAGATTCTAAACAAAATTTCAATTAGAGTCCAATTTTTTATCACATGTCCATCTAAGTTTATATTTTTGTGGCTAGTAAATTATTGAATACAAAAATCAAAGAGTCTAAAACCAATTAATTCTTAATCACACACACACACACACACACACACAATAAACTATTACATATTTTAGAGATCTATGATTTAAAAAGTGTAAGTTAATACCATGTATAATTTGTCACGCCTTATGCTCTTTGTTGGGACATCATTGTGTTGTTTTTTCGTTGATGTTGATGTTCCCCACACTAGATGTTGTTTATCTAGTTATACTTGTACACTCTCATATTTCTATTAATAAAATTTCTATCGTATCTTTGCTCAAAAAAAAAAAAAAATTGTATTTGTGCATATGCACGGGGACACACGCTAGTCTCTCTCTCTCTCTCTCTCTCTCTCTCTCTCTCTATATATATATATAGACAAAGCTTAGAGAAAATGCAATTATATTTTAATTAGATTCTCAATTTTGCACCACATGTGTCCCATTTAATTTTTAATTTTGTGCTAAGTGAATTATTGAGTGTAAAAATCAAAGAGTCTAAATCCAATTAGATTCTAAATTGGATTTCAATTGGAATCCAATTTTTTGCCACGTGTTCATCTAAGTTTTTATTTTTATTTTTATGACAAGTGAATTATTGGGTACAAAAACCGAAAAGTCTAAAACCAATAAAATTCTAAATCACACACACACCTATATATAATGAGAAATCATTACATATGTTAGAAATGTATGGTTTAAAAAAAAGTGTTAGCTAATACCATGTATACATAATTTGAACCTCTTCTAAAAATATATATATAATTTGAACCATATAATCGTGATTATTGTTAACTGTATCCGTGCATATGCACAGGACTACACACTAGTCTATAATCTATAATCTATGATATATAATAATATAATAGGTAAAACTAAGAGAAAGTCTAATTAGATTTCAAATTAGAATTTAAATAGAGTCCAATTTTGCACCACACGTCCCATCTAATCTAAGTTTTTAAATTTTTGTGCCAAGTGAGTTAATTCAAAGTAAATATTGGATTTTAATTAGAATTTAATTTTGCAACATTTGTCCCATCTAATCTAAGTTTTTTTTTTTTTTTTTTTTTTTTATTTTTTTTTTTTTTTTTTTTTTTTTTTTTTTTTTGTATCAAATGAGTAAATTTAGTGTAAAAAATGAGGAGTCCAATATAAGTAAACCATAAAAAACATAATTTTGGAATAATTTTATATTTATGAGCCTTTTTTTTTTTTTTTTGTAGAACTAAAAAAAATTCAAGTTTATAGGTCATCTATATATATATATATATATATATATTAATAAGTAAAACCGAGAGAAAATCCAATTATATTTTAAATTGGAATTCAATTAGAGTCTAAAAGTCTAATTTTGCACCATGTGTCCCATCTAATAAAAAAATTTAAAATTTTGGACCAGGTTAGTTAGTTCAGTGTAAAAAATTTCAATTAAAGTTTAATTTTACAGCATGTGTTCCATCTAATTTATTTTTTTTTAATTTTAATTCCAAATGAGTTAATTTAAAGTAGTAAACAAGGAGTTCAATATAAATAAATCATAAAAAAAAAAAAAAAACATAAGCATATATCTAACACTATATATATAATTAGAGAAAGAGAGAGTTTGAATAATTTTATATTTATGAGCCTTTTTTTTTTTTTGTAACTAAAAATAATTCATTTGGCACAAAAATTATATATATATATGTATATATATATATATATATATATATCTTAATAGGTAAAACTTAGAGAAAATCCAATTAAATTCTACAATTGAAGTCCAATTTTATGCCATATGTCCAAAATTATTTATTTTTAAAGAAAGTTTTATTTCTTAATTTAGGAATCAAATATGGAACCATATCATAAATATCCATTCAAGTGAGTTATTATGTACAAAAACTAAAGAGTCTAGAATTAATGAACATAAAAAAAAAATAAAAAAAATTGACAATTTACATTTTCTGTTGTATATATAAATATATATAAGGATAGGTTGTAATAATGATGGTTGAGTTTAGAGAATATGGTTTCATTAAGTGAAAATTCAAATTCTAGAATTTTTTAAGTGAAAATTTGAAAATTTGAATTTTTTGGAATTTTCTACAGAATTTTCTGGTGACTATTCGAAAAGGCTGAAGAGGTTTCAATCTTTGTTAACCGTTTTATGAGAAAACAAATATCTCTCAATACGTGCCTTTTCATAAAACAAGCTTATGTTTACTTAAAAAATAACTAACTCTCCATATGTGCATTTTCATGAAACATAACCTTATGGATATAAATAGAGGCTTATGTTCTCTTGAAAAACTGACTCCACAAAAAAAAAAAAAAAATATATATATATATATATACACGTTTGAGAGAAACATAAGAAATCCTATGGTCATTCTCCAGAATTGTTATATGTAGAACCCAACATCTTGGTTGTATTCTGGGAACAAATTTATTATAACCCTTTAGTAACAAAAGTGTGGGGAGGGGGCAGATATTGTCTAAGGAAAACGATATAGTGCCTCCAAGTTATCTATTTCTATTTATCTTTTGTGTTAACCTTGTTCTTCCATTATTACTTTGTGTATTATCCCCAACATTTTCTACCTAATAACATTCTTACAAGACTTTTTAAACAGTTAAAAAAAAAAAAATAAGAATGACTATAAATAATATTTAAATTATATATGTAAGAATATTATACTGTGCATTTTAATGTGTATCTTCTAAGTATATCCATGCATATTTATGGAGTTACAAGTTAGTTTTATATAAAGAATCAAATGTCAAGGTTCAAATATAAATTTTAATTAAAAAAGGAGAAAGTTGAAATCTAAACTCCAATTTTTTATTTTGGTTTTGAGAGAGAGAGAGAGAGAGAGAGAGTTTGGTAGTTTTTTTTTTTTTTTTTTTTTTTTTTAAGTAGATGTCACATGGAAAATTATGTGGCTAATATTGACAATTTTCTGCTTAGAAATTTAAGTAATAAAAATTGAAACGTCAAGACCTTATCAAAATTGATCATTAATCATAATTCGACACACTTGGAGACAACTCATTTTTCGTTTATAAAGTGGTTGATTTTAATCAACTGTAACAATTCCCTTTTTTTTTTTTTTATAAGCAGTTGACTTGAAATCAGATTTCATTTTACCTTGGTTGAGTGTTCGTAGTGTTGTCATTTTTTATCTTAAGAGTTGAATAAATAAATTACATTTGAATTATATCATGTCATTTTGCAACAAGGTAATTAATGTTGTAAAATTGAGATTGTTGTTGTCAATGGTGTTTGGGTATGGCCAAGCAACTCTAGAAGAAGGTAAAAATCCTGTCAGAACCCATTTCTATTGGGTTCGGATTTGACCAATGCTTTCGTGAAAGTTTTTTAATAATAAAAAAGTTGTCATATAAAAAAAAAAAATAAATAAATGCCACATTTTTTCTCCCTGAGGCACGTGAATAAAGAAATGGCGAAAACACTATTTTAGTCCTTACATTTTGAAGTCATAATCAATTTGGTCCCTACATTTTGGTAGCAATCAATTTGGTCCATGATATTTTCAACTTGCACTCAATTTGGTCTCTACCATTAACTCACTAACGGAAAATGCATACGTGGCAAACAGTATGCATGGTTGGCATACTTAAAGCTTAGGTGGCAACTAAAATAATAATATAAAATGACACATCATCATATGAGCAAAAATAATAATTTATCAATTTAAAGAAATTAAAAAAATTAAAAGAAAAAACATGAATTCAGATCTATTGTTAAACATGAACACAGTCAAAACCCAAAAAAAAAAAAACCCAAATCAAGTCCACAAATCTCATCTCTTTAATTCAAGTTGAAAGCTGAAGTCTAAAAGAAGAAGAAGGCGAAGAAAGAATAGACGAAGATGAAGAACAAGGTGATCTTACAACTTCTTAAAACCTCTGACTCCAAACTCTTCAACTAAAATCTATTTCTACCCACTCATACTCTCTCCTTGTATTTAAAATTCAAAACTATTACTCTCTCCCACAAACCAAAACATTAAAAAAATTTATTAAAAAAAAAAAGTGTTAAATCCAAACTCTTCAAACCCAAGGTCTTTTATATTTTGCTAATAATAATGCGAAAATAGGGGGATTCAATAAAAAATTTTGAATATTTGTTTGTGGGTTTTTAAGTGTATGCAATTTGAATTTGTTTGGATGGTTGAGATCCATTAGTTCATGTGTTTGATAATATAAACCCAATGTTTTAAATTTTAATAGTAACGTGCGGGCTTTTTAGTTTTACTTTTTTAATGGGTGAAATTATATTAAATGTGGCTGGTTGGTGGTGCAAAATGATGAATGCAAGAACCCAGCATTTAGGTCGCAATTCCATGCAATTCGGACCAAATTAACCCACAAACCTTCACCTTGATCTTCATCTTCGTCTACTCCTCTTCGCCTTCTTTTTAGGTTTCTGTTTCCAACATGGATTGAAGAGCTAAGATTCATGGATTTAATTTTTCTAGGCTCTGGGTTTATGTTCAACAATAGATTTGAATTCATGTTTTTTCTTTTAATTTTTTTAATTTCTTTAAATTAATAAATTATTATTTTTGCTCATATGCTGATGTGTCATTTTATATTATTATTTTAGTTGCCACCTAAGCTTTAAGTATGTCAACCGTGCATACCGTTTGCCATGTATACATTTTCCGTTAGTGAGTTAACGGTAGGGACTAAATTGAGTGCACGTTGAAAATATCAGGGACCAAATTGACTATAACTCCAAAATGTAGGGACCAAAAATAGTATTTTCGCCTAAAGAAATTATTGGAAGTTAACTGAGGGATTAATAATGCACATTTTTTAAACTTTAAAAATTAACAACGCTCATTTGAGATTGTACTATCTCTTGCGCATGAAAATTAATACAAATTTTGAGAGTGTAGGACGTCTTATTCGAGCTTCTTTAGAGATTGTACTGAAAATTTGAAACGCGAACATTGGGCTCAATTATTACACGTTAACAGATTGTAATTTGTAAAATGAATTGAACTTAATCTTTGTGAAGCATAATGTCCAACAAAATAATTATGAACAAAACAAATTAAACATTGTGATGCAAGTTAAAACTTAAAACTACAAAAACACCCAAATCTAGCGAGTTCTACTGAGTGCTCTATTTTCTAATAGCCACGCAACACGTACGTCGATTCTAAACCACACAGAGCCAGCACCTTAAATCCTAATCAAATTAAATGGGAATTAAATTATTAGTCAAGTCCTCAACTCCTTAACGTAAAGTGGCTATCAACGTTTGTTATTCTGAAAGAGAAAAAGATGACACTTAACAGAGCCACAATACGAATCTCTTTGTTCTAAACTTGACTAGCAATTAATATATCTCATTTTGGAAACTACTGTTTCCAAGATATATAGGACCACCTTGAATTTGGGAAGATGTGTTGGTTAACAAGAGGAATCAAAGTGTCCAACGCCCATATGGATCATTTTGTGGTTAGATAGATTCTCTTAAATAAAGAGGACATGCTCTTTCATAGATAGTTATAGTCCTTTATTACTATTTGATTTCTAATTTACTGTGGCGACGATTCTGTTCTTTCCTTTTCTAGTGATTATTTTGTTATTAGTTTATATTAATATATATATATATATATATATATATATATTCATATCGCTTCTTTTTTCTTTTTCTTTTTTTTTTTTGAATTCAAAAGCGAGCCTGATTATCTAGCATGCAAATAATGATCAGGAGAAGACAAAGCCCATGCAGTGTGAAACCGAAAAAAGGTGGAACTTAAAATTGGGGCTATTTTCAAAGCACATATAATATGTAGTACTAGCATTTTCCTTAGTTCACGGGGTCCTTATTGGCGGCCGTGGCAGTGACGATGGTGATTAGTCCTTAGTCACACAATCCGCACACCCGAGGTCCCACATGCCACGCGCAGCAGGCGGTATAGCATGTGGAAATTGGCAATTATTGTCTTTAACTAACCAAGGCTGTGGCTGTGGGCTCTGATTCTTCCTTTTGATGATGATTACCAACTTTTGTCTTTTTTTTTTTTGTCATTCATTTGCATGCCATAAGGTTCCTGCAATCAGAGGTGTTGGAATCAAAGTGTCCAACACCTATTCCCAAATTCAAGGTGTTATTATATATCTTGGAAATAGTCGCTTCCAAAATAAGATATATTAATTGCAAGTCAAGTCTAGAACAAAGAGATTCGTATTGTGGCCCTGTCAAGTGTCATCTTTTTTTCTCTCAAAATAACAAATGTTGATAGCCATTTTACGTCAAGTAGTTGAGGACTTGACTAATAATTTGATTCCCACTACTTGACTAATAATTTGATTCCCATTTAATTTGATTAGGATTTAATGTGCTTGCTCTGTGTGGTCTAGAATCAACGTACGTGTTGCGTGGTTGTTAGCAAAATAGAACATTTAAAACTTGCATCACAATGTTTAATTTGCTTTGTTCATAATTATTTTGTTGGACATTATGCTTGACAAAGATTAAGTTCAATTCATTTTACAAATTACAATCTATTAGCGTGTAATAGGTTGTGGGCTTTAGGCCCACCTTATTTACTTGTATAACACAAATACTTGTACTACACACTCTACCTCCTACATGTATATTTTATCACTTGAGAAATACAATAATATTTGTTAGGACATATGTGATTTCATGTTAGGAACATATGTCAATATTTTTATGTAATTGGCTAATCTTTTGACAAAACACACTTTACTTGTAATTAGGTATATCTAGGATGTGTTTAATGCTTCAAGAAACAAGGTTTCAAAATTCAAGTGTTAAAACCATGCAAGTCTGTACAAGAAACAAGTGAAGAAGTGCTGGTTTTTAAAACTCGATAGCTAGCATCTATCGAGATTTAAAAGTTGTTTCAGCCCGTGGCTTGACAGCTAGCTCGATAAATGGCTATCTATCGAGGTTTATGAAATTCAGTTTTTCAAAATCCGTGAGTATGTATTTAGGCTTTCTTTTCTCACAACCCTAAACATATATAAGGATTATTTTAAGGGCTATCAAAGGTTGCACAGTTGCACAAGTATAGAGCAAAGTCCTGCTCATGTAAATTGTGATCAGCGACAGAATTTGCCCTAATTCATCTTTCTCTTGAAGAAGCTATTGTGTTTGTACACCTTAGGGTTTTGTGATCAAGAATCTTCATAATCTTCATCATGTGATGAACTAAAAAAATTTGCAGCCAACATCTTTCTCAAGTTAGTGATTAAGTCGCATACTTGGATTCGCGCATCTATTGGTTAGTAACGTACTGAGAGTCGTGCACTGAAAAGGAGAGATTGTCACTACTGAACAAGTCCAATTGAGTATTGGGATAAGGGTTCAACTGTAAGTTGGTATATGATACTAGGATTTCTTTACTTGTAACCGTTTGTTTTGATAATAGTGGATTCTCGGGAACAGTGACCTTAAAATCACTCGGTGGAGTTTTTGCCGTGTAGGTTTTCCCCATTCGTAAACAAATCACAACGTCAATTTATTTTCCGCTACATTTAGTTATTTGGTGATTTGTTTGTGCTACCACAAATGAAGGGTTGAGACTTGAGACTAGAGAGACTTGAGATTGGGAGTAGAGAGAACAAAGACTTCTGAGATTGAGAGTAAGATTTTAATTTAATACTGAGAAGTGAGAATAGATCTGAGATGGGATTGAAGTCATTGAAGATTAAGGCTTGCGTGTGGATTATGTGGAATTTGTCTTCTGGTGATTTGATCTTTGCTTTTGCAAAGAAGACTCTAGAGGCATGTAGGTGTAGCTCTCAATTTACCCAGACTCTAGATGCGTGTAGGTGTAGTCTTATCAAACTCAGTTTCACGTGCTCACCTCAAGAACAAAGAGATATTCCGGGCATTCACAATGGGGTGTGCTTACATATGCTACCAAGAGCTACATCAAATATTTTGTATTAAGATATTGATGACGTTATTTACTGTCATATCCTAAAAAGGGATATTTTAAATTCGAAAATATAGCCACCCCTTATATAAGTTCTAACAGATATTGATTCTCATAAAAAAAAAAAAAATTATAACAGATATTACATATATACTACTATACTATAAGTCAGTAATGCTATTATAATTGCGCCTAGCACTCCTAAAGCATGAACTGCAAAACTCCAAAGCCAAGGCCCAAGGAGCATTCAATGAAGCGCACATCAAGTGTGCACTTTTGCCCCTTTTTGGAAAATCCCAAAGCCTAAAAAGTGTGCTTTTTTTTTTTTTTGCTGAACTAAAAAGTGTGCTTTTATTTCTTTCTTTCATATTTTTCTCATAAACCCTTTCAATTAGTCACTACATTTTTGTATTTAGTGCTTCATGATCTCTGACTTTTAGTCATATTTTGGTTAAGCCATGTACTTCATTTCGATCATTGCTATTATAATAAACTCATAATTAATAATATATTTATTCTTGTGTGGTAGCATGGGTTACATACTAATATATATATACACACACATAAATATCATAGTGTCTTTTTTATCTTTTTTCTATTTTAGGGCAATTGTCTAGGATTAACCCGGCATTATCAGGTTGAGCTGACTCTTATAAGAGTAGGTACAAATTTGTAGGTTTTGCAATTCATTCAATGCGACCAAATTCTGACAACTAAATAAGGTTGATTAAAAAAAAAAAAAAAAACTTGTCAAAAATTTGACATAAAACTATTTCTTAACTGGCACCTTTAGGAGGCCCTTTATCAGTAACCATAATATATTACAATGCTTTTATCACATCATAAAATAATTTATTTAATTTCTATAATATAAGTCTACTTTCATTTAAAAAAAAATCTATTTACTTGGTTTTTAAATCCATATGGAGGATGGAAATGGCTTTAAGCCACTAACTGCTGGGTTTTGAAATAGGTTAGTTGTGATCAAATGCTTGAATAGAAAAGACAAAATATTTGCACTACTAACAGCAATTTTTTATTTAGGAACCATTTTTTTGTGTCATAAAATTTTTATATAAACTATTATTTAGTCATATTAATAGAGAGTCGGGATATACAGACATTTATCATACATTCATCAGAACACCAGATTTGTAGCAAAGCTGGTGACTTAGACATCCAACCTCACCAATCTTCTCTTCAAAATCAATACACAGGTTCAGAGTTCGTCTCAGTGGGCAATGAACATGAAATTACAATCACCCATATAAGTAATTATTCAACCTAGGACACATTTCTTCAACTTCAAACTCGAAAGATTCTGCATGTGTTCAAAATTTCATCCAATCTTTTATATGCTCGTCATTTATGCAAAATAATATCTGATGGTGTTGCTTTGATGCTTAACACTTCTCTGGTGAGGACGGTACTACAAGGAACGTTCTTTACCGAGGCAAGAATGAACATGGATTTGTATCTCATTCACTGCTCTGTCTTGCCAAGTATCACCTCCTCACTTTTCTGTTTCATCTATGAATTTGGTTGCGGAAGTTAAACTAATCTTGTGGCAAGATCGATTATGTCAAGTTAATGTTGCAAAACATGACAAATTGTAAGTCTTGTTGTAAGGCAGTGGTTTGGATCTTGCTAAATCTAGCTAGATTTAATCTAAGAAAGCCTGCCCGAAAATAAACTGTACAGCAAAATATGTCAATGATAGTGGCCCCAGCTAGTTCTAGAGTCTAGTAGCCACTATTCATTGTCCGGACCTTGTCAATTGGAGTTTCCAAAATTTGGTTGTGGGATTCTGCAGGTGAGGCAAATTTCTCCCTAAGGCATATTACTTGGTTTGTCAATCCTTATGAATGATGGCATTAAATGTTGGGTTTTGTATTAGTTTTACAGTGGTTCAATACTCAATAGAAAAGACACATTTTGTAGTACAAAAGGAAAACCATCCAGCACACCCCCCCCCCCCCCCCCCCTTTTTTTTTATATATTCAAATTTCATATAAAGAATTACTTGACACAAAAAAAATTTGTCATTTTATTGAAAATCTTGGGACATATGGATAATTACTATTCATGTTAAAGTACCTAATTCCTGGATATTACTTGACTTGCCAAGCTGATAGTATTGACAATTAAACATGCATAAAGACTTAAACAACCAGAATGGTAATTATATAAGAGGAATTACATTGAACTAATAAATGAGGATGAACCTGGAGGAACTGAGACCTCAATTGATCCTTCCATCATTTGTACCACTTTCTTCATTGTTGGCCTTAGTGATGGATCCTCCTGAATGCACCATATTGCAATCGTCACATATTTCTCGACTCTTTTCATGTCATTTGTTGCCTCCTCATCATTCTCCACTAACAAATCAAGTTTCTTGTATTTATAGCAATCATATGCCCAGTCAGCTAGTATCATCTGATCATCACCCTTTGCCTCTTCAAAACTCTTCCTGCAGCAAATGAGCTCTAGCAACAAAATGCCAAAGCTATAAACATCCACCTTGATTGTAACAGGTATGTTTTTGAACCATTCAGGTGCAACATACCCTTTAGTTCCCCTGATTCTAGTAGTAGTACGAGTCTGATCTGTTTTCAAAAGCTTAGCTAATCCAAAGTCAGAAATTCTAGCTGAAAAAGAGTCATCTAGGAGGATGTTCTGCAGCTTGATATCACAATGTATGATTTGGGTGCTGCATTCTTCATGCAAGTAAAAGAGCCCTCTTGCCGTTTCTAATGCAATTTGAATTCTTTGGTACCAATATGGCCGTGAACCCCCAAATAGAAAGCTTGCTAGAGAACCATTACTCATGAATTCATATACAAGAAGCCGATGCTCCCCCTCATTGCAGAATCCTAGTAGTTGGACCAAATTTCTGTGGTTTGTTCTTCCAATAGCACTCACTTCAGCTTTGAACTCCATATCGCCTTCTCTCTCCATATTATTCAACCTTTTAACTGCAACTAGTTTTCTATCCTCATATTCTAGAACCCCTTTATAAACTTTTGCAAAGGCACCCCTCCCTAGCTCTTCCCTGAACCCGTTTGTGGCTTCTGTTAGTTCCTCAAAAGTGTAACTTCGCAAATTCATGCCTGGCATGACCAGGTATGGATTACGGGCCTTTAGTTTCCAATATTTGAAACGAAAAGCAAGCAGAAAGGCAGCCAACAGGA
Source organism: Quercus variabilis (assembly GCA_030445155.1). Taxonomy (NCBI): domain Eukaryota; kingdom Viridiplantae; phylum Streptophyta; class Magnoliopsida; order Fagales; family Fagaceae; genus Quercus; species Quercus variabilis. The sequence continues at coordinate 7,165,822 of CP129445.1, read as the reverse complement.
AGAGTAAGTTCAGAAACATCGAGCTGCTAAGGAGCACCGACAGAATAAGTCTCATAGTTGAAAAATTTTTCTTTTTCAAATCTGCACCTGAAAGTTTAGAAGTAGAATTATCTCTCCTTATTTTGATTAGAACTTTGGTTCCAGCATTGATGGGGTCCTTAAACCCATTTGAGAGAGGAATTTTCTTCTTCCAACAATGCCCACCTCCAAAAACAGCCATTGCACAAAAACAGTCACCCAAGCAAGCTTCCCTACACCAATCCTCAGTTATGCCTCCTCCATAATGTCCATAATCGGTAAGGGGCCAATTTACACTTTCCATTTCACTTAAATCAAACTGATCTGTTTCTGAAGATGCTTCATCACAACTTTGTGGAAGAAAGTTCTGCCTGCAACCTTTCATAACATCATTTGGATCAATGAGGGTGTATCCTGTTGGGCATCTGCAATTTGGTCTTCCATTCTCTCCTAGCTCGCAGTAGCTGTTGAATCCACAAGCTCCACTGCCTATGTTTTCCTCAATTTTGCATATATTTGGAGGCAACAAAATGGACCATGTCCAGGCCTTTGAAGTGTTAGTGCTGCTTTTTGGGTAGACATAATGTATAAGAACTCCATCATATTCCATGACTGCTCTTTGATAGTAGTCCTGTTTAGAAAAAGATTTCGACGATACGGTCATAAGTATGCTTCCGTTTGTAGTTGTGAGGTATATAGAGCCAGACTCATTGAAGACCACCTGAAAGCCACTGTCTATAGTTCCACTTAACCAATAAGCAGTGTTAGACCAATCTATAGGGTATGCTAAAGTTTGAAGCAGAAGATTTCCATCCGCTTGTAGTGCAAACTGGAACCTTCCATTAGAGTAATTATTTTCTGAGTAATGAGCTACAAGCTTTTCTCCCAGGCCCATTTTCTGTGTAGGTAGCATTGTGTTTGTCGGATGATCAAAACTCTGCCACAAATGGCTACCGTCCTGGCTTGCCAGCACAAAGTTTCCGGTGTCAAGCATGGCTGCTTAGACAACTCTTAAATCGCCTGACCCAGAATTCCATATCTCTGTGCCTGTTGGGTCACTGAGTACCAATTGGCCACCTTTGGTAAGTACAACTTTGGATCCTGTTGGCACTAGATTATCTCCATTGGCGGACCAGACAATGGTTTTTTCAGGTATTTTGTTGAACCATATGGCTAGTAGATAGCCTCCATTTCCAATTTTTTGGAAACCAAAAGCAAAGTCACCAAAAGGCGATGCCCAGTAAGAGCCTTTTTCTTGTGCAGTAAGGGATGAGTCTAGAGATTGGTTGCTGGAAGTTTGAGCTGTGGTGGAGTATGGTAGCAACAGAACAAGAAGCAACAAGGAGAGAAGATATGATAGTTGTAAAGCCATAGTATTAGGAGTTTATAATTGATACACTTTGTAGTATAAACAATGAACTGTATTATGACAAATCTACTGGTAGAGGAAGATTTGCATTGGGAACATATTGTTATAAGTATTGGGAGGGAAGTGGAACACTTTGCAGCATAAATGATAAACTTGTATAATGATAAATCTACTTGAGTGCTTTATTTATGTTTTCTTTGCCCTCTTTTAAAAATTTCCACGTTTTTGAATTTGACCCATTCTCTCACATTGGCTTCACTACGGTCCACTTAATGATTTTTATTTTTTATTTTTTTGTAAATAAATTAAAAAGTCCAAACTAATCACGCGTTTTGCCCTTGAAAATGCTTATCCAAATGGCCTCCAACAACCAACATATTGGCCAAGACGGTTCCTAAAAGGTGAAAGCCACTCGCCATTTCTCAAACCCACCTGCGTGAAAGCCACTCACGATGTCAAGGAGAGAAGATATTTGTAAAGCCATAGTATTAGGAGTTTACAATTGATACACTTTGTAGTATAAATGATAAACTGTATTGTGGCAAAATTTACTGGTAGAAGAAGATTTGCATTTGGAATCTTTTGTTATAAGTATGGGCAGTGGAACACTTTATAGCATAAATGATAACTATGAGGTGAATGATGAATTTTTATAATGACAAATCTACATGAGTCCTTTATGATGTTTTCTTTGCCGTCTGTGAAGAGACTCTTTCTCTATTCTTCTGCTGGAAACAAAGACATCCAATTATCCTCATTGACTTTGTTTTGATTCGATGCTCTTAACCTGTGGTTTACATTTACTGCATTAATCTGCTCTCTATTAAAATTCCCACTTTTTTGAATTTGACCCGTTCTCTCGTATTTATTAGAAACTAGTCGCAACCCCGCGCATTGCGCGTGATAATTTTTTTAGGTTTTTTTATTATTATTAATATTTGTCATGTTATTATGACTCAAACTGTGTTATATACATATCACCAATATATAGTAGGATTCATGCTGACAGGAGTTTTTGCTAATGGAACTATATTTTTTTTTTTTCGAGATTACTATTTGGAACAAAATGATGATAATTATAGTAGAATTGATTTTTTTTTGAAATATTAATTCTACCATACTCAGTTGACTAATGTATACATTTTCAAGTCAATTGAACATATTTTGCATGTTACATGTAATTCCTTGTTTTCATAAGGGTAAGGACATTCACAATTCCAATGATCCACTCCAATATTTTTGCATGCTTGGTTTTTTGGGATGCAAAGTGTGGTTGTTCTAAAAGTTGTATGTTGAAGGATTTGTCGATAGTCTTGGAGTAGTTGTTTTCCATCTGATTGATTTAGAATCAATAATAGTTATTGTATTCCCTCATCATTTGATTCACATAACAGTGCTATTGCTGGTACATATTTTGCATTTCGTCCCCTTCCATGTTGGCTTGAAGAAGGATTTCTTTTCCCCTTGTAATTTGATCTTGTACAAAATATTTGTGATCATGTTGTATGCTCATTTTGTGACTGTGTAGTTGTATGATTTTTTTAGTTTGTAATTTTTAAATTGTTTAGGATTTTAATTTATAGTGTTGTGTGTGCTTTATGGACTACTGATTGCTCTAGTTGTAACCAATAATTTTTCTATTAAGTGAAATAAAAACTTTTCATATACCCTCCACTATAAAGCCCAAGCCTTATAACATTTAATATGTATTTCAATTATAGCTAACGTTTAATGTTCTCATGAATAAAGCCCAAGACAAATAGTCTTTCACACTACAATACCTGTTCAATTGCCACATTACTTGAAAGATCAAAAGACAATATATATGAACTATCAAAAGTCTCTTATAATCAAATTATTAATAACATTGAAATATACAAAGAATGGAAGAGAGAATAACAAATTTATACTAAAATGGTGAGAATAAGAAGAGACAAAATAAGGAAATATGAAGAGAAAGATGAAGTAAGGGGTAGTGGGGAGATGAAAATGTAAGAGAGGGAGAAATGTTGGACAAAATGTAAATATTAAAAAAAAATTATAGAAAAATTGGGGAAAAAAAAAATGGACACAAATGTGGCCCAATTTTAACTTGTTACCCTAAGACTTTCCTTTAGCTTCTTTTTATCCAAGCAAAAAATAGTCCAAATCTAAACTTTTGGGATAATCTTCTCAAAAAAAAAAAAAAAAACTTTTGGGATAACAAAGAAAATGCTGTTAAAAATTAAACCTCATTTGCGAAGCCCAAAACCCAAATCTGTTTTGGGCCAGCTCCACCCAATCCAAACCAAACTTGTGTATTATGGAATTTTTAATTTGGGAAGCTTCTGCAAAGAAAAACGCGACTCAACCCCTAGCACCAGATTTCTTTGGTGTTCGTTGACATAAATATTTAAAACATTCATTAACGCTAATTTTTTTTTCCCTGGCAATTAGTAAATTGACCCTTTAGGCAACCCAGAAGATATTAGAGGTTATTGAAACATTTAGCATTACATTAGAATACTTTAAAATTTTTCTATTTACTTTATAATGTTAAATGTAATTACTTTAGGACAAAATCACTGACTTCTGCAACAGGCATAATGGCTTGGCCTTCCAAGAAAACAGAATCCTAATGGCAATTGAATAGTCCACTAAATTTTTATTGACAGTAAGAGATAGAATTTTATTGAAACAATAGTATTGTGTTACATCACATCATTTGGATGTTGGCTAAGCATGTATAGCCAATCCAATCAAAATACCCAGCATGGGCATGTGTGGAAGCTTAGTTTACAAATATAGTTTTTGCAACCCCACTTTGTATTCCTCTATTAACATAGGCTCTGGTATTCCTACAAAAGTGACAACACTCCTTGCAAAATGTCCAAAGGTTTAGATTGTTTTTTGGCAAATAGGTACCTGTTGCGTGCATTCCAGATAGACCAAGATAATGTAGCCCATACCTCCAATTCTTTTGTTGTATGGACCACCATCAGTTCTCTCACCAGGATATAAAAGTCCTCCACTTCAGAGATACATTTTTGCATCTTACCCTTTACCAGTGCCCATACATTTCTAGCCAATGGATAGCCCCATAGAGCGTGGGCCACGGTTTCGTCATGTTGCTGGCATATTCAACAAGCTGGGTTTAATGTATTATGAATATTTAAAAAAAATAATTGACTAAAGTAAATCAAAAATAAAAAAGAACAAAACAACTTAAAATACAAAATTATATCGCATCAATCAAAAATAGAATTCTAAATAATACAAAAATTTATCAACCGAAAGCAAAGATGCAAGAAAATTACAAAATCAACCAAAAAGTTGAGAGAGAGAGAGAGAGTTAACCTTTTTTGTGAGAGAAAACTATGCAAAAAATGAAAGAGAGAATAACATATTTATAGCAAAAGAGGGTAAATAAGAAGAGACGAAATAATGGAAGATGAAAGGAAAGATGATGAGTGATATTAAAGTAGGAGGTAGTGGGGAGATGATAAGGTAAAGGAGAAGAAGAAAGGTTAGACAAAGTTTAAATATTAAAAAAATAATAATAAAAAAATTTGAAAAAAATAGGATAATAACGTGGATGCTGATGTGGCTCAACTGGAGCGTAGCAACAATAAATGCTACGCTTCAGCTTTTAGATATATATAGATTTATAATTGACTTCACTACTGTTTATCAACGTCGGCACGTTTGTGCTTGGCACAAAAGTATCCATAGATCAATTCCCTAGTCACCCAGAATTCTCTCCATTTGAAGTGGGCTCGTTTCATGATTCAAATTTAATATTACAAATCTAAAAACGTATTGGACTAGTCCCTTCGGGGACATCCGATAAAAACGTATTGGTCTATCACCTTATTTAAAATTTTAAATAATGTAATATAGTAATCGTCTATTTTCCGTTAAATCCAAAAGAGAAAAAGAGAAAAAAAAAAAAAAAGAATATATATATATATATATTATACCTGGTGTACTAGGTTAGACGTTGTAATTAAATGCTTGAATAGAAAAGACAAAATTTGCACTACTAACAGAAATTTTTTATCTAGGAACCATTTTATTGTGTGATAAAAATTTTCTATAAACAATTATTTGACACAGAATAGCAGTCATATTATTGAAAGTTGGGATATACAGACATTTATCATACATACATTCATCAGAACACAAGATCTGTAGCAAAGCTGGTGAATTAAACATCCAACCTTGCCAATCTTCTCTTCAAAATCAATACACAGGTTCAGAGTTAGTCTCGGCGCGCGGGCAATGAACATGAACTTACAATCACCCATATAAGTAATTTTCAACTTAGGACACATTCCTTCAACTTCAAACTTGAAAGATTCTGCATGTGTCCAAAATTTCATCTAATTTTTTATATGCTATTATTTATACAAAACGATTTTACTAACGTGTGCCCTAAGAACACACAATAATATACAATTTTTGAAAAACATTTTATCGAGAATTGAAAAAGTTTTCCAAGCACATAATAGTATACTATTTTTGAAAAATGTTTATTGAGAATTGAAAAAGTTTTCTAATAAAATTTTTCTAAAAATGAATTTGTTAATGTATGCCGATTTGACCCATTCTCTCATATTGACTAGTAATGAGTATTAAATTCATTCCGGTCCATCTACGTTGGCATACTTCACACTTCACAGAGGCAAAAATGAACACGGATTTGAGCCATTCTCTCATATTGACTAGTATTGAGTATTAAATTCATTCCGGTCCATCTACGTTGGCATGTTTGTGTTTGGCACAAAAGTTTCCATACCCTCAATTCCCTTGTCACCAAAGATTCTCTGGGTTCATTTCATGATTCAAATTTAATGATAAAAATCTAAAAATGTACCAGACCATCACATCATTAAAAAATTTAAATGACATAATAGAATATTAACAATTAAATCTTAATCATGAAAATAAACGTAATTGAGAGAACTTGAAATATAGAAGATCTTATTCCATTGTAAAATTTTCAAATTGTTTATGATAACCTCACAAGAAAAAAATGTTTCTAATAAATTACTGCTCATAATAGTTATAGACCCTTTTCTTGTTTATAGTGAGAGACCTTTTGTACTTCAAAGTAATGTTGTGAATATTGTTTCGAACTCTATTTTAGTTTGTCTATTGAAATGGAATATTTCGGTGTCGATTTATTCTGGCACACCGTTTGGGGGTGTTTCTAGATTATCGCATATCTGTGTATATATATATTGATAATGCACAAAATCAGTAGGTTGAATATTTCAGGCTTCAATGAAACAATGATTCACTTGGAAAACCTAAAAGGAAGAACACAGTTATCAAAAGGAGACTGGGGTGGACTGGCCAAGTGCCCTCCAATGATTAAATTAGTCTCTCTCTTTTTGAAAAATAGAGTTCCAACTTTTGAGGAGTCAATTTCAAAAAAACTTACTTTGGTTTGATGTAGGCGAGTCCTTATATAGAGGGTCTTGGAGTGGCTATTCGCTTGGTAACTTCCCTAAAATTTGTGGGAATTAGTAAGCTCAGACATAACCTCCACAACGGTTATAGGAGTTATAACCTCTAATCTTATCCACTACAAACGTTGCTGGAAGTTAGATGTTTGTGAGGAAGTTACGACAATAAAGAAGGGCTTTGTTCTCATTTCAAAGCACTGTGTGGTCTGCATCTTCAACATATGTGGATAGAATCCCTTATTGAGAAATTCCTAAGTGTTACACGATCGTCCATGGGTATTTTCCCTGTGGACGACCTCTAGTCCTAGGCTCCTGGACGACCACTATGGACGAGCTAGAGATAATTTTTCTACTTCATCATCATCATCATCATCATCATATATATATATTTATATATATATATATATAACTATTATAGAAAACAACAAGTTTAATATATTTTTTATTAAAAAAATCTCAAATAAAATGAGCATGTATTACTTTTTTTTTTTTTAATTACTTATGATTTTTTTTGTAAATAAAATTAAAAATTCCAAACTGAGATTTAATCACGCGTTTTGTCCTTGAAAACACTTATCCAAACGGGCTCTAACATGTAAGGTTGAATTTAATCAACCATTTAATTGACTTTATTCCGTGACCAATTTGCTTGTAATTTAGCACTTAACAACCCTGTATTTAGGTGGGAAAATTGTAAGAGTAGTGTGTGAGAAGATGTGAAGAAAAGCTCAAGAGTGTGCAAGAAAAACAGAGGCTCGCGGCTAGGGCTCGCGGGTGGATCGCGACTGGCAAGCCGCCAAAGGCTGGCACGTGAGAGGCACACTGGGAAGCTGAAGGGTCGCACCAGCTATCACGCTACAAGACAAAAGTTCCAGACTGGCCAGGCCGTTACGTCGCGACTTGAACTCGTGACTTGGACAAGCCGTAAGACCAAGTCGCCAATTTGCCCTATTTGGCAAAAACTGACGTTTTGCATTCCCTTCTCACCCTACTATATATACACCCTTATACCCATCATTTTGAGAGAGCTTCTAGAGAGAATTTTGTGAGAGAAAACCCTAGAGAAAAACAAGATTGCCTCATCCCCAATCTTCATCTAAAGAGACTCTACAAATTCCTCTACTCTCTTCCTCTCCATTGTCATACCCTTGAGAGGTCATTTACCAAACCATTATCTCACCACACCCACGTCTGTGAGAATGTCCATTTGGTGCTTTGGGAAGCAGTTTGGAAAGGAACCAATATACATTGGTTGATGCGATGGTCAAGTAGCGGAATCTGGAAAGCTAAAGAAGAAATAGGTTCGGCGTAACCTCGTTGGAGCAAAAAGTTTGGAGGGCTTAAGTACTTGGGTAGATTAGGCTTGGAGGGTCTTCTGATGTTCATGTATCCCAACTATATTCTTTAATGGATTTTATCACTGCTTAGAGGACGGCGGAGAGGTTTTACACCGAGGACTTCGGTTTCCTCTTCGATAACACATCGTGTGTTGTCCGTGTGTTTGCATCTCTCTTTCCTTTATCTTTGCCTTATATTTACTGCTGTGGATGTGTTTATATTTGGCTTAGATTGTTTTATCAATTTTGTTATAAACTTGTTATCATATTCCGCACATTAATTGTTTGATATAAAGCTTGAATTGGTATTTTTGTATCTGAGGGTCTAAACGTTCAAGGGTGTTTCATACCCATATTGAACTTTCATAACATGTTTGGTAATTCTACCTAAAGAAACTCCAAGAAGGTTCCTAATAACTCCTTTACCATTTCTGAAACCCACCCATGTGAAAGCCAGTGACCAAGTCAAATTTATTCCCCCATCTTCTCATCCTCACCTAAACCGTTCATTATATCTTTCTTTCTCATCTCACTATCCGTGCTCTCTCAAGTTTTCTCATCTTCTTCATATTTTTTCTCTCTCAAAACGCCACTGCATTATATTGCCTTTCAATATATTTTCACCTCCTCTGTTCATATATACATATACCAAGGAGCTCTTCTTCCCATCTTTTTACTTTTTGTTTCCCCCCTAACACGGCCTATGCATCATCTTTTTCTTCATTTTTTTTTTTTTTTTCACTTCTACATTCCGGCCAAATCTTTAATTTCAGCCAATATTAACCGAAATGCTCGAAATGGGCTGAAATTTCATCCAAGGTGGAATAGGGGGGTTATCGTTCTAGTTTGCATGCCGGTACGAGATTTTCCAACCGGAACAAAAAGTAATTAATTTAGCCTTACAAAAAGTACAAAGAATTAATCCATATCTCCAATGTGACATTTTATTAGTAAAAATATTTGTTTGAACTATTTTTAAATTTAAAAAAGAAGCAATCAAAGACATCGACTATTCAATGCGAAGATTTTTTTAAAGAAAGCATTACTGGAGCAAATTAATAATGATGTCAAGCGGTATTATTCAACCTGGCCCGATCGGTCGGACTAGTGACCCGGTGACCTAGCACATAGATCGGTTCAGGTCATCAATTGGATCGGATGTGCACAAGACTCGGTAAAAACTGGTAAAACACGACGGGTTTTAAGCAAATCATGTGATTTGGCTGGGTTTTAATAATCCAGCTGGGTTTGCGAATTATGTAAAATTACATTAATAAGTCCATCCCATTGAATTTTTTACTATTTAATGTGTGATAATATGGTAATTTAAATATGAGAAAACCTAAATAAAAAAAAATTAAAAATGCACTTTTCAGTTTCACGTAGTCAGTTAACACATAGGTATGAATATATCAATATATCTTATATACTTTATTACTTAAACCTTCTTTTCTCTTCTTTCGTTTACGTTTTTTTGTGCTTTATATGTATATTGCTTTAAAGTTTAAGCTTTTAGCCCTTTTCTTTTCTTTTGTTTGTATAATTTGAGATTTATATTTTTTTTAATATAAAAAAATTTAAGATATGTAACAAGATTTTATTTAGCAAAAACTTTGTTGTAATCTTATGACATTCATTTCATTTTGCTTGTGAATTTTATAGAATTTCTAAAGCTATTGTTTGTGAAACCTTGATTTTGAATTATAATGCCGAGTTTAATTTAGGCATATGCCTTTTTTTTTTTTAATTTACATATTCATGTTATGTTTTCTCAAACTTACTCTTATATATATATATATATATATATATATATATATATATAATTTTAAAAATCTTTTTATTTTGCTTTATGGTTGATCATTGACCTACTGGTTGAACCAATGACCTAGTGACCCAACTCACAGATAGGGTCAACGTCCGGTCCGGCTTTAATAACAATGATGTCAAATATACGTTATTATGTAGTGTGTAGAATGGTCCTATCAGGCTATCACTTTGCTAAATAGAACCTTGTGTTAGTAGATGGAATTTTGATTTCTTTGTTGGGTAGTGTAAACTATTGGGTAGTGTAAACTAGCTGTAACTTCCCTATTAAGAAATAGCTTTATATCAAATCATTTTGTTTTATGTTATATTTTTTTATCAATTTTATAGGGTATAGAGCCAATAGAGTCATAAAACTAGTAAAAAAATATAACATAAAACAAAATTATTTGATATATATATATATATATATATATTCAAAACTCGGAGAAAATTCATTTAGATTTTGATTAGATTCTCAATTTTACACCATGTGTCCCTTATAATTTTTAATTTTTTGCCAAGCGAATTATTGAATGTAAAAATTGAAATGTCCAAATCCAATTAGATTCTAAATAGGATTTCAATTGAAGTCCAATTTTCTACCACGTTTCCATCTAAGTTTTTATTTTTGTGGCAAGTAAAATATTGAATACAAAAATCAAAGAGTCTAAAACCAATTAAATTCTAAATCATATATATATATATATATATATATAATAAACTGTTACATATTTTATAAATCTATGATTTAAAAAGTGTAAATTAATACCATGTATAATTTGAACCATATAAGTATGATTGTTTTTAATTGTATTTGTGCATATGCATGGGGACACACACTAGTCTACACACACACACACACACACACACACACACACACATACACACACACACACACATATATATATATATATTAATAGACAAAGTTTAGAGAAAATCCAATTAGATTTTAATTAAATTCTCAATTTTGCACCACGTGTCTCATTTAATTTTTAATTTTGTGCTAATAGTAAATTATTGAATGTAAAAATCAAAGAGTTCAAATCCAATTAGATTCTAAATTGAATTTCAATTGGAACCCAATTATTTGCCACATATTCATCTAAGTTTTTGATTTTTGTGACAAGGGAATTATTGGTTGCAAAAATCGAAAAGTCTAAAACCAATTAAATTTTAAATCACACACCCACACACACACATATATATAATGAGAAACTATTACATATGTTAGAAATGTATGGTTTAAAAAATGTGTTAGCTAATACCATGTATAATTTGAACATCTTCTAAAAAAAATACAATTTGAACCATATAATTGTACTTATTGTTAATTGTATCCATGCATATACACTGGGCTACACACTAGTCTATATCTATATATATATATATATATATATATATATATATATATATATGTATATATCTAAAAGCTGAAGTATAGTATTTATTATTGCTACGCTTCAGTTGAGCCACATCAGCATTCACGTCGTTATCTTTTTTCTTTCCAATCTTCTTATAATTGTTTTTAACATTTATTTTTTTTAATATTTACACTTCCCCAACCTTTCTCTCCCCCCCCCCCTTACCTTTTCATCTCCCCACTACTTCTCCAACCTTTCTCCCTCCCTTTTTTATCTCCCCACTACCCTCTACATTAATATCATTCTTCCTCTTTCACTTCATCTTCCTTTATTTTGTCTCTTCTTATTGTCACTCTCTTACTATAAATTTGTCACTATCTCTTCCATTTTATACATAGTTTTCCCTCACAAAAAAAAAAAAAAAAAAAAAAAGTTGTCTCTCTCTCTCTCTCTCTCTCCATTTTTTGGTTGATTTTTTTTTTTTCCTTATATCTTTGCTTTAGTTTAGTTTTTGAAATTTTTTTTTTTTTTTTGTTATCTTTGATTGTTAAATTTTATCATATTGCGTTATAAAGAATTAAATATAGTAAATCTATATTCTATATCTATATATATTTAAAAGATGAAGTGAAGCATTTATTATTTCTACAATCCAGTTAAGCCACATCAACATTCACGTCATTATCTTTTTTCTTTCCAATTTTCTTATAACTTTTTTTAACATTTATTTTTTTAATATTTACACTTCTCCAACTTTTCTCCCCCCTTATCTTTTCATCACCCCACTACTTCTCCAACCTTTCTCTCTCCCTTACATTTTCATCTCTCCACTACCCTTTATATTAAAATCATTCTTCCACTTTCCCTTCATCTATATATATATATATATATATATATATCTAAAAGCTGAAGCGTAGTATTTATTATTGCTATGCTCCAGTTAAGCCACATCAGCGTCCACATCATTATCTTTTTTCTTTCCAATTTTCTTATAATTATTTTTAACATTGATTTTTTTAATATTTACACTTCTCCAACCTTTCTCCCCCCTTACCTTTTCATCTCTCCACTACTTCTCTATCCTTTCTCTCTCCCTTACCTTTTCATCTCCCCACTACCCTCTACATTAATATCGTTCTTCCTCTTTCCCTTCATCTTCTTTTATTTTTGTCTCTTCTTATTCCCACCCTCTTACTATAAATTTGTCACTACCTCTTCCATTTTATACATTGTTTTCTCTCACCAAAAAAAAAAAAAAAAAAGTTTTCTCTCTCTCTTTCTCTCTCAAATTTTTGGTGGAATTTTTATTTTTCTTATATCTCTACTTTAGGTTGAAATTTTTTTATATTCTTTAAAACTCTACTTTGGTTTATGCAATTTAGTTTTGTTTTTTAATTTTTTTTTGTTTTTTTTTTTTTTGTTCTCTTTGATTTTTAAATATTATCATATTGCATTATAAAGAATTAAATATAGCATATAAAAATGTAATGTTATTCTATTACATAACATGATTTGGATAATTTGGCATTTATTCTATTACATAGCATGATTTTTTATAGTGCTCAATTTAAATATTAAACTATGAGACTTTACTAATTTTTGTTTATTTTTTAATCCTTTGTGGTAGACAAAGTACTTTTAATAGTTGTATTAGAAGTACTCTATAATGTCATTTATTTAGAGAAAAGAAAAGGTTTTGCACTCTTAATCGGATGAATAACAAATTTTAGCTTTTGCAATTTTATTTTAATTATTATTATTATTTTATAACAATGCATATATAGAAATTTAATTCTTGGATTTTACTAATAATTGTTTATTTGATAATATGTTTTGGGTGGATAAAATTACAATTTTCTGCAAAGAAAATAACCTTGATAGATTATTAACAACAAATTGTTTTCCTAATTAGTCCAATTAATCATTATTAAGTTTTATTAATTTTTTTAGTTATGTTTTTCGGTGTTTTGGATTACAGGCAGAAAAAATAATTAAGGTTTGAAAAAGTTTGTTTAAAACTAAAAGAATAATTTCCAAACTTAATATTCTTTTTAGTGATTCACAAAATGTAATAACTAAGTTTTATTAAAAAATGAATATTTTCATTAACTTGCCTTTTGAATTTCTGAGAAAAATCGTATTGTTTTCATTTTGGTACGACAAAATTTATATTTATGATTTATGATTGTTCTTATATTACATTTATGATTTTTCCTATAATAAATAAAAATATGATTACGAAATACATTATTATTTATTAAATTAATTTAAATTGTAAAAAATATATTAATAAAACCACCTTAAAAATAATTATCACGCGCAACGCATGGGTTCGTGGCTAGTATATATTAATAGGCAAAGCTCAGAAAAAGTTTAATTAGAATTTGAAATTAGAATTCAATTTTGTACCATATGTCTAAATTTATGTGTGGACCACACCATAATTATCAACTTAAGTTTGTGTCATGTATCCACTTAAGTTTTTTAATCTTTATGTCAAATGAGTTAATGAGTGAAAAATACTAAGAATCTAATATTAATGAACTATAAGATTAAAAAAATTTAAAAAAAAAAAAAAAAAAAAAAAAACCATATGGCTAGTAGATAGCTTCCATTTCCAATTTGTGGGAAACCAAAAGCAAAGTCACCAGAAGGCGATGCTCAGTAAGAGCCGTTTTCCTGTGCAATAAGGGATGAGCCTAGAGATTGGTTGCTGGACGCTTGAGCAGTGTGTGGAATATGGCAGCAACAGAACAAGAAGCAACAAGGAGAGAAGATATGATAGTTGTAAAGCCATAGTATTAGGAGTTTATAATTGATACACTCTGTAGTATAAATGATAAACTGTATTATGACAAATCTACTGGTAGAGGAAGATTTGCATGTGGAACATATTTATAACAAGATGAACTTAAAAGAGTCCTTTTATTATGCTTTCTTTGCTTACTGTGAAGAATGACACTTTTCCCTATTCAGCTATTTATAACAAGACATCAAATTTTATTCATTGACTTTGTGATGATTTAGTGCTCTTAACGTGCTGTTTCTTCTTCAAATAATTCATGGAATATTCATGGTAAGCAACTAAGCATAGTCAACCACAGCTTATGTTTTGGTCTTGATGTTATTATATGGGACCTGGATTCCTCTACATGCATGTGTCCACGATTGTATTCACTCAATAAGATTAAAATTTTATCATAATGTACTGCTCATTATTGCTGCAGATTAATAATGATGTCAAGTATATAAGTTATATATAAGCTTGCCCTCGTTAAGCTGCACCACACACGCACGTTTGATCTCTAATCTATGCGTTGACTTTTCAAATTATCCCCACAATCTTGGAATTATTCAAGGTCTAGCAGTATTCTAAATCTAATAGGTGTTTACTTTTTCTTTCATAAAAAAATAAAATAAAAAAATCGTTGACTTTATCAATCTATTTTTTATCCAGCTTATTCATTTGGGGAATAGAACAATTGGATCACAAAGCAAGTAGATCAATGAAAAAATTGAGAAATATTTAGTGTTGTCAATATTTATACTATTAAAGCATTAGAACGGTGGAAGATTCGTGTAATTGATGGAGGGGAATCAAAAGGGGTTGGTTGTTGGTCTTGCAAAGCGAATATGGTAAGTGGTGTTCATATTTTGGGGTTTTACCAAAAATAGTTTTGAATATCAAACTATGCTTATAATGAAGAAACATTTTTATATTCTTTAAACATTTGATTTGGATATTATATGAAAAGTTTGACTATTGCCATATGAAAACCTTGTGAGACAAGTTAGATTTATTTAAATTAGTCGCAAACCCATGCAATGCATAAGAATAGATAATTTTTTTATAGTTGTGGTATAATACAGAATTTTATCCACCATATTATTGGTCCATGAGATTTCTAGGATATCTCATAAATAGTAAATGAAATAATTTGGCCAAAGGCTAAGATACTATTTTCTTGTATTGAAAAAATAAATAAATAAACTTATACTTTTAAGAAAAACTAAACTCAATATACACCCAGCAAACCCAAGAAAAATAAATTCATTGCATCTAGATTGGATTGGGTCAAGTTATCAAGTTCTATGTGCACCCCTCATCAGAATTATGGTGTAATCATAAAATATCTATAAAACTATATAAGACCTACTATGATCTATGGTACAAATTGTTGGTCTGTTAAGAAGTTACATGTTCTTGAAACAAGCATAAACAAAATGAGAACATTATGATGGACGAATAGGTATTCTAGGAAAGATGGATCAAGAATGAAAACATAAGTTCAAGGTGAAGGTGGTTCCTCTTGAGGAAAAGATAAAGAAGAATCAAATGCAATTGGAAGCATATGCATAAGTTTAAGATGATTGGGCATATGCAATTGAAAGCAATCAATGCAATGTTGAGAAAGAGTGAATTAATTAATTTTAAGAAAATTAAAGGAGATAGATAAAAGCCTAAAATATTAGTTATTAAAGTAATTAAGAATAATATGCTGATTAGGGAGGGAATAAATGGTGTAATTTTTTTCATTTAATAATCTGATAGATGGGGAAGAGAAATTTGAACTCTAAATGTTTCCGTTAAAAATGCTAAAAAGTATTAATTGAGCTTCAAGACTCAGCTAAATAACATGATTAAATAAGGTTATAAAATGACTGAAAAATTCAAGTCATCCATTCAATTAGATATTAAACTCATATCCACACCTAATTTGATTGGGGTTAAGGTTCATTGAATTGAGTTTATTCTTCAGCATTGCCCAAAATTTTTCAACATATTGGAAGGCCACAATTTCGAGGGAACCTATTAAGCTTTTGGACCGCTTGGAGGCAGGGATAGATTTTAAAATTGTGTCATGTTTACAAAAGGAACGTATTAAGACATATAACGTTTACTATACAACTAGTGATATCAAGGAAGCATGTTACCTCATTGGAGATGGTGCTTCTATTAGTGTGTGGTCTGATCCGTGGGTTCCTTGGATCCATGGTTTTAAGCCTCTTCCCAAAACCGATTCTATGAGACACACTCTTCTTTTAGTATCACAGATTTTCAATGCTTCTACTCATTGTTGGAATTCAAGGCTCATCTATGAGTTATTTGATGAGGCTTCAGCTCATGCCATACTAAAAATTCCTCTCCATGTCAGTCCTATGCAGGACAAACTAATGTGGATTTTGGATCCCAAGAGGAGGTTCTCTGTTAAATCAGCCTATAAGGAAGCTATTGCTCATGAGCCAAGTCCCAACCGCTCTGAAGGTCTATGGAAGAAACAGTGGAAGACAAGATTGCCGGAGAATCAAAATCCTACTCTAGAGGATAGGCTCAAATTGGATCCCCACCAAAGTAAATCTTTCAACTAGATTGGAACATGTTGACCCTACCTGCCCCTTGTGCAAGTGGTGCAGAATCAAGTTTGCATCTCTTCTTTGTATGCCCCATTTCCAGGTGTCTCTGGCATTTAGCTTGCTAGGGGTTCAGAGCTGACTTGGAGGGGGTCCAATCACATGTGGATATCATAAAATTAATCTTGGAGCCTCCTATCTCAGCTATCCCTACTCAAGAAGCGTGGCTTATCACCTTAAATATGGCCCTCATTGTGGATGAGATTTGGCATATAAGAAATTGTGTTTTATACCAAGAAGACCACGTAGACATCCATAAGTCAGCAAAATCTGTGAAATCCAAGTTCTTAGAAAGCTCCAAGCTGTTTGCTAATGTTCCTCCTAAGCCTTCTTCTGAAGCTGTCACTACCTGGTCCCCACCTCCTACAGGATGGATCAAGATTAATGTTGACGCTACTGTCTCCGACTCTACCTCAGCTCAAGGTGTTATCGCTCGAAATCATAAAGGAGAAGTGATTAATATTTGGGGGAGATGCCAATCCTCTTGACTTCTCACCCCCCCCCCCCCCCCCCCAAGCCGAAACAGCAGCCTTGCTATGGGCAGTTGAGATTGCCAACCGGGAAAAATGGACCTATGTGATTTTCGAGGGTGATGCTAAAGCATGTTTTGACTGCTTATCAACTGAAGACACCATACCAGACTGGTTGATCAGCACATACATCAGCAATATCCGTAGTCTTTCTTTTAGTTTTATCTCTGTTAAGTTTGGTTGGGTTAGGAGACTAGGCAACGCAGCAGCGCATGAAGTTGCCAAATTTGCTCTAACCTCATGTCAGTCCTTTTTCAATAATGGTAATCTCCCTGCTGTTTTAGAGTCTGTTTGTAGGGCGGATTACCTTCCTTGTTCTCCTTATCTGGTTTAATGTTATTGCAGATTATCAAAAAAAAAAAAAAAAAAAACAATGAATTCTTTTTCCAGAATTTTATAGATAGCATGTAAACTTTTACACAATGTTTTCGAGTGACCAAGTTTAGCCTAGAAATATCTGAGCTTCTTGAAACCCATCAGGGCTCTGCAATCTTTAGGCTGCTTGTCCATCAGAGTGATTTCAAAGCACTTTTAAGTTTTAACACCTCTCATGAATATTTTACATAAAATTAACTCAATAGAGATAAATCTTCCACAGGAAGATTATATGTGACATTCCAAAAAAAAAAAAAAGGACAGATAACAAAAAAGACAACCCTCAAGGACTCCACAAACACAGAAAAATAGTTACTTGTGTTTTTTATTTGCCTGTGAAAATACAGTCATAGGAGCTCTTGCTCGCTTCTTGTCAAATGCACTTGTTCTGCTGTCTAAATCCCCATCATCGTCATCCTCATTATCACCTCCATCTCTAGCAGATTGAGTATATTCCTTGGCACTAATAGCAGCTTTTCTTTTTCCAGTGTTTAACTTAGCACATAGTTTCTTTTCAAGTGGATCGTTTGAAGGCCCATGTTTAGTTTGGCGTGAGAGCTTCGCACCCAATCCAAGCCTACAAGAAAATGTGAAGGGTTGTGGTGAACAACTTACAATTTCCCATTAACAATAATAGCCATAACAGACAGCAAAGATGGTTATACACTTATACTGACCTATAAGGTTGACCCTCTGATTCTACTTCTGGCTGTTCATTCTCTGCAGCTTTAGTCATATTATTAACCCATTGTTCAGCCTGCATGTTAGTAGATTGTATTTGTCATGCTCAAAAAATTCATCTTGAACATAGTTTGGAGAATTGACAATAACAGCAAAGTGGAGAATGTATTGTACTTAGGACCTGTCCTACGTACATAATTACCCGCCCTATTGTGTCCATACTTGTGTGTTTATTCTATGGATGTGAAAGATAACCCAAAAACTCCATATGACCTTGGGCACTCTAGATAAGACAAGAATGCAGTATATTAGCTCTCATAAACCTCATGCCTTTGTTGATACCCAATGCATGCAGAACTCTTAAGTATAAGATAATAACAATACTGATTACTCTGATTGTACTTTGTGTTAGTGTGTCTCAAGCATTTTATAGCCTCTGGTCACCCAATTTAAAACTAATTGGGAGAAAACACAAGTTTAAAATAAAATAAAATTTAATTAAAAAAATTAAAATTAAAAAATTAAAAAAACCTCGGAGACCTGCTAAGAAACCACCTAATCAAGCAGAAAGCATAGAAGAGTTCTAAAAGCCCATCATTTTAGGGCTTTGAAATGTAGTAATTCCTACCTTGGCACAAAATTCCTTCCAAATTGATTTGAAGGAATTTCCTCCAACGCGTGGAGATTAAGTAGACTCCAAGGCTAGCACAATTGACCAGAGACTTTGCCTCACAAAGCGAAGGTCACTAATTTGAGTCTTCCCTACCACTTCCCTGAGGGACCAAAACTTATCCAATTAAATGACCATCCACATTTATTTTAATCACATGACCCATTAAGTTTAAATAAGTCAGCATGACCATTACATAGTGTTAAAATTTTAGTAGGCTGATATTTGTGAGTGTACTTAGAATAAGTGTTTCTATTCCTGGGTCAATAAAATAAAGTGAAATCTGTTTATCCTCAATAGTTCCTCAATCAGTAGAGAGAGACATATTTCAACAAATTCTCGATTGATCGAGAGCCACAGTTCAATAGATCCCTATAGAAACTCAGTCCATTGAGATCCCAGTTAGACTACTATTCATTTAGAATTTTGCTTAAAACATTGCTTTTGGCCTGCTTAAAAGCAATTTAGACCTCCTTGCTTAAGCCATTAAAGCCTGCTAGAGCAAGCCATTAAGTTTTTGAATTCCACAAAGAGTGTAAAGGAAGCCGCAGGAAGCCTTTAGTTTTCAGCAAGCAGAATTGACTAATTTGAAGTTCATTTAATGCATGCAGTGGGGTTAGATGAGATTCTTCAAGTTGGCTGCTGCCATGTGGAGAAAGCACATAGAGAACAAAACCAAATCTTAGAACTTCAGCCATTTCATTTTTCCATCTAAGAGAGAGAGAGAGAGAGAGAGAGAGAGAGTTTTTCCATCTGGAGAGAGAGGGAGAGAGAGAGAGCTTTTGAGAGCCAAAAAACAAATATTCCCCTCTCCCTCATCTTATTGTATTCTTGATCATGAGCATTCTTTTACACTTCATTAATCAAGCCAATATCATGGAACTCATTGATTTACCCCACCTATATTTCAATCTCATTGTGAGCAAAGTGTGGTTGAAACCATAGAGCTAAAATCCATTGGGGGCTCACTAAGGAAAACCTTCAAGAGCTTCTTAGATTAATAAAAGTTTTGGTTAAGAAAAGACAACTATAAAAAGATTCCAGAGAATCTGGGACTACTGCAGTAGGAAGCCAAGCAGGGAGTTTGCAACGGTTGCAATGGTCTAGGCCAGGCAAAGGTTTCATAAGTCGCTGACCATGTAACTGTCCCTTTATTTCAATGCATTAGTCTTGTCCAGGTAGTGATTTTTCCACTGAAAAGGGTTTTCCTTTGGTTTTCCACTTCATGACCATTCTATGTGTCACCACTTACGATTTTTGAAATGGTTAGAAATCTCCACTTTACTACCCGAACCCCTCCCCTCACCCTCAAACCGTACCATAAGACCAATTGGGTTATTGGTGTGTAACCAATTTCTTATTCCTTCGCTATTTATCTATGGTATATATGTATAATCTGCTGAGTTATTATATTGTGAATATATATACATATACCGTTGGGTTATAGATTATTATTTTTTGTGATTAACTATTAAATTACTTACTCCACATTTTTAATCACCAAGAGATCTAAACATACATAGATAATCATTTGAGTTGTCATGTAGTGGTTTCTGCACTTTCCTAAGTGTTTTTTATAACTATTTTAAATTTCTCCAAATATTTGGCATGAGCTAATGAAACATATTCCTATAATCCTCTAAGATTTCTACTAGACAAATTGCCATTATCCTTCGGTAGTTACTTGGAACATGAATTAGTCTCATATTAGAATGTTCACCATAATGCAATTTAAAGAAGCAAATCCATGAACCAACTAGGTAATCAATAACATCGCTTGTTCATTAATAAAATTTCAAAAATAAGGAATAGTTACCAATTTCAATCCCATATCCAACTTCACAATTTGTGGAAGGCCAATTTTTTGTGGTGTCTCTTTAGTGCCCATTGCAACTTCTTTGCCAGCCTCCAAAATTAATGTTCTCAATCACCTGCAAGGATTAATCTATTATACAACTTGTAGCAAAAACATAAGTGGTAATAATTTGATAGTTGGAAATACTAGAATTGCCAACTAGTTAAGCTACAAGGCTCTTGCAACTTGGGTCTTATTCTAACTGAATAAGGACAATATTCATTTGGCCTCAAATGAATGAAAAATTGACTTTTGGGGGGGGGGGGGGGGGGGGGGGGGGGGGGGTTGGGCGCAATAAAGCATGATGATTTTCCAACAAATGTGAAATCCAAAGTTAAAAGGAATTGGGTCTTTGTTCATAGACTACATATAGATTTAAGGAATCAAGTTTTCTTCAAATGTACATAAACCCCTTTAAAATGATTAATCTATATATCAGAACCAAGCTATCATCAACAAATATGCTAATTGCAATTACTATATCTTATACTCAAGTATAACAGCCAAAACTTTTGCATAGCCAATTTCTCAAACACTTTGTGTGCACACGTAAACATATAAACAATGTATATACATACATACACACAATTTACATATATGAAATGTGCCAAGGCGTAGGAAAGAGGAGAACCTGAAGAAAGTGTTCTTGTTATCAAATCACAGTTTGGGCATTGTACTTGCGTCCCCTTACTCCCCACTTTTAGTGACCTTCGCTTCATGAAGGCAAGAAATCCAATCAATTGTGCTATTCTTGGAGGAGATTCCTTCAAACTGATTTGGAGGGAATTTTGTGCCAAGGTAGGAATTACTGTACCTAAAAAGGAAAAAAGTTGCAATTAGTGCCCAAGAAAACAATGTTGAGTTAATTTTACCCTTCATGTGGAAGATTCGACTTTATTGGGTTAATTTTATATAAAATATTAATGATAAGTGTTAACTTTTGCTTTAAGAATTCAAGCACATCAATGCACCCAAGAAAACAATGTTATTCAAGTTAAATTAAAAATATGAAAACATAGTAGACTGTAAAATTTAAAGCATGAGGAGAAAACCCTGTAAGTTCCTTTGGCAAAATCACCGAGTAAAGCTCACTAAATTCGTATGCCAAACAAGTCCAATTGCTTCCACTTTCAGGTCATCAACCTTAAATGTCCTTCAACACAACTACCCCAATAAAGCTTTCACAAAAAAAAAGCAACAAATCAACAAACAAATTGATATTATGAGATAATAATTTCCCCATAATCTAGATTCCGTGTGTACTAATAATTTTCTATCAATCAAAAGAGTTGTGGATTACAAAAATTAATAACCTCATTAAAAAAAAAAAAAAAGATTCCCAAATTCTGGCATATAATATTCACTGAGTTCTATACCAGTTTCAACAAAACAATGAATAAACTCAAATCAACAAATATAAATAACCAAGAATACTGAAATCCACACCTTAAATTCCTAACAAATTAACAAGCAAGCATAGCAAAAATTATACAATAGAGCCAAGAATACCCAAAAAAAAAAACAGTAAATAGAAAACAGTACCTCCATGAAACTCGAAAAATGGTGAGAAAAACTTACTGGTGTTTTTTTATTACGACGGCGCGCAGAGAGACGGGTTTGAGGGGACTGACAAGGAGCCTGGGGAAGAGAAAGAGAGGGGAGCCGGGAGGTGAAGGGCTGTGCGTTTGAAAACAATCGGGATTTTTTTTTTTTTTTTTTTTTTTTAACAAATAAAACTTAAAAAATAAATAATTAAAAATTAGTGACGTGGAAAATTGAAGTGTAAAAAAAATTTAGATGCTTTTAGGTACATTTATAGATTAATACTAATTAACCTACTAAAATGCTATTTTAGCATCTTAAATATTAAAAAACCTCTTTCAAGTCGGAATAGTATTAAAGTTAAAAAAAAATTTGGCTCACTACTACAGTAAACTCTTACTTGTTGCAGTTATTGTAGCTGGTTGCCAAATCTCCTTCAACAATAATGTTATGTTGTGAACATAGTATTTTTTAATATTAAAACCTTTTTTTTTTTGAATACCCCAAACGTCTTTCTCTCACTTTTTTTGTTTTTCACTTCTCAGACTTAGCCTCTCTCTTCTCATTATCTATCCCTTCGTTCTTTGCCTCTCTCTTGTTTTTTTTTTTTGGTTCTCTGCCCTTCTCTTGTGCATCTTTGGCTCTCTAGGTGAACGTCATCATGGGTTGCTAGGTTTTGTGGTGGGTTGTGACTTTATGTTGTGATTTTTTATGTGGTTGGGTTTCGATGGAGTTGAGGTTAGGTTGTGCTGGTTTTGAATGGTTTGGATCGGTGGTTAGTGGTGGTGTGGCTGTGGTATGGTTAGTGGTGGTGGTGGTGGTGGAAGTTGATTTTGGTTGTGGAAGTAGCTAGTGGTGATGGGTTATGGGATTTTTTTTCCTTGCAATGGGTTGTGGTTGCCACTGGTTTTGGCTGGTGAAGTGGTGGTGGAGGTGGTTGGGGCTAGTTTCAATAGGGTTTTGTGGTAGTTGTCTTTTTCTATACTACTATTTAAGGGGCTTTCTTGTTTGGATTTGATTTTTTTTTTTTTTCCAAAATACCCCTATAGCCTACATTTAAGTAGGGGCAAAACTTACTAAAAATGTTTCTTTAACTTCCACGTAAAATACTATCTATACTATTATTTAAGAAACTTCTCCTTTTTGGACTGGATTTATTTATTTATTTATTTTTCAAAATACCCTTACATCTTACGTTTAAGTAGGGGCAAAACTGGTAAAAATGTTTCTTTAACTTCCACGTAAAACACTATCTATTACTTACTCTGCATTGTTAATCACCAAGAGATTTAAACATAAATCCGTTGAGGATTTTTCACATAGATTCAGTTATTAAAAACATACATAGATAATCATTTGAGTTGTCATGTAGTGGTTTCTGTGCTTTCCTAAGTGTTTTTTATAACTACTTTAAATTTCTCCAAATATTTAGCATGAGCTAATGAAACATATTCCTATGATCCTCTAAGATTTCTACTAGACAAATTGCCATTATCCTTCAGTAGTCACTTGGAACATGAATTAGTCTCATATTAGAATGTTCACGATGATGCAATTTAAAGAAGCAAATCCATGAACCAACTAGGTAATCAATAACATCGCTTGTTCATTAATAAAATTTCAAAAATAAGGAATAGTTACCAATTTCAATCCCATATCCAACTTC
Source organism: Quercus variabilis (assembly GCA_030445155.1). Taxonomy (NCBI): domain Eukaryota; kingdom Viridiplantae; phylum Streptophyta; class Magnoliopsida; order Fagales; family Fagaceae; genus Quercus; species Quercus variabilis. Next base: position 7,141,750 of record CP129445.1, on the reverse strand, counting down.
ACAATTTGTGGAAGGCCAATTTTTTGTGGTGTCTCTTTAGTGCCCATTGCAACTTCTTCACCAGCCTCCAAAATTAATGTTCTCAATCACCTGAAAGGATTAATCTATTATACAACTTGTAGCAAAAACATAAGCAGTAATAATTTGATAGTTGGAAATACTAGAATTGTCAACTAGTTCAGCTACAGGGCTCTTGCAACTTGGGTCTTATTCTAACTGAATGAGGACAACATTCATTTGGCCTGAAATGAATGAAACGTTGACTTGGGGGTGCAATAAAGCATGATGATTTTCCAACGAATGTGAAATCCAAAGTTAAAAGGAATTGGGTCTTTGTTCATAGACTACATATAGATTTAAGGAATCAAGTTTTCTTCAAATGTACATAAACCCCTTTAAAATGATTAATCCATATATCAGAACCAAGCTATCATCAACAAAGATGCCAATTGCAATTACTATATCTTATACTCAAGTATAACAGCCAAAACTTTTGCATAGCCAATTTCTCAAACACTTTGTGTGCACACATAAACATATAAACAATGTATATACATAAATACACACAATTTGCATATACAAAATTTGCCAAGGCGTAGGAAAGAGGAGAACCTGAAGAAATTGTTTTTGTTATCAAATCACAATTTGGGCATTGTACTCGTGTCCCCTTACTCCCCACTTTTAGTGACCTGCGCTTCATGAGGGCGAGGTCTCCAATCAATTGAGCTATTCTTGGAGTCTACTTAATCTCCACGTGTTGGAGGAGATTCCTTCAAACCGATTTGGAGGGAATTTTGTGCTCAGGTAGGAATTACTGTACCTAAAAAGAAAAAAGTTGCTATTAGTGCCCAAGAAAACAATGGTGATAGCAACTTTCCCCCAAATATTTCCTAGTTCCTATTTTGTCCTGTATGTTTACGGTGCATATCATTACTAACAGAACTTCCTAGAACGTCACTCCAGATAATAGAACTCACCTTCTGGCCCCTTCTTCGTTCAGTTGAGGTGATACTCCTCGGCCTACCTCTATCGTCATAGTTGGCTTGAAAAGTTCGAAGTCTTACGTCTTCCTTACTATTGATCCATCCTCGAACCACTAAGCCTCTTTGGGCAAGGCCAAGGCCCAACATATATTTTTGGGCCCATTGCCCCTACACTACATATATAACTCCCATTAAAAAATTATTAAGAAAAATAAATTAATAACATGAAGCCTTTTCTATAAAATAAAATAAAATAAAAATTAATACCCTTCAATAGTTGTAGTTGGGGGAGGGAAATTTCAACCAATTGAGCTATTATTATTATAAAAAAAAAAAAAAAAAAAAAAAAAAAAAAAAAAAAAAAAACAAAACAAAACAAAACAAAAAAAAACATATACTACGGCTAAAATATTGTGTTTACATAATTTTAGTGTCAGACCATTACAACTCAAAAACAATGGTGAAATATTATTTTGCAAAACTTTTATATCACAAATTGTTGTGCAATTTTGTTATGTCCATAAATTTTAACATAGCACATGCTTCCACTTTTACTAAAATTTTATTAGAATTGCACATATTACTACAATTTGCTTGCAATTTTGTATAGTACTTTACTTTCAAGATATTAAGTATTGGGTATTTTTTTTTCTTTTTTTTTTTCATTTGTAAATTTTATATTATTAAGTGGATTATAAATATTTAAAATAGTAATTAGTATTTAGATTGTGGACTATGGAGTAATTTATATTTATCTTTTTTTTTTTTTGCATGGTACTTTACTTTCAAGAAATCAACTAGTGGTAATTTTTTTCACTTTTTTTTTTTTATAAATTTTATATTATTAAGTAGATTATAAATATTTAAAATAGAAATTAGTATTTAGAGTGTGGACTATGGAGTGATTCATCTTTATCTTTCTTTTCTTTTCTTTTCTTTTTTCTTTTTGTATGGTACGTTACTTTCAAAAAATCAATAACTAGGTATTTTTTTTCCTTTTGTAAATTTTTTTCATTTATTCATTTCTAGCGACTATATTTTTCAAATTCTCAACCACAATATTTTTTAAATCTCCCAAGGTTACCATTTTTGGTAACATTTTAATTTGAAATTTATCAAATCTATATAATTTGGAATGAAATTATTCATTACTTTTTCCCTACAAAATTCATTAATTTTTCTGCCTAGTATTATTTTAAATGAAGTAGTAAAAATATAGAACCTTTGATATTGGATGTATTGTAAAGTGAGATAGAAAAATAGATAATATAGGTTTTTGAACTGTTAAAAGATAAAATTTTTAGGATCACTATTTTGAATGCTCTTAGATGTGTGTGTGTGTGTGTGTGTGTGTGTGTGTGTGTGTGTGTGTGTGTGTGTGTGTGTTTTTAGCAATTGGAAAAAGAAAGACAATAGAAAAGAGAAAGCAATATAATGAAATTTATTAAAAATAAATGGTATATTCATATACCTTCTTAATTGAGTTTGGGTGATTGTCTTCATTTGAAATTAGTGGGAACTTGGAAATAGATGTGCGGGAATGTATTTGATTTTATAGGATTCGAAGAAGAAAGAGAAAATATGATAAAGATTGAGAGATATATAAAATAAAATAACTACTAGTTTTGGGAGTATAAAATTAGTGAAAACATGAGAGTAGATATGTTCAAGAGAACAAAAAAAAAAACAAAAAAAAAAAACTATAGGTAACTTTTTTTTTTAAGGAAAAACCCTTTGTTCGTAAATTGGTTTTGAGAGCATTTTGGGCTTCAAAAAATTGAAGTTTACTAGAAGTCCAAATCGGAGAAGCACCTAAAATAATAGTATGGAATAGATATTTATTATTAGGGTAAACTACGTATTTGATTTCTATCTTTTACACCACACTTCAATTTGGTCTCTAACATTTCAATTGTGTTAATTTAGTCTCTATTATCATGTCAATTTAGTTTTTACCATTATCTCTTAGATGAAAATTGCTAACGTGGTTAACGGCCAAAATAAAAAACTAATTTCCGTTGATGTGGCAATAAACCTTTTTTTTTTTTTTTTTTTTTGCCATTTGCCATGTTAGTAATTTTCATCAAAGAGATAACAAGTTAGATTAAATTGACATGGCACTGAAATATTAAGAATCAAATTAACACAATAAAAGTTTAAGGACCACATTAAAATATTATGTAAATGATAGAGACCAAATATGTAGTTTATACTTATTATAACCATTTATAGTATGTAAACCATTTAATATTATCAAATTAAAAATCATAAAAAAGAAAACACAAAAATAAGTCCTCACTCGTGTTTAACCGCCAAACCTTCCTATACCTTCTTCTACTCTTCCACTCTCTATAAAACCCTTTCCGATTTTCATTTCGTTTGTTATTTTAAGAGGGTTTGTGGTTACAGGTTTTTCATTGACTACTTATTTGATTTTTTTTTTAATTCGCGAAAGAATAAATAGTATGGTCAGGTTTTATTTCTTCATTATCTTGTTAAACATGCTCATTTAGACTGTATATGTGCATCTTATCAACCCAAAAAAAAAAAAAAAAAACTGTATATGTGCAGTTTCAAGTTTTCAATCCGTAGTTATAATCCTGATTATGATTACCTGTATCTCTCTTTAAGTTATTACTGTCAGATTTTCCAATTTGAATGATTTTATTTGTTCTTTTACTAGTTTTGAAATTAGATTGAGGCTGAATTTTTTTTTTCTTTTTTTTAATTTCATAAAATTGGCTGGCCATGCATTTGTTACCCCTACTATACTTATTATCAGGAAAAAGAAAATTGATTCCCCCTAATGCCTGTTGGGTTTCTAAAAATCAATATGGACCTTATGAAATATAGAGTGTTGTCTTCAATAGATTCTAGTGCCAGTAAAACATAGAGTTTGTGTTCCAGTTAACGGAAGAGTAGGTGAAATCACAATTAACGACTTTGTGTTTGGAAAAATTATTATCAATGTACAGTGTTGTCTTCAAGAGATTCTTTTTTTTTTTTTTTTTTTTTTGGGTAGATTCTGTAAAATTGGATTTTCATTCAGGAAAATATTGTTCAGGTGCTACCACATATCTACATAATGTATTTATTAGAGAAAATTTGACATTTGCATTTATGAGTTGTAGACAGCATGCATTTTACTTGGGAGTGTACTTGGATGTTGCTTTTTGCTTAAAGTATAGTTGTGTCTTAAAAATGTGAGTTTTAAAAAGTTGTACATAAGCAAATAAGCTAAAAAGCTAAATGAATAAGCTATATTAGGGGCTCATCATGATCTTACTATCTGTTTTCAAGGTAAAATGCTCCTCCTTAGATGGTCCCAAAGCTGAGGGAAATAATAAGTGCTCAGATCAATTGATATTAACAAATTTATATTGTATGGGGTGAGGTTGTTGATGACCTAAGACATAAATTTTTTGAGATCTTTAGATAATATAAATAATTAAACTTGTATAATATACATTGAAAGCATTGGCATAATTTTGTATGATACTTCTGTTTCCAGTTCCACTCCTATGTTCTATGTAAAACTGTGGATCAACCATTATTTTTTTATTCGAGCTATTATTATTGCTATTTCACAAGCTTCTATAAACCAATTTGAACATAACTCTTCTGTTCCATTTCCATGCTTTAACCCTCAAATAATGTTGTTAGCCCTGTCATGCAACAATTAATGCATACTGAAAAACTGTTGCATTTTTTTTTAATTAAGTTAAACATTCTTCAATCTAGTATATTTCATGGACTTTTTATGTAGTTATGTGATGGTTATGTACTTTTCGTTCTCATTTTGACCTTGATTTCATAATTAGAGGGACCTGATTGAGTTGTTACTGCCACAGGGACCAGTTGCTGAACCTTGTCCTAGATGAAGCTATAGAATTCTTGAGAAGTATAAACTTCTTTGCACATTATTTTCAGTTTTCCCGTGTTTTCCTGCTGAAACATGCAGCATAACCTCTGTTATCTACACTCAGATTCCGCCATGTCTAAATTATGTAATGGCATATAAACTCCAATTATATAATAGCAACTAGAGCTATATTATTCAAAGTGGCCAAAAAAGCGGTGACAAATAAAGTAAAGAAAATGTCTACTGTCTAGTGTCTACTAACAAATGTTATTTAAATTTACAAGTCACAGACCTTGAAAAGCTCATACAAACATACCTTTGTATGCATATATATACTGTGTTACCAGATCCTTCACTTGATCCTGCTATATCCTTGGCTGAGTCCTTTAACTTCAAAGTTTTCTGTGCCGTATCTATGCAATATCAGTGCAGCATCAAGCCATACATGAGTTGTATCTATAATAAAAATAAAATTTTTAATTTATGAATATCTTTTCTTATATGTATCCCAGCTCCCAGTTTTGGGTACTTGTCTGATTTTTTTAAATATCCATGCTTCTTAGTATAATGGTGTGCAAGGCATTTCATAACATTAGATCAAAAGGTGGCTTTTTTAAGAGAAGAAGAAAAAATTAGTTTGTTTAATTCAGAAAATGTAATTGAAACATAATATTTTCTGTGTTGTTTATTCACTGCTTAAAAGCTTTACAATGGAAGTAATACTGATGTTGCAGCCCTGTTGCTTGGATTTCACGCCATGTGCACTCTCTCTTGATCAGACAAAAACATATAAATTAATGTTGTAGAATTGTTTTAGTGACAGGGCCAAACCCATTTCCATGTAAAAATTCTTGAGCCTATCTTTGGTAGAGGGAATTATCTGTAACTAGTCGTGGACCTACGTGATGCATGAGAATAAACAATTATTTTGGTATTGTAATATAATGAATAATTTTTTCGCTAAAATTTGTTGAAGATAATTTGTTCTCCTTAAAAAAATTTTATTCGGTCCGATTAGGTCTACTTCAGTCTCATTCATTCCAATTAGGTCTACTTCAATCCAAGTTGGTCCACTCGGTCAATTTCGGTCCTCTTCAATCCATTTTAGATTAATTAGATCTTAAATTGATTCTTTTTATAGGCTGTCTTTTCAAGTTTAGCTCAAAATTTCAATTTTTTTTTTCTTAATTTTTATGTTGAAAAGTATGGAATTTTATTATATTTGGGATAAACTCTTTAGTTTTGAGTTAAAAGATACAAAGAAAATAGACATTAAAAATTAGAAATATGAGCCATAAGATGCAATAAAAATGATAAATATTCAAAATTCTTATTCGGTCCATATTGGTTCTATTCAGTCCATTCTGTTATATTCGGTCTAATTTGTTTCTATTTGGACCAATATGGTCCATTCTGTCCACTAAAGTTCTATTTGGTCCACATTGGTTCTATTCAGTCCATTCTGTCAGCTTTACTTCTATTCAGTCCAATTTAGTCCTATTTGATCTACATTAGTCCAATTCAGTCTATTCTATCCACTTTAGTCCACTTCAGTCCTATTCAGGCCATTTGGTCCGGTTAGGTCCTATTCAGTTCATTTTGTTCACTTTGGTTCTTTTTCGGTCCATTCTGTCCACTTTGGCCGTATTCATTCCACATTTGTCCTATTCGGTCCACTTTGGTCCTAATTTGTCTATTTATTCTTATTGTGGGTTCTAGTTAGCTCAACAAGTAAAGTCTCTAATAATTAAATAAGAAATCTAGGATTCAATCTTCGCCTACAGCAAAAACCAATTAGTGTTTTAGTCTAATAATAAAAAAATATTATCAAAAACGGACGTCATTGGTTGAAACTATCTCAAAAAAAAAATGATGGAATTCTTATTTGATTCCATCATTTTTTTTTTTTACACAATTTTTTAGCTGATTATTTTCCTAGAGACTATTAGTGCACTTCTAATTAGCTACTTGATGAATGATCAAATTCACTGTATATATACTGCTGATTCCAAAGATCCTTAATTTGAAGGTAGTATTGATCAAACTAGATGCCTTGGTCTAATAGTGTGTTTGCTTTTGACTTATTGTTCTCAAGAAAATATTGCAGAAACTTCTAAATTCACTGTAAGGACACAATGTGTGCAATAAACATTGTGTAAATCTTGAGCTTGAAACTTGCCAAGATAAAAAAGGGTGGGGAGATAAGAAGATGATTATGAGGATTGTTACCTAAAATATGGCCTGTTGGGGTTAGTAGGCGACCATTTTGATGAAAAATGCAATATTGTACACGTTTGGATTACTGTTTTTGTATAGTTATTGTTATGTTTCTTTCTTTTTCATTATATGTTAGGATCAGAGCTCCTCAAAACTCCCTTTATGATCCTTTGTGGCCCTATCATTTTGCAAGCAAACGAACATAGGAGTGTCATGTTTATGTACAAGAAATTGCTTATTGATGTTAGGGAGTACTGTCATTTTCTGTGATGTGTTTGCCATTACAGGTGTGTAGGGGCACTGCTGTGATGCTTGTTTCCCCAACTGATGGCAATGATGATGAGATTGCAAACCCTTTCACTCAGGCAGATGGACTGTAGTTGATGACATCAATTGTTATCCTTCAAGATGATTGTTTTATAAAATAAATATCTCCTGCTTAAACTGACTCCCTTACAAACAGTAAATATTGTTTCTCCTTATTATTTTTGGAAAATTCCTTGTTCAGTGGGGCGCATGTAAAGGCCAATAGGCCATGCCAAATATTCACTGTTGAATCTTTATCATATCATATAGTATATTGCAAGAGTTGTCCATTTCTTAAAAGACATCCTAGTTATTCCCAATATATAAATTTATATGTTATTACTGATCACTAAATGCTAAGTTATCTTGTATGTTTTTGGAGTACGGCTTTTTCCCATGCTTCCAAAAACTATGTTTGGTAGTATCTATCAACAAAGAATCAATTTATCTGAATTTCTTGGAAATGAAGACTGGTAGCTATGAGTCTATATAAACACTATTACGTACAAATCAGCCTACAATTTGTGGTCACTTAGATTTGTACTCTTCTTCGACAGCTCGTGATCCTTGAGTCAATGGTTCCCTAATCCAAGTTGCCCGCCCCCCCTTTTTTAGGTTGTGACTTGTGAGCATCATGGAAGTTTCAACTGCTTTCTTGTCTATTGCACTCACACCACACGTCTTTGTAGGGGCTGCTTGTCAATCTGATGTAGATCAAACCTGTGCTCGTGTCTTCAGCAAATTTATGTTAATCTTGACTACCCAGTGTCTATTCCTTTTCAGCTTACAAGTAAGAAAGGATGATTTGAACCCAAATGACAAAATCAAACAGCAACTAAGCACTTATCTTATAAGTGAATTTCAGTGAATTCAACTAATAAAATTTTTTATCATCAAATAAGAATTCTAGAATTCAATTCCAGTTTATACCAAAAATAATTTTTAGTGTATTGGCCTCACGATAAAGACCAATCATCATGAAGTGAATAGTATAAGTTTGAATTGCTTTAGTATCTAAAATAATAATAAATAATAATGAATAAAAAAAGAAGGTACCTAACCATAAGGTCTAGTGTCTATTAGTTCCTCAATTATGGTAGATATTGATTATAAGGAAAAACTAATACATTATACATATGGGTCCTGTTTGCTTTTTAGAGTCCAAAAGTAGGAGGTTGGAGGAGGATAAGTATTCAATTAGTCACCCCAAGAGTCATACATATAATAATATATGTTAAACAATAAAGGTATACTTTTGCAACCGACCATAATAAAAAGCCCTATTTTCATAAAGTAAGCCTAAAGTATTAGTAATCTGTATTTTCGATGTATCAGTCAAAATAATTATGATGACCAATGGATATGACATGTTTATTCATTAAACTTTAGAGCCTAAATTCCGCAGAGCTCCCTTGACTACTTGGAGGAGAAGAGGCCCAATTGTTGTAAGACCATAAAACTACACATGGAAAAAACTATGCTTTATTGGTAATGAAAGATGCCATGTTGAACGTCAAAAAAATTGAAACAAATGGCATAATTGCAAAGAAAGGATTCCGATGCTCGGTCATGGTCAGAAAAGAGGCATATATTCATCCTCAAAAAGTGGTCTTTTCTTTGTGAAATTGCTTAATATTTATATGATCATGAGACCCATTCAAAGGGTACGAGAGCTTTGACGTTAATTATAAGTACATTTCATTGTTTTGAATCCTGGTTATCCGTAGCATAGATTGAGATAGTTCATCGACCTTTAAAATCATGGGTTTAAACATAAAAAAGAGAAAAAGAAAAGAAAGTTTTACTATTAAAACATGATTTCATGGTCCATGCAAGTCATGCACACGGCATTTGCACGTGGCCACAGCTTTCAAGACGTCCCGACTTTACCATCATTAAACCTCGCCCTTTTCTTAGGGTATTTCCTTGAACAAAGTTATCTAAATGGATTACCAAGTTATGCAAAGAACACCGACACGGACATGTTGCTTTTTTTGTCCATACTGATTGCTGGTTTGGTTAAATTATTCGTTTAAAATCACTTTTTGTTTCACCTTTAAGTAAAAAATAAAATTTAGTTCCAAACTAGTTTAGAGTCATTTATTTTAACTAACTAATATGACTAAGATTACACATTAATCAATGATTTTTTCAGTTATCAAATAGTAAGTTAAAAGAAGATAGTTTTAAACTGCTTTGGAGCTAAACTTTTTTATAAAATAAATATAAGAGCGCCAAACATCCAACTGTTGAGATAGAAAGGTGAGAAATTTAGGGTTAAAGGCAAGCAAAAGCAAAGACAAAAGCTTGGAAAATGAGAACACAAGGTCATGGTACCTTGTGTTGTTTTATTAATTAAGAAAGGTATGTAACCATATATGTAGTTATGAGGGCCACACCTAAGCCTCACGCTCATCCCTATCAAAAGGGCAGCAAGTTGTTTTCATGTGTGAAGGGCCATAGTACTTATAAACTACGTACAATAAGCCAAGGTACAGAGGTAGAAGACAAATTAGGATTGCAATTGGCTTATACTACAGTCATCTTGGGGCTACAAGTTGTCACAGTCACGAGAAAAACAATGAACATGTAGCTAGCCTTAAATTAGCCGACAAATGGAATAATTGGCTCATCTTATTACCTACCATATAGGGAACCATTTCCTGTTTTTGTCGTGTAAACACTTGATGCCAAACAATAGATCACTTGTTATTACAAGTGGATGCAAAATTACATTAGCAATTTAACATTAATGTCATCTATGCTATTTCCTTTGCACGTTGCATTTAACAAGTGACATTGATTGGCCCATCAAAAAGAAAGAACCAGTGATTAATTTACTATAGATAAGAAGTATTTCTTATTTCGCATATAGATTTACATTGCAGGATTTCTTTAATTCTTCAAAGAATTTCAAAAGGTGTTCTAATATGTAATTTAAGGCTTCTTCTTTTCTTTTCTTTTTTTGGGCCAAATATTCTCTTTTTATGAAAAGAAAAATTACCGAAAAATATTTGTCAAAACTTATTTAGTTATATAACATATTTTTGATACTCGAATTCTAAAAAGGTATTATATAATTAAATAAGTTTCGATGGAAGCTTTTTAATAAAATTTTTTGTAAAAATAGAATATTTGGCAAAAATAGACCTGAAGTTTGTTGAGTAAGTAATCTATATATTGAAAGTCCTAAATTCTTGTTTGCTCCCCGGATTAAACTGTTATATATTTTGAAGAATAGAATAAATAAAATGCAAGCCATGCAGAATATTAATAATGACATCATTTATAAATTTTATGACGTAGGCATGCAGTCACTGTTGAGGACATTTAGATAAAGTAAAACAGTACAAAAAGAACGCTCATTTCCAGGCAATATGATGAGAATAAGAGGAGGGAAATAATTACTGCTAAACTCACCAAACTATTTTTAAAAGCTATTACTATATATTGTATCTTTTTCATCCACTTTACCGTAAAAGATAAGATGTACAGTCTCCAAAGTTAGTAAACTTTATAGTTTTTGCAAACGAGTGGCCCGTATATTATGTCTAAATCATCTCAACCCACGTGCTCATTCATATTTCAACTTTCTCCCCCCTCCTCACCCAAATTTTAATTAATTTTAAAAAAAATATATAATATAAAATAAAATAAAAAGCTCCATCGATTGGCTTCTAATAAATATAGACCTTTTTTTTTTCTCGAAGAGGGGACTAGAGGGTAGGCAAATTTTGTCCTCACTGCCCCACCTCGAATGAGTATGTGTGTGTATATATATATATATATATTTTTTTTCCTATTAGTGCTGGAGTTACATAATTAGTATGGCAAATATTTTCATCAAGAAAAAATCTTGTATATGTTAAGTGTATACAATTTATATGAAATTGACAAGTAGGTCCTACAATTATAAGACCCACATATCAGTCTCACATGAGTGATGAGTCTTATACGCCGACATGCCGATGTATAAAATAACTATCTTTTGCATCAACTTATAACTTGAAGACAGAAAGGACGGGGATGTGGCGTCTATTTTCTGGTATCGTCTCACCATGCTATCAATCCTAAGTTTATTTTCATTGGTTTATTTTTTCTTTTAAAAAAAAATATATATGTAAAAATACTGTTTTGGATGAAAAGTTGGAGGTGAGAATAGTTAACATTTTAAACTGAAACAGACCAATCCTAAATGTACCCTCATACAAATTTCATAGTTTTTTTTTTTTTTTTTTTTGGTTTCTCTGCCAAAAGAACGAAAACCTGTCTCCTGTAATAATATTACGTGCTTTTCCTTTTCTGGCCAGAAAGCTTTGATGAATGAAAATCATTTACCATTATCATATTTTTGGGAAAAAAGGTTCATATGGGCTTGGGAGCACGGTGGTCCAAAGAAGATCACAGTTGGTATTGTAGAACTATTTATTATAGATCATGTTCTTTGGCACTGAATATCATGGTTAAGACAGGTTAACATATACACCTTAACCTACCTGATCTTTTTCTCTTAACATTAAAAGTTGTTCTAATATAATTTTTATTTTTTGTGGCGGGAAAGCTGTGATAATTGCCAATAGAACCTATTGGACAAACAAAGGTGAAAGTTATATTAATCGTTTACAAAAGTTGGGAAAAAAATAATTTAGGCCAATAATCTTCCATCATACCCCGTAATTTAAGAACACTTTGTCCCGTAATAATAAGAATGTTCATCATTTTTGTATCGAAATCTGTTGTTAATTAGTGAGACTATCAAAACTAATCTTCCAAGTACCTTCCTTCTTCATTTTTTTTTTTTTTTTTTTTACTTCTTAAAAATAGATCCCACAAGCATCCAAGAATAATTTTAAAAAATTCTGACAATTTCAAAATTTTATAACAAGTGTTTGTACTTCGTACATATATACTTGCATCTAGATATTTTGTCTTATCATGAAATTAACAAAATTCTGAACATCAAAATATATTTAAAAGTTGCCAATGTTTTTTATTTATTTAAACGAATAGGCAAACATAGGTTTAGTTAACTCAATCGATCCGTAATATTTTTTTATTGACAAATAAAATATTTGAAATCGAATCTCACTATATCAAAAGGAATCTATTAATATTAAAAATAAACTAATAATTACCATAAATTCGAATATACTCATATATAGTTTACAATTTTGTAATTCAACTTATTGATATTTTATGATTTATTCAATGAAAGACATTTGGATTTCAAATCCCCACTCACAACTATCGAATTATAAAAAAAAATCTGTCTATATATATAAAAAAAATTAAACAAGTTTCAAACAATTGAAGCCCATAAGTTGGGGCACGTGTCATAGGACCACACAAACTTTTAGCTTTGTAAATATTTTAGTAATAGCTAATTGAGGTAGTAGTATTGCCACTCTTCACGGATCAAACAGTGTTAACAATAATTATCTTTAAGTGATATATAGTGAGTAAAATGATGTTGATTTTTAAAATTCTTGACCCTACCATATCCTTTACTTTCACTTGGAGAAACCGAGATCTTTTCCTTTGTAGATCTACTTACAAGTTACAACATACCCAAAAACAAAAACAAAAATTCATTGTCTTCTTCTTTTTATTCAAGCAACTATGTATCATGAATTGCAAGATGTGTAAGAATTCAATTTCTTTCACGTAAAGTCAAGAAGAAGTAATAATTTTGCACCAAATAATTAAAGAATATAAATTAGACAAAAAAGAAAAGATAGCATAATATTGTACCTTCAAGGAAAAATGTTAACTATATATTTCCTACGTTTCTTGCAATCAGTAGAGCGTGAAAGTACGCGCCAAAAAAGCATCTCCCAAAAAAAAAAAAGTATAAACAACTGTATAGTACAACTCTCTAACACTAATCATAGCTTAGCGACAACTAATCTTCACTAATGCCGTTTTTCACGTTCTACTGTTATTTTATATACAGCCAAATTAATACAGAGAAAAAAAAAATTAAAAAAAGAAATAACTCTTACACGTGCGAGCTCCCCACACGTGTGCATCAGAACTCGGCTAACGAAAGGTTTCTGTGATGTTCAGATGACGGTGACGGTAACGGAGAAGGCGGCAATGACGGCGGTGATCTTAATTTTTGAAAGTACTCCCTTATATCAAACCCGGCAGTTACTTTTTCAGTTAAATCAGGTTCGTCTCTGGACGGAATAAACGGTGGCCGTGAGACCTCCGTTAGTAGGTCCCACCTGACCCCACGAAAGAACACGTGGTCCTTGATCTCACTTGCACCCTTAAAATACCCCAATCTCCTAGTGGGGTCCTTGATCAACAACCGTCCGATCAAATCCGTTAGAGCCGTTGGTTTCCCAATAAACGGAGGCTCTTTGACCAAAACGTTCCGAAACGTTTCCTTACGGTTCTTGCCCTTAAACGGCGTCGTACCGTAGAGCATCTCGTAGGTTAGTACACCCAGGGCCCACCAGTCCACGGCGAACTCGTGCCCGTCACCTCGTACGACCTCGGGCGCCACGTACTCCTCTGTCCCGACAAACGAGTTGGATCGTTCGCCGTTCGAGAAACTCAGCTTGCGTCGACTCACTGGGCTGACTCGTGCTGACTTGGCCTTCTTCAACCCCTTTTGTTTGCAGTTATGGCCACCACTACAAATACCATTGTTGTTGTTTCTGCTGCTTTTGTTGTTGTCGATCCAACGTGAGAAGTTTCTGCGGTGTTTCGGTTCCTCGACGACGGTTATGACAGTTTTGGCGGTTTTGGTTAGAGTGCGAGAAAGATCGAAGTCCGTGAGAGTCACGTGACCCGAGTTTTGAATGAGAACGTTTTCGGGTTTCAGGTCACGGTACACGATCCCCATGGAGTGTAGGTGGTCGAGAGCGCAGAGGATTTCGGCCAAGTAGAACCGAATCACAGCTGGGGAGAAAACGCGGTCGTTTTGGCGGTACCGGAGCACGTTGAGATCGCCACCCGGACAGTACGGTACGGCCCAAGCTAAGAACTCAGCGGAGTCTAGGTGACCCATTAGGGTCGGGAGGAATGAGTGGGCCGGAGCCGGGTCGGAGAGTCGGGTCAGGACTTGGATTTCCCAACGCGCGCGCCTCTCGGCGTCGAGCTTTGTTTGGAAGGAGGACTTCTCGACGACTTTGAGGGCGAACGGGCAGCGGGCAGAAGGGTCGGCTGCCCGGTCGTGTACGAGGAACACTGTGCCCATGGCGCCTTGGCCTAGGACTTTGAGGGCTTTAAGGTTGTCTAGGTTTAGCTCCGGCGAAGATGGTTTTGTCTGTAAATCCATTTTGTTGTTTCTCTTTTGACAGAGAGAGAGAGAGATGGTTTTGAGAGTTGGGATTTGGCTTTTATATAGGCTGCTTTTGAAGTAAAGTTTTTCTCTTTTGCTCTGTCGCGTGGGTTTTTGTTTTTATTTGTATTTTTTCGCGTTGTTTGTGTGAGTGATTGACGTGTAGTATTCTTTGCTTTCAGTTTTGATGGTTTGTTTGTTTGTATAATAATATGTTTATGCTAGGAAAACGAAAAGGCTGAGGTTTTTTTTTTTTTTTTTTGGGTTAATATTTGTTTTTCTTGTAATGGAGGGAGAGTGGTTTTTTCTTTTCTTAATTTGTCAAGGAGTTTTGTTATTTTTTGACCATCAAAGAACGGAAATTGAAACCTGAAAATAACTATAAATAAGTCTATATACTTTTTTAGAATTTGTTAGTTTTTTCAAACTAAATCTTTTAGGCCAAGTTGGTCTACCAAATGGAGAAAAGGATCAACTTTATTGAGTTTTGAAAATTTTCATCTCATGATTTGTGAGTTAAGATTTAAATTTTGAGTTGGGTTATGGGTGTTAAAAGAATTCAATCATCCATACGTTTAAAGTTGAGTGAATCAAGTTAATAGAGGATTCTCTCTTATTTAAATCCGTCTAGTTTTTAACTAGACGAGTAGCATGTGATATCTTAACAAATTTAATAATTTTGAAAACTCCATTAAAACACAAAAATTAAAATAAATGTGATGTGTTATATCATGTTAACTGTTATTTTTATAACAAGTTCAGATATAAAAAATGTTATACTTATATATACACACACTAGCATTATTACATGTGCTTTTGCGCATGCAATGAGGCTTTTTTTTTTTTTTTTCTTTTCTTATTTTAAAAAAATTTGGATAAGTTTATTTTGAAAAAAAAAAAAAGGAAAAAAAGAAGAAGAAGAAGAGAGGTGATATGTTATAACTTGTGATTTGTGTGTGTGTGTGTGTGTGTTTTTTTTTTTTTTTTTTTTTTGTGGAATAATTAGATAGTTGGGGAAACAAACTTTTTACTATAAACGTTTTTATTAGAAAAACTAAAAGGTGTTAGTTAAGCAATAAAATTCTTGTGATATGTAATTAATAAAAATTGCGTCAGTGATTGTCTCCGCTTGTTCCAATAACAACTTCTTCTTCCTTGAGAAAAGGTAAGCAACTTCTTCATCTTTTCCTTAAGTTAAAGATGGTCTAGAAAATTATGAAAATTTTATTATTACTATTATTTGTGAATTTCTAGAATCCTAAATTCCAACCCACTTGACAAGTCAACTTCTTCTTCTAGAATGCTTTAATAATAATTTTTTTTTTTTTAGAAACAAACACACACATAAGAGAGAGAGAAATGAGTTTTAACACAAAAATATATTACAAACTCTACTCAAAAGCCATTGTATATGCCAAAAATAGTGAAAAATATGCAAAATTTTGCATATTTCATTTACAAGTATATTTATTATTGTTAGTATTATATGTGAATTTATGTAATCCTATATTCCTATTCCAACCAGCTTGGTAAGTCAACTTCTTCTTCTTCTTCTTCTTCTTATAGAAAGTTTAATAGCAACTTGACAAGAATTATGGTGAAATAAATTATGAAAAATTTACTGTTTTAATTTTCAAATGTGTGAAGATTGAATCCAATGACCCTATGGATTGAATATGTTATGATTATGACATGTTTTCACTTTTGACTATGTGTCATAATCTCAATGAGTTCAATACATAAAAACACCAGCCCAAACTAAACCAATTTTAAATATATTTATTATTGTTACTATTATATGTGAATTTTTGTAATCCTAAGTTCCAACCAACTTTTGTTGTCTATTTAAAAAAAAAAAAAAAAAATTGATGCAATAATACTATAATAGGCACAAAAATATGGAGTCCATTTTAATTTCTCTTTATTAAAAAGTTTATTACAACATTTTCTATTGGTGAGAACAAAGTTCCTGACTTCTTCTGGACGAGCAACAAAATTGTAATGATTGCACGACACCCTTATCTTTTCCTTTTAAAATACGTGAGACACTGTGTATGACGGTTTCCTAGTCATTTGATGAAAATAAAGTTTTCTTTTTCTTTTTTAAAGGTAGAAATTTGAACTCAGAATTTTGAAACACTCCAACCTGTTGCTTATTTTGGTACACCCCCCAGCCACCTAAAAAAAATCATCTGATACCTATTTTCTTCCTATCCTTTTTGCTAAAGGTAAGAGTGTGAATGAAATAATTTGCTGATATAATTTAAAGTATGAATAGGGAAAAAAAAATTTGTTATGTACTTATAATCAATTATACATTTGATATTTTTCTCAGAATATGTGATCTTATATTTACAGGATAGAATTTTTTCTAATATCAGTTGCAAAAAATGAAATAAGAAAAATGTCTCTCTAAACTAGTTTAGAGAAAAATCTTTCAAAATCTTCCTATATCTTTTTAGTTTAGAGA
This sequence comes from Quercus variabilis, assembly GCA_030445155.1. Taxonomy (NCBI): domain Eukaryota; kingdom Viridiplantae; phylum Streptophyta; class Magnoliopsida; order Fagales; family Fagaceae; genus Quercus; species Quercus variabilis. The sequence continues at coordinate 7,124,621 of CP129445.1, read as the reverse complement.
AAAATCTTTTAAACTCTTTCTATATCTTTTTATTAAATGTAAATTTTGAAAATTTAATAATTGGATTATATGTTTTTATTATATTCTTCGTGCTTACCAAATTTCAAAAATATCAAAGATCAATGGTTATGTCATCAATCAAATAATGAAATGTTGTTCAAATTTTTTAGGTCTAATATTATACATAAAAAAAAAAATTTATTGATTTAACATCCGATTTAAACAAAATTTGACATCCATGTTAAAAACATCTCGTTTAACAATCTACAATTAAAAGAAGCAAAGTCCAAAATACAAAGTTTAAAAAATGAACTGAAATGTGGTATGTACTAGGAGACTTAGATATTTCATTTGGAGCATTGCACCCATGTCTATGCTCCTAAATAAGAGCTAATAAGGACTAATTTTCATAATTGTTACATTGCTATGTCGTAATCATATTCGTATCCGCGCTTCCTGTGCATAACATTGAATGATTGAATGAGACGCAAGTAGGCTTATCCTATTCGAAAAATGTAGAATAGCATTGCCAAATTGAGCAATACAATTGTCCTTGATGCCTGTACTATGATAAACACAATTTAATCAGAGATAGACTAGTGCTAGTGCCGGCCAGGTTGAATTGCAATTGAGTTGATTAAAGTAAAGAGACTGCTAGTGCTAGTTCTAGAGGCTATTTTCTTTTTTCTTTTTTTCTGAAAAGTTAAAGAAATGGAGGCCACACGTGTAAGACACAATAAAGAAAAAGAAAAGGATTACATAGAGCCAAACAAAATGACAAAAAAAAATTTCATTGTACCTTAATCACATGGGGACTCCCATAATCTAAGGGAGATGCAAGCGTGCACCTTGGGTTTCTTCTTGGAATGTTGTCACTTTCTTATATATTCTTCTTCTTCTTTTTTTTCTTCTTTTTTTCATTACTATAATTTTTTTTCTCATTTTTAAAAAAATTAATTCGAGAATATATAATAATGTAGCTAATCTTGGTTTGGTGCATTAATTATTTTAAGGAAATCTATAATTTCAGTTTTTAAAAGCTGTCATGTGTAATGCGCTTGTAATTAAACTAATATGAATTTGACTTTTAGGTTAGCTAAACACTCAATGATTTGCTTTTAATCAATTAAGTTGATGAAATTCAGGAAAGTGTCCTATGTTAATTAAATGGGATTTACTTATGGGATTAAGGAACAAGTTTAGTGTACTTAATTACAACTTAGTACAATCTTACATAATATCATTGCAGATGAATAAAGAGGAAAATGGAATATTTTTCAAGTTGGTCTTTTCTTTTATTTATTTATAGAAAATGTTAACGGATGTCATAAGGACATTAGTTTAGAAATTATTTTTAGAACCACTGCGCACCCTTAGTGCAATAGTTACTCCACAAGTATAAGTGCTTGTGGGGTGTAGGGGGCAAGGACCGGGGTTCAAGTCTTCAAAAGAGAATTTTACACACATATACTCTTAGATTAAGTTAAAGTAAAAATTCTATGTTGTCAAAACTTTTATAATATAATAGTAGTTTAACCATTTTGGTAAGCTTATTGTTCCTCGGGAAAGCAGTTTATTTATCGATCTATAGCCTTATTGTTCCTTATTTCTTTCTAATAAGTTGTTTAGATCTCCCATTATGAAATTTCTATCTCATAGTTCTTATAAATTAATTGTGCAAATCAGCTACTTAGCCATTGTAATTCAGTACAGTGTTTATTTCTGACCACCCACAACACCCGATAACAACCCCCTATTAACAATTGTCCTTAGGCAACATGACCCCTTATCTATTTTTGGGGGACGGAGGGTATCTTAATTCTTAAATTACAATTTATTATGATGTTATAATGTAACTTGCTAAGCAAAAAGATGGATTTGTGTGAAACAATCATGCAAAAAAAAAATACTATTAAAAATGAATAATTGGTGGCTGATGAAGAAAATGTCAATGTTGCTGCATATTAATTGTTACAGATTGTCATTGTGGATCTAAGGCTCTCGTATTGGCTCAAGGAATATTCTGACATATCCATGAAAATCAGAAATTGGGTTGACTAATGGAATAATTTAGAACATTATAATTTGTCCTCTTTTCTCAGCAAAAAGATGTAATTATGGAAATCAATTCTCATTAACTGGGGTTTGAGAAAACAAGCATAAATTAGCTAAAGTAATAGATTGGAATTTTTTTCTTTTCTTTTTTTGTGGGTGTAATATATTGAATAATTGCCACACTTGATTTTTTAGCTCAGTGGTACTCTTTTACCTTTTTTCAAAGTTGAATTTTAAAATTTAACTACTTATTAGTATTGGACATTGAAGCTTTGTAGGATAAAAAGAAAAAAAACAGCTCTAAAACTTTTTTTTTTTTAAAGTTTTAACGTCTACTTTTGATGATAACTTTTTATCCTAATGATAACTCTTTATTCTAATGATTATTCTAATAATAGTTCTTTATTATCAAACTAAGATACCAATCAGTTTTTGATATAAGCAGAGATTGAATCTCAAATCTTTTATTCAATTATAAAAAACCGTTAAGTTAATGGAACCCACAAGAAGCTCTAAAACTCGATGAAAACATCTCCCATCTAATAATTTTGGATAATGAATATGAGCACTGAGCAGCAAATAAATTTTAACCATCAAAAACTGAAAATTTTAACCATATATATATTCTTAAAAAGTAAACCAATACCGTAATGACATGTGTGGGAAACATAATAATTGTTGTTTCCTCCTCAGCACATCAATTAGGAAACAAAATCGGATTTTCCAAATCTTCCACTTAAAAAAATATTGACTTGAAGTGAACACTGTTACCTGAAATTATTAGGACCTAAAAGTGGGATTATTTCTTAAAGTTTTAAATAATGGAAACTGGTGGTTTGGGTGCATGTTAGGTGGTTCTGGTGGATCAAATCCTTGATAACACTACCTGCCATTAACAAAAAAAGACATGGATGCTTGTAAGTTATGTTTCAAAGGTATCGAATACATGGATGCTTGTAATTTCAAACTAGTTGCTTCCCTTTTTCCTCATATTCCTGGAGACTTTTGTGATTGGTATCTTATTCTTTTAATGGATATCCAATCTTTAAAAATTCTTCAAGTTTTTTTGAGATGCTCAATAATTTTTAGAGGACACTAGATCCAATTGAGACGTGTCCATTAGAGATTCTCCACCATTTTTTTTTGTTCATTTTTAATTTTCTTTTGCAATATCCTACAAACAACATAGAAAACTCCAAACAGAAATTGAGGAATTCACTGTGTACTAATAACAAACTTTTGTCCTTTTCAGTGTCCTGGTCTCTCTCTCTCTCAGAATTATTCCTCTTTAATTTTCAGTATCATATTCTCCCAACCAAAAAAAAAAAAAAAAGATATGAGTGAATAATTTTAGTTACTTAAAAAAGATATGAGTAGGTTTTATTTTATATTTTTTGGGTTGAACGAGGGATGGCAACGTGGTAAAACATGATTAGACTCTAGGTATCTCATTCTCGTCACATCCCATTTTTCTGAGTGGGGAAAACCCACACAAGATGGGAGCGGGGCAAGTTAGGGCAATGTGTGGTGAAGGAATTTTGCGATCCTTATCACTTCAGGGCCATTAATACGGCATTTGTAAAAATCACAAAATTTTGACATCTCTTTCCCTTGTACAACTTTTTTTTTGGACATACACAGTGTGTTCAAGTTAATATCTTTTCAAGTCCTATGGATATCTAGGATTGTAGGTTGTGAAGTAAGTTACAATTTACGAACCACAATGCAACACAGATGATATGGGTAAAAAGAATTTGTCTCTACCTTCCATCAATGAGTTGAATAGGACAAGTCTAACTCAGATTGCTCTGTCACATGTAGCATTCAAGCATTGATTGTTACTATTCACAAGCATGGACTAAACTGTGGTCCTACTTGCAGAAGCCCTTGTCGAATATAACTCAAATAGCAATATGTCCAAAATATAAATCTAGTCCCATCTGATGGTTTCTACCTATTATATGTCGGAGCAAAACGTTGTTAGGTAAACTGAAATTGCGTGATAGATTTTTTTCAATACACTTTCACATGTGAGAGAGTTTTTAAGTTCTTGAGTTGAAGTAGCTTATTTGCTTAAAGCTATTTTTTTTTTTTAACCTAAAGGAAATAAGCAATTAAAATTTAAGCTAGCTGTACATTAGCTTTTATGTATAGTTTTTTAAAATATTAATTTTTATTTTATTTTATTGAAGTACAAATATATTTTCAATAAAAAGTTTTCTAGTAAAACACTAGATAAACTGTTTTCAAATGGACAATATATGCATATATGTTAGACTATACGGGGTACATCAAATTTGCTAATAAAATATGATGTATATGTAGTTCATAGAGAATTCAAAAGAATTCTAATATATGCCTAGCTAACTTTTTTTAATCATAGAGAGGTTGATAAGCTGAGAATCTTTGATTGTTTCATGTTTTCTTTGGTTCCTTTCGATTAGTCTTGTAAACCAACAAAAATATGCTGAAACTAGGGGTGTCTGCACTTGTGATTCTTTGAGATAATTTAAAATAAATAAATAAATAAATAAAATAAAAATAAAAATAAAAAAACTTACAACTTCAAACTACACTTTCTTTTTGTAGTTCAACTTACCTTTACCTAACTTATTTAATTTTAAGAAAAGTAAGATATAGAAAATAAACTAATCCAAACTCACATAAGTCAAGCATAATTCGTCAAAAACACGTTTATAGTTGCTGTTCTTACACTACGTAATGATTTTATTAATTTAAAAACAAAAAAATAATTTCTAAAATAGGTTCCTAGTTTCTTTCCAAAGCATGCCTACAGATAATATATTAATTTTTCCAGGTGCTATTTCCTTGTCCTTGTTTTCTATAATATGATTTCAATAATCACATTAGGCCAGTATAATTATATTTAAGGGAGTGCTAATCTCCCAAATGAAGCATGTGGGATCAAAGTCTATATCTCTCTCTTTTTTTAATGGTGATCAAAGTCTATTTCATTGCAGTGCCCATAAGTTTAAGTTATCTCACTCTCTTTGGTAATGTGTTGAATATATAATAATGATCATTTGGGTACGCTCATCAAATAGCTGTTGCTTGATTATGATTAATACAATCAATGAATCAAATACTACCTCTCATTTGGTAAGATGGGAGTCTCAAAAATGATACTTTTTTTTTCTTTCAGTTTTCGTAGCCCAAAAGGCCTTCTAATCATCAATTAACCACTCTACCTTCTTCAGTAATTTTGATAGGATGATTGCCCATTATGAGTTGTTACTAACCAGTGACATGCACCTATAAAAAAATATAAAAAATTAAAAGTTAAAAAAAATAATAAAAAAACTCAAAACATATATAAACTGAAAATGAAACTTCCCATGGTGAAAGAAATATTGATATTATGGTATGAAATAAAAAAGAGACAAACTTAGATACAAGTTTTTATATATATTCTTTAATTAAATGTTACAATCTTCAAGACGTATAGTTGAATTAATTAGAGAACCTAAATTATAACACTTTAGAAACTATAACTAAGTTTTACCCTTAAAAAAGAAAAGTACATGCACGTTTGAATGTTTGGTGAAGAATACTTGGTTGCAAAACAAAGTTTTACATAAAAAAATTTGAGCATGGTTGCAATTTATTGTCAAGTAATCCAAAAGAACAACATGTTGACCTATTAAATGTGTGGTTGAGCTCACACGAAATTCAGCAAAGATTGAATTTGGTCAGTGCTGGTGTTGTTATTCGCTGAGTTGTCGACTTTTTGAGCATTGAAATGATGTTGGTGCAAAGTGCTATTACAAAGCTATAATATAATTAAATTTTAATCAAGGTTAATCCGTGCTTCACAGCTCTTTGAGAGACACATCCATGTTTGTTCAGAGAATCTCTTGTGATTGCATATTCGTATTCCCTTATTCGCTTTTGAAACTTTTTACTGCATAAGGATGCTTAAGCCTATAGGATGGATTAAAGTGGAACAAGTAATTTCTAATATTTGTTTAGTAAAAAGCCATCCAAATGGCCATGTGAAGTTGTAGGCCATGTCATGAGCAATGCATTCATGGGTACCAAAATATTTGCATTGCACTATTGCTATAGGTTATTCAACTATGTTCTTAGGTGAAGTATGTGTGTTAGATCACCATGATCACCTACCAATATACAAGGAATTCTTTGGAAAAGGATCCACATACCTAAAACCCCATATAATCCAACTTTAGGTTACACAAAATCTTTCACACTATTTTCTTTTTGGCTATCTTTTGGGCCTATGTAATTGGGGACATTATAACCCTACCAAGGATTTTTTTAAACCCCTAAAAATTACTTTTGAAGTTTCATAAAATGTGTTCCTGTCGGCCATAATTAGGTGGGAGAAAATTGTATAAGCTTCCACCTAAGCTCAAAGTAAAAGGAAAGAGAGAAACTACTAATTTTATTCCTCCACCCATGTCAAAGTTTGGAACATGTGTACTTTAAAGAAAAAGCTATGTATACTTTGATGATGCCCTTGTCGGCCATGATAAAACCATCTAAAAGAAACCCTTTTGTTTATTGAATTGAAAAATTTTCATAGACCATCTTAAAGGGAAACGCTATTTCTACAAGAACAACATAAAGAAACCAAAAAAAGGGTCACTATGTTCATGCGTGTAGTCTAAACTTCTCTTAAGTTGATATATTTGAAAACAATCTTTTTTTTCTTTTTTCTTTTAATAAAGAAGAAAAGATATCAATCTTGAATTCTTAATGTTTTAATTATTTAAAGATTAGTTCATAAAAAAAATATTGTACCAAATGCACAAAATTCTTATCTTTATTTAGATTATAAAAGAAGAAAAGATAAGAATTTGAAAAAAATAATAAAATAAAATGTCATATCCAATACACAAAATTTTTATCTTTATTTGAAAACAATTTTAAAAAAAAAAAAAAGCAGAAAAGACATCGATCCTTGATTCTTAATGTTGTAATTCAATATATAAAACTCTTATTTTTATATAGATTATAAGAGAGAATTCATATATCTCAATAAAAGGAAAAAAATTACATGAAATTTGATCAATGATACTATAATATGCCTCGTGACCATCATATATGCAATCACCGAGTAGTCATAGTCACCTCTTTAATTCAAAGAAACAATGGAAGCAAATTGGTCAAAAAAAAATCAAAGTATATATATGTATATTGGGTACAGACCGTGTCTCATTTGATGATTGTGCTTTTGAAAGATGAAAGATATATGGGGTTAATGCTGGAAACCAAAAGGAGCATAATAGTGCTGCTTTTTTTTCGTGAATACACGATACACTTACACTCATACACGTAAAGAGCACAAATGTATGCACACAAACATGTAGAACAATATAAAAAGCCTCCCAACCAATTAAATTCTTCATCTTTAATGATCAAGATATACATTGATCCATCATAGGGAAAATTATTTTTCTATAATAACTTCTTTGGATTACTTGGAGGCTCCTTCAATGATGGTTCAAGTAGGCACCACACAATGCATTTTCATTACTTTTTTTTCTTTCTTTTCTCTCAAAAAATGGGTGCACCATTTTGTCAGTATAGTCACTCAAGGGACCTACCCATATATGTCATACTTTACTACCTTTAAAAAATCACTTATGTGCTTATTTGTGAGAAAATGATAGCACATATTTGTTTTTTCACTTTTTGTATTTAATTTAGATTTTGATCACTGCTTGATCACATTATCACTACTGGTTTACATTGGGCCCATTCTTTGATGGGTCATCAAAATACTGATGTTACAGTTATTGTAGCATAATAGTTCTTTTCTTACATTGGTGATAGTTGCACCCAGTAAAGCCTCTGCATTTTCATGATGGAGGAGATAGCATTGTACATTTTGCTCGTGCTGCTATCAGAGTATGGGAAAGGGGTTGGAATTTTTTGCTTTCACTTTTTTTTTGTTTTTGGAAAAAAATAAAATAAAAGAAGAAGTTATTATTGTTGTTGTTGTTGTGGACATTGATTACACAAAGGAATTCAAGTATAATATCATTACAAAGATTACGAAGATTGCCAGTGGTTATGCTTATAATGAGTCCATGTGTATTCTTATGATGGTATACTACTTTTGATTATTTCTATATTTTACTAACATATGGGATGGTATTATTATTATTATTATTATTAACCCCACTGATAAGACAATTATTTGGTTTAAATTAACAAGAAATTCTGATTTAGATTGAAATTGAAGGAGGAAGTGGTTGATGGGATCAGGATCATCCTTTTTAATTAAGGGTTATTAAGTAAAATCAGTCTTTGAATCAAAGGTCAAAAAAAAAAGAAAAAAAAAAAAATATATATATATATATATGATTCTCTTTGGAATATTATTAGTTTTGACTGTCTTCTATCTATGTTTGACAGTAACTAAAAATCATGTAAATGTAAGCTGACCGTCTTTTCACTTCTTTTGGTGAAGACTAGACTAGACTAGACTAGACTACTCTTTTGAGTCTCTCTTTTTTGCGTTTCATTAACCTTTAACCATATGCTCATCTGTAAATGGAAAATTTGGGCCAATGGCAAATATCATGTGATTTGTTATTGTACTTTTTTGTAGATTTGTTTTAATGATTTTGATTTGCTACTCTCTCATTATTGTATATAAACACTGTAAAATTCCATCTCCGTAGTAGGTATATTTATATACATATACATATATATATATAGAGAGAGAGAGAGAGAGAGAGAGAGAGAGAGAGAGAGAGAGGTACATTAGAGGCCAATGATTGGGCTTTTGGGATGAGCTCATATGTAAAAAACAAAATGGGCCTGTTGTTTAGTAAAACACATCGGTCCTTAACAACCAATGGCATTGGTAAGTACTTGGTCTTTGCCTTTGTACCTGGCTTGAGTTTGGACTTTGGATTACAGACTTTCAGGGTTACTGTATTCTCCTTTTTGGATTAGATTGTTACGTGGTTCAAAAATACTCATAAATTTATTTAACAGAGAAAAAACTTGAGAATAATCGTAGAAATACATCTCTAACTTCACTTAAAATACCTATAAAATAAAACACTTCCTTACTAATCCATATCTTCAAAACAAACTTATCCAAAATTTATCCCAAAAAAAAAAACTTATCCAATTTTTTTTTAAAGAAAAATAATGACATTAGACCAAAACAAGACATTTTCCTACTAATTCATATCTTTAAAACAAACTTATCCAAAATTTATACCCAAAAAAAAAAAAAAAAAAAACTTATCCAATTTTTTTTTTATAGAAAAATAATGACAATTAACCTTCTCATACGATGAGGCTAGCATGGGTATATTTATATTTTCATACAATTAAACTTCTCATAGTAAGTTTCATTTGTAGAGTCTTGTAATTCAACTCATTCTTGTTCATGTTTTCTTGTATCTATTTTCCTTTGCCTTTAACTATATTCTCTTCTTGGGTGAGTTTACTCACATTGTATACAACTTTGGTCTATTGCTCCTAAACATTGGACCTAGTAGGCTGCTGGAATGTGTCCAACACTTTACCACGTGTTAGCATCTTATTGAATTCAGTGCACAAAAATACTAGCCATGTCTTGCCCTAATGTATACCCTTCTATGTGCCATATATATTCTTTATTTGCAGGAACTACTACTGTCACGTACTTATCTAGATATCGCTTATTGCTGAATATTGAAAATTGAAAATACTGTAGAAAAATAAAATTTAAATGTATAAATAATACTGTAAGACCCAGTTTTAAAGTTATTTTTCTTATAAAAAAAAAAAAAAGAAGGTACTTGTGGGTCCTATGAACAGTGCATAGGACCCACAAAAAACGCTGGACTTGGCCGACTGGCTGCTATCCAAACATATACCAAAGTCTTACTCAATTGACAAATTCCCATGAGAGAGAGAGAACAGTTCAAGGATTGATTTGAAACATTCCCCGCTATAAACATCTGTTTGTTTATCTGAGAATTCATCGATTCCCAAAGGAGAAAGCTTCCAATCAATTTATTAGCAGTATGGATTAGATAAAGCTCTTAACTATGAATTTAGTAGGAAGTGGGCCATTTGCTTTATCATAGTGTCAAATTAATCAATCATAAATCTGTCCTCCAGGCTTCCAGTATAAATCATCAGAGAAGAGTCTAAACCTCAGAAGAATGTAAAAATGAATCACAACCATATCTCCCAAAATTAAATTTTAGCCGTATCAAAATTTTCAACCAGATCCAGAAGGAAGATTCAAGGCTGACCCTCCATGGTTCTATATTCTTACAGTCCTTTTGTTATAATATACTCCCAAAGAGCTTACAACCCGTCTAGAGCTAGTACTATAAGAAAGTCCAAAATCTTTCCAGTAGGAAGTAGCCCATTTGCTTTATGATAGTGTCAAATTAATTAATCATAAATCTGGCATTTATAAACCATCGGATAGACTCTAAACCTCAGAAGAAGAAGGGAAAATGATTCAGAATTGCATGTCCCAACATACATTTCAGTATTTCAAAATTTGTAACCAGCTCCAGAAGGGACCCTTCTTGGTTTTACACTCCTACAATCTTTTGCTATAATATACTCCCAAAGAGCTTACAAGCCTTACAGCTATAACTACAAATTAAAAGTCCAAAATTATAAGCAGAGAAGTTAGAATCACAGAGAAATTCCACGTGATTCAGCTTCAAGATACTTGCAGATCCTCTCCATAACTTCTCTACCTTTAGCACTGTTTTGAACAAACCTTTCAGCACATCGTTGCTCCACCTTCTCTGCCATTGATGCCAGTGCTGACAATGGCTTAATCCGAATGCTAGTTTCCTGTTGGCAAATAGTCCACTCATTTGGATTATCAGGATGTGGATCATACCGAATCTTCTCCACCACTTCTATGAACTTCTGGAGACTGATATTTTGTGAACTGAGCTGCATCGACCGTGACTGGCCATCCACAACCGTTGATTCAACACAATGGCAGATATCCTGACCAATGATTTTGCTAATGAACCATGGCCCTGGGGTATGGACAGTAATTGCTCGAGTGGTGTAAAGCTTCCCAGATTCAGGGTCAAGCTTGCGGTTCAATGTGTCAACTTCAAGAATGTGAGATAATATTCGCTTGTTCTCAGGGTCAACAAATTTGCGCCAAGATGCAGAAGTTACACGCTCCCAAGGGTGCTTGTAAACATACTCTTGAGTGTATGCTCTAACCATTATGTTCTTTATTGTTTCTCTTCACCCGGAAAAGAAACAAATAGTTAGCTCACTAGTGAAGGTGCAAGAGCAAATGTTCAAATATAATTTGCTTTAGTCAGTGCCAAAAGCTTTTGGTCTTAGAAACAGGACTGTACAAGCACCCCCTTCTTTTTTCTTTTTCAGTATATTTTGTCAATCTACATGCAAGAAGCCATTACTTTGATCACTTGCAACATTCTATCAATGACAGCTCAGGAGGCAAGTCACACTTTCAAATTGGAACCCCCCCCCCCCCCCCCCCACCCACAAACAAAAAATAATAACCATATAATCACTGAGGAGTACTCAATTTTCTAAATACGAACTTCAGCAACTATCGTCAAAGGCTGAAAATTACAATGTTATTAAGTTTGTATACTGGAAAGAAAATATATATCTTTTCACCTTTTCTTAATTTGAAGGAAAGCAAAACAAATAAATATTGCTTCCAAAGCTAATCATAAAGTTGTAGTTACTGCAATATAATTCATCTCTAAACTCGATCATATTGTATTTGGTACCCAACAAGAAATCTAGTAATCAGTAACAAAGCTAATCATAACCAATTTCTAGTTCATTCTTCTTTATTGTTTTGGGTTGTATGGTCTATCCCAGGCATTAGAAACTTCTCTCACTCCTCAGCCCCTCAAACAATCAAACAAACAAACATATAGCTAGAAATTCATAAAACCCAAGATGGATCTTACAAAAAAAATTAGAAACCCATTACTAATCATTTAATTTCCAATAGAAGACGACCACTTCAAAACTAGGATTCAACACCAACATTGAAGTAATTCATACAAATCCAACAAAAATTAAAAACCCCAAATATCTAAAAAGTCAACAACCTTAAAATTACAACATATCTAAACAAAACTAAAGAAACCAGAAAACCCATCAGTGTTATAATAACTAGAATTACAGAGACCAAAAAGACCAAGCTTTCAGTAACAAGATTACAGTTTACTATGATTTACAGAGACTAAAACGAAAACCCAAAAAGAAAAATAAGCAATTTAGAGATTAGAGCATACCTCAGAGGGTTGTTAAGGTTGTTCAGGTGCTGCAGACTATGAAACAAAAGCCCTACAGAGTCGCAGAGAGAGAAAGAGAGGTAGACTTTTTGATGATGGTCGTGATTAATTTCTCAGCAAGCAAAATTTTTTTGTTTCCAATTATAGAATATTTTTAGTGCATTGAATAGTGCGTTTGAGACAAAAATGCCCTGTGATGTGGGATAAGAATAAGGAAATGTTCGTTCGAAAGGTACAAGCTAGATGAAGCTAGAAATGTATGACAGGTAAGGAATTGACCGTAGAGAAATTTTTGGACATGCTATGGGACTATGGGCTGGCAGCCTGGCACCAATAAACTGAAAGGCCCAACTCAAATGGTGGGTTTGGGCCACTGCACCTCATTTGGACAACAAATCCATGCATATGGTATTAAGGAAAAAATTGGAGGTTAGACCATTTTTTTCTATATATACTCGTGATAGAAGCACATCTCATTTTTTTATTGGGGTCGAAGCTTAAGACTTCAAAATATGTTTGGAGTCAAATTTCGTCATAGTATTAATTCATGGCAAGTTTTGCAATTAGGTTTTTGAATGCAAGGTGTTGCATAAGGATGGGCTTGAAAGCCCAAATATGTAGATCAAAGGATAATCTAAACTAGTTATAACTTATAAGTTGACATTTTTATTTTAAACCAATGAAGATGCCAATTGGGATCAATTGAGCTACACAAACACAATGGAGATCAGTTACGGAGCTCTTTCGATTCCCTTAAACCACTCCACCCTCTCTTATGTAAAAATTTTTATTTTGTATAACTATTTCATATAATAGCTCCACCTTATATTGATGAGATTTAATTCCATAATGAAAAATTTTATTAGTTAAACTAATGAACTTAACTTAAGGGGGTTTTATAATAATAAATAAATAATTCAACTTAACATAAATAAGTTATATCTTAATTATAAATAACTAAGATGTTTAGGTTGTAGTCCTCTTGAAAAGAAAAAAGAAATGGAAGTATACAGATCAAATGGCTTTGTTATTCTTTTTGGGTGAGGGTGGGGGTGGTTAAATTACACTAAATGTCGGTTTGAAAACTTATTTAGTTTTTTGTTGAAAATTTTTTGCTGAAAGTGTACTAAAGTATACTTATACCTTGAAAAATTGAGAAAAATTGAGGTTTTAAAAAGTTGTAGATAAAAACTAAAAAACTAAAAAACTGGCTTATAAGCTGGTGCCAAACACACCCTAAGACTCTTACATTTTTATGTTGTTGCATGAAGAGTGTGTTTGGCATCAGCTTATAGGTTCAGCTTTTAGCTTTTTTTTTTTTCTTTTTTTTTTTTAACTTTTATGTACAACCTTTTAAAACATTTATTTTTTTTTTCCACATTTTCTTATTTTTTTCAATTTTTTTCAAAATACAAATATGTTTTAGCATACTTTCAGCAAAAAGTTAAATAAGTTGTTTTCAAATAGACTTGAAGACCCTTTTCTTGCCAATTTCATACAAGAAACTTTTGTCTGTGTTCCCTCCAATTGCTAACATCCCAATGCATGTGGCTCTCACTCGTGCCTGGGAAAAAAAAAAAAACTCATCATTTCCTATTAATTTCTTTTCAATTGATACCAAATTGGAAGGGGTGAAAACAATAAGAGTTCGTTATAGTAAACCCACAAAATCATTGTAAAATTATTAATCATGTTTTTTTTTTTTTGTTGAGAAACATGAAATTATTAATCATGAATGAACTATATATCAGTTTTTTCTTCAAGTGAGTTTCTAGAAATTGAGTATGAGAATGTTAGTATGATTTGAAGTTAGATGGTGTTTTCTTTAAATGGGTTTATATTGAAGAGGCAAAATTTGAGATTGACGGGTCCTTGCAAAGTGGGCTGGACGGTTCCTCATCTGTGGGCCGACGCCAGACTGGCCCGTTGTGTGCAAGACCTTTTTGGGGACGAATCCATCATCAACTTATACAAACTGGACGGATCTGCAGATTGCCACGCGTCAAACAATCCCTAGATGAGTATACTTGTGACACACGCATAGTATCCTAACGAAAATAGAATCCTAGCAGAGAAAGGATTCTATTTGTGGCACACATTAATAAGGATCCTCTCTATAAGGAAAATACTTGTCTTCTCGTTTTGGACTCTTAAAGGGGATTTCTACAGGGAAAGTACTTCAACTTTAAGTAGAAGAGGTCAACTTTCGATCTACTATAAAAGTACCAATACCCTCACAAATCAAGGTACGCATAATTGACCCTCTCTAGCACTTTGGAGTTATAAAAGATTCTAACTTGACCTTCAAAGGGTATTCGGCCAGCACCACACCGGTACTCTCTGTTTAGGTTTTTCTCCTTTCTCGTGTTGTGCAGGTTGTTTTTAGGGCGAGCGAGTACGTGTGGCTCACTGATGGTTTTTTCAGCTTCATCATATATAATTCTTGTTTTATAAGAGAGTTTGATTAGTGATACGCAAGTGCTGTTTTATTTTATTTTGTTTTTGTAAATGTTATTTTTTTTTTCTATATTTTTTATGGTATTGTGGGGCCATAAAGAGTCGGCAACCCCGGCCCACTTTGAATCAGGCCCAAAGGCCCATGCCGAGGACCACCTGGGATCCGAGGACGTGTCTAAGGTCCGAGGACAAAGCGTGAAGGCCTAGTGGTCCAAGAAGCCATGTCGAGGATGATTACATCCTCGGAACTCCGAAGTCAGGAAATACACAAGCAGCAGTCCCTCAAGGAGAATCTCCCAGAGTATCCAAGGAGCATATAGTAGGTGACAATCACCGGACATGGAAGCATGGTGGAGGAGCAAGTCCCAGACGAACTGTCACCTCCATATTAAATGCCCTCAACTAACGTCCTGGCCGCATTAATGAGGATAGGACCTCTGAACAGTGCCATCTTGGGCGCCGCAACCCACAGAGGGATGGGAATGCGGCTGATAGGACAGGCACTCAAGTGGAGACTGGATTGATTAACAAATGTAGGGCTAAGATCTGCTGAGAGAGGAATATATAATGTAAGAAGTCCCCCTTGAGAGGGGGACGGACGAAGAACCATAGAGAAATATATGTTGTAACAGTGTGTTTCCTTTCAGCCATTGTAAACTTATTTGAGGAAAATAAGAACAACTCCAACCTCTATAATCACGTCCGAGAAGCCCTGCTGTGCCCCCTAACCCATATTTAGGTTATCATAGCCCACGAATAACCATGAATGGCCGTTGCATTCTTTACTAGGGCCTATCTCTTAAGCCCATACTCTACAAATTTATTGCGGGGTTAATTGGGTTTGGGTCCGCTCTCCCAATAGGAGGAGAGCGCTCAAAACCGGTCCCTACAGGTATATTTATGTGTTTTTTTGTGAGTGGTCTGTTATAGGGTATTAACCATACTGAATAAATCAATATGAAAATATATTTATAAAATCCACATTGAAATAGGTCAAACACAAATGTCATACATGAAGTACAAGTAAAGAGTGAGATCCTTTTGAATATACACCGCTTATAAATCTTCAAAACTCATGTTCTGTTTCTTACATTATCACCCTATGAAATAAGCTATCAAAAAAAAAAAAAATTCCTCATCAACTTCATGTCCATAGTGGTAAGTCAATATTACCATACCTTCATCTTCTTACAAAATCATCTTATTATTGTAAATTTGCTTCTTCATCATCTCTAACATTTATTATATATCTATTCTTGTAGTTGTATTTCATTAACTTTATCTCTACCATCTTTCTTTGACCTATAACAATAATTATATATATATATATATAGTCATTTAATACTATATATACATTATAAAAAAGAAATTTGTACTTTCATATAAACTATATCTCTCGTTCTTTTATAAAGAGAGAATAAGACTCATAAACGTGTTATTTTAGTAGACACAATTAAGTAACTTGAAATTTTATATTAAAAACAAGTAAAACTTTTTGGACGCAAGTGAAAGCACTAATTTTATAGCAAAAAATCTAATTTAAATCTACACGTTTATGTATAAACAATATGATTCAAATGATATGCAAATATCATTCAATTAATGATCACGGGCGATATACACTTACTATATGGTACTTTGTTTTGTTCAATTCAATATATCACATACCATACATACTATACTAACAACTACACATAGTTAATGTTACCCTTTTTTTTCTTTTTTCTTTTTTTTTTTTTTTCTGAAGTAGGTAATGTTTCCTCAAGATTCAAGAATAAAATATATGTCCTATTTTTAAGAAATTTGAATCTTTTACTTTTAACTTTTTTAAAAAAAATTTCACTTATGCAATCTATGGCTTTTCTTTTTCTTTTTTAATGTTGGCTATATGGGGTTTCTTATGAGAATTGAATTTGATAGCAATTTTAAATTTACTCTATATCCTTATTCGTTATATCGTTAAAGAGAAAACTAAAGATTTCTTTTTCTAATTGTTATAGCTAGATACAATTAGATTACATATATTCTACCTCTATTCCAAAAATAAAATTTAACTGCCTTGCTCTTGGCATACAAGCTTTAACCCCCATAGAACATATTTTCAGGAATGCGAAAAAGTATTCAAAAAATATGTTACAATATTTTTTTAGTTTTTAAAGATCCTCGAAAAGATCATAATTATGAGAAATGATGCCCTAACATATAGTTAACTCCCAAAAGGGACTTATAAAACTAAAAATAGATCATTTCAGCAAGGTAAAATAAATTTTAAAATGATAAAAATGTTAATACAGTGATTTTAAGTAGAAATTTACCAGCTTCTATCCAAATCCAAAATTTAACATGGATCTTCAACTTCAACCCACAAAGTGACATTGCAAAGGAAGGCCCACAATCGGATTTGACTGGGGTAAGAGTCAGTTCTTCAGTAAAGTAAATTGCAAAACCCTCAAGAACAATGACCAAATTACTTGAACTAAACAAAATAGAAAGCCCTCCTTAATTAGGGTTTGCATTGAAACTCATCAACTCCTATTACTTAAAACATTTTTTTTTTCCAAAAAAAAAACAAAAAAGTGCACCAAATTGTACCATACCCTTCAGTTCCACACCTTCCTTCACACATCTTAGTCATTCCACATTGTGAAAACACTAGGATTTGATCCTTGAACAGAGTCCCCAGACCAGCTACCATAACCCGCAGAAGGCATATCATAATCAACCTTCACAAGTGCAAGTTCATCTGCGGCTGATCCCACTGCATTGCCGGAAGGGGAATTCGTAGCCATTGCATTAAGCCCATTTCCCAAATATCCTCCACCACTATAACTCCCACTAGAACTTCCATTATTCTCAATCACAGAAGAAGAAGAAGAACCCATGTTCATCAAACCCTGAAGCAAAGCCGGGTGGTTTTGAAGGTAATTGTTGTAAAACTGAGAACTATTATTCTGGCTTGATTGGTGAAGATAAGAACCTGCAGATTGCTGGTGCAATTGGAGCTGGGTTTGTATGTAACTCTGGTGAAATGAAGGGTCTTGTGCTGTGTACGGTGAAATGTCATGGTTTTGTAGGGTTAGTAAAGGTTGGGGTTGATCAAATGGTTGGTGTTGCAATAGAGGGTATGGTTGTAACCTACTAGAGCTTGAGCTACCATATTGAAAGCTTGATCCAAGGGCTATCATTTCTTCTCTTTTTCTTGAAGATTCAATGGCTTGAGCCTCCTTTAGTCTTTTGGCAGCCCCTCCTCCAATTGGGAGAGTGTTGCTTTCAAGAATGCTCTTCACATCATAACGATTCATGTCAAAGTTTGTGACTGCATTAAGGCCTCTGAACTTTATTGCTGCAATGTCATATGCTTCTGCAGCTTCCTCCTCAGTACCTATATGTTTTATTAAGATTTATTAATAGTGAAATTTATATAGTCTTTATCCATGTGACAAAAGTTTCTTTAGCAGATGGCATTTTGTTTTATATACAGTTTAAGAGGATTGGAATACTGCATGTCTCTATGACAAACATAAAAAAATGTCATTTGACTTAAAGGTTACTAGCCGTGGATGTCTTAAATATTCTCTATTGTGTAGTGTTCACTTGTTTGTGATGTATACGTGCATGAAGATTAAATGACTTACTGAAAGTTCCCAAATAAAGATCTTTGTTTCCAGCAACTCTGCCAATCCTTGCTTGCCATCTTCCATGTTGGTGATGCCTGCCCAAATATGTTGCCATTAGAAATTGAGAATGAAATAAGTGAGAGAGAGAAAGAGATTTTGGGCATGTTTGGTTGAGTTATTTAAATAATAGTTTTTATTATTTAAACAACACAATACGTATTTTTACAACACTTTTTCACTTATGTATATTTCTACAACATATAAATAACATTACTAAACGGGCCTTTTATTACCTTGTTACTCCACGATACATAGATGCACCCCTAGAAAAACCACTACTCTTCCTGAAGTTCATCAACGATAGCAACAGAATTGTTAAGAAAATTCACAGAAAACTTGTTCACAGTACGTAAATAAAACTCTAGTGGCCAAGTGTTTGTATGTGTGTGTGTATATATATATATATGTACAATGTTCATCATGAAGAAGAGGATTGTAATTAAAATGCCCACCAAAATAACATGAAGTTGAACATCGATCATTGTCTCATTAGATATAGTTTGCATGGCTATTCTTAATACCAAATTGTACTAAAATTAGTGAGAACTTACTCCTAAGAGTTGATAGCATCAATCTCTTACCTTCGAATAGAAGCCACAAATTCCTGTCTTGTCATGTGCTTCATCTCCTCCAATTCCTTCTCATAGTTACTGATCTGAAACAGACCGTGAAATCAGCTTTCATAAAGAAGATACTCAAGCTGCAGATTAATGACACAGATACCAAATCTTGGCATAGCCAAAAGCTTACCGGAAAATTGGTAGTGGTAGATGTTCCCCAGTACTTCAATGCAGCAAGATCGTAAGCCCTAGCCGCTTTCTCTTCTTTGTCATACCCACCTGCTCAAAAAGAAAACAAATCTATACTCTTGTAAATGTTTTTCTTTTCAAATACATTATAGAAAGACAAGAAAGCTTGAAAGAAGTGAAGAGAGAAAATCAAACTCACCTAAATAGACTGCAAGAGAAGATGCAAACAAAAGAGAACCATCACGAGAAAGGAAAAAGGTTAGTAATTAACATTCAAAATAGAAATTAGGTCAGGCAGAAAAGGAAAAAGAATTCCTAGGAAAATTAATTTCAAGATTTACCTTGGCGACCTTTCCTTGATTGTCCCTCCCTTCTACAACTATTATCCCAAAGATGAGCTTCATACCTTCCTGTCCATCTATGCCTACATTTTCACAAAATATCCATATCAGAATACAAATTGAATTAATACAATAAAAAGTTGTGACATAATTAAGGAAGATAACGAATAACATTGCACTATGCAAGTAAAAATACCAACCTTGTTACCCCACGATATATTGAAGTTCTTTGCCCAAATGTATCCAAAGTCCTTCTAGGGGTGGTTTCAACAGTATTAGTACTATTATCACCACTAGTTTCGCATGTGGAACCCTTACCACTACCCATGGACAATGTCAATGACTGCAAACTGTTAGCATTTTCTTGAAATTCATAATTGCTAGTGGTGGCTACTACTGTGTTTTGCACTGGCACTAGACTACTGCTTTGGAATAGATAATCAGAATCGTTAGTTTGAATTTCATTGAAGGAAACAAGATCTGACTGATTTTCAGATTTGCTCACACCAAGAAAATCAGCAACCTTTGGAACTTCACTGCTGCCATGGGTATCAATCATATTCCACTCTGCAAATTTACAAACTATGAGAGAGAGAGAGAGAGAGAGAGAGAGAGAGAGAGACAGAGTAAAAGAAGAAGAAGAGGAAAGAGAAAAGTACCTTGGCTTTGGAAAGGGTTGTCCATAGTATCATTGACCAACCCTAGAGAAAAGTGATGAGACTGACTTGTCTGTAGATGTGCTGGTAAGGAAGAATGAGTGGGAGAGAGGGGAAAGGAAAGCCAGTTGTTTGAATTCATGGAGTCCTTTTATATATATCCTCTATGTTTTTTTTTTCAAGAAATCAAGAATCTCCTGCATATTAGAAAACAAAATTAGAACACAAATTAAGCAATCAAGGGAAAAGAAAAGAGGGAGGAATATGTGAAGAACTGTTAATGCGGGTTTACACTAAGTGAATAGGGTTTGAACTTTGCAGCAGTCAAGACTCTCTCCCTCTCTCAATCTCGCTCACTCACTCTCTCTCAACTTTTTATGCCTTAGAGAAAGGAGGAGGGGGAGAAAAGACTGAAAGTGAAAAGAGAAAGTTTTGAAGAAGGTACATGGTGTACTTAAACTGTTCCCTTTCTTCCTCAAATGAGCTGCTCCTTTCTTACCCCTTTTGCAATGGTCATTTTTTTTTTTTTGGGGTGGTCTAACTCCATATCCCAACACTGCAAACCCCTAAATATTCTATTATAATAAGTCTAGGTATTATTATAAATTAAACTACAAAAAAATTGACTATAAATTTTTTCGCAATTATTAACGAGATATATTATGATTAATTAATTTAAATAAAAGTAGTGTTACTCTAAACACAATAAACTAAACCATATTAACAGATTGAAAAGAAGATACTGTATACCTCAAACATTATTCTATTATTATCTATTCATACTAGGATGGACACGAGTGTCATGCACTACTAAACTATAAGTCCAGCTTCTTCAGTCTTTGTACTGAGACAAACCCACAATTCCAACTGGAAAAATCCAATTCTTTCTCTTTATCTTTCTCTCTCTACCCACTTGGTTTATTGGAACTCTCGTCCTCGTTCTGTGCAATAAATGACTCCCCAAAGCCCAGCATTCCCACACTGAGCAAATGATCTCAGCCTCTAACATAACATTGACACTCTACGTAAAGTTACCAAAACCTCTCTCTCTCTCTCTCTCTCTCTCTCTCTCTCTCTTATCTACAAGGTTCAAACTAAAACTTGCAGCAGACGATCAAACCCATTAATCAGAGAAGATCTTCGAAATAGATACTTACCAAAGAAACCCAATTTGTGGATCCCCGAGTCCTGCATGTGTTAAAGATGCATGTGTACGGACATGCAATATTATATGGGAAATATCCGACATATTAAATAATTTAAGTACTGAAGAAAGTGTAAATTTTACTCTTTTGTTCAAATATAAACAGCTCTGTCTAATGTAAACAAAAGAAATAGAATACAAAAAAGTGATTAAGAAAGATTGAAGGATTTTGTTTGCCTCCCCCAAGTAGAAATCTGTTGACCACCTAATCGATTTCCGCACCCGTCAAATGGTGAAAACAAATTAAAATTTTAAAAATGTTTGTTTTAAATATAATTAACTTGTACATCCAAAAAAAAATAATGTTATTAATTCATGTCCAATACACACTAGAAACTTGTCTAATGCTTCCTGTCATCCACTAGGTTAAGTCTAAATATATATATTTTTTAAAACTAGCCAATCAAAATGACTCAAATTCCGATCTTTAAAAAAGTTATCATGCCATACAGTGTTCAACTTTCACTTCCTATATATATACTCTGACATCGACAAGGTCATGTGTTAGAGCACCTATTGCATACAAGATTTAATCCACTACATTCTGTGGAAAAAATGGCTTACAATTCTATCATACATTTTCTTCATTGACTAAACATAGATCTACAAAAAAGAATCATTGTCACATAATAATAACATCTTCTATACTTTATAGAATCTTTGTAAGCTTTCTTTGTTTTTATTTTTCGTTAGGCTTATATATTATTGACCCCTAAATTTAGTTTATGAGCAATTTTAGTCTTTCAAGTTTAAAATGATCCATTTTAAGCTCTCATATGACATGATCAAACTAAGAAATAACACGTCATTACTTCATACACATTAGTGATTAAAAACGATCACTTTATGTTTGTTAGGAACTAAAAGCTACTACTTTAAAAAAAAAAAAAAAATTTAGGGACTAAACTTTAATGATTAGAATCTTTCATGGGCTAAAGTTTAGGAAACAAAATGTATTTTAGCTTTTCAATTATATTATTGGTAAGTTGTACACACACATCAAACAAATGTTTAATTTAGATCTACCACCGCACATCCTTGGTGCGATGATCACTCTACAAGTATAAGTGATTATAGGGTGTAAGCGGCAAGGGTTGGAGTTCAAGTCTCCAAAAGAGAATTTCACACACATATACACTTAGATTAAGTTAAAGTAAAATTCTATCTTGTATATTAAAAATAATAATAATTAATTTAGACCTCACCCTCCACCCACATTTTTTATGAGAGAAAGAAGTGCCTTTTGAACTCTTTGGTATACACCTATAAGACTAAATCATCTTGGTAAAATATAAGGAAAATGCTATGGTTTCTGTACATAATGTATTCATCATTCACGTGAAATTGCAGCTTCCATTCGTGTGCACAACTTCAAAAGTGTTGTCAGCCCAAAAATAAAAATTGAATGCCTAAGCATATCAGGTGCTGGTTGTCACACATAAAGCATATTCATAACTTATATACAAATTAATACTACTTAAAATTTTATATTATAACTTTCCAATTAAGGGAGCGAGAGAGAGAGGAATAAATCTGCCGCAAAAGAATTTATTCTTTTACAAGGTTTTGGATATATCTATCTACATACATATGATATCACTCTCTTTTTTTTTAACTTTTGGGTCAGTGAATCTATGTGTGGCATCATTTGGAAACTGAACTCTCCAGAGTTTTCAGACTTCGGAAATGTACTTATATATTATGAAACAAAAAACTAAGAATCTAAAACCCAAATAAATAAACAAATATAACATAATTAGTATAAAAAGTAATTAAATAAGTAAAAGAAACAAAATCACCTGCCATTACAGATGCATGACACAGTTATCGCCAAATTCTTGTACATTAATATAAGGCTACGTTGACTACAATGCACCACAATAAGGTGGCAAAACCCACGTCTCTCGCTTTTTTCAACTGTAAAATCTCCAAACAATCAAAACCCTGAGACTAATAAAACTTTAAAAAAAAAATAGAAAAAGAAGAAGAAGAAGAAGAACTAAAAGGCCCAAAACCCTTTTGTGCAAATTAATAAATAAAAACAGTGCAAGGGACAAGAACTGGCAAGGAAGTTAGAACAAACTGCAGAGAAAAATAAATAAACATATGCTATGTCTTTGACTGTATGCAACCCTAGCAATGAAAAAAAATATATTAAAAAAAAAAAAAAAAAACTGAGAGAGAATAAGATTGTACCAAGAAACAAGAATCTTTTACTCTTTCATAATCTCTCTCTCATTCTCTCACTATTTTTTGTTTTCATTTTTTTGGGTTGTTGTTTTTTGTTTTCTTGAAAGAAGAAAATGCAGGGTGGTGGGGATTCGCCACCGGCCATATGCGGTAAGGGAGATGATATAATAGCAGAGAGAGAGAGAGAGCCATCACTCACTCACGCCGTTTCAGGTTCACAGAGACCAAATTCGGAGGAATGTGACTGACACGTGGCGGTTTGTTTCTGGCTTTTGGCTTTTAGGCTTTTGGATTTTTGGTTTTGAAGGGTCGCATGCAATGGAATTGCAAGGCAGGCTGACCAATTATCCGGTTTGCATGCTTTGTTTGCACTAAGTACCACATTAAAAGAGACTTTGACCATAGTATGACCATGCACACCGATTGAATTTTTTTTTTTTTCCCCTTATTACCCTATTGTCCTTCATGCCCTTCCTAACCCAATTGCAATGGTCT
The DNA here is from genome assembly GCA_030445155.1 of Quercus variabilis. Taxonomy (NCBI): domain Eukaryota; kingdom Viridiplantae; phylum Streptophyta; class Magnoliopsida; order Fagales; family Fagaceae; genus Quercus; species Quercus variabilis. The sequence continues at coordinate 7,100,535 of CP129445.1, read as the reverse complement.
CTCTCTTGTCATATTTTCTTTGATTTTTTTCTTTAAAAAAAGGGTAGGAACTAGAAAGAGAAGATGACTTTCCTTACATAATTGAACGTGACCATAATAGCTATCCATCAGATTTTCTTTCGTTGGATGGTTTCCAATCTACAAATTGAATGTCTAATTCTATAACAAAAATGAAAGAAAAGAAGTCCCGTAGTCTCTTGTGACATAGAAGTGTAAGCTATAACATATGTCGTATATAAATTGTATTCCACCCGAATTATCAAACACCATCAATTTAGTATATAGAGACTATTCATATATGGATATATTAATTCAAAAGAACTAATCTATTTTAATCCATTTCAATGGATTATTATTTTTTTTTTTTCTCTAAATTTCAAGCCACCAAACTCAACCTAATGAAAGTCCAAATTTTGGTAATAATTTCATCTCATGTGAGTCTTAGAACTAAGTTTGGAAGAACACCCTTTTATTAGTTTTATATGGAAAACTACCACACATATATGAATTCAAAAGTTTTATTGTCCATAGTATACTCCATAGCTATTGTTTGGTAGCCGCGAAAAATGATGTAAGTTTGAATTAATGGGTGTGAATGATGACTGTTAAATGAGGTTCAGAAAGTAGCTAGGAGAGAAGCAATGGTGGGGGTCATGTATGTAAATACAATGAATGAATGAGGGCAATTTAGGGCAAAGTGGAACACGAGAATCAAGAGAAAAAATTGAGAGTTTCCAAGAGGTGGGAGGAAACGCCGGGAAAGTGGCCGTGTCGCCTCGAAATGAAGGAATTGAAAAGGCAAATATATTTCTGGGAGCCCTTGTTTTCTTGTAACAAACCCTACTTAGCTAGGGTTAGGGTTTCAGACTAGACTGGGCTCTGTTTTGAAACATTATGTGCTTAGTAGGGGAAGAAAATTTAGAAAACTAGCAATGCAAATCCCAAGCTACATGTCTACCACTCCTGTCTTTTGCTCCATATGGATCGGTAGACAGTGATAACATTGTTATATACACATTCCGGATATACTGTAATTTAATGCCATACAGAAGTGGAAAATGAAGGAAGAGTCTTTGCTAGCATAATTTTGAAGGAGAGGACATCCGTTTTGGTGGAATAACAATATGTCCCACACATATTTTATTATATGATAGTTTTGAATTTTCATTAATAGTTTTAAATAAAATATGAAGTAACACAAAATTACTTGAATTTTATTTACTCAACATGACTCCTAGCCCTAGGGTGTGAGATATGCATAGAAATTGAACCACAATTCTCTTAATCCCCCTCTCATGAATTAAGTTAGTAACCAAAAAAAAAAAAAAAACTAACCCACAACCATGGTCCCTATTAACAACAAACTCAAGTGGTGTTACCATATTGAAGATATCAAACGACCTCAAGAAGTGTTGCCAACTTGTCCACGGACCACTAGTACATTGAAGTGCCGCTCTCCTGTCCCTCCGCGCTATCTCTTTGGAATTAATCTTCACAAATACAATGATGACATGGTGTTAATAATTATTTTTGGTTTGATGTTAACTCTCATTGCTTTCAAAGAGTAACTGTGTTTATATACTTCTGTACTTATAAATGTTTTCATAAAGTGTTTTTAAAATCAAATGGTTTTTTTCTTTTCTTTTTCATAAGGGAGAAAAATCTTTACAAGTTTCAATTTAACAAAAGGGGATGTTTTTAGCATAGACAACACCTCTAAATTGGATTTTCGAGTGGATATGTGATATTTGCATGCGGCTGTAACCTCCCTGGACATTGCTCAATCTCACTCCTTTTGAAGCTCCTTGACATCCTCACTACTAAAATTTATATTTGATGTATTCTCTTTTATTTTTGGTTTTTTTTTTTCCTGCAAATTTTATTTTCCTATTGGGGTTCTGTCCTCTTTAAATTTCATGTTTTTAAGTGTCTTTTTACTTAAAATTAGTATAATAAAGTAGAAAATTCGTTTTATTTCATAAGATTTTTGATTGATGTAACAATGGCACTATAGTGCCATGGACTAGTGATAACCATTTCGATTTTGGATTTAAAAGGAAAATTGGTTGGTCAAGTGTTTCAACCAAGAGTCCTGGTTGCTTTTGTGTAGTATAAATGCGGGATTTTGGAATTACATGCTCTTGTTCAACGCTATCCTAGTATGCATGTGAGCTTACCCAGTATGTCAAAATATATAGTAGTTCATGAAAATAGGCTAATAATTTGAAACGTATCTGGATGCACAGGAACCCTAGTGATTAGTGAACATACAAGTACATAGTTAGAAACCTTTCTCAAAGCTAAACAAGTCCATTTGGCAAAGCGTTTTTCTTTTAGGTTTTTAACTTATTTACTTAAGTATAGATTTTTAAAACCTCTTTCTTTCTTTTTTCTAGATACAAGTTAACAATACTTTATCCAACTTTCATAAAATTAGCTTTTAGTAAATAACTACATCCAAATGCAATAATGTGTTTGACCCCAAATTAGACGTTGGATCAGCTAAAAAGGGCAGAACCCAATTATTGGCGTTATTGAGACAAAGCAATGCCTAATGAGATCAATATGGGCGCTAATAATTCTAGCTAATCAGAATTATTATATATTTATTATTTTGTTTTGAAGATCACTAGCTATAATAGTCAAAAAGTTTGTAATGAAAAAAGTTCTACTTGAACTTGGAAGCAAATAAGATATTGAAACCTCTACAGTAATACACAGTTAAAGCAAACCAAATCCAGCTGAAACCTCCTTTCTTTCCCTCTGTCAGCTTTACAAACACCCAATTCGCAAATAAATAAATAAACGCAAAAATTATTAATATCGTAGGTTTCCTGTTTTTTGGCAACATTGATTAGATATCTTCTAATCTTGAAATGCCACAAGCTAGCCATATCCTGCTATGGTAAATATGTCAGCATTGTTTGCGCTTCATAAAAGTTCCCAACTCATTTAGGTAGCCAAGACAGTCAAGAAGCATCACTGCTACACCCATCACTACAATCTAGACATTCTTATTCTAAGAACTTCCTAAACTATATCTTGAAACCCAACACCAAGTAACAGGTTGTGATGGCAGTCAAGCACACTTCGTTTTACTCCTTTTTTTTAAGACACAAAAACTGACTATGCACGCAATAAAGAGGTTGCAGGTTTTTTTTTTTTTTTTTTTAAATAAAAATAAAATTTTTTTATTCGTTATAATGAGTTTGGTTTTTTATATATATAAAAAATTTATTAACTTATTTATGTAAAGCCTTTTAAAGCATCCGTTCTAGGGATGACAATTTTACCCTGCCCCGCTTAACTCGCCCCTCTCCGCTTCACCCAACGTGAGTTTTTCCCGCCCTACAAAAGTGGTGAGATGGGAATGGGGCAAGATTTTAGCCCCACACCACGGGGTGGGGCGGGGATGGGTTCAGACTTTTTAGACCCACCCTGCCCCTCCTTGTCCCCGCCCCACGTTACTAAGGGTTATAATTGTAAATTTTTCATACCCTAAAACCCTATTATTTAAATAAGCATATCAATATTAGCTTATTTTATTCTACCTAATGTGGTTCTCTGCCTTTATTTTGTTATGTGTTATACTATGAGTTTTTTTTTTTTTTTTTTTTTGTGATTATCTTGTTAAACGCTTGGATATATTATTCAATTTTTTTTCTAAAAATTGATTTGATTTGATGGATAAATTTAGTCATAATTTCAAGTATATTTTTATTAATGAAATAGGTTTCATTAAAAAAAATTGTACTAGTTGTAGGGTAAATTAACAAAAAGTAGAGTTTTACAAGGTGGGGCGGGGCTTTGCAGGGCCCTAAGGGGCGGGGATGGGGTCAGAAAGTTTTCCCCGTCATGCGGAGCGGGGCAAGGATAGGGCTAGACAAAACCATACATGGCGGGGACAAAGACCCCATCCTTCGACCCCGCCCCACCCCATTGTCATCCCTAATCTGTTCTTCATATGTACAACAATATTTATACACCTATTTTTAATAAATCAACAATGCAACAAATAAGTCAATCCAAACACACATATCTTAACGAGAGAATTGGTACCATATACATAATGATGAATATTAAGAAATTTTAACTCCTTTGGTAGAAGAACATATTCCTAGAACATTAAAACCTCATATATATATATATATATTTATATATATATGTATGCATGTATGTATGTATGTATATAATTAAAATAAATAAATGATTTGTTACTGTACATTTTTAGACCCCTTAAAACAAGTTGTTTAACCTAATATTAAGCCAAGTTGATTAACAAGTTCAATAACAAGATCTAGGAAAAAGACATTCAAATCATATCATGTGAACAATACAGAAAAGTAAATAACACAACGATATGATAACTCAGGAAAACTAAACTAGTAAAAAACTTTGGAAGATTTAACATAACTATCTTCAAGGTAAAATAGATCTACTATGAAAGAATTGAAGTTTTACAATAATAACTTAGACCATTAACATCTTATTGTTACCTCAAGTAGAAAACTTACAACCGCGACCACGTGATAATTCCGAGTCCACGGACTACTTCTTTTCTTGATCCATAGTAACCACAAGTACTTCCACTTGTGTTTTCTTTAAGCTCTTGAAATAACAACCGAAGTGATCATCAAGTTCTTAACATCAATTTTGATCTTGATAGCTCTAATTGTGTATAAAGGTAAACATCTCTAGATCTCACAAGAAATTCACACACACGGCATATCAACAACCTCTAAAACGTGGCTAGGGTTTTTCCTTTCATACTTGAAGCAAAACATAAAACCCTACACATCATATGAGCTTGGGCTGAGTTGGAAATTCTGCAGAAAAAATAATCTACATGAGCTTCAATTGATCGAGCGAGTCTAATTTTCGATCAATCGAGCCCTGCAAATTTACACCAATAAATCCTGCAGTACACTCAATTCCAACTTTATAAATAAACACACTTTGAACAGCCTAAAACTCGACTAAATGTTTTGATTATAATTTGCCAACATTACACATTAAATTCTAATATATTTAGATCCTAAAGTCTTAGAACCTAACAGTTACCTCCTTGAAGAATTAAAAAATAAAGTACTAACAAAATTCCTTGAAGAATTTAATATTGTCTGACTGAAATTCACACATATATTGCTAAAAAAAATTATAATGACAAATCACATATAAATAGTCATCTTAACTAATCACGAAAGAGTAGAAATTGATACAACAGGCACTACAAGTGAGATATGACCTTCATCCAAAGCACAATACATCTAGATGTGAGCTTTCATGAGTACCAACAAAGATAGGTGCTTTCGTCTTGGTACAATTGTTGCGATGATTACTCAATTAAATTTTTAAAAAAGCAATGAGATTTTAATTTGTGTGGCCGGTATAACTATCTAAGGGCTCTTATTACGCTATGCTTGAAAAAAGGTCAAGCTCTAGATCGATCACACCATGTGTGTTAAACTTATCAAAACCAACATAGATTGGGGGTGACTCCAAAGTCGAGATTAATGATGTAGAATATTAGCTCTAGAGAGATATATCATCCAAACAACGATGTCGACGGGCATGTGGCTTATTGGTGCTTGGTGTTGGGTGTCACGTGTACAATCAAGAAAAATATCCCCTACTATAGGTCAATTAATAAATTGTATAAGGGACCCAATTAATACTAGGAAAAATTATACCAATCCTTTCTTGAGATATAAGGAACAATACCCCCTAAAATTTTGTTAAAAAATAAAAAGTATAAAGTTTAGTTACAAAATTGGTTGTAATCTAAGGTTACAATCTTACTCAATAAAATAAACATTACTCTTTACGCTCTTAATACACATGTTAAATTTTGTATCAATCGGATATTATTTACTATATGATCTATAAACTTATATTTTATGCATAATTTTAAACTATAAAAACTTGCAATATAATCAATTTATTGATGATATAGGTATTGATCTTTAATTTTCTAGAAATTTTGCAAGTATGGAAAATATAAGAAGAATATGTAAACCAAATGTGAATTTGTCAAAATTCACATCCAATAAAAAAAATATTGAGAAATGTTGTAACTTAAAAATACAATTAATTTTGTAGTTAAACTTTGTCAAAAAAAAATCCATTTATAAGATTTGTTATAAACATAACGAATATACAAGAAAATACTTATTTTGCACTTGAGTAAGCATTCCTATTTTGACTTCATTAATAAGCCAAAAACAAATTAGGAACTTTATCACCTAACCAAGACACGCTAAGTCCTTTATCACCTAACCAAGACAAGTTAAGTCCAAAAAAATAAAATAACTCAAAGACAATGTAGGAATTTTATTGTACTTCTTATATTTATCACAAATCTCAAAGGTGGGGCTTTTACTTTTGTAAAACTTTGGAAAGAGTGTCATTTATTTACACTCAAAAAAGTTTGGTGTAGTTAAGAGTCTTATAGTTTAATTAACACTTCGTAATATTTTCAACAAAGATAACTATGTGAAAGGAAAAGAATATTTACTAGGTTAATCTTTTTGTAGCTGTTTTAGTGATTATACATTTCCAGTGGAGATAAAGTTATTAGTAATAATGAGAGAGAGAGAGAGAGAGAGAGAGAGAGAGAGAGAGAGAGAGAGAGAGAGAGAGAGAGAGAGAGAGAGAGAGAGAGATGTTTTCAAGTAGACAACCACTTGCATACTCTCGATAATGGGAACTTCTCCACTTCCATAGAAAATGAAGATGAAAGATCAATTATGCATCTTATTATTAGACTAATGGCTAATGGGATAACCAAAAGGCATGTGCATGGCATTCTCTTGTTTTTTGCAAAGGATAGAGCATAAAATAACCAGTTAAACTAACAAAGTGTCTATTAAAAATGCTATTGACATACAAGGATCCTAGATTGGAGGGAGTAAGATATCTTCTCAAATTTGACTTTGTTCATTGATTTATTAGGTAGGATTTTTGCCCTTGCTAACCTCAACTTCAGATCTTAATGAAAAATAATTTGTTATGCTAAAACGAGTGACCATGATCGTCAAAACCCATAAGTAAAACTTATTGGTAATATATAAAAATATATATATATATATATATATATATATATGTCATTAGAGTATGTGAGGCAGATTATATGAAAACATATATTAAAAAAATTAAACAATTTGATAGTTTATCTAAAAATATTGATTTTCTATGGTCTTACTTAGCTTAGGTACAATTTTCACAGCTGATTATCCCTCATCCTTTTTTATTCAATTAAAAATAATTATTATAATTATGTTCACCGACTAATGACTCAAATTAAGTGAAGATGACATGTCTACTCACATATCAAAAAACTACTTGAAGTTAAGTATTGAATTAATAAGCACATTCATTGGCATTTTACATTGCTCGAAATTGAGGCAGTTCCTTGCCCTCTATTTTTTTAGTTTTGGGTGGGGGTTATGTGTTATATTATAGCAAGGATTTAGAATGTGAAACATCAATCATTTGATCTAAGCATATGTATTAAGTCACATTGAGGATGTAATAAGTTGATCTAGTGATTCCAGTTAATATGAGAGTTTAAGAAGAATTCAAATAATAATTAGTTCTTTTAAAATATCACATAAATTAATTAGCACATTCTAAATCAAAGTTATGAATTTCATTTTATTCCGGCTAGAGCGGCTGAATATTTTAGTTTTAGTTAGTTAAACGGTACAAATCATTTCCCTTATTCTACTTTGGCTTAAATTCCAATCTATAGCGGTTCATTTGCTCATATCACTAAATTACGACCAGTCATGTGGCCAAAAAAAAATTTCTTAGTACCCTTTTTAAAAAATTTCCTTTGTCCTTTTTTTAAAAAATTTCCTTCATAGAATATCAAATTTAAATTTGATTATTTTATTTGGTAATATTGCCATGAGAAATTTTAAGCAATTCGAGCTATTATTTTATTTATTATAATTTTCTTCTTGATTTCATAATTGAAATTTGGTCTTATTAGGCTAAGCTATTGATTAATCTTAAATTAATGAACTCCTTATCATGTACTATGATATTATAAATATATTTGTTATGTAATTGTGATGTTCAGAATGTGAATTATTAAGATTTGAATTAATAATTGTTACGGTGATGAATTTTTAAATATATTTATTTTGAGTTAGAAATAAATAAAATTTAATAATATTGACATCAACTTCGAAATAGTTTACTAAAATAAATCAGTATTGAAATATTTCGTTTCAACGAACCGACTGAAACAATCATTAAAACCGAATTAACAACCTTGTTCCAATCCAAATCCAAAATTGTGACTAAATTGTATCAAAGCCAGTTGGTGATGGGCCCTAACGAGCTTTGTTAAATGGGTTTTCGTTTATTGGCAACTCATCTGTGAAATATGAGCCCAATAGCATATCATATATCAATTGCAAATGAGATTTTGTGTGCGGCTTTCCCAGGCCTTGAATTTAAAAGGCTAGGATTAGGTTTTGGGACCAAATTCCAGGTAAATTGCACCAATTAACAAATTATTTGGGCTCAGCTAATCTCATCTTCTTATGGAAAGCGCAAAAGCTTCCTTTCTTTCAAACTCCATGCAAAGTCAGTGGATGTCTTAGTTCAATTTTCATTTAAACCAATAACAATAACGACTTGGAGTACTTGTATCCATGCTTGTATAATAAAAAAAAATACCACATTTTAGCCAATTAAATTCAAAATTTACCTATGTGGGGGAAAAGCCCAACCTTACGTAGTGGGCCTAAAGCCCAATGTGAAGGTTACTATATGTCCGAAGAAGTTAAAATTATTGAGGAGTACTTTGCATGAAAGAAAGGTACTTGGGAGTGAAGAAGATTCATCCGAAGAGAGTACCATCGTTCCGAAGAGATCATTCTTCTCGGATATAAAGATTTTTGGTCATATAAATATCTGGGGGGTTCGAATGAGCTTACTAATGACTTCATCAGTCTGGATAAGCTTTAGACACGCTTGAAGATAAGAAGAATGGAGAAATATCTAAAAGGAAAAGCTGCCACCACCGTATTAAATGCACTGTAGCAACTTTTCTGGCCGCATTTATGTGGAGAAGACCCTAAATAGTGTAACCTCGGCTACCGCCACTCACAAAAAGCTAAAGAAGATACATGACATGACATGACATACAGTCAAGTAGGTACCCAGATGAAGAACAAGTGGACAATAGGGATGATAGGGAAGGATACTATATAAAGAAGAAGGGTTCTTGATGGAAGGGAGGGAAAAAAAAGTCGAGAGAAAAGAAAGAGAGACTTCATTGTAGCCATAAGGACTGTAATCACTACTCGATTTATCATAAACCTCTTCGGACTTCAGTTCATTTAGTCTTTGCGTGTATTTTTTTTGCTGGTTTATACTTGGAGGTTATAATCAATTGTTGTTAATTCCATAATCAACCTAGCTCTATCACCCACGCTCTACAAATTTATTGTTTTGGGCTTGGACCACAAATCCTAACCCTACAACTTACATTAATCCATGCAAAGTTATGAAAAAATACATTGTTGCTATAGTAATTACACAAATTTATATTGTTATTATTCATTTTGCATTTTATTTTTTTATTCTTTTTTATGTATCTCGAAAATGAAGAAAAAGTATCTAGAGGATAAAAGATGAGAGTAAATGGTAGTTGTTGTGTGTGAAGAAAGAAATAATTTTAAAAAGTCAAGAAAATTTGATATTTTGATAAAATCTAATATAAAATAAATAATCTAATATGAGATGTTTTAAAAAGTGAGTATGTAAGATAGAAACCGTTTCAAATGCTTCAACTCCCAGCTCTTAAAGGACTTAAGAAGACCATGATTCCAAGATACAGGTGGCCCAATCCTCCATCAAATTCACTAGCAGCAATACATTGAACAACTGATAGAGCATCAGTTTCAATGATTATCTGCGCTAATCCCATTTCCCAAGCAAGAAGGATGCCACATTCAACTGCTAAAGTTTCAATTTCTAAAATTGAAAACTGACCTGGAAGGTAATTTGCACAAGTAGCAACTATTATTCCTTTGGAGTCTCTAATAATCACTCCCACGCTTGAATTCTTTCCATTTTCTGAGGTAGCTCCGTCCACATTTATTTTAAACACTCCAGCAGGAGGGGGACACCAACTATTGCGATTACAGGTCTTATTTTGGCCAAAAAAAGAAGAGGCTCCTTTGTAATCTTGGAGGAACCTTTTAGCGAAATTCCATATCTGATTGGGGAGTTGGCAGACTGATTCATGCACCACCTGGTTTCGATTGTACCATATTGACCATGTCGTGACAAAAAAAAGCTTCAAGATCCATAGCTGTCCCTTGTGCCAGAATTTCCAACACTACATCAGAAAAATCCCACTGACTTGATGGAATATCTACTGGACACTCCTGCCAGCAATTCCAAACTTTCTTGGCAAACTCACACCTCAACAAGGAGTGAGTTATTGATTCAGGTTCTTTCTCACAGCATGGGCAAAGCTTACTCGTATTAATTCCCCTTTTTTTTTTGTTCTCGCAGTTGGCAGTCCATTCAAACATGCCCTCCATCCAAAAATTCTAATCTTTGAAGGGATTTTTAAGTGCCAAATTCTTTTCCATAGAGGAGCTCTACAATCCCCTAAAGAGCATTCCTCATCAACCTCCCCTATGCTCAGATTAAAGGCAATGTAATATGCGCTTTTCATTGTGAACTCCCCTTTTTTTATTTCCAACCCAAATGATCTTATCTTCAGGCAAGTTGTAACTCAGGGGAATGTTGAGGATTGTGGTAGCTTCAAAAGGCAGAAACAGTGTTCTAACTAAATCTGCCTAAAGGAATGAAGCTTCTCGATGTTGGAAAGGGGTTTGCCTGCCCATGGTGCAACATCTCATCCATGATGATTGTGTTTTGTTCCGGTTGTAGCTCTTGTTCTTACCTTTCTTTATTGTATTTCCTTTTCTGTCTGCTTATATATCCCTTTTCCAATCAAAAAAAAAAAAAAAGTAAGTTTTTATGCTAAAATAGATAGAAATTTTTACTTGATTTGATGTGAATGCTCTTACAATCGAAAATGGTTCATGAACCTCAGATGTGTATCTAAATAGTCCTCAAAACTCCAAATTTCCAATAGGCCTTGGTTTTATATATAGCTTCCAAAATCCAAACTTTGACATACTCATAAACATCACGTAAATGATTTTGCAATATTGCCATATGTTTTGTGTCACGTAAAATAAATGGCGTGTCTATTTTGTTGGACTTCATTGGGTATTGTTATTTCACAGAACAAAATGACCCTATAAGCTTTATAACAAATGTCAGTTTATATCCTTGTACACAATACAAAGGATTCTGACTTTTGCAATACATATAGTGGAGAGATATCTCAGTCAAGTACTACAGCTGGGGCTGCAAAAGCCAAATATTTCTCAGCAGTATCTGCTTTGGCTAAATGCTGTTTAAGTTTCATAACTAAAGTTCTTTTAACAAAATTTATCACTTACACCACATCATCCAATATACAATTAAACAAAGGATTCAGACACAACATTCTCAAGAAAAGTATTTTGTCCATCATCAAAACATGCAAAGCAAATTCAGGTGGGACCTGTTATGTTTCGTTCCACACAATAATGGTCTCTCTTCGTTTTGGTTTTGCTCTTTTGAATAAAGGGAACATTTAAAATTGTGGTGCCAAGTGCACAAAAGGAAAGAATACATAGGTGGTATACGAAGTATCATTTTAAACATGTGAAATGAATATGAAAGAATAAAACTAACAAGAGATCAAGTCCCAAAGAACTAAACCTACGGCCATCAAAACCCCCAATCTCTGAAAAGACTTCCATACAACTCTGACTGAATCCGTTGAGCAATAAAGCACTCAATATCACTGCTTCAGATCTTAGCTACCAACTATGCAATGTCTTCTGCAATATCCTTCATTGGATCCAATAAATGTGATAAAGAGGAAGAAGGCTACCGCCTTGACCAGTTGATGATGAAACAAACAAGCTCTTGATGTCCATCTTGCACATACATTTACGGGGAACAACCCCATATCTTTGTCCAATTGCCATAAATATGAAACCACTTCACTAGAAACAAAGTCTCACTTGGTGGGCTACGTCCATAAAGAACAACATGACCAACAACAAGTAGCTAGAGCTTCCCCTCCACACCACATCTTCTGCCTCTTAACATTAACCAGAGAAAACTTCACCTACAGGGCTTCACATTCTTTATTTCTGTAATTTTTCAGTAAAGTGACGGTCTCTATGTACTTCATACATTTCTAACTTCACAATAACGAAGGGGAAAAAAGAAACAAGATGGCAAATCTTGGACAAAAATTTATATTTGAACTATATCATCTTTTTTATTTGAACACAACTTCCAACTCTTTGATCCCCATGTTCTCACTTCTGGGAAAATTCTCTCAAAAATTCTTGATTCCTATCTATACATATACATAATCTTTGCTACTAGGGATGGGATGGTGACTTACTTTTTTGTATCATGGTCCTTATGTGTTTAGCGAACTCCACCGTTGCTCCCAAACTGAATATCCTTGGACAAAACAAGACACAGGTGTGAAGGATCCAGTGGGCAATCACGAGTCTGATCTGGAAGCTGTGAAGGACGAAAGAAGACCTGCAGCTTGGGCAGGTAATATGTCTCCAAATGTTGACATGGCAGCTGCTGATCTATCCTTGAATATACCTACTTGTCCATCTGTTAGAATGGATCCCAATTTGAATGTGCTCTCTCCAAATCTGCTTCCAACCTGGCCATTACAAGGAAAGCATTTTAACATTGAAACATTGAAACCATATTTACATAGAAGACAAGGCCATTAATTATATTATATATCTTCATTCAAGAATAAGAATCTACAGAATTACTTGCAAGATTTCCATCTCAATCACTTGTTACAGAAGAGAAGTAAATCAACTAATGTATTGTTATTGCATGGAATAATCCAATGCCAATATCTAATAGGTATGAGATTCTGTATGCGAGCTCATTGCAGGGAAAAAAAAGTGACAATTATTTACATCTGTAGTAGCATAGTGAACTTCTAGTTAGAGCATCTGACAAAAAACTTAGGAAATGGGATGAAGAGATCCAATAAGTAGATAATCCCAACTCATAACAACTGATATGGGACTCTCTAACACCTACTCTTATGCTCAGGCCCAACAGAAACAAAAAGATAAATAAAAGGGCCCAATCAGCTAAACAAATGCAATAACGGACACAAATTAGTCTAACACGTGAATTCGAGAACATACAGAAACCAAGCTCTACTCCCATATTATAACATCCAACCCACGAGTTCAAATTCCTAGGTAAAGAGGCCACACTAGCAGATAAACTCAAATTATGGCCCACACTAACCTATTTGTAACTTGGAACTCTGTAACATGTACACAATGTTTTTAAACTATTTGGCTTTTAAGTGAACTAATTCAATCCTAAAAAGACTATACCACCAACACGTGATCAACAAAGGCATTCTTCCATAAATACTATCAAATGCATGCACAACTTTGCTATCTCAAAATTACCACTCTTCATATGAAAGTCAAATCACCAATGTTATGGCAGTTTCCCCTTCTTCTTTTTGAAAAGATGGCAGTCTCTACTTGAAACTGCCCAAGATCTCTTTTGTGCCAAGTACACCATGTAAGACATAAGGAGAAACATTTCAAATCAAACTACTTCAGTCCCTATCAAGAGTGCCATTGGTTTCATTGTGATAGTTTACATATTTCATAACATGTTGAATTTCATGAAATAGCATATGACATCTTAAAAGGCAATGTTTTATATGTGAAAATGCAACCGTAAGGTAGGTATACCTCTAACACACACACACACACAGATAAACAGCAGCCTTACCTGCATGAAAGATTTTAGTAATGGTGCCGCTACACCAAAACTGGAGTTATCATCCAAATCCATCTTTCGGGAAAGATCACCATTTGTATAAGCTTTCCAGGATGTTCTTGAAGAGATATCATCCGAAGGTGCTGTTATAGATGCCTTAGCTGTGCCTCTTGAAGATAACGCTGGAGCACTGGATAACCAAGATGGATTTGAAAGTCAGAAAGCTTTTTTAGAGTATTTATAACCCATGCAATGATTGTATTGAATTGGGAATGATTAGTTGAAGAGAAAGAGCAAGAGATGGCAATAATGCTAAAATAGACGAGATTAATTTATCATTCAGTACAAATGAGTTTGTTTAGAACCTCGGTTCAGGTTTGGTATTTGGTACTAGTTGATAAAATAAGATAACATACAAACATTTATTTGAATATCTACCCACACACCCATGCACTCTATCTAATTATGGACAAGAAAAACTAAAAGGGTAGAACACTAACCTGATTGGAAGATATTTAAAGCGAGGAACTGTAGAACATCTCATAATATTGGACTCTGAATTAGTAGGCAGCTTCTGAACAGTATCTGTGTACATTCGATTAAGTTGCACAAAGAATCCAAAGAGGACAGCATGCCGTAGGTATGATTGCCTCTCATTTTCCCAGAGATATGGCTCATACCTTTGAAAAGACAGAAACACTATCAAATCAAATGAAACCTTAATAGTCAAATAAAATGATATACAGAAATAAATATAAAAGTAATTTCTGATTGACAGGAACACCATCAGGACAAAAACCTCTAGGAATCTAGGTGTTGGATGGCACATTTTTAGAGAGATCTACTTTTAGGTGCCAAAGAATTTTTTTGCTGTGCACTTAATATAAGTACTCTGTTTTATCCTAAACAAGACTCATATCAATCTCCTTTTATTGTATCCACAAACAAAACAAATTACTCATCATATTGTTTATCATTTCTACAACTTCATGTTTGCAATGCAACAGATAGATTTTTTATTTTTTTATTTTAAAAAGATGTATAAAATTATGAAACATCATGCTTCATTCAAACCTTGCCAAAATAAAGCAAAACTCAACAAACCTCATAGAATTAACAATTAAAAAGTTCCATTATCAACAAAAAGCAAGAAAGTTTGATGCATTGCAGCCAAAGTGATCAGCATATGAATTAATTAACCCATTTTGGTGTCGTAATCTTAATATCTTGTTCGGTACATTGGCTACCAGTATAGACAATTCAACAGCGTTTCATCTTCACTTTGCATCAAAATGTGGTTCTCCCCACATTTTCTAGCATTCCAAACTTTTTTCACAATCATATGCCATTTATGTCTAGGATTCAATTTTTTCCACTTTGGTACTATGGTCACACATTGAAGTTGACAATATCAACCATGACCATTTAGCCAAAAGATCTTCTTTACAGCTTCCAATTCCAGTTGAATATTGATAATCCTTTGAGAGTAAACATGTGCAACAAAGAAACGAGTAAAACATACTGTGTCTCCAATCCTAACTTTAGAGATGACATCTTTACGAAATTTCAACATTTAATATGAGTAAAAAAAGATTAAAATTCAAACTCTGTATACAAGAAAAGGAACTTACGTAAGCCAGTCTATGGGATCCAATCTTTGTGAAAGACGGTTTACCAACCCATCAACACGCTCTTTAATGACAGACTTCTTCTGGCCTTGTTCTTGCTTCCGTCTAAAAGGATACTTTGGCTTTTGGCTGTCAGAGAATTCCTCAGTCATATTGGAATCAGCCCCAGAAAGAACATCAGCAGCAAATCTCAAGTCTAATAGAATTTGCAAAACTCCTTTTTCTGACAGTTGAGATCCACCAGCCTCTCTAGTAGAAAGAGCATCCCCATAAATATCAATTACCTACATGGAAACATTGCATTCAATATGCAAACAAAAGTAATTAGGGGATGCTATTATACCACCAGAGAATTGAAACTAACTTAGCAACATAATGGACCAACACCAGAGAATTGAAACTAACTTAGCAACATAATGGACCAACACTAGAGAAAAAAAAAATTAACATTTTATAGAAGGAATCACTGGTAAACACGTAGTCTGCTAAGAGAGAGAGGGAGAGGGGGGGAGGGGGAGATTCTTATGTAGTTCAGAAAGGTTCTTGAATAATTTCAGCTTAAAGTGAATTTAAAACACTTTCTAGAGTGAAAATATCAATTATTTGTGTATAAGATCATTAGCATGCTTAGAAATTCAGATGATGTGATGAGTTTGATCTATGAAGAAAGGAAAACTTGTTCCAAAGAAGAAATCAAATAAGAGGAAAACACTTTGATCCATAAAGAGCAATACATTGGCAAAGCCAACAGCAGCTTATTACAGCCACCTCTTTTTCACTTTTTACTTGTGGACAGTACCCATGTCCAGTGAATTGCAGGAAAAGTAGATCCCCTATGCACGTCCATCAAAGGGAAAGCCAAATAACATGATATATCCTTCATGCCTTTTCTCATCTGATAAGACCAAACAAAACATGGACAGAAGGGTTCCTATGTCAATCAAGTGACCTGTACAAACCAGCTGCTGGTTTGTTGAGCTAGAAACCAAACGAGCCAGAGACTAGTCAAGAAGGGACACAACATTCTCCAGGCTTATTAATCCATAATGAACAGGCAAAACTAGAACATTATAAGGGATGAACAGAAGAAGATCCGAGGAAGTTGACTCATCAAAAGGAACAAGCGGCAAGGAATTGGAGGGAGAAAGTTGTCAACAAAGACCTTATTATTCAGCTTCCAGAAAATAAAGGAGTCCAAGGTACTTTACAAAGAAAAATCACAAGATGCTGAAGAAGCAAATGACCTCATTATTCAAATCTGAACAATCAACATTAGAATATAAAAATAACTACAAATAAGGGTGTAATGAACCAGAGTACACTTCAACAATTGTAAAGCACGTAGTTGGAAAAAGAAAAAGTCAAAGCAGCAAACCAGTAGTCCCATTATCCGCCTTTAGATGGAGACAAAAAATAATACATATATATTGCCATAACAGTTAGGAAGATCAATCAAAATCCTCAAGCAAGTCGCATACCTTTTCCAATAATCTTAATGCAAATTTTTGCAGAATCATTTTGTCAAGGACATGACCTCCAATTCGATGAACTTCCTCACATGCTCGGAATAAAAATGAGATAATATAAAGAGAAGGCAAAGAAGGCAGCGATATTTTCATCTCCGATTGGCCCTCATCAGACTGTTCTTGCTTGATTACCGTCTCTTCCCAGCCCTACCAAAATGTTCAAAAGATGGTTTAGCTTGGTTTAGTAATTAAAAAAGCATATCACAAACAACATAGCATTCAAACCATATTGTCAGTTTTTGGCTCAGACAAGCTTTTGGTGTTTAGTTGAGCTTCACGTCTATCCAAAGTCATTTCATATCTCTTACTCAGAAACT
The DNA here is from genome assembly GCA_030445155.1 of Quercus variabilis. Taxonomy (NCBI): domain Eukaryota; kingdom Viridiplantae; phylum Streptophyta; class Magnoliopsida; order Fagales; family Fagaceae; genus Quercus; species Quercus variabilis. The sequence continues at coordinate 7,083,174 of CP129445.1, read as the reverse complement.
AAATGAACTGTTTTAATTGCCTCCTTTCTACTTAACTAGTGATAATTCCAATTGAGTACTTCAAAATTTATTAGCAGGCTGATCCAAAGTTTAATCCACTTTATTTCCCATCACAAATGTCTAAATATAAAGTAAAAGAATTATCATAATTGCTTCCTTGAATAACAACTGATTCCTAATTAGTTTGCCAGAACAAAATGAAGTATAGCTTCCACCTCATTTTATATTTCACTGATGATGATCCCAGAAAATAAATTGGATCTGTTTACTCCTCATCGTTCTTCATAATTTACAAGTAGCAGGCCAAACAATTAAAATCAGACCAAAACAAGAAGCTAAAATAAGTCATTTAGTTCTGACATAAGCCAACCCCAGAAGCAATCTTAATATGGACTAATAAACCTTTTCCACAACTAATTAGTTTTTCTCACTATTAGAAATCAAACTTTCAAGGGTGACATTCATATCCAGACTAGCAGCCCATCTTCTGTAATTAAACTTATGAAACCCTAAAAATGACAAAAGCATATGGGAAAAAAAGATTAAGAAGACAGTGTGTCAAGCAAAATGCCACATACCCTCAAGGGAGTTGTTGATGATAACGCATCATCTTGTCCAAGATCCCGAGAAAGAAAAACTGAGAGTTCATCTGATAACCACAATATCCACAAGCCGTGAGCTCGAATGCAAAGATCTCGTGTAGTTCTACTAAATTCTTCAAGTTTTGGGCTTGCAGTTTCAATGGCTCCACGCAATGCAGCAGCGGCTGATGAAGTTTGTCTTTTAGAGCCAATGTGCAATTGTCTTCCAGGACTATCAGGCACAGGAGAATCAGCAGCCACCCAGGATTGTCTCAACAAGAATGGTAACTTATCAAAAACCACAGATACAGATTCATTTACCCAAAACCTTGGTGAACCAAGTATCACCGGAATGTGTTTTGAGTGGTTTCGGAATGCAAACAAGAGTCTCCCAATGAAAAGAGATCTCTCAACAGTTATAGCAGGTGGAACAGGCCGAACTTCCTTGTGGGCATTTTCCATGGCTGCATATAAATTATCAATCTCACGCTTCAATTGTGTCAATATAGTCGACATACTTTCATAACACTTATTTTGTACATATGGCGCCAGACCCTTTAACCTTAGTGCTGCCTTTGGAGATTCTAAGAAACTCAATACGTCCTGAAGAACACTCTGACAGCGGCTGTCTACTGCATCTCTAATTCGACTAACTTCAGCACCAAAATAGGCATTCAGACAACTCTGGAAATCATTCTCTTCCACTGGTGCTTTAAATCCAGAAAGCACACCCGCCTTCTTGACAGTTGAGTCAATAAACCAAACCCCACCACCCGTAGAAGGCCTGTTCAAGTACCCCTGGAAATCAATCTGGCCATGCCCACCAGAAATCTCCCCAATAGCACGAATCGTATCTGCCACATTCACAACCCTGGTCAGATCCTCAAACCCAGTGTCAACAATCACTTTCATCCTCCCCACAAAAGCATCCTCGAAAATCTCATCCCAGAGATCCGAATCGTCCTCCAACACAAGCTCCCTTATCCTACTCCAAGGCAACTCAATCTCCGAACCGAAAACATTCCTCAACCAATCCAAACTCCCTTCCAACACCTTCTTACTCTCAACAGTCTCCCTTATCGACTTCTCAGCCAAAGCAAGCTCTTCCCCACTACAAATCGCATCAATCAAATACCTCCCATTAATCTTTTTGACTAGCATTTGCCCACATTCCCTCAACCACACAGAACAAGTCCTAGCAACATAGCCCTTATCAAGAATTACCATCAAAGATTCCAATTTCTCCCTAAACTTGTTCCAAAGCCTCACCTCCTCATCTGGATTCGGAATCCCACCGAATAACTGAGATGTCGGAGGCGAACTCAACACGACTTTATAGAACAAAGGCATATCATTCAAAACATGTAGAAACAACTCACCAACTTGACCAATACTAATCTGAATTATACTCAAAACCTCACAAAACACCGAAACCACAGCATCACAACTAGCACTGCCACCATTATCATCGAAAACACCTAACAATTTCTGCAAAATCCACGACTTTCTTGTTTCGAGGAACAGAGAAAGAACCTGATTGGGATGAATCTCGTCGATGACGGCGACGCCAGCCAACGCATCGGCGTAAGCCGAAATCGGAAGCTCTCGCTCCAGCAACCGCTCGCGGCTCCGCTGCGAGATCTGAACCTTGAAGCTCTCGACGATCTGCCATTGGTGGTGAAGCAGAGGAAAATTTGACAAAACCGAGAGATCATCGGAGGAGGAGGAGGAGGAGCTCGAGGTCGAGGTTAGAGTGTGGTGCACGTGCTTCGCGCGGACGTATCGGGCGGCGGACTCGACGAACATGGACTCGTCGAGGCATCCCCAAATGTTCTCCGGCGAGTCAACAAGGTACTTGACCCGACACGCGATGCCGTAGATTCGGGTCCGGGCCGGGTTAGGGTGGATGATGAGCTTGGGGGTTTCGGAGGAGGAGGAGGAGCAAGAGAGGGAGCGGATGGTGGCGGAGATTGAGGAGACGTTGGCGGAGATCGACTGGGAGGACTTCTGCATCAGGACGATCGAGTCGGCCGAGTCGATGAGATCGCGGTAGCGAGTCCCGACGAGTTGGCGGAGCTCCTCCTGTTTCTGCTGGATCTGGGAGCGGGTCGCGGATTCGACATTCCGGATCTCGGGTATGGTTTTGGTCCGGAATAGTGACTCGGCGTCGGCTGAGGCTGAAGAAGGTGGCATTGTAAAATTTCTTTTCACTCTCTCAGAATCAGTAGTAAGTGAAAGAAAAGAGGTTTGAGGATTTTTATTTATTTTTTATATAAAATCAAATCAAAAGTCTGATTATTGTCATTTCTTCCGTGTGTTGTTTTAGAGGATGTTGTTTTTCTTTCTTTGTTTTGCGGGAAAATGGAGAGACCTGAGAGAAGATGAAGTCTAGTCTAGAATCTAGATTTGGTTATGAAGCAACCACGCCGTTTTTACTGTTGTGTTGTACAAATCTTCTGTTTTTTTGAAGGTATGGTATCTAATCTCCCTATATTCTTAATCCTAGCATATATATCTGTTTTAATTATATATATATATATATATATAATATATATAATCTGTATTATTATTGCATGAGTATTAATAAAAAAAAATTGATGTAAAACTTCATAAATTCAATTCAATTTGATTCATAATATTCACATTCTCTTTGAGGGAGAGAGAGAGTTCAGATCTAAAAGGAAATTTAGAAATTCTAAAAATATGTAGTAGTGAAAAATTATAAATTTAAAACCACAACATTTTGTGTTACAACTTTATCATAGTCTACCGCATATAATGGTTGTGAAAAAAAGATGTTGCGAAGAGTATTGTACTAGAATTGCTCATGAAAAATTAGTGAAAGTCAACGGGGGATGTAATTGGAATTTGAGCTTCTTTTTTTTTTTTTTTTTTTAACCAAACACATAGATGAGAAGTGATAAGGAAGGAGATTAGGCGAATGAAATTAAATAAGATGTCAATAGTTTTGTAGTTAGGGCGGTCCAAACTCGAATTTGCCAATAAATTCGTTTGACTAAAAGTGGCTCAATCCAAAACACACTTGGTCTGAACACCCATGGTAGTTGATGGCAGTTTATGGCTGTTCTACCACCAAAAAATTTTATTCAAATGGGTTACATAGTATGATACTCAATTAGCCTGATTTGCCTCTCCTTTTTGGTTAATAGCGGGTTGAGCACAAACCCAACCCAGACCAATCCATGAATAGCCTTACTTGTAATTCAATTAGCATCTTATGGTATTTCTAATAAAGATATCTAGGTTCGAATCCTACACTCTCAACAATCAAATTATCACTATAAAAAAAATAATAATAAAAAAATCATTACATTACTCTTCCTTGAGATTTTGGAAAATGACACTCTACTCAAAACTTGAAGGGAAAAAACACATTCCACCCCTTCCCTCTTGACATTCAACTAATCAAATTTTGTTAAATTAGTTTTAAAAATATTGTTTACTAACCTACCCTTAAGCAAATGGCAGGTTTCCAAAATTATCTTCTTATTTTTTTCTTAAGAGAGTTTCAACCTATAGCATCCGCTTTTAATGATAGTCTTTTATCATCAGAGCAAAACACCAATCGGTTTTTTGTGTAAGCGGGGATTGAACCCTAGATCTCTTATTCAACTATTAGAAACTTTACCAATTAAGCTAACTGGAACTCACCCAAAATTATCTTATTTCATAATCAAAATTCATTATTTTAAAATATTAAATGCGAATTTTATTTATTTTCTTTTATTTTTTCAACGGGTTATGGAGTGATTTGTTATTGCAAGTGTTCTAGTACTTGATAAATTTTGATTTTTTATTCTAAATTCATTAGTTATTTTTTTACTAACAATGATTAAACTCTTGTAAAGAGATTCTTATAAAAATTTAGAATATTTCATTACTAATATAAACAAAATGGTGGGAGTGTTAAGGTATGTTTTGTAACTGTTTTTTCCCTTATTTTCTATTTCCAAAAACAATTTTATATTTTTGAAACTAAAAAAACTTGTTTGGCAATTCAAAATGGACAGAAAACAAAAACTATTCTTAAAACTCAATATGTGAAGAAAACTGAAAACATGCAAAAAGCTGTTTTCAGTTTCTAAATTTCAAAAGTCAATGAAAATACACATTTAATTTAATGAATTTGTCTCATTTAATGAGTTAGCATTAGAGTTCAAATCCTAGTAACAACATATTTTAGTATTTTCTTTTTTTTTTTCAAAAATTATTTTTTTAATTTCAACTAACCAAACATGTTTTTTATTTCAAAAATACAAGAAAATTATTTTTTTCTTTACATTCCCAAAAACAAGTTTTTGAAAATAAAAGACAAAAACTGTTACAAAACATAATCTTAATTTTTTTCAAACCTCAAAAAATGGTGTTTTTTTCCTTCAAGTTTGGGGTGGAGTGTTATTCCCTCGAACCTTAAGAGAGGGGAGTGTAATTACAAAAAATAAAAATAGAAAAAGGAAAATATAACCTACTTTGTTAGAGTATTCAGAACATTCACATCCCAAAATTCTATCTCATCCTATTTTACCATCCCAAAAAGTTACTTTATCAATTATATCATACAATTTTACAATACTCTTAGCATCCAAACTTTTATTTTACAATACAACACATTAAAATAATATTTCTACACAATAAAATAATATATCCCAAACCCAAATAAAAGCAAAAACCCAAAACCCAAAAACCCGATGAGAGAGAGAGAGAGAGAGAGAGAGAGAGAGAGAAAGAGAGAGAGAGAGAGGAATTGTTACAGTAAGTGAATAAAATATTAGTTTTTTTTTTTTTTTTTTTCTAAGAATTGAGCTACAATGCACTGTAGCACTATTGCAATTTTTTTTTTTTTTTTTTGCAATAGTTGTTACAAGTCCGGATGTGTGGGAGATTTTGGGCTTTTATGCTAAACTTTCCCTACATATGGTATATGACATTCCCAATGTGAATGCTCTCACATTTAGTCTTCTATATGCCATATGTTAGTATATTTTAGCATCCAGGTACAAAAATAACCCAATCTTGCAAAATCTTGCAATTGCAACAAAAATTACAATTGTGCAACAATGCCATCCTAAATGTATGATGGCACTGTAATAGAACTGTAAACCAAAAAAATTATATTTAATTGCTTTTGACCTTTTGTTTTCTCTCACTTTTTTCTATCATTTCCTCTCTCTGTCATAGAGCTCCTCCCTCCTCACTTCCTCTCTCACATCTCTCTTTTTCTCTCGTTCAAAGCTTGCACCAGAGTTGAGTTGGATTTGGAGTAGTCACGGCATGGCAATTGACGTGGTCATGATGTGGCAAAGGTCGAAGGTGAAGGTTGGATTTTGGATCAGCAGAGATTGGAGATCGTGGTGGTGTGGGTTTGGATCAGTGGGCTGTATGGGTTGTGGGTCAGGTGGTGGGTTTGGAGTTATGGGTCAAGTGATGGGTTTGGATCGGTGTATCGTGGGTTAGGTGGTGGCGTGGGTTTGGATCGGTGGGTTGTGTGGGTCATGGGTCAAGTGGTGGGTTTGGAGTTATGGGTCAGGTGGGGTTGTGGTGTGGAGATTTGTGAGTTTGGTGATTTTTTAAAAATGGGTTTGCTAGGATATGTGGGGTTTTGGTTCAGTTTGAATTGATGGTTTGATGTTTTTTTTTAATGTGGTTTTGGTTTTGGTTTGATGGTCCTGTGGGTGGTGCTGGGATATGTAAGGGTGGCAGTGTGTTGGTGGGTGGCATGGTGGCATGGTGGTGCCGTGGTGGTTGATGTGAGCTATTATGGTTGTTGTGTGTGTTTTTTCTAGGTTCTTTTGGTTTGTGGCCGATGTGGTGGTTTTTGGTGTGGTGGCATGGTTGTCTGAGTTTCTATTTATTTATTTATTTATTTTTCTATTGTGGCTAGTGCCTAGAGGTAAAAGGAGAAAGAGAGAGAAAAAAAAAGAGAGAAATAGTAAAAAAAAAAAAAGAATATTTAAATAAACTAAAAAAAAAATAGAGTTCAAAATATTAAATGTATTGTAAAATGATATGGTATAAATAATAAAATAGTTTTTGATATGGTAAAATGGGATTTTTTTAGAAATAAGATGTGAATGCCTATTAGCATCAATTTGGCATTTCGGCCTAATAGAGCCCAGTCCAAGTTTAATTGGGCTCCAAACCCAAAAGTCCAATACAGTACATGCTGAAATCACTCCATAGGTCTCGGATCTAAAATCTGGACTGCCGCAAACCCTGTCCAATTGAACAATAGCTTGTCAGTAAAACTTGTAAGAACGTGCATAAGCATAGAAAGTAGAAACGATTAAATTTATTTATTTTTATATGGAAAATGCTAATGAACGTTGTTAGAACGTATAGTTTGTTAGGATATGTTCTTAAAGTGATGCGTATTATAATGATATGATATTAATGTTTTTGATTTATTATATTTTTTCTAATATTATCATAATTTAAAATTATAAAATATATCATATCATCTTATCTCATTACATTTTAACAATATAATAACAATGTAATATTGTATTCTTGTATTAAAATTATATTAATCTAAGATTACAATAGCGTAATACTACAGCGTAATATAATATTACGGCGAACTAATCGGGTATTAGTTTAGAAACTATTTTTAAAAATATTTTATAGAAAAATAATAAAGTAATTAATTGGGAAAATTACACTTTGCCTACCTGTAATTTGCCCAAAAAACACTTTGCCTACCTATGGTTTAAAAATTGATACTTTATCTACCGAGGTTAGCTCCATTTGTCTTCCGTTACCCACCTCTGTTAAAAACTGGGGTAAATTTATATTTTTGTTACCCTTGTATGTCTCTCTCCTCTCAGAACATAAAAAACTAAAAAATCAAGGGAAAAGAAGATCTAAAATCTAAGTTTTACAAAAATTAAAACCTAACTTTTACATCTTTTTTTTATGTATCAACTTTTAAATCTTTTATTTTAACACATTAAAAATTGAAATTATGCGTCTTTATGGTGATGTTTTCTGGTTCCCAAAGTACAAATCCTTATTTGCTGCTACCCTTGGTTTTGGCAGCCAATTTTTCACTCTATAAGGATCTTTTTATTTTTATATTTTGTTTAGATTCATGAGCTTAGTTTATCACGTCACTGTCCTAAATGCCCTCTTCATTCTTTGTTTGTATTTCCAGCACTGTCTTCATTTTTATGCTTGCGTTGGTTGGTGTATTTTATCCATACAACCGAGGAGCTTTGTTACTGCACTGGTAGTTATATATGCACTCATGTCTGGGATTGCAAGATACACATCATCCTCTTTCTATTGTTAGCTTGAAGGAAAGAACTGGGTTAGTCTAGATGAATTCTTTCTGTGAATTTAGCTTAGGTCGTGGTGCTTCTTAGAGTATGACCTGGTGAACTTAATTGATTTTTTTTTTTTTTTTCCATTCTTTGGTTCGGGTGAGGATACACACAATTTCAATTTTTAACATATTAAAAGAGAAGATCTAAAAGTTGATTCATGAAAAGATGTAAAACTTAAGTTTTAAATTTTACAAAACTTAGTTTTTAAATCTTCTTTTATCTTGATTTTTTAGTTTTTATGTTTTGAAATGAGAGAGACATAAAACAGTAATAAAAATACAAATTTACTCTTATTTTTAATAGAGGTGGGTAACAGAAGATAACTAAAACTAACCTCAGGTAGGTAAAATGCTAATTTTTAAACCACGGGTAAGTAAAGTATTTTTCAAACAAACCATAGGTGGGCAAAGTGTAATTTTCCTTAATTAATTTTATCCACGAATTTTTATACGTAAAAAGATTCAAAACTTTCCTTATATGCTATTAACCGTTAACGTAGCCCTTTTGGCCTTTCATATTTTTTTTGTTGACTTTTTATTTTTGCCTTTTTTCGGTGAAGACATGCTCAGCATATTCTTTACATTCCATCTCGCTATTTAGTTCTACTCTGTCTCTCTCTGAGATCTCAATGATTTATCTTCAATCTTTGCAACTTCAAGACCCCTTATTACTATTGTCAGGTATGATTTGTTTACTAATGCACTTCCTTATTTTACTCTATGTAGTTTCTATAATTTCTGGGTTTCTCCAACTGTATTGTCTGTGCCTAGAATGTTTCAAAAGATCAAACAAAAGTGCTGTCTTTGTGTTTGTCACTGAATTTGCGTAAACAAGGAGTGTTGGTCTTTTGTGTTTGATATTTACACTAATAAGTGTGGAAATCATTGTGCATATAAGTCAAGGTGTCAAACTTTAATATTGTTGCAGCAACAATCTGTGATGAATTTGATCATAGTCTATACTTCATCTTCTTTTTTCATTAGCAAGAACGTGTAACAAAATGATGGGTGTTAATTAATTTTTTGAGCCCATTTGTGTTTTCAAAGGGTTTGTCATTTTTTTTCTTTTTTCTTTTTTTATTGATTTGTTGATAGTAATTTGTAAGAGCAACAATGGGAAGGAATTCTTTTTGAAGCAAAAGCCCATTATAAAGAATAAAATGTTAATCATTTGATTTCAGCTTCCTGCAGGACTAATTCTTGGTTTAGAGAGCTTCTCTTTATCTGATGCATTGATGGGATTTTGGGTTTGTGTAAAGGCTCATATCAGATTTTGATTGCTTTGTACTGTTGTTTTATTATTATTGTTATTATTGGAAACTAAAGGTAAAGGATGTCTTTTGAGTTTCATTTAAGACCCATCTTGTTGTGTAATCAACTTTGGCTATTTTACTGTTTGTTGGAGGTACAGGAGAAAGTTTCTAATATAAATTTCTTTGTCTCATCATGGCTCTGCAACAATTGAACAAAACAAACCTGGATAGGGGATACGTGTGGTCTTTTTAGTAGACTAGCTGATTAGCAGATATGTATCTTTCTTATAGGCTATTCAGTACAATGGGATCAAGTATAATTTTCAGTAATTATGTGGTAAAAGGAACTCTTGAACAATTTTGAATATTTTGGCAGTCCCTTTTGGCTTAGAAGCAGAATATACATTTAATTGAAGTTTGTGTGTGGAAGACAAGTATTGGAATTTCACTTCATCTTCATGTGTAGTGCGTACAATTTTGATGCTCCAGTTTCAGTTTTCGTGTACCACTTTATTCCCAAGCTCTAATTTTAACAAATCTCTATAATTGTACTTAATCATGGTTAATTACATATAGTTGTGCATCTTCTTTAAGAAGTTATGTCTTCTCAAACATATGTTCTTTTGAGTACCAATTGAAAGTAAAAGGTATAAATTTCTTGGTTCAGTGCTCCCTTTCTTTGGCAAAAACTTACTAGCATTTTATTTTTATTAAGTAAGAAATCAGGCTAGACCTTAACATATGGTCTTACTTAATCATTTCTAATCTAAATTACTGATTCTTTATCAGGCTGAGGGCAAAATAAAAATACAAAATGGTTAAAGCATACACACATGAGTACATTTACAAGCACCCATGGGAGCGGGTAACTTCTGCATCTTGGCGCAAGTTTACTGACAATGAGAACAGGCATCTCTTAAACCATATCCTTGAAGTTGACACACTGAGCTGCAAGCTTGACCCGCTATCTCAGAGGCTTTATATCACTCGTGCAGTCACTACCCATTTTCCTGGACCATGGTTCATACGCAAAATTGTTGGTCAGGACGTCTGCCACTGTATTGAATCAACAATCGTTGATGCACAATCACGGTCAATGCAGCTCACTTCCCGAAATTTCAGTCATCAGAAGTTCGTAGAAGTGGAGGAGAAGATCCGATATGAACCCCACCCTGATAATCCAAATGAGTGGACACTTTGCCGGCAGGAGACCAGTATTAACATAAAGCCATTATCAGTACTGGCATCAATGGCAGAAAAGGTGGAGCAAAGATATGCTGAGAAGGTATTGAAATACGGTGCTACAGGTAGAGAGGTTATGGAGAGGATCTGTAAGTATCTTGAAGCTGAATCTAAAGGAATTGCTTTCCAATCCTAGCTTGCACATGTTGAAGCTGAAAACCTGTCTTTCCTTGTTTTATAGTGAAATCCTTGTTAAGAAGTGCATAGGGATTTTATGTAAAGTTAAGATCTTCAAAGCTGAATAATTTCAGGACTATGTTGACTCAAATCTCGATAATCTTTTAGCTAGTTCAATCCTGGCAAGCTGCTGTACTTGATTGCTTAACTAATTTCATTTTGACAATGCCGTCACCTTTATTTTTATTTCAACTAATACAAAGTTAACTGTTCTACTGAGGCAGAAGCAACTTCAAGGATAGCTATGTTGCTTTATAGCAGTATGTTGTACCAGAGCACTACAACTCAGCTATTCTTAGTACTTAGCATGCCTAGTTAGTGTCTTCTCATAAGCCATAAATATCTGTTTTGGATTGGAAAGATAAGGGTCAAAAATCAATTGCAAAAAAGGGTTCTGGGATTTTTCTTTTTTACCTAGAAGCATGGAAGCATTGTAAAAGACTTAAATTTCCAATGAAATAACCTTTTTTATTTAAATTTTCTAAGAGCAGTAGAGATAGCTTGGATTAACACTCAAAGGAGCTTTCCACCTTTAATGGAGATATAGAGATTTGTTTTTGCCTTCAGGGCCCTGGACAACCGTACTATCTTGTGAGTTATTTCTTCCTATTACATAAGTATTTTGTAACTTATGGTATTATTAAAACTCAACAAGAATTTTGCATTTGCATTTGACTTTTCATCATAATTGGGTGCTAATTCACATTTTTACTTAAATAGAGACAAATGGTTTTGCAATTTGACTTAAAATGTTATACTAAAGATTTGAATGCAACATTTTAGGGGAAGGATGAATGGTAGCTGTCTTTAGGTTGTAGCATTCAGATGTTAAAATCTTGGCTAAGCAGGACTATGGATTTCTGCTGTATGTGTGATACATTATAACTTTGGGGTGGTTGTCTGCTATAGTACTAGGTGAATAAAGATGCAACCAGCTATAGAAATCTTCAGGGAAACAATTATTCCAATTCCCTAATCTCTTTTGGATTTACTTAGATTAGGGCACTGCTGCCCATCAGGTTGCCCACTGTTGTGATGTTCTTATAACCATTTAGCTCTCAGCATTTCAAGTGATTGGTTGCAAGTTCTTCCTCATGATTTGACTGCAGATCATAAACTTTTCAAGTGTGTTACTTTGAGAATTAATCAATGCACTATGCTTCGGACCCAAGCATCAAGTTACCCCATAGTGTGCCCTGCAGGGAAAGCCCCTTTCTCCATCTGATATTTTTGTTCCTGCTTAACAAGGGGGGTGATAGTTATTACTAGTATTGACAGAAATGAGTAATAATGGAGTTCTTGTATCAGCAAATCTGATATTCTTGTTGATAGCTATTGGTATTGACATAAATGAGTAATAATGGAGTTCTTGTATCAGCAAATCTGATATTCTTGTTGATAGCTATTGGTATTGACATAAATGAGTAATAATGGAGTTCTTGTATCAGCAATATGTCTTCGTTGTCGCGCTAAGTGCTGTACTGTGTCGGTAGAAGTACCGCTGTCATGGTATTAACACCCCCCCGGGGTTTGTTGAGGGAGGTAGGGGGCCTGGGAAAATGTAAAACATATATATATATATATATATGCAAATATGAATTTTCTGCCAATATTTTTTAGCAAAAAGGTCCTTCATAATGAAGTTACTAAATTTTATGATGGGACCAAGTAACCCGCAAAAGGTCATTCAAGTGACTAAATTATATGATGATGACCAACCTATAGTAACCCTGCATCTTTTTCCAAGTTTAAGATTGGTTGTGTACAAAGTATAGGAGATTAAGCACAGACACGTGTAGAGTTGGCCAACAAGATTTTATTTTATTTTATTTTTTAAATCATGCCATGAAACAATTTCTATTGGTATCAGGTGATGATCCAGGTCATTATATTATTATTTTTTATTAAAAAAAAAATAGTTAGGGGTGGAAGGATTTAAGAGGTGCTAATTAAGCAACAAGATTGTTGGCATTATGTTGGTTTTGTTTATTTGCATAAACTATTGTAATAATTTAGAAGTATCTTGTTTATACATAGGTGCCATCTATTTCATCCAAAATATCTCCATATCGACTTCATATTTTTCTCTTTTTTGTTTTTTTAGAAAGAGATTCTCACCATTTGTCTAAGAAATCGACGTGACCACAATATGGACCATCCAATTCCTTAATGAATGGAGAGGATCCTAATCCTTTTTTCCTCTCCTTTTCACACTTTATTATAAGCTTTGCAAGGAATATGGTTTGCTAAATGCTACTGATAATAATGGTCCTAGGCTACGGAGGCATGACAAAACTTGAAACCTTGCTTTATAGGGGCTGTTTTATATACCACTAAAAACTAGTAAATTACAAAAAAGAGTTAGAAAGTGCCAATCTTCAGGCCATATATGAACATTATATTTTTGACAGCTAAATGGGTTTAAATAACTTTAGGGGAAGGTCTCTAGAAATTAATCACACAACTGATGCAATTATAATACACACTTAAAGGGCGCCCAGTGAAATTTCTTACTAGGATAATGACATGAAAACCATAACGATAATTTACAACGATGCCTTAGGGATGTTTAGGGATGTCGTCCAAATCATCTGAGATTGCACAAACCATTCCGACATGTACTACTACAGAGATGCCATAAGAAATAGAAGAGGCAAATTACAAAGCTAACCACGACAATGTCCACCAAACCAGCATAGATTAAGACTTTAGACACTGGACCAACATATAAATTCTCGCCAATCACTAGAAATAGAGTTCTTCAAAGAGCAGAGATGTCCTAATGCCATGCCTCCCAGCACATATAACAATATAAAAGGACACCGATAAGATATGCAGCAAACCCGGAATCATTGCATGGATTGAAAATCAGAATCAATTTCAGCACATGGAACTCCACCCGTTCCAAATTTAGATTTTATCAAGTTTCTCTGCCTTGACAACAGGGTTGGCCTTAGCTATAGCATCACGTGCAGCAGTGCGATAATCAAAGGGGCATTCATGTTTGTCCGAGTAGCGATGTACTGCACAGAAAAGGTTACCGCAGCGACAATTGAACCCCGTTAAACCAACCCGCTTGTTGCAGCTGTTGCAACGTTTTGGACCCTCCTTTGGCTTTACCTCACCATTCTCCCCCAAGCTTGAACCAAAGGATAGCGGCTGCACAGAGATAGTCTTCGGCTCCACTGTGTTAACTTGCACATTCACAGTGGCAGCAACAGATTCATTTGCATTGCTGCTTGATGATCCATTCACAATACTCCCAATGGATGATGCAGCAAGCTTAGCCTGCTCCTCCTTTAACACCATATCCTTGTGGCACTTGGAACACATGTTCATAGTGGCAGCACTTCCAAAGAAGCCACAGTTGTTAATGCACAAAATAGGACCTTCAGGTGGTGCTTGGCATCCTGTCTCATCGTGGTCCATCTTTTCAACTCCTGCAACAAAAGACACTCAAGAATCTAACAACGACAATAAATTAACAAGGGAAAGACATAATTTGAATGCATCCTAAATATGCACAAATATCCAAAATGAGCACAAAAGAAAAGCATTTAAGATCTAATTCCATCCCAGGATAACACAACAATAATAAAAAAATTTGACAAATAAAGAAGCATTAACAAAATTACCACAGATTAATTTCAAGACCATCAAGTTGGTCCCAGATAGAGATAGATTTTATCTATTTTAAAGGAACGATTGAGACGATTCAGATATTCCTATAGGTCATTAGAGATAGTGAAGGGGTCAAAATGGTGGACACAGAGAGGAAAGCATACAAAGAGTCAGGGTGCGGTGAGAAAAGGATTCATATTCGTCACATATACATCACAAAAGTGAGCATAAGAGGGTGTCACCAGCCTAATACAAACCTAATTTATGGGGGTTTAAGATCATTAAATGTTGAGTTAAGAGTACCAAATGGGCTGTTCAGTCTTTGAAATTGCCATAAATAGTCATGTAAGCAGTCAGCCAAGAGAACTAACCATGTGGTTATGAGATCAGTCAGACTTTTCTTCCAAGTACGATACCAGAAATAAAGACTGCATAACCAAGAAAGTCTAAAAAGAATCCAAGACTATGAAATGGGCTAACTTGTGTGCCTTGAAGATGATGATTGAACTCATTGAAGAACTATTTTTCGTAAAGACCATAATTTGGTAATTCTAGACCACCTCTCTCTGTCCCTCTCTCACATAAGTTACACACCCACCCAATACGTCTTGACTCTATAACCGACGACCTCTATTCTCCACCTAGCACTTGCAAGGAGAGGAAGCATCAATTGAGCACCATATACTCTTTACAAAAAACCACTTAAGACACTGATCTATGATGGATCTAATAGGGGTCAAAATAGAATCACATTTATTTTAATAAGTTTTATCGCCAGGGGGAGCAGGAAGGAAGATGTGAACAAGTGATCCTTCCCCATGAGGCATGGTCCCCAACCAATTGTGCTATCCCTTGGGGTAAAAGAAAAGTGATAACATATTTATCTGTTATAATCAAAATAGCATTGTACATTAATTTGCCAATATGCCAACAAAAGAATGGCAGGTTATCTAATAGTAATACAATGATTGAAATGTAAACAAGACCCAGCATAACCCAAAACATATTTAAATGCTGACCAGAAATGCAACACAGAAACTTTTACCCACAACACTCAAACAAGCAATACCATATACTCAATTAGCTATATAAATACACACATTTAAATGTTGACCAGAAATGAAACATGGAAACTTTTACCCACAATACTCAAACAAGCAATACCACCATATACTCAATAAGCTATATACACTTGCGCGCATGTATTTAAATGTTTACCAGAAACACAACATTGAAACTTCCACCAACAATACTCAAATAAGCAATATTACCATTTATAAACTATATGAACAATACAAAACCAGAACCCAAGAGCTTTCGGAACCGAACTGACTCACTTTAGCTGGATAAACATTTATGAGCCAATTAAGAACCATTTCATAATATCACTAAATTTAATAAATAAAAATAAAAATTGTAAGAAATGTTCCAAAAGCCATAGATTTGAATTGTTTCTTGACCCTTCTCTTCTGTACCCAAACAATAACACAAAGACCCTCAAATTCTCTCTCCTAACAGGACTTAGATTTCCCATTCAAATACGACAAAAAAATTCAAATTTCAACCATTCACATTCATTTCCATCAAAGGTCCTAACTTTCCCTATTTTCCACTAACCCCATCTCATTAATCACCAAAATTAACCAAACCCCTAACCTCAATATTCAATCAACCACACATAATCACATACATACAAAAATTTTAAAAAAATAAAAATAAAAACCCTAACCTGTTCGAATCCTCTCAGAAATTAAACCTTGAAAAACCGATCTCCAAGCTCACTTTCGCATCGAATTCAAATCCCTAAAACAAAAAAACAAAAAAAAAAAAACCACAAAACATCGATTCAATCAATACCCAAAACAACAGATCCAATCGAATCGAAAGAGATTCAAAAACCAAAAAAGAAAACCCTAACCCTAGAATTTGCCAATTTGGGATCGCCGAAGAAGGGAGAGAAATGCGATTTCCTCTCTTTTCTTTTGCTCTATCTCTCTCTCTCTCTCCTTGTTTTTGTTTTTAATTTTTTGATTTTTGTTTTGTATTTAAAACCAAATGCAAAAGGAAAAGAAAGAGACTTTCTTTCTTCCTTTATTTTCTTTTCTTTTCTTTTCTTTTCTCCGCCAACGAACGCTCTTTTTACTGATTAGGGGATGACGTGGCAAGTTCCTATTGGCTGAGCGTGTTGCCACTCTGACATTCCCAGTTTGTCCCTCTTTTGGAAATGTTAATAACGGTTTTGCCAGGTTTTTTTTTGGGCCACTTTGGGGAATGTTAAGGTTACCTTGGGTGAGGATTTTTTGGGGGTGACGGCCCAATAGAATTTGAGTTAAGTGATTACGTCATTAGAGGTTGGGTTTGGCGTGGTTGTCGGTTAATCACTGTGTTAATATGCTCATTTTGTTTCCTGTAATTTGTAGTCTTCTATGTTAAGTTTTTCACCAAACAAATGAAAATGATTGAATTATCTTAATTAATTCAAAATTCTACTCATTTTTTCATTGTAATCAGACAGATATAAAGGTTGGTTCAGTTTGGTTTTCAAAAAACAATTGAGTAAATTATTTGATCAAATCAGGTAGATTACTTAGAATATAAGAGTTTAGTGTTTTATGAATTTTCACCATATTTGGTCAAAGATTATTATTGGCTATGCTCTTGTTGAATTTTATCTATAAGTCCAAAGAATAAGTTAACTTCTTTTTCAAGTATAAGAGTCTTAAGTTTAAGACTTTGTGGGTCTAATTAAGGCTGATTATAAAAAGTTCTTTTTATTTTTTAAATGGTAGTATGGGTGTATGACAGTAAATGAGTGAAAGATTGATAAAGTCAAATCGAGTTATATTGGTATCACATAAAGTGGCACAACTTGTGCCATAACTCGCTCACGTGACCAGTTGTGAGTGATAGAGGGGTGATGGTGGGTCCACGCTCCTCTGTCACTCACAACTCGCCACGTGGGCGAGTTGTGGCATAAATTGTGCTACTTTATGTGACACTAGCATTACTCGGCTAAACTCAGATGAAATTTTGGACTCAGAAGTTTTGAGTTCTTTGAAATTTATACATTCATTCAATTGAATTTTTACTTATAAATTGAGGAAGTCTTTCTAATGTAACAAGAGAAATGCTATATACATTGTCCACAACATTTTCACAACAAATTATAGATAATAGGTTGTTATTTGTTGCTACATGTGAAATAAAAAAAGTAATTTCAGTGATAGATTCAGATTAAAAACTTGTAACAATCTATCACCTAAGATTTGTTGTCAAAACGCTGTAGATGTAGCTCTTATCAATGTAACCAATGTACAACTCTTATACAACTAAGGTAAGATAAAAAGATTGAATTATTTATGTCACATAATGGTATTTATGATTATGAATTTATGATAGAGATTTATGTGATAAATAAGGACACATCTAAACTTAGACCAAAACATTAATCACTTACCCCACTTGGCTATCCCCATATATTCAGCTCAACATAATATAAATCGAGCCAAATCAACGCATCTTCTCGATGCAGTTATTCGATCCACCAAATATCTGGACTGAAACCAATCTTGAAGGTACCATCTAGAGTAAAGAAGCCAATAAGAGCATGAACATATATAATGTACAGCTACAAGTCATTGTAAGCCAATTATCAAAGATAGGAAATTATTCTCCATCAAATTCAAACCCTTGAAAGCAACCTTAAAAAAGTGAGGGCACTCAAAGATTTAGGTATGCATAAGTGGTGCAAGAGAATACAATTTCCTTGTCTTTAGTAGAAATTTAGAAATCTCTAACTTAAGCATTGGGGCACCAATGGCCGTCTCGCACTAGTATCTATTAACCTTTTGTCGGGGATGTTTTGCGACAAGGGCCGAGATCGCAGAAATGAGCCCAAAACTCCCCTTGGGTTCGTTAAATTCGTCAGTTATTTGGAGAGCCAAGCTCAAAATTCACGATGTGAGGTACATAAAGGCTAATGGTGCTTTATGGAAAGAGAAAACAACACAAAAATGAAAATACAAGAAAGTGCAGAAACTATATATTTCATGAGTCAGAAATTTCAGCACGCAGTCACACAGAGGAGGAAATCGAAGGAGGTTCCGAGCAAGAGAGGGAAAATTCCCCTATATCAATATTTTCACCCCCAGGCCTTCAAATCGTCCCATACACTAGGTAGCTAACTGGGCTTTTTGTGTCAAAGTTTTGGGTTTTTTGTAGGGAAAAACGTTGCCCCTCTTGTGGGCTAGTGATACATATTTATATCAAGCTCTAGGGGATGTTTGTGACCAGTTTTTAGGTGGGAGGAAGCCCTTGGACCTTTCAGATGCTATTTCTATGACTTGGTGCATTATGTTTTATGCTTAGGGAAATGTTTTGGTTGCTTTTTGCATGGTTTTGGAAATAAAGTTATTTCCTCTTTACAGCTGCTATCTCTGGTCTTTGTAGGCCTTGAAGACCACATTTGGGTGGCTGAGTGGGCTAGGCTACTTAGCTTTTTCTTAGAGTTAGCTGCCTTGGTGTGGGAAAATGGAGTTAAGCTGAAAATAAAGGGCACAGTCACACAGAGCATGGAGTAAAGTCTGGGGTGGAAATTTCTGACATTAGACCTCCTTCATGGGCCCTAGATGCCCCCAGCGTCCTTGGCCCACTTCGCGGCACGTACAGGTCAGGCCTATGTAAAAAGGTCCAATGGGAACTAACCCACAGCCACCAAAACCATTCCTACTCAATTCCCCAACCATTCGCATGGGCTCGGGCCATGCAACAAAGCAGAATACATTGACAAAAATACATTATTCGGACTCGCTAAGCAATTGGGCTTAGTCATTCCGTCGAGCCGTAAAATTTGTCGCGAAAATGACCATTAACACCTTTCTTATAAGATCTCTAACACATGTATTAAAATGATGTCTCTACAGGAGGACTAAATTAAGTAAAAAAAAAAATTAGATGACTTCATTATTTGGATTGAAGAGGAACCATGTTTCTTAACACACGTGTTATCTTATGATGTAGTTTTTGTTTTTGTTTTTGTTTCTATTTCCGTTCATGAATAAAACTGATGTATTTCCTATCAAAAAATTAAATAAATTTAACTCTTACTATGATATATTATGATATATTGATAAGTTATCCTAAGCTTAGGGGAAGTTAGGGGTGGCTAGTGGTGTTATTTTTTAAAAGCAAAAGCAAAAAGCCAAAATATGCATTCATGGTAACAACTTTTGGTCCCTCAGCCACTATAAATCAGTCTCTACTTTTTTTTTGAGACCATACTACTAGTATTAAAAACATTACCTAGCAAGTCGTATCGTGTTATGTCACATGCCAAACAACATCATTTTCTGTACCTTAGGAAAGGAAAGGAAAAAAAAAAAAAAGGTATTGATAAACTAGGGAGGTCTTTCAATGAACAAGTGATTGATTCAGTGAAGAGTTATGGTGTTTGGTGAGTGAGGAAAAATGGGTTGGTAATGTGTTTCCTAAAATGAACCTACTCTAACCCTTTGAACACATAATGGAGGGGATGGGAATTTATGATCCAACTAATTTGTGAAAAAATATGGTTTTTTTAGCAAATTGGAACAGTAGAAGTGTAGAACTGTAGAATGATTTATGCTCATCAGAACCAGTAGGGTATGTCTGAATCTCCCAGAACACCTTTATGAGGTGAATACTTATGTTTCTCAATATTTATTTTCCTTCTGTGCTTGCTAAGGTATTTGTTGGTGTGAAATTTTAGAGTTTAATGTGATACTTAAAGGTTTCAAATTGATTTCAAGGGCTACTACAAGTCCTTGGTGGTTTTATTTATTTATTATTCATTCTGGGTTTCGTTGGATTTCCCAGAAATTTTTAATCTTGGTCCTTTAAAAAGCAGTGACCGTACTTGATTTGTAAATTTTGTTTGATTTCTAACGGTAATGACAACATTAATTTTTAAATATGATATATATGTTAGGCATTTATTATATTTGTTTACAATATGGAAGTTGGAGGTTGTTTCCGTTGGCAAGCAAATTGGTAAAGGACCAATATACTGTATTTCTTTTTCGGGTTATTGTTATTTGTGATACCCCTTATTATGTAGATTGGATAAGTGTGTTGTGTAGACGTTTGTTGATTTCCAAATCCGAGGTTTAATAGGTCAAATTGGGCTAATAAGTGATTATGAGGAACCATAATTATAATTAACTAACCATTTTGGTGTATAAATTATGGATTCAGTGATTGTTACATGTATATACATGTATGTGAACATGATATGTATGCGTATATATTGATATTGTGCGTCACTTTTCTACTTGCAAGAAGCAAAAGTGAAATTTCAGCTGACTTCCAAATGCTGTATTGGTGATAGCAACAAAAGCACAATTCATGATCAGTCTTCGTTGTTGTTGATTGATGATGTTGTGAGTTCTTATGGGCTGCTTCATTCACATATTTGGCTATAAATTGCTGTTGC
Organism: Quercus variabilis; assembly: GCA_030445155.1. Taxonomy (NCBI): domain Eukaryota; kingdom Viridiplantae; phylum Streptophyta; class Magnoliopsida; order Fagales; family Fagaceae; genus Quercus; species Quercus variabilis. The sequence goes on along the minus strand of CP129445.1, from coordinate 7,062,489 downwards.
TTGATGGATTGACTAAGATATGAAGCATATATCTTACTTCTGCATATGTTTTCAGGTTTCTTGGTATACACAATCTGAATTGTAATTTGTCAAGATGTTCAGAACAAAGCAACGAAACAATGAGGACCATGCATCAAAGTTAGTGTTTTTTTGGTAACAGGTCACTGAGGATGACATTGAAGATTTTCAAGTGAAGATGTGAAGAATTTATTATCCATTATATGTAATGTTGTTATCTGAATTTTGCTGCCCGCAGGCTTTTCTGCTCGAAGCTCTAACCTGGATCCTTAATCTGGTTCAGACCAATTCATGGCCATTCTTGATGAGACCATAGCTGCCGGTGGGGATTTATGCTACCAATGAATAGTTTGAAGCTTCTCAGAGAAAACTGGCGAGTTGTAACTTGTAAGCATGCTAAAAAGGGCAGATGCAAGTGAAGAATTGTCAATTTATCTAAAGCTGTGTGAAAGTTTGTTCTTTTATGATGGAAACAGCATGTGCTCTGTATGTTTCAGTTAAAATAAGCTAAAATTGGGAATTTATAATCAATGCCTTTCAGTTTAGGCTCTGGTAATTTTATAGTTTTATAGTAGTACTTTTTGATGCTTTGTGTGCGTGTAAACTTGCAAGTGGTGAAAGTGAACTTCTCTTAGCGCTTTGTCAACACTGCAACTGTTATCAAAGTTACTCTTTTACTTTTTTCCAACACTGACAATTCTTTGGAGTAAAGGGAAAAGCATACTAATGTCCCCCACCCCCCTCAATATATATATATAATGCTCTGGTGCTTTCTATAACCTTGGGATTTATTTATATTTTGTTTCATAGAATAAGCAATGGCACTGATAATAATTCATATTTCAAATCCTTTATAGGGTTTCCTCTGCTTGATCTGACAGCCCATTCGTTTGGTATTTCTTTTTAAAGACTTCTTGGTGGGTTTTTTGTGTGAACCTGAGTAGTCTAGCTACTGCCCATCAATGGTTGCGCAAATGACAAGCCACGATTAATGCAACAGTTCTAGACAGCCCACAAGTACCTAGACTTTGGCCAAGTCTCATCAAATTCTACCTGTTGAAAAGTCAAAAAATGGATGAGATTTTTTAGACCGAGAGACAGTGACATACCAACCACACTAAAGTAATGATATCCCAAATACATCAAAATGAAAGCAAAGTGTGACTTTGGGTTTCAAACAGTGGTTTGCGTACTTGACTCACTAGAGCTTTTTGCAAAGTCTTAAAAATCTTTTCTCTTTCTCAAACTTCAATTCACATTCATCTGGTAGTTTTCCTTCAATCCATTTCTTCCCAAACATCACAGTTTTCTTAAGCTTTGAAAATTCAAAGAATTCTTTGGGCAGATTTTTCCTTCTTCTTCTTCTTCTTCTTCTTCTAGGTGGTCTTTATTTACTGCTGTCTGATTTGTAAATATAGTATTCAATGCTATTTGCTTTTCATGGTTATTTCATGAATCCTTTTTATGATCGCCGTACCACTCAACTTTTACTGTGACTTCTATTGCTGCAACGAAATCGATTTCTGAGAAGGTATTAAATTCAATTTAATGACACGGTGGCCTTCTGGACATTTATATGCTGTGCATGGTGTGGAGTAGCCACAACATAGCTTGGATTTCTTCTACTTTCTTGAGTGCTGGAGGTGCTCATGGAGATGAAGAAAGAGGAAACAACATCAAAGATGGACGATTATGAAGTTTTAGAGCAGATTGGGAGAGGAACATTTGGAGCTGCATTTCTAGTCCTTCACAAAATTGAGAGAAAGAAGTAAGAAATTACACTCTCAAAATTTCTCTTCCTTGGTTTCTGGATTTTTTTTGGCAGTCTGTACTTTAAAAAAGCATATAACTCTTAACAGTCTTTAACAAAAACTTTACACAGGAGTTCATAAGAAAAATTGATGTCTTTAATGATGATTAGGAATTAGGATGCCTAAGACTATTCCTTTGGTTTCTTTTATTTATTTTGTGGGTATTTAGGCCAAACATCTTTTATTTCATCCATATTTCTCTCATAATCACTGATCAAACATGTCTTCACCACAAAAGTGCCACTCCTAATAACATCTCTACTTGTATATGTTAATTATGATTCCACAGTTAACTTTTCTTTTTGATGTTTATACATTTTCATTATTGTATCGGTAATTTTAGGTATGTCTTAAAGAAGATTCGTCTGGCTAAACAAACAGAGAAATTCAAGCGTACAGCATATCAAGAGGTTATTATCCTTTTGAATACTCTGCATACTATTTAAATTTTTGGTTGTGCTGTTTACCCTTTAATTAATAATGATTTAGTTTTGGTTTTTGGCAAAATTGTTCTATTATTTTGCTATATTTATGCATAAACTATGTCACTATTGTTAAGTATATACAGTGGCGGAGCCAGGATTTGAGATTTTGTGGGGGGGGGGGGGGGGGGGGGGAACATATGTATATGATATATGCACATCATGTGCATATATAATATTGGAAACCAATTTTGAAATTTTAAAATTATTCATTTGGATACTAAGTGATATTTTAATGTAATTATGTAAACATCTTCACATTATCCCATCATACATCCCATTATACAACCTATATAGTATATACCCCTACATCATACATTCTGGCTCTCTATAATCATTAGTGCCATTAAAACTATCTCACAGTTTTATTACTAAGTGCCATGTTCCAACATATATGTATAATATAACATTGTTCCCAATGGTTATTCTGTCTCTCACATTTTTAGCATGTTTATGCCGATGCTTTCTCTGAGAAAAAGGAAAAACTAAAATTGTGCAATCAAAATCTACAAAAAAATATATATATATATATATATATATTTTGCATGTGAATATTTATATAGAAGGCAAATAAACTATTCTACCTCTTGGAAATTTCCCTACTAAATTCCTTCTTCCATCCAAATTTCAGTGACTGAAGTAGTTTCCTTTAGAGGACAGATGTAATGAAAGTTACTTCTTGATCTTTTTAGTCTGGCTACGAAAAAAATATTCTATGATTTCAAAGATAACTGGTAAAGTTTCTTGGTCTTGCACCAGAAACTTGGATTGTGTAGCTTACATCAGAGGTTGAGGGGGTTTAAGGGAGGGGGAGGGCAGTGGAAAAAGGTAACTAGCATTCTCAGCACCCTCAATCCACTTCCCCTTTTCCGAGTGTGCAGTAAAATTAGGCCCATAATTTTAGTGGAAAAGTTTTCCTAATTTGGAGGGGCGTCATTTTTCTGATTAAGGGGACAGAGGTATGAGCTTATATAATAGATCCTGTTCAACTATGTTCAAGATTCAATCCTTTCTATTTGATATGAAATTACCACAGAATGTTTTGTTTGTAAGAAAAATTCATTAATATTTTAAAAGTAAAATCTTTTTTTTCGTATTTCCAATTAACAAATGTAGAGCACTGATTATGTGTAATACTGCATATCCAACAAATATAAGCAGACCACAGAAAAGATCTGCTTGCTTACTATATCTAAGATACATAAAAGAAAATTGTGTAACTTTTAATCTCTGATCCTGCTGCAGATGGAGATGATATCAAAGCTAAACAACCCATATATTGTGGAGTACAAAGATGCATGGGTGGAAAAGGTAGTCTATCAACAATGTGTTACTTCTATGATTTTCCCCCATGATCAAAAAACAGATTATATTTGTTCATGTCGTTTGCTTGAGTCTAAAAAAACCTTATAATTGGAAAATCATGACCTGAAAGACCCTGGATTTAATTTTGATATTGGTTCTTATGGTTTGTGAGTTACAGGAATGCTATGCGTGCATTGTGACAAGTTACTGTGAGGGAGGAGATATGTAAGTATAACTTATTGAAATTTGAGGACCATTGCCCATTGGTGATTGAAATTTGACATGGCATTTGCTTTTATCCCATTATTTTGCCATGTTTTATGAACTCCTTTTTCCTGATAATATAAAGCATAGCCAATGCAGGAACTAAAGATTCTTTTCAAACTTTCTACTCATAGAGGCCTTTATACTTACTTTTCTATGACTTTCTAATTCTGATCATACAGGGCTGAGATGATAAAAAAAGCTAGGGGAACATTTCTTCCTGAAGAGGTAAAGAACATAAAAGATCTACATGAAATGGAAGTCCATTTGTATAATTACATATGATAACTTGCATCTGATGCACACAAAATTCTAAATTTTTATCCAGAAGCTCTGTAAATGGCTGACCCAGCTGCTGGTAGCGGTGAACTACCTCCACTCCAATCGTGTTATTCATAGGGATTTAAAGGTACAAGCCTCTAGCTACTATCAGTTATTAAGACCAGAATGTCTTCCTGCCATAACTAACTTTATCATCTACCTTCAGTGCTCCAACATATTCCTTACAAAAAACAAAGACATCAGGCTAGGTGAGAAGGCAAAGACAAGAATCTTTTATATACAAGATTTCTTTTTCTTTTTCTTTTTTTATTTATTTTATTATATGTCTTTGAACAATACTTATCTCACATTCAATTTACAGGTGACTTTGGACTTGCAAAACTGCTTGACAAAGATGACCTTGCTTCCTCGGTAATGGCTGATTTTCTTCTTTGATTCCCAATGGTATTGGTGCATTGGCTGCAATCTTTGATATTAACTTAATATTCATATTGCACTTATAATGATAATTTCTGCATCACAAGAGGGAAAATGTTATAAAGGAATGATATTTGTCTGACAGGAGATTGACAGAAAAAGTTAGAATTGATTTAATTAAAACGGTTCCAGGTTTTGAGCAACTCCTATTAGAGCCCACATCAAGACAGATAATGGATAGAGATGACTATAATATTCGAAGCCATCTACTTTACACAAGCACCTCTCACTTTTGAGTTTTGAGGCACCACATGAGGATACAATTACATTGCTTTGAGTTTTGGAGGACACTTGAAATGAGATTATTCTGTTCTTCCAAGTAGCCCAGTAGCATTAGAACACTTTATTAGATTCAATTGAGAGCTTAACAGATTGAATTATGAGTTCAAGAAGTCAACAATAACAGCATACATACTATATAATTGTGGCTAGCCATTTACATTGAGTTCTTTGTGGCTTTCAAGAAATAGGCTTTAATTCTCCTCACACAGTAGGAGTCACCACCGACTCTACAACATTAGGCCGGCAGTAAAATCTGTCAAATGTTTTGCATGTGTGACTACAACTAAGGTATGGAGAAATTGTGAAGAATGCTAATAACGTGGGAGGCTAAGTTCTGATAAGTAAAGAGCTTCTTTCTTTGACTTTTCTTTCTCCATGATTTCAACAATTGCAACTTTGTAGAATAGCTTTTAGGTGAAAGCATTTATACTTTGTCTTCTTGTCTCTTTTGTAATCTTTATATAAAGATAGCTACCGAATGTATAATGTATCAGATAGAAATATTGTATTCAAGAAGTAATATAGCTAGAAGTGTGTTGTAGTCAATAAGTGTTTATCACAAAGTATTTATCACAAAGTATTTATTGAGTGTGGTGAAATTTATTGAGTGTGGTGAAATTTATCACAAAGTATTTGACAAAATACTTTTCCTTTTGAGTGTCAAATTTATTTTGACAAAGCTTCCACAAAGGCAAATCTCTACACACACAAAAGTCCAGGCATTTACAAACTTACATTAGTCAAATGTAGAAAAGCACCACATTGCAGAACTTCTTTAAGAGGTGTTTTTAGCTATATTTGGAAGAATGAGAACCTCTTTCTGTATTAACTAATGATTCTCTTCTTACCCTAAAAACTGTTTTCAATAAGTTAATTTCTTAAATTAAAAGTTCTAGATGAAATCTGACTGCTAATCACTAACCAATGTATTGTACTACATATATATGTAGGTTGTTGGAACTCCCATCTACATGTGTCCAGAGCTTCTCGCAGATATACCCTATGGATACAAATCAGATATATGGTCATTAGGTTATAAATATCTGTTGACATTATTTACTGGTCATGTATGACAACTCGGTAATATTTCAATCCTAGAAATAACATTTGCTAATGTGACAGGTTGCTGCATGTTTGAGATAGCTGCACATCAACCTCCTTTTAAAGCGCCTGTAAGTGTTGGCTTAACCTGTAATTATCAACTTTATATGTGATGGGGTAGAATCCTGAGCTATATTTTTCAATTGCTTCCAAACAAGTAAATCAGAGTATTGCCAATTTTATGAAACAGGATATGGCTGGACTTATTAACAAAATAAAACGATCCATTATGTCACCACTTCCAATTGAGTATTCTTCTGCATTGTAAGTGAATTTTAGGATTTTTTTTTTTCTGCAAGTACTCAGTATATATGACACAAAATGATTGAGTCTACAAGCATAGATATACAGGAAAGAGAATTCTACAACTAAAATTGGATGAATTGGGATTGCAGGAAACAATTAATCAAGAGCATGCTAAGAAAGAACCCAGAACACAGACCAACAGTGAGTTCAAATGGCCAAACTCTATGTGTTACCTTTCTGAAAGCAATGAATTGACCTGATACTTTCATGTTACTGCATTTTAGGCAGCAGAGCTGTTGAGGCATCCGCATCTACAACCATACCTTGCTCAATGCCACAATATATCTCCTGTTTTTCTACCAGTGAAGTCTGAACTCAGCAGCCAAATTAGACCAAAAGGAACCCAAATGTCTAACAAATTTAGTATTGGAAAAGACACCCAGGGTAGAAAGGCAAAGTCACCAATAAGCGTTCAGGTAGGAAATGCACATGCATTCAGTAATGCACCAGCATATGAAACCCACACCTCTGGCTTTGTTGAAACTAAAGTTGAGACAAGAATAGTTGAGACTACTAGCTGTTCTGAGATAACATCTAAAGCAGAAAAGGGTTTTGGAGTCATCTCCAATTCTGTTGAACAAATTGGAAATGAAAGCTCAGAAACTGCCTGGATGCATATGGCTACAGATTATCCAGAAAACAGGAAACAAGAGTTGGCCTCTAAGCACTCACGGACAATGCAGGAGGAACAGCTAGTTGTCATAAAAGCTGATACAATGGGTGGTAGTGGTAGTGATAAACATCATGAGAAAATGACACCATCGACATATGCATATCAAGCTGCCAACGGTGGCCTTTCAGGTTCAGAATCAAAGAAAATTAACAAATATGATAGTGGTGTGGTGCCAAGTTTACATACTACAATAAATCCAAATTCATATCTGATAGATGCTCTTGAGGGAAATGCATCTTTAGCAAGTAAAGTCGCAGTTCCATGTGAGAATGAATTTGACGTAAATGACAAAAGCCTTATCTCTTGTAAGAAAACAGTGAAAGAAGATGTATACAAATCAAATGGAGATGCTAGTGACATCTCATCAATGAGTATGCTGACTTTGGTTCATGGTGATGAAACAAGGATTGAGTTGAATCCACTAAGCCATCAAAGAGCAGAAGCTCTAGAATCACTACTAGAGATTTGTTCAAATTTACTTAAGCAGGAAAAATATGACGAACTTGCAGGCCTGTTAAGACCATTTGGTGAAGATTTTGTGTCATCAAGAGAAACAGCAATTTGGTTGACACAGAGCCTAATGAATCTTCGCAAAACTGGCAATGGAGCCTAGCAAATTCTTCATTTGTAGTGTCATTAAGTAGCAAAAGGTTCAAAAAGAGTCCATATAAAATCTAATTTAAATAGTTAGTTATGCCTTGTGTTGCTATTCTGCCAGTTCTGTCTGTTGACTTGGCATTGTTGTTAAGTGATTATTTGTAAACTGTGACGAGAAAAAGACAGCCTAAGCCAAAGGTTACACTCACATTGTAAACTACATCCAAATTGTTGAAAATTTCTTATTTTGAGGAAAATGGTTTTTGTTGTCCTTCAAGTCAATTCTAAACAACAATTCTGTGAACAGTCCAATTGACAAGCTCAAACTAAGCAAGATATGATTTCCTAAATATTTTTGCAACATTTTTGTTCTTAAGGACGGTGGCTGCACTAACCACAAAAATCTTTGTTGGGTTTTTGTGTGTGTGTGTGTGTGTGTGTGTTCTTGTTGGTATTTTTTGTGTGTTCTTGTTGGTATTGATATCATATAACACCTTTGTCCTTGCCTATTCTTTTCATTCATATTTCTCATTCTTTCCATCATATGAGAATGTAATATTGATCTTTAGTATGGAGGTCTCATGGATCAACCCATGAGGCCCAATGTATCTTAGTTTAAGCCTACTATGCCTGCAGATCATTATCATACAAGACATTATCCTAACTGAGAGGACAAAGCTCTTTATTCCTCCCATCCAAAATCTTCATGACTTTCCAAGCCATTTGGTGCCTTGATCCTTACCCAAAATATGACCGAATTGATAGCTTATACTATAGGAGATAATCCAAGCCCAAGGGTTGAATTTCAGTGTTTTTGAATTTGGGTTCCATGCTGTGTGATGCTTATTGAAGAAGATATTCAAGCCCAAAAATTTTCACTCAAGCAAAACCAAACCCGTTTGAGCGAAGATTTCTTATTCGATGTCAAGAGATTTTACTAATTGAGCTGATTGAAACTCGTACTAGAGTCTAATAAATAAAATAAATTTTATACATTTACAAAACTATGCTTAAATAATTATATATTTCACAAAAAGTTCCACTTCACTTCAATATTCTAGAAAAAAAAAAAATAAATAAATAAATAAAAAAAAAAGGTGAAATTAGCTGGTGAAAATTTCAGTATTCAAAGGAAAATGGTGGAGTTTCAAGTCAAGTCTCCATTGGTCCCCCTTCACCTTCCGCCACGTGTCAACCACTAGAAAAAAAAAAAGTTCTGTCATTGCGGTTAAGTCACGCTTGCTCTGACAAACTCGTTTGATCCCATTTTCCAATCCCCTACTTCTCAGTGGTATGTTCTCCTTAGCTTCATCACCAATTGATCAGCCCAATCTCTCATATCCCGATTCAGATGAGAACCAGATAGTGGTGCTCATACAACGCTACGAAGCACCTGAACATAACCCCAAAAAATAGCCGTTGTGGGAGCCACTGTAAGGCTGACACGTCAACTTTCTTCGCGGGTCCCACACGACTCAAAAATAACAGACGTTACACCAAAAAGCAAAAACAAAAACTTAAAACTAAAATTAAAATTTTAAAAAATAAATATTAAAAAAAAAAAAAACAACCTTAGCCACGCCTATAAAAAGAACCAAGCTTTTATTACATTATCATTCGACAACATAAACTAAAAATCTCTGTGTCTGTCTCTCTGTTTGTGTTTAAGAGAGAGTGTGTGTTTTTGTGAGGAAAATGGCGCACGTTAGCATTTGCAGAGGCGTGTTCTTCATAGCCCTAGTGGTGTCAGTGTCACTTATCTCAGTGGCGGCGAAAACTAGCGAGCTCGCACCGTTGCCGGCGATGGACGTCGGAGCTGGAATTCCGGTGCCATATTCCGGTGCCTTTGTTTGTGCTTCATTGTTGATTTCTCTCATTACCCTACTCTGGCACTAGATTTTCTGAGTGCTTTGATACTGAGATATTATCATATAATATACTCTCTCTTTTTTTCTTTTTTTCAATTTTGGAGTGTTCAGTGTATGTGAGGTGGTGCTTATTAATATTGCTGTATTATACGTCTACTCTGTATATTCTTTTTGCCCTTAATATTGGTTAGGGGTGTGATTATATATATGCTTCGTGTTTATAATAATCAATAAAGCTTGTGTTTGGTTCATTTATGAATTGAGTTGATTGACTATTTTTGTGTATTTTGTTCCTTGTCACTCACGTAATATAATGTGCGTTTTGTTGTATAATATTTGATTAATTTTTTCTCAAATCTATAATTTAAAAGTGAAAGTGATTCATATTGTTATCAAAACATGCTTAATGCATCAAGCAATATATTACTGGGATTGAAAAGAGCCATTATTTCTTAGAACACGCTCTCTTAAACAATGTAATTTCCAAATTTTCTATTAATTTTTTTATTAAAAAAAGTGATTCATATTGCTTTTATTAATGAATTTCCAGTCTCTCTCCTTCTTCTTCCTCGCACTCTTAACAGTTTCAAAAAGAGACTTCGGATTATGCATGGTTGAGTGGTTGCCCTCTTTGAATAAGACTCTGGAAGACTGCTTTCCCATTATACAAGCCAACACTATCTTGAAATAAAATCTTGCTTTTTTTTTTTTTTTTTTTTTGCTCCAAAAAAAAAGTGACAATGATAGATTTGAAATTAAAAGAATCATTATCAATAAGGGTCTCAATAAGTCTATGAATTAGTGACCAAATATTTCCTCCCCTTTTCCTTTGAAAGAACTGTTATTTCACATTTACAAAGTATGAACATCAGGTGTGTATGAAGTGTAGAAATTAGAAATGTGAGACAATCAAGGTCCTTTTGTTTTTAATTTGTATGTTCTGGTGGACCCAAATGAGGTGCAATGTGTGTGAAATTTTTTTGGGTAAAAAATTTGGTGCCTGTAGCAGTATTGGGTTTCAAAAAGCCTATGGACACAGAATTTTTTACCCAAAACTTTAAACTCCTTTCCTTTTGTGTTGTGATGGGCCCAACTGAGGTGCCATGTGAGAGACTGTGTAGACCTTTTTTATTTAAAAAAAAAAAAAAAAAAAAAAGGTGAAGACTGTAGGTTTTTTTGGTAAGTGACAAAGTCGATGCTTATGGTAGAATACTAGAATTGAGTTCAATAAGTTTACAGACACCAAATTCTTTGCCCAAAATTTCCCACATTCCCTTTTACTTTTGTGTTGTTGTGGTGGGCCTGGTGGCCCAAGTGAGGAACCATGTGAATTAGTGTAGAACATTAAACTAATTGATTAATGTGACAAGGACACGTTTGAAATTAATATAGCGTTGAAGAGATGGTTATGTTGTATAAAATGGATTTCAGGTACACATGATTTTTGTAAAAGCATTGCTCTTTCTCGGGGGCATGTTATACACGAATAGCTTGTACCATTTTCATATTCAAATTATGCAATTATCTTCATTTTCTTTCAAAGTAAAAACTATCATATATAACTAATTTCAATAAATTAATAATTTTTTTTGACAAATTGTCACATTAATAATTAATGACTAACTAACATATTATTGTTTTAAACAACAGTCATACCGTCAATACAGAAGAAAAAATAATTATGAATTTATACCCCAACCAACAACAACAAATCCTTAGTCCCAAACACATTCTAATATGCTACATAACTCAAAACAGATAAAGCCATGTGAGAGACAAAATTTTCATAACCTTTTTAACTAGTTAAGTGTGAGCTTAGATAGCAAACGCGGTTGGTGTTTGCTTTTTTCATTGGGTCTTATGCACTGTTCACGGGACCCACAATTATGGAATTTAACAAAAAAAACTTTTAATTGAGTCCCACAAGCACTATTCATAATTTAAAAATTATTTTACTACAGTATTTTTAGTAATAAGCTTTTAGTTTTCAGCAATAAACGGTATCCAAACAGTTTTTAGTTTTCAACAATAAGCAGTATCCAAACATATCCTAATTAGAAAGTGTAAAAAAAGTAATTTTTTTTTATCACTAATTTATTGAAACATAAAATGGAGTAGGACTTAGGGGTACCACATAGAAACAAGGTTCTAACCAAAACAGCGTGTGAGCTTTGTGTATCTGTTATTTGCTGAAAGTATAATAGAAAAGAAGGGAGCAAAGCTTATTTGGGGTGGGTTTAGCCAATCTAGGCCAATAGGCTGGCCTTTTTTTTTGGAATTTTCAAACACACTCAAAACTTTTTGGCATACCTATATAGTGATTTCCCCACATCAAAATAGGTCTTTTTCCCCTCATTTCTTATATAATAATTTCAACAAATAAGCAAAGCTCAGGGACCAACGAGGATTTCTCACAGAATACGAAGAACAAAATCATCACCTGCAATGAATCATACCTGTATCATTCACATATATCTACAGATTACAGTGCATCTTTCAGCAATGCAAATGGTTGGAACCACAACGATGCAACATTAGACATGCACCTATGACATTGACAATTAAACATTCTCCACAATGTAATTGAAAAATATGTTGTATTTCAAAATCTAACCCAACTCACTCCAACGAACACTTTCTTCCAAGCAACTTATATTCACTGCAAATACTGGGCACATTTCAAACAAAATATAGTTTTAGAAACTGTTTTGCAAGAACAAGAATATGTTAGAAGCCATTTCGGCTTAGCTTTGCATTATCCGTAAGCCTAATTAACTAAAGACCGCACAGGCTCTTCTGGCGACAAAGGTTTTGACCTAGCTTGATCTCAGTTTCATACCGTGCAAACCTAGACGAAGAATTAGCTGAATGAGATTATACTACCAATTCATATTCTCTAATGAAATGGGTTCAGCTCCTCATGCCACCAGAGCTTAGAGGTAGATGCATATAGTTTCAGCCCATTTTCAATGAAGCAAACAGTAAAGGCCAATAAACCCTTGATATTTGCATATGAAATAAAATTATCAATAGATTTGCCATGACAAAGAAAAATGGGCAATGATGCAGCACGCCTTGCAGCTTCATTAACCCTGGCAGAACAAGGAAGCCAACCTCTTAGACCAACAAATGCACTAGGACAATGTTGGATCAATGGAATACCAACTGTGATGGTTGACAATAACACTTGGACATGCATCAGCTTCTCAATGATTGTCATGAAGCAAGCCAGGCACACCAAAGTAAGATAGTCACCCAACAGTGCCTTTTTTAAGCTAGAATCCGAGGCATTTCAAGAGTTGGACGTGCATCTATTTAAGCTTCAGCAAACTGAAAGCTTTTGTATGCAGCAAGGACTGTTAAGAAGTATGGAAACATGTTTGATTGTTTTCCTCCTCTCTGTCTTCTCCCTACTGTCCACGCAACCGATAAAAGAAGTATGCTATACTCTAAATCATAGAACACATATGAAGGACTTGAAAATTGTAGCGACACCTAAAAGACTGAATTTGGCATTGTGTTAGAAAAGACTGCTATCAACAGTGTGCAATGGCCACAAGGGTACAACATAGAGGTCTTCATAAGATTAGATTCTTCTTGAATGCTCTTAAATTATGGACCAGCATGGTACCAATCGTGTTACCAGTTCTGACATACCTAGCAAAATTGCTTGCCAACCTCCATTCAGCAAAATCTTGATTTGTATTAGAAGAGATGCTATCCAACATGTGCAAATGGCCACAAGAATACAAAATAGAGGTCCTCATAAATTAGGTTCTTCTTGAATACTCTTAGATTATGGACCAACATAGCACCCATACTGTTATCAGTTCCATCATACCTAGCAAAATTGCTTGCCAACCTCCACATTTAGAAAGATCTTGCTCTCCCAAGCTTATATGTAACTTCATTTTCTTGGCACTCATTGTGTCAAAAAACATGATCCATGATGGACACTCGTATTCATGTTGTGGTCTTGTTACTCAAACCATATACAAATAACATTTACTAAAACTATACCAAACACTTATCTGCACTAAACCATAAAAAATGCAGATATAACACCTTAATGCCATCAAAGCACCCCACTATCAACTCACTGGACTTTGCGCACTTTGTGTCAAATCTTCATGCAACTCTACTGCCCTTCTAGAAAATGCAAGTCAGAGACATAAGACTTGCAGTAAATTCCCTGCCTGCTTTCTGAAAACAACTAAGGTTGATTTTTTTTTTTCAGTAAATTGTGAGAATCTTGTTACAAAGGATATAGCACACTGTACACATCTCTCAATCATAAAATGGATACACGCAACCGATAAGAGCACCTCCAACAGACAAGAATTTCACCCAAATTTTGGCTTTAAAAGCTACTTTTCTATTTTTGCTAGCCACCTCTTCAAATACGCCCCCAAAGTCTATTCTTTTTCTAATCCATTTACAGATTCTTTCTTTTTTTTCGATGCATGCTTGGCCAAGCCAAAAACCAAATCAACACCCAACACTACCACAGAGCCACAGTGAAGCACCTTAGGCCACCACACGAGCTCAAAGACCATCCAAACCACCAGTCATCAAACCCTCAACCCAATTATAATAACAAATAAACAACTTCATGCAAAATCCACCCATTACAAATGAAGTCCCTTTGGCTGAATCTCCATTCGCAATCACCCACCCTAATCACTCCGAAAATCCACCCACTCTAATCATCTTCCTCATTTGGGTTTCCACAAAAATCTGCATGCCTCCATAAAGCCTCAGCAATAGGTGGGGGGTAGACTCCTAAATATTGTAATCTAAAAGGGTACTGCTGTCCTCCAAATGCCTTTCTTGTCCTGGATTGTGGCCTTGATGTTATCAATCTTTTGAGTCATTATAGAAAAACTTTGCCCCTTTACTAGTCGAAAAGCATAGTGCAATGATTTCACCAGAGCATATACAAAAGATCATACCACTATAGACATTAACGAGGTTTCTCAAGGCAAAGAATAAAATGCTAGCATACATTTTTCTAGAGGTAGACAGACGTGTTAACCATCCACTGCTTCGGGATTATTGCAGTGTATTAACCATCCACCACAAATGACATCACATTAGATGGCAGTTAGAGGGAGCACAGCAAATTATTAAAGAAATTTAAACAAACAAAACTTGGGAATTACTAGCATAAAATGCAAGAAGATGACTTGAATCCAACAATGAATATCCTAATAATAGTTGCACCTGGGATCAAAACAATGTCTCACAGGGATCTAAACATTGAAATTACAATAAAGCAAACCAATTTAAGAATGAAAACAGAAAGTTATATCAGATAGATCTTAAACTGACAATAATAATTAACACTTGGATTAATCAAGTCACTGTGGACAGAATTCTTATTTCCTAATTGAATTTATTCATTAGTCAGTCAAAGTGCTAAAACCTTATCACCACCAATGAATGTGGTATTACAATTACAAAATTGAAGTCTTCAAAAGCCTCAATTGATCAAAACCCTCCCTTTTTCTCTCTCTCAACATAAATCAAGTATCCCTTCACCTAAAAATCAACCAAATACAACCTCCACCTATTGAATTAACCAAAACCCATTACCCCATTTCAACTACACTCTAAATATCCAACACAAAAAAAATATCAAAGACCCATAAAAAAAGATCAAATTTTGAACCATACCCATTTCTCTACGTCCCTTTAGCTTCCACCTGAGCAGCCACAACAACTTCCTCCCCTCTCTCCAACTTCTTCTTGTTCTTCTCGATCTGCGCCGCCACTTCCTGAGGCATATACTTCTCATCATGCTTAGCCAAAACCTCAGTGGCCGAGAAATAACACTCCCCACTCCTCGCCTTCTTCGCCACACTACTAACCGAAACGACCTCGTTCTTAATCTCATCCGTAAACGGCTTCACAAACCCTTCAACGACAACAGAGTGACCCTCGCGAAACAAGTCCGGCAAAGAGCCTCTGTACTTGACGAGGATGTCGGTGACGAGGTCGGTGATGACGAATTCCATGTCGGGAGACGAAGGTGGGTGAGCCACCGAGCCTTCGAGGACCAAGCCACCGAGTCGGAACTTGGATTTCGACGGGTTCGAGGTGTACTTTTCGAGAGCATCGGTTGGGGTAACGTAGAAGACGAGCTGGTCTTGGAAGCCGTTGAGGACTATCACGATGAAACCGGCGATGCAGCTGAAGGTGAGAGCGTAGGTCCAGAGGCGGCGAGTTTGGAGCTGACGGGCTCGAGCTCCGATGTCGATGGGTTTCGGCTTTGTGGGGTGGCGGCGGGAGGTGGAGAGGAAGCGGAGGAGATTTGGGGTGAGGGGAATGGACGGTGGGGATGGGGATTTGATTGGAGAGAGGAGGAGAGGGGTGGCGCTGCGGAGGAGGTGGTGGTGGTGGAGATGGGATCGGAGGCGTAGAGAGAGACGTGTGGTGGCCATTCTCTTTTTGGGGTTTAGAGTTCTGAGGGGTTTTGGAGTTTTTGGGAATTTGGGAAATATTGTGGGACAAGCAATCGACTCGATTGAGATCGAGAGAGAGAGATTTGTCAAGTCAGCTTCGTCCACCGAAGGATAGTTGTCATTCGAGAAAAAACGTGTATTTTGCCATGGTTTGACTTATTTTTGCATTATCAGTGTGTATAAAATTAGCTTTTAAAAAAAAAAAATATATATATATATATATATATATATAAATTTTGAGATAAAAAGAAGAAGCAATAATTAGTTTGTGAATGAGTTTGATTTTTAAAGTTTAAAGTAATTATTTTTAGTCGGTTATATAACGTGGATACCATGAATATGATCAGGGGTAACGTAACAAACTTTGAGGTTTGAGGCAATATATTTAAATGGAGTATTTTTGTTTTTATTTAAATAATATTTAACTAGTTTTTAATATCACCATTTTCTATATTAATTTTTTTTTTATGTTGTAATATGCTTCTATTTTTTGTTGAAGAAATGCTAAAGCTATAAAAAAATTTACTAGAAAAAACTTACAAGATGTAGCAATGAATGTAATTAGTAACACTTCTAAAAGATAAATAAATAAGTATTTGAATGAATGATGTTAGGAATGTTATAAATTTTACAACATGAGGCATATAAAAATGTATCACCAATAACAAAAAGTAATTTAAATATGCATTTAGTAGATTGTTGACGTTTACAAATCATATTAATTGTCATATCAATTTGTAAAGGTTTTTAAGTAAAATTTATAATATTTCTAGCATTTTTTTATTTGAATTATTTATTGTGATTAATGACACATATTTGTAAACCCTATGTATTTAAAATTGTATTATCTCTAATATTACTCAATTTTTTAAGATTTTTTAAAAATAAGAAAAAAAATATAAAACTAATTATTTTTCCTATATCTCAAAATATTTATTTTTAAAACATATTTAAATTTTTGCTCCAAAATTTGGGGCCTTCCTCTAGTAAAGGGCCCTAGGCGTGGCCTAGGGCTAGGGCCAACCTTGTATATGATCATGTTTGACGAGTTATACATCACGAGAAAAGTGTGCGAATACCTATGAACTACATGCACAATAATTAATGGCCTAAAAGTGAGATTCTCTTTCACAAATAAAGACTATAAAGTGAATCACCTAATCTTGGCCACAAGTACAGAGCTATGTTTGGACCGGGGGTCTATTGCCCCCTTGGCCCAACAAGAAAAAAGAGCACTTTTTTTATACATAAATTTGAATCTGGCCCATGAAAAATTAAATTTGGTCCCTAAAATGCCCTTTGAAACAAAGAACCACACAAATAAACCCAAACAACATAAAATCAGCCCAAAGCCTGGATTAAAAAAAAAAAAAAACTACATTTTTATGTCAGTCTCACACTCTCACTACTCTCACCGTAATTCCCAACAAAATTTCAAGGAGAAAAAAAAAAAAAAAAAAAAAAAAAAAAAAAAAAAAAAAAAAAAAAACTGGAGGAAGTCAAGGTGGAACTTAAACCTGAGGTGAAAGATCCTTTAAAAGCAAGTTTGTTTTTTATTTTTTTATTTTTATTTTTTATGTTTTGGGGTTATTCAAATTTTGATTTGGGTCGGGTTATGATTTTGAGCTCTCTTAGTGTGCATGGTGATGGTCTTGTTTGAATGTTTAAAGTTTGTGCCTTTTTTTGGGGGCTGCAGCGAAAGAAGGGAAAAAATTGTGTAAATTTTTCTTTGGTAGTTTTTTTAAGAAAACTATTGGTAGTGGTAAAATGGGTCAGTGGCAGTGTTGTTTTTTATTGAGTCATTGACATGGTTGTGTTGTTTTGTCTTTTAGTTTGTCATTTTTTTTTTTTTTTTTTTATTTTATAAATAGTTTGACATCTTTATAATTATATCATAGAGGCAACAAAGTATTATTAGGTAAATAATAAATCTTAGCAAAAATCTTACTAACAAATTAGTATTTTGATTAAAAAAAAAGGTATTTTAGTTATGATTTTTTTTAGCCCCCCTCCCTTGATAGTTTGGCTCCGTCCCTGCTTGTCCACAATGGCCACATCAACGCCCATTTAGACCACAATCAAGGTAAGGGCTAGAAATAATGTAGGTCGCCATTAAACCTATAAAATCATGGTTTACTATAACAAGGTTTGAGAAATCCATCTACTAAAAAAGATAATTCCTTTAATGCGGTCACTAATATAAGCATTAAAGAACTTTGGGTTGTTACCACATCAATGATGTCAAGGTTTCCTTTCTTGTGCCTTTTAGGTGCTCTATCATCCAATTTTCTATTGCCAAGTTAGCAGCGTGACAATTGATTTGTCATCAATTGGCACCATTTTGTGGGAATGTGATAAGCTACCATCACTTCTATAGGCAAAAGGTTACATGATTTAGACCTGATTAAATATTTACAAAGATTTTCAAACAAAATATAAAAAAGTTTCAAACAAGACAATATATCAAGACTTGCCGGGCCTTCTTTAAACAAGATAATATATCGAGACTTGCCGGGTCTTCCTTAAACAAGATAATATATCGAGATTTGTCAGGTCTTCCTTATCTAAGTATGGCTCAACAAATTCACGGTAGACTCCAATCTACAATATGAGAGAGATGGTATACCCACCATATATTTGTTGAATGTCAAGCATTATGAAGACAAATCACTATAATCCTACTTACTACGGTAAGATTCAACAAGAAAGTCTTACAAGTTACAAATTGATAATAAAAACGAAAAGGTGATGCTAGTAGGGACCTTTTACCTCCCAAATTTCTTATTTTCTTAAAGCCTCACCTGCCAATGTGTAAGAGTGGTCCATTTTGAGTATAATAATTCTCTTGCTTTTTTTTTTTTTCTTTTGTTTTTTTCCTATGAGAGAGAGTAGGGGGGCTTTTAGGTCTTGATTAAGTCATTGGCTATCAACTAATGTCAACTCTCAGTTGTCATTATTTTTACCCTCTTGCAATGAATTTGAAATCAAAATCTACCTATAACTTGGAAGAAAAAAATGAGAGTCACCTTCCCTTTTGTAAGCCATAGCTCACAAGTCTATTAAACTTCAAATGTTAACAACTAGATTAAAAAATAGGAGAGAGATATTGGGAATTAAATAAATCAAAGTATTCATCGGATAAACATTATGAAATGAAATATAAACAAATCGTTCATAGATAGAGGATTAGGATTTATCTTGATTTTCTTTTATGGGTAGTGTACCGTAACAACGTCCCATTGGACCGTCAATTTTAGGCCTAGCTCATGCCATGGACCACGCTCTCTCAGTGCTCTAACCGTCAGCTCCAAATTAGATAACATTTACAGTAAATTTAGTGCCACCAAATTTTTGTAACTTTTTTTTCCACAATTATTAATGTGTAATTTATTATATTTGGTGCATAATAAAAATTAAAAATTGTGTTTATAACTCATGTGAAAGTGATTTCTTTTTTAAACAATTTTTTTTTTTAATAATTCGATTATTAGAGAGAGAGATTTGAATTATGGAATAATTTGTTAGAAATACTAAAAAGTAACAGTTGAGCTACAAGACTCTTATAGTATTTTTTATTCTAAAAAAGGAAAAAAGAAAAGACTCGTAGTATTTTATATATTTTTTTTTCAATGAGGATAAGAGATTTGAATTATGAATATTTCCATTCGAACTAAAAGTTATTGGCATGTAAAAATGATATTACTTTAATCACATTTCATCATCTTAATAAACTGTGAAAAATCTTATATACAAAATTGTGAAAAAAAATTATCAAAGGCTAACTTTAACCATGTTCAACTTGGTTTTCAATAATAAAAAATGTTCAAGTTGAATTCTTTAGTCTTTAGTCTTTATCCACCTTTCAGCAAAACAGGTCTAACCATAATTCCAAGGGTCCTATTAATATATGGCATGCTATTTTCCTTTTCCATTGACTAATTGATGTACTAATTAAAATTAAAGAGCTTTACGGTGGCCTTGTAGATTTTAGACGAAAAATATCGTCCTAATAAGTCGTTTTTGGTAACCATATAACTGGTACTTTTACTAATGGCGTTTGTTAAGACGACCTACATTGTCAGGGCAATCGTGGTTGCTACCATAGATGCCAACAGAAGCCCAAAAGACAACTTTTATAAGGAAGTGATGTCCCTCCCTTTTAGGCTTTAGCCAAGTCATTGGTAATCTTATAAACAATAATATGGTGGATAAAATTTGGGACTTACGGTTTTACTGTTAATCCTTTAAATCTATTGAGTCTACTACTCGAGTTTTCTCAAATAGGTAACTTTTTTAGATTGAGAAATCCCTAATCTAATCTAACTTAACCCCAATCACATGGATCGAGTTAGTTAATTTTGTAAGATCTAATATTTAAATTGAATTTTCAGTCAATTTTTTAAAGTAAACTATTCAATAAATACTTGCAATTCACGCAGTTGATCATAACATTCCAATTTTATCAAAATAGGTAATTTTAAATACCAAAACTAAATCAAATAAATACATCTAAACTAAGTGTATGTTTGGATACACGTCCATGTCTGCCATCTAGCGTTTCACCTTTTTTTTTTTCCCCGTTGAGAAGCACATTTCAGTGCTTTCTAGTGGGTCTCGTGCACTGTTCACGGGACCCACAAATCTCTTTTTTCAACAAAACTTTTATTAAAAATGGGTCATACGGCACTATTTACACATTTAAAAATTATTTCGCTATAGTGTTTTCAACAAAATGAGTGGTATCCAAACGGACCATAAATTTCAAAATTAGTGTATATATATATATATATATATAGACACACACATATACACATAGGCACAAATTTTTGTAAGTTATTTATGGGTTGGTCGGATTAGAAAGCCGTTTGACTCCAAACTAGTTGAAGAAACCATTTTAATGTATCATTTTAGTCACATGATTTTGTTAATGAGTCATGTGACTTGTTTATATAATATACATAGATAATCTTATAAATCAAAGTTTGCCTACGAATAAACTCAATTTCACAACATGCTCGTTTTTCAACTTGTGATTAGCTTTTAGCACTTACACATGAGACCATCACAAGTACTTGTTGAAAAAAAAAAAAAAAAAAAAAACTTAGGCACACCAATCACAAGGTGGCATTTAAGCATGTTGTGGATTTGAGTGTGTCCTTAACATTTCTTTATAAATAGTCACCTAATGAATTTGAAAAGATAGTTCCAAACATGTTTGAAACTAAACTTGTTCATATTATAAATCTAAACTTTTATTTAGTATTGTGTCACTTAAAATTAAATATACAAAGTAAAATATTAATCATTGGTCCAATGTAATCCTTAACATTTCTTTATAAATAGTCACCTAATGAATTTGAAAAGATAGTTCCAAACATGTTTGAAACTAAACTTGTTCATATTATAAATCTAAAGTTTTATTTAGTATTGTGTCACTTAAAATTAAATATACAAAGTAAAATATTAATCATTGGTCCAATGTAATCCTTAACATTTCTTTATAAATAGTCACCTAATGAATTTGAAAAGATAGTTCCAAACATGTTTGAAACTAAACTTCTTCATATTATAAATCTAAAGTTTTATTTAGTATTGTGTCACTTAAAATTAAATATACAAAGTAAAATATTAATAATTGGTCCAATGTAATTGATTCACAACCATATGAGATCCCCAAACTATTCCACAAACAACTTAGATGAACCCATCATTTTTTTTCACTATTCACACTCTATCGCATCACAATTATGGCAAAGAAGTTGTATAATAATTTATGGAACTAGAATTTTTTCATCCCCAAACAAATTGGCAATTGTTAATAAATCATTTCCAAGAAATTTTTGACCCTATTTTTATGGAAAACATAAAAAATTGTTAATATATATATATATATATATTGGTTGAAAGGGGAATGCATTAAAAACTAAGTAGTAGAAACAAACGAGGGTACAAAGCGATCATAGGCCATCCCAGCAGAGTCCAGATTGATTAATAGAGAGATATCTGCCGGGGGGTCTAAGAAAACAACAAAGTCCTGGGGAAGCAACGCTTCCCTTCTAGCAAGGGCATTGGCACATTTATTTGCCTCACAATAACAATGCTAGATTTGAACCATAGGAATTTCTCTCAGACCGACTTACAGTCACTCACTGAGGCATCTATGCTATTTTGACTACCAGTCTACCATCCTCCTTTTGAAGCAAATCCACAATAAGCTTTGCATCAAGTTCAAAAATCACAGTAGGGAGTTTAAGGGAGATGCACAACTTGATTCCGTCTCTTAATACCCAAAGTTCCGTAGCAACACTGGTTGTGTGACCAACCACTCTAGCATAGCCTCTAATCCACTCCCAAACAAATTGGCAATTGTTAATAAATCATTTAGAAAAAAGTTTTGACCATATTTTTATGGAAAACATAAAAAATTGTCTATATATATATATATATATATATTAATACAAGATTGAATTTCTACTCTAATTTAATCAAAGTATATATGTGTGTGAAGCTCTCTCTTGAAAACTTGAACCTCGACCCTTGCTTCCACACCCTACACCCGACACCTCACAAGCACTTATACTTGTGAAATGACTACCGCACTATAAAAATGTTTCTAAAAATTGTCCAAAAACCACATCTAAACATTTTCCTATATTATAAAACCATCATCGACATAATGGGGTTTGGTGGGGAGAATGGAGATGATATTCTCACGCCTTCACATTGCTCACCGTCAGCTCCAAAGGCACGCTTTCAGTGTTTGAGAGAACCATGCAAAGTTAGGCATAGCTTGTGGCAAAAGAAAAATACATAAAAATACTATATAATTTTTTTTTGGATGAAAAATAAAAATAAAATACGATATAATTATACATTATAATAATACAACTACATTTCTTGGACCGTTTCTCAAACCATCTCTTTCTTTCCACAGTAGAAATTCCCTCTCCCTCCCAAAACTTCATTTATATAAACCTGCGCTGCACACTTACTACTTCATAAACTCACAAAATTCTGTTTCTTGTTGAGTAAAGCTTTCGACTTTTTCTGCGAATTCTCTCTGATTTGGTGTTAAAGTTTGAATCTTTTGGGCACCAATACAGAAAGAAAGCAAAAGCAGCAAATGGGTTCTCAGGTATTGGTGGCTCTTGGGCTCTCACTAATTGGTGGACTGAGTACTTCTATAGGTGAGTGAAGCTTCTAATATTTCAAATTCAAACTACCCCATTTGATAAATTTAGCATTTTGTGGATGTGATTTGAAGTTTTGTACTTTTGCTTGCTTATTGTGTATGATTGTTGAAAATGTTCAATTGGGTACTTTTTAAATTCGAAGTTTGTTTTTTGTTGTTTGACTCTTATCTTGGACTTGAATGAAACGGACATCTAGAATATCTAATGTTAGCTGAATTCGTTTGATGTTTTTGTTTCTAATTAGCTGGTAATTTCAAAATCTGGGACAATCCCATTTTATTTGAATAGTTGAAAATTGATGTATTTACTTGTCTGTGATTAAGGCTTTGTTGGGTGGAGCTCAGTGGTTGTAATAAGTATTTATGTGCTTGTTTCAGCAGTATCAACAACACTGGCTTCAATTTTGTTTTTTTGGATAGTTATCAGAGAGAGAGAGAGAGGTGAATGAAAATTTGTTGACAGTCTGATGGGTGCCGAGACATATTAGAGTTAGAAATTTTGTGGTGACATGACAAAAGATGATTGGTAATGGTTGTTCAGGAATGTAGAATGACTAGGGAGAGGCAGGAAGTAGTTTGAGCTAAGTTCGGATTTGGTGTTGACTTTATAATGTCATGTAAAAGGACTAGAAAGAGGCAAGAATGAGTCCAGTTTTAGAAGTTCTCTTCCTGTCATTTTGCTTCATTGAGAAGCCCAATATATACTCATGTTATTATTCATATCTTCACGTGATTTTTCAAATTGCCTCAACATGAAAGTATGTTGGAATATCTTACATTATGTGATGATTTGGGTATTGGGATATTGCTTATGGTGAAAGATTTAACTCTTTACTCACTAATCTGGTTACCTTTGTGAGGTGTAACTTGAATCATGAGCTTAACAAGCCATTTGGTTCTTCTGTGGACCAGTTTGCTTTCTGCCAAATATCATACATAAACTTAATGCATAGACCAGTAGCCAATATAATCCGACTGAGTGACCAAAAACAATGTCTCTCTATGAATTGCCTTCGTATGCAGAAAACTTCATATTTGAAGTTTCCAGTCTTATGTTCCAAAATCAACTTGCTGTTATGGTCATTGACACCTTAGTGTGGTAGAATATTTTTTCCTAATACAAGCATTATTCTTTTTGTCTTTTATTACATGTTCTTCATCAAGATTTCATGGATCCTAAATGTTATCTAGAAGAGGATTTTTTCTTTCTTTTTTCTTCCCCCCCCCCCCCCCCCCCCCCCCCCCCCCCCCCCCCCCATTTTCTTCTTTAATTTTGTCACATTCATATGCTTACAATTTCATGTTCTGAAAATAATGAGTATTAGAAATATTTATTATTTATTATTATCTTGGCATCTTATTAATATAGGCCTCTTCCTTGATTTGTAAAATTCTAGCAAGCTCAAACATCCTAAAAATGTTAGAAGCATTATCATTGGGAACCTTCTGATATGTTCTGGTTACTTTGTGGACTCAGTGAATAATATAAGTAATTCCATATTAGCTTTTGTTCCTAATCTAATTTTAATTTATGGAATGTTGAGCAGGTGCACTCTTTGTAATTCTCAATCAGGCTCCCAATTTGAAGATGCTTGGGATTTTACAGGTTAGTGCAGTACTCAACCTCTTCATTTCTAATCCAAAAATCTGGATAGCCCTGGGACATGTGATGCCACTTGTTTCCTTATTGCTGTAATTTCTATTTTTCTAATCTAGTCAATGTTTAATCCAAGTATGTTACTTTTCCAGATAAGCTCCTAATTATATTAACTGATTGTACAATTGTGGAACAGCGATCTCTACTTTGATCACATTCAACTTTCTTCCCCATTGATGCTTAATGTTGGGAGATTCTTTTGCAATATGATCATCTCTTCCTTGCAGGGATTTGCGGCAGGTCTGATGCTGAGTATTTCATTCCTGGATTTGGCTCACAATGCTATTAACTCTATTGGCTTCTTAAAAGGAAACCTTTGGGTTAGCTATAAACTTCTATGTTCATCTAATTCATATGCTTCATTTTTGTGGCATAATTTTTCATTTTTGTTATGATAATTTAATTCTCCATTTGTGGAAAGTCAGTTTTTTGCAGGTGTCTTATTTTTTGCTATTGTTGCCAATTTTATTCCAGAACCAACACTTGCCCCGGTTTCAGATAGTAAAAAGGTATGAATGATATATTCATCTACCTGATAAATATTTTCTTATTCTACATGCATATGATTGAATACTTCTTTAATGGTTCAACATAATACAAGTAGTTGACAGTTTTCCACTGACTTGAGCGCAGAAAACTGGAGATGAAGGGGGCAAGGACGTTATGAAAAAGCATCGCCGCCAAGTTTTATTCAGTGGGATTGTTACAGCTGTAGGTATGACAATCATATGGACATGGTTAATTCTCCTCCTAGATTCTTTCTTATTAAAACTATTCCAAAATTGATTGCATTTAATTTTTTGAACTTAGAAATATAGTTGGTTAATTTATTTAATCTTTAGGTGATATATCTTTGATTAGAGGCATAGGCTGCTTGATTAATTGATTTATGGTGCTCGATCTTCGTGTAAAAGAGTTATATTTCTCATTTATGTTTTAGAGGAGTCTTCTTTGTGTTCTGATAATGGAAGAGTTTACTTTAATTTCTCAAATACAAAATAATGCCTGTGATAATGTTTGAGCTGAAATGCTGAATCCCATTGTCATTTACATTTTTCTACCACCTATTAGGCTGACAAGGCCAAACAAAACTTCCCATTTGATTGGGAAACATCAATATTAGCTGCATGAGGAAGCTATTTCCCACTTCTTCTTTGACAAAGGAGCTTCTTTTAGCCCATGTTGGGTGCTCTTTTGTATTGTAATTTGCCAATTGGAATTCTGAGTAGTTCATATCAGATGGACCCCATCATCATTGATGTTTCATGCTGCACTTGATGCAGGAAGCACAAGGGAAGGTTTATTTTTAGTAGTCTAATTTGATTTTGGAGTCCGTTGTATTTTTATTTTTGGTCTTAGTAGTTAATTAGGTTTATTATTAGTTTTATTCAAAGTTATTTTTGCAATTCAATAATTGAGATTTCCCAAGTCAATTAGAATTAGTGTCTAGTATTCTATATAAGCCAAATAATGTACTCCTATGCATGGAGGGATTATTTTGATGATGAATGAAAGCTCTCTTGAAATTGTCCCAAAGGTCTGGTGCTAATAACCAAAGGCGCCAACTCCAAAGTCATCTATCTTTTACTTTTTCTTTCAATTTTATCATTCCGTTGTTTTATTTGAGTGATGTCAAAAGATCAAACTAATTTATTTGTTTCTTTTGTCAATAATCTTTAGCTATTATATCATCAATTAAAAGTAGGAAATAGTTTCATATGGTCTCTTCTCTAGACTGTATCCCATAGTTTTTTCTTTTGCCTTAATAATATTTCTTTGAATGGCTGCTTCAACAAAGGGCCAACTAATGCATATTAATCTGCCTGCAAAATTGTATAGCTGATGGTTAAACTAAACTTCTTTGCACTTGGAAACTTTGCTGAGATTTCAAGAATTCATATTTCATGTGTTATTGCTTATTTTCTATGTAAGCTTGTGCTTGTATTAGTCCAGTTTAATGAAAAAATTGTCTCCTACGACGTGCAGGCATAAGCTTGCACAATTTTCCTGAAGGAATGGCAGTTTTTCTTGGGTCAATGAAGGTATTCTATTATTGTGACTGTTGAGTTAAATATGAGAAGTGTACTAACTTTGAATTAGATGTTCTGGTTTTATTTCACATAGTCCAATTGTGAATTACCTTCAGGAGAAAATGTTCTCAAACTATTATTATTCTTGAGAGAGAGAGAAAGAGAGAGAGGAATTACTTATGATTCTTAATATTAATGTGTTAAAGATGAGATAACTATGTCTATCACCAATGAATTACTATATAGCACACCAGCTCTTTAGGAATTTATTATCTTATGTTTTATTGTGCATGACCTAAACAACATTGTTTTCAGAATTGCCATCAAGTTTGTGTGCTATAACTATAAGTGTCTTTCTTTCATCCTTGCTTTACACTTTTAAACATTTTGGTCTTTCTTTAAACCTATAAGCATCCAATTAAAATGAAACTATGGGGCATTCTGTAGCTGATAAAATTCTGACTTCTGTGGCAATCTTTCTCCCGGTTCTTGATGCTCAATCCTTTGATATTTCCGCATGAGTTGAGTTTAGGTGACTGTTATAAAAACTATGCCCATTTTATGTTCTTAAAATAGTTGAATTCATTCTACCTGATTCGTGTACAAGGTGAAACTGCTAATGTGTGCTCTTGGAACTCATTAAATAAATACTGCATTGTTTCACAAGAATTTAGTTTTTATGGATTTAGTCTTGAAGGAATGCCATTTTTGAACGTTTGTAGTGGATCCATTCAATGCCATTTCTTAACAAAACAAATATATCTTGAACGCTCATATCTTGAGAGAAATAGACACTGATACATGCCACTAAGATTTCTAGTTTGTATATTTTTTTTAAACATAGGGTCTTCGTGTTGGTGTCAACTTGGCTTTGGCCATTGCTCTGCACAACATTCCAGAGGTATGTGTTCTCTGATTCTGTAATATATCTGATTTTCAAACAGACTTTTGGTTCTTTTGTATGCTTGCAGCCTTGCACAATGCCATGAATAACAGTAAAATCCAACCTTTTAACTGCCAAAAAATTCTGGACTGTTATATTTGATAATTTAAAGGACAAGTCCTTTACTTCCATTAGATTTATCAAGTCAAATCAAGACCTGTACAACGTTAAGGTAGAAAAACCTGGTAGTAATTAGATTTACTGTGATTGAGAAAAATATTTTTACTTATATTTGATTAAGAAAATTATTTTCTCCAACTTCTCAAACAATTTTACTTATATCAGGAAACTTGGAAACTGGAATTTTGGACAATACTAAGGTAGAAAACTTGAAAAACAAAGACAATACAAAGTAAAGAATGTGTTAATGCCTGACACCAATCTAACTCTATCGAAGTTGCTTCGGCAAATCTATCTGCTGTACAGATTTAGTTGTATGGCTAACTTATTGCAGAGAAACTTGGTAAAAATTAGATTTACTTTGATTGATTGCGCCAGTTTCATTTAATGGTTCTTCACTGTAGTTGGTAGGAAACATTGTCCAAGACATTAGGTGAATACTGCCCAAATTCTTAAATTCTTCTCACCTGGATATCTCTACGAAAAAGCTGTAGTATTGTTGTATGTTCTGTTAGTACTCTCAATTATGCTATGATATTAGAATCATAATTAAATTGGTCCATGAAAGAATCATCCTTAAATTGTATTGGACATCTCTATCAAAAAGCATGTCTTATTGGTGTTTGGTCTGTTAGTGCTCTCAATTATGTTATGAAATTAGAATCATAATGGATTGGTCCCCGAAAGAAATATCATATTACCTAGTAATCTTTTCTGCTGCATTAAATTTTGATTAAAAAAAGGAAAAAAAAAAAGTCTTTTTGAAAGCTTATCAGGATTATCCTAATATTACTTAAGAGGTTTAAACTATTTTCAATGTTTTAATCTCTTCCTATCTCTGGCAATTCAAAAACTTCATTTGATCAAGATTTTGGAATTACAAAAAATATAAGGTTGCTATGTAGTTCCAGCTTGAACTAAAGACGTTTCAGGCAGGTAATATTTAGTAATAGCAATAACAACAATAATCTTGTACTAAAACCTATATGGGATGAGCTAAAAGCAATCTTTCTGATAACAAATGACATTTATATGGTGAGATATGTCATTTTGCCTTAATTCTTTCAGTTCTCTTTTACAGGGTGTTGCTGTTGCACTTCCTGTTTATTTTGCAACACAAAGGTAAGATTCTGTGAAGGCACCAATTAGTTAAAGCCTTTTGAAAGTATTTATTTTTCGTCAGAAATACACTATATCTGCTTCTTTTTTGAATATTTATTTGTTTGCCTTCTGTTCCAATTCATAAAACAAATCATAGTTGGTCAGCCCATATGCAAATAAGAGAAGCCTTAGATTAATGATAATGGCTGTGGTGATAGTGTTAGGGGTGGTGGTGGTCATTGAAGTGCTGGCAACTTGGTGTGAAAGAGGATTACAGTGGTCATGAGCAAATCTCAAGGTGATCAATCTGATGGCTGTTGCTGTAGTGTCTGGTAGTGAAGATTGGGAAGACAGTGCTCAAGGCGTTGGAGGAGATGATGATCTTCATGGTTGTCCACTATTTGGTAGTGGTTTTGATGGAGTATTGCTATTGGCATTAATGTTCACAGTGACAGTGGTGGTGATGGTAGTGTTGGACTAGGAATGTTGTCCCACCGGGGGGGGGGGGGGGGGATGATGTACTTTGGAAGGAAAGTTGTCCTTCAGGAGTAACCCTTGCTTGAAATTTTGAGCCTGGCTTCTGTTCTTTTCCATTAAGAAAGAAAAGGTGCCTCTGAAATCTGAATCCAATTCTGAACGCCAGTTTTTTTTTTTTTTTTTTTTTTTTTTTCCTTGAAAAGAAAAATACAAGCCCAAAATATGCAAACAAATAATCCAAGATATTGATATGGTATTAATGAAATCTTCTTTGGTTTAGAAGTCAGATTTGTGATAGAAAGTTCCCCATGGTCGCACAATGCTAAAAAGCAGCTGACATAGACATCATATTGATTGATTAAATAATGTCCTAATTTCTTTTGTTTTTTGGGAGGGCATGAACAGTAGAAATGAAAGCTATAATGAAGAAATAAGAATTACCAATGTGATAAGTCATTAAATGGTTTCTCCTACAAATTGCAGCAAATGGCAGGCATTCAAATTGGCTACACTTTCTGGTTTGGCTGAGCCTCTGGGTGTTATAATTGTAGGTATGTGTCTATTACTGCATATATGCCAAAGCAGGCTGTTTTTCTTTCTGAAAGAATAGAAATCTTAAATTTGACTGAAAGCCTTGTCTTTAATTATTGGAGGTGATGTTTATGAGGTGTAAGCCTTGGTATTGAAGTAGGGTGGGTTGTGAGCCAGATACAGTGAGTGTGCATTACAAATTTGCACATCAGGATTGTTTAATGGAAAAATAACCTTTTCGATATCTTATTTCAGCCTATTTATTCCCAAGCAGCTTGAGTCCTGAAATTCTTGAGGGCTTGCTTGGAGCAGGTTCGCAATATAATCATTTCCTCATCATCTCAGTTGATTTAGGAATGATACAGAGTTTTGTAACAAATATCTTTTCCTGAATTATGTTTCAGTTGGTGGAGTGATGGCTTTTCTAACTCTGCATGAAATGCTGCCACTGGCATTTGATTATGCTGGACAGAAGCAAGCTGTCAAGGCTGTGTTCTTTGGAATGGCTTTCATGTCTGCAAGGTAATAAAATCAATGGCTAAGTAGTAACCGTGTCATTTATTTTTTACTTTTTTTAAAGATTACCACTTCAGCAGGCAATTGAAAGCCTCTCTTTTATCTTTACCCAAATGGAAATCACAAAAGTTTTGTGTTTTCCAATTTCTGCATTTATTTTAGAGGAAAAAAAGAAAAAGAAAAGAAAAAACCTGAGAGTGCTAATGGCAGACCTACAGTAACGACTGTTGCTTGCCTCCAATGTAATCTTGCCACTTGTAAGAACAGGGACCCATTCTTTCTACATGTCATGTGGAACATGGAACTGGTGGACCAATGTTAATGTGCTTGAGTTAAATGGAAGTGACTGCTAGCGCTAACTGGCTGTATGATGTAAAATATTAATTGAGCACACCCATATGAGGATGTTACATATTAATGAGGGGTAGGTGCCAGAATGTATTGGCTTGGTAGCACTTGGATTTATTATTAACAAGAATCATTAAATCATTCCTACGTTAAATTGTCATGGCAAGGGAAGAGAGATACAAAGTATCAAAACACTGCCTTAAATTGTCATGGCAAGGGGTTGTTGAAAGAGAATGCAAATAGTAAAGAAAACTATGGTACATTGCAGGAGTGTGTTGTTCTGTCTAAGTTGTTAGTATAGATTTTTGTATGAGGTGGTATCAGAATTAGTTATTAGCTAAGAAACTACCTATTAAAGAGTTTTTATTAGTTTGCTTCCAGCTTCTTTGTCCTAGACTTCTAGTTTTACTCATCTTAATAAGCATCTCTTTGCTTGTTTTGCAGCCTATATTTTCTAGAAATCAGTTTACCTGAGGAGATGAGCTTGTAGTAATGGAACAGTCGGTATTCCTCTATTGTACATTTCTGGACCCCTATGATGGGTTTTCAAATTGTGCCTGCTCTTGTCAACCGGCATTGAAGACCTATACTAAATAGTCGGCTTCATTTGGTCTCAGGCAAAGGGCAGAGAAGTTATACCATTATGTACTGAGCAGTTCTTATCATCAATATAACAGAAATGTATCACTGTTTGTTTGTTTGTTTGTTTGTTTGTTTGTTTGTTTGTTTTTTTTTTTTTTTTTTTTTTTAAATTAAAAAAAAAAAATAAAAGAAGAGAAAGGGGGAAAAAAAAATCAAGATTTCATGGAACTTGTTTTCTCTTGATAACTTCATGTCATCTATCTTTTAGTGCTTGTTTGAGTATGTACTCTAAAGAGCAATACTAGGTACACAATTTTTTCCATCACAACTAGTTCGGATGGTAAGTTGTAATTAGAACGTCACTTTTACATGGATGTAATGGATGTACTACTCACACCACCTTTATTAAGCATTAATCATAACATACCATGTCAACAGTTATGAAAAATTTGTGTGTTCAATAGACTTATTGTAAAATCTCTTATCACTTCACTTGTAGCCTTGTAGTAAACCTTTACTTTTTCTTTCCTTTGTTCGCCGGAGTTGAAGATTAAATTACTAGTCCCCCAAGTTCTGACCTTGGATTATTAAAACACCATCATGGAAGCTGAAAATTATGGGCATTTATTCCAGTGTTGCAACAAAGCGAGATCAGTTTGGGATATATCGGGTTCAGATCTGGGCAGTCCCTCAGTTTCACTTTGCAGAGATTTTAGACCTGATGTGATGTGTCAAATATGTGCTAAACTGAGATGACGACTTTTTGGTGATGTTGGTTACTGTTGTTTGGAGTTTATGGACTAATTGAATTGAAATTTGGAATGGGGGATCTCGAAAACAAGCTTCTCATCTTGTCCAGTGGTCTAAGGACTATCTCTTCCCCCCTGAATGCTCCATTGCATCTGTTAGAGGTCGAGGCAAAAGCCATGGGGGAAGGTATCATGTTTGCTTGGCAGATGGGTAATTATAATGCAGTTCTTGAGGGTGATTCCCAGAAGGTAGTAGTACATTCCTTGCTGGGTTCATCAATCTCGCCCCTAAGTATTTCTAATAACATTTCAGGTACCTTGCTTCAGCTTCAGCTCTATCAAAGCGTGCAGATTTCTCATGTTGCTCGAGAAGGCAACAAAGCAACTCATGCTTTAGCTCAATATGTTAGAGGCATTTCATATTTTTTCAATTGGATAAGAGAATCCCCTTGCATCATTGAGCATATTCTTGCTCAAAATGTATTGCTTTTATCCTTGTCTGAATATGATTTCAATCTTTTCATTAAAAAAATAACAAATTAAAGAATTTAAAATAATTAAAAAAAAACCGATCATGGAGCTTTGAATAAGCTCTTCTGTTCATTCTGGGTTAGTTATGTAGTGTCATGCAGTACGAGGTACGGCCATGGCTCACATTTTTCATCATGACAATTGTGGACAAACTTCTGCCCCTAAGGTCCTGCGTGAGCGTGATGCACAATGAATCTCAGTCCTATCAAGTAAGGTTATAGATTGTCCTCAAAAATAAAAAAGGTTAGGTTATAGAACAGCGTAAGCAAAAGGATTCCAGGACCACCGGGTCCAAAAGAACATGTTCTTTGCAATGCAGCTACAGAATCAAGTACAGGTTCCGTATCCATATTCTTTTTCTCAACCCAAGCTTCTCAGCAATTTCACACTTCAAGAGTTGAAATTGTTCCTTTTGCCATCTGGCAATGACAAAGGAGACATGTTAAACAAAAAGAAAATTAAAAGTGGGGGAAAAAAAAAGCAAGTGAGTGAAAAAAATTCAGGCTGAGATAAGGTAACATGTTATGATTGATGTTATTAGAAGTGAAATGTGTGATGAGACTAAAATCGATATTATTCCAATCACAATTTATCTGTTAGTATTACTATTTACTCCACAGGAAAGAGAAAAGAAAGGAAAAAAAAAGAAAGAAAGAGCAGCATGGACGATAACTTTCTTGTCCAACATGCCATGGTATGCAATGTAACATTTTCACATAAATGATTATAATCTTTATAACATGTTGAATTGTCAACTAATATGATGGGCTTCAATCTCATCGCGTACTTGATTTCCATGATTCCATCGATTGAAAGCATTGTGATTTCTGGGAAATGCAAATTTTACTAGCAAAGTCATAGGAGAGACAAAAATCTCACCAAAGAGATACATGGGTTTAAAGCTGTCTGGTGTCTAGTCCTATCTTTTATTCAAATAGAAAAAGTGATTTTGATTAGATTTGTCAAAGTTGAATGAGAGAGCATTGGATATGTAGATGGGGAGATGAAAAGAGACCTACACTCAAAGCAAAACCAAAAAATAAAAAGAAAGAGAAGAAAAGCGTTTCACTTTCATCAACTATAAGGGATAAAACAAAAGGTAAAAGCCAAGTTTTCTCTTTTCTTTTTCTAGTTTTTTGCCTTGATGCTTTATTGGGAAGAGGTAAATCTTCTAAAAATCAAACCTAATTATAGTCCATAGAGTCATGGATTGCCAATTTCTTATATTTCAAACCTAAAATTGAATTTTGTTAAAACATTATTTTTTTAAGTTTTAAAATTTTTATATCATGTATATAGTTCGAAGGCCAACCTCTCATTCCCCATACCCCATTATGTTATTTATGATAAATATCTTTTATACATGGTTTCATTATTTAGTGCCATTAAAAAAAAAAAAACCGCATTCTATCAAATATCAATGAAATATGCTTGGGAAAATTAGAGGTAAATATAGATTTATTTGAAATGAAAAAGTTTAGCTATAAAATTAATTGTTGCCTAAGGCTATAATTCTACTTAATATCTTTTTATTAGAGGTGAGTTTTGACAAATACACCATTGGATTATATTTTCTTCTTATATCATCCATACTTGCAAAATTTCTAGAAAATTAAAGAATAATAGTTATGTCATTAATAAATTATTTAAATTTTAAGTTTTTGTAATTTAAAATTATGTATAAAATATAATCTTATAAATCATTGTTGGAGGGGTGAGATCCGAGTACAAAATAGAGCTCTATGGTCCTAGCTTGAGGAGGTGGAAGGGCCCATTCCCTTATTATTTCTGACCTAATACCAGGTGAGAGCCCAAGAATAGAGGTTGAAGAGGCCAACTACCCGAGGAGTCCAAAGAGCAAGCGCTTCTCGGGAGGCATTGAGCAAGCCACTTGCGCAAAAAGACAAAATATAGAATGAAGATGATAGAGATGTGCAAACTAAAAAGAAGGGAAATATCTATGTATAGTATCCATCACCTTCACACTCAATACACTGCACTAACTTAGCTGATTGCATTAATGGTAGAATGACCCCTAAACAGTACCCTTATAGTTTGCAGTATATTCTACTACCTTTAGCAAAACCCTGATGGGACAAACATCTAAAGGAAGATCAATGGTTGTACAAGTAGAAGTTTATGATGCAATTCAGTTAGCCATATAAAGAAAGGAAACCCCTCTAGATTGGGGGACGAAAAATTGGAAAGAGAAACATACTCTATGCAACACTATCCTGTAACCAAGATTTGAACATTATATGAACTATTGCTCCTTGACCTAACTTGAGGAAGAGTTAATATCAAAATCTACTTCTTTCTTATGAGTTACTTGATGTTTTTCCATTAACTTAAAAGTTAAACCATATAGGCACACCAAGGGTGACCTTGGAAACCCATTCTCCACAAAATTAATTGTATTGGGCCGTCATATATAAACTCTCTATCTTATTTGAGTTAATTCTGATTTCGCCCGCTTACAATCATATCTATATATATAAAAATATGTGAAGTAAAAAGAGTGTGAAATTAAATTCCAAATTAGAACTCTAATTTTGTGCCATGTGTTTAGAATCTGAAATTGAAGTTGAATTTTGCATTATGTGGTTAAATGTATGTGAGCTCATTCTCATTAAAACCACTTCTATGTATTGGGTCAAGTGAGTTACTGTGCTAATTAAGTTTTTTCTTAATTTTGTAGTCAAACATGAAAACCAAAGAGATTAATATCGGTGATAAGAAATTCATCATGTGGCTAAATGTATGTGGGCTCATTCTCATTAAAACCACTTCTATGTATCGGGTCAAATGAGTTACTATGCTAATTAAGTTTTTTCTTGATTTTGCAGTCAAACATGAAAACCAAAGAGATTAATATCGGTGATAAGAAATTCATCATGTGGCTAAATGTATGTGGGCTCATTCTCATTAAAACCACTTCTATGTATCGGGTCAAATGAGTTACTATGCTAATTAAGTTTTTTCTTGATTTTGCAGTCAAACATGAAAACCAAAGAGATTAATATCGGTGATAAGAACTTGGTTTGCGTACATTGCATAATTTCCAAAAAGATAGCAAAGCCAAAGTTTGCATCTTTGTTATAAATTGTTTACAAAGTTTGCATCTTTACATTTGCATTGACTTTCGGATTAAAGTGCTTTCTTCTTAGTTCTGATACTAAGTTTTATTTACTATTCACTTACAAAGTTTGCATCTTTACATTTGTTATAAATTGCTAATATGTAATTAGATGCACATTATGCCTAAAATTCACTATCCTTATATTTAGCTTTTTGTTCAGATTTGGCACCTATGACAATGAAGAAAGCACTACTGTGGACCGATAGATTATACT
Organism: Quercus variabilis; assembly: GCA_030445155.1. Taxonomy (NCBI): domain Eukaryota; kingdom Viridiplantae; phylum Streptophyta; class Magnoliopsida; order Fagales; family Fagaceae; genus Quercus; species Quercus variabilis. Next base: position 7,026,429 of record CP129445.1, on the reverse strand, counting down.
TTTTGCAAGCTGCAAAGGAACTTAGTGATCAATGGAATCTCACGCGAATTGGAGAGGACCCTGCTGTAGATGTCTGGATGGCAGATGTGAGTCACTATGTTTTTAAAATTTTCAGTAAAAGTAAAGGTTACGAACAATGTAAATTTTCCAGAGAGAGATTTATTATTCTATATTTATGCAAGTTTGGTCTCCTTCTTATAGTGGATCACTTCACCTTGTCTTTCTATTGGAATTTTTTATTCAGATTGTTACAATTTAATTTGAAATTTTATTTGAATTTTCCTATTGTTGTTACTATCATATATTATTATTCCAATTGTTCAATTAAAATCTGAAATTGGAGTCCAATTTTACTATACATGTGTACAATCTAATTATTTTTAATTTTACTGTCATGTGCAGAAACCAATGAGATGAAATTAATAAAACATTAAACACTCATGCTTTGGGAATCAGTAGTACCAATCTAAATCCATTGGACCTGCTTCGGGATAATACAACTATGAAGGATGTGTAAAAATACGTACAAACCCATCTCTTTATAAAAAGAGATTTGAGAGAATTTCTTTTATCAGCCATAGAACTTCAGAGATTTTTTCTTCACACAAATGCCCATCATGTTACAAAAATGACCCATCGTAAAACTATAAAATGAGTACAACTTTGAGGGTTTTTTTTTTAATTTTTAATTTTATTTTATTTTTTTATAAATTTAAAATTTTTAAGCTACGAAAATTTCAATCACCAATAGAGATTGAAGATTTAAAAGTGTGAATAGATCTTTTGGATAAATATTGTTACCAAGGTTCATCTTTCTGTATAAAATATAGATAATGCTAAGTTTTATTAATGAAATTTTCTGATTAATAATATGAATTTAGACTTAACTGAGCATTTTAAACATGAATAAACTCATGATTAATAATATATTAATTCTCATGCAGTAGCACATGGCTACATACTAGTAGTAAATAATATCTGATTAACACAAAATTTGACATGTGTATTAAGAGTGTAAAGAATATGCAATCTAATAATTAAAATTTTGAAATATATAGTACTGTTAATGATATTAAGTAAAGTTGTAACTTTAGATTGTAATCGATTTTGTAATTAAATTTTGTTTTATTTGGAATAAGTTCAAATAATATTAATAAATATATTACAATAAAATTAAGCGAAGTACTTCAGAGCACCTTTCTTTAGCATCATCAAAACATCTCTTTACGCTTGAAATTAAATTTATTTTCTAAACATTTTGTATGTAATATGTTTTTTTTTTTTTTAAACAATCGAAAACTAAAAACTTTATAGTTTTTGAGCAAAGAATGAAAGAATGCATTCTTTCACTATTCACGATAGTCCAAACTTTACATACTAAGCTTAAAAAGAAAAAGGAAAAGATGCTTGAATTTTCGGGCTGTTACTTGATGCAACCGATAATCTGTTCCTCGGTTCTTTTCTTTTTCTTTTTCTTTTTTTTTTTTAACCAAAGATTGTAGTGAGAAATTTTTTATTAGTACAGTTTCATTTATTTTTTGAACGTACAACTGTACAAGTAGCTTTTGATGTATTAATGCACCCTTATTTATGAATCTACCGTACAATTTTAGATCTTGAAAGTTGCAATATTATTGGTGTTCAAGTTTCTCCAAAGCAAATTAAACGATACTCATCACAAATTGCACAATGCTAGGACCCATAATAAATTGTGCAACTTTTAACACAATTCATCACGAATAGCGCATTGTTAGTAATGGAGATATGGACTTATATGGATTCACTATTTTTTCTCCACCACTTGCAACTCGCTATCACCATGTGTTAAGTTGTAGGAAAAATTGTGTAATTTGTTGTGTTTCTAATATTTTTAATACTCAATCCCTTACTTTCATTGTTGTTTTAAAATCATCTTGCATGTTTAATATGCAAAGGATGTCCAAATTTTAATTGATTCCCATATGAATGGCAATTTGATGGGAGATCATGTCCATATGATGTATGGATTGATTATAATTTATATGTAAAAGAATTACCTCAATTCAATGACAAAAGCTTATTTGTGAAAGATCAAATTTTATTTTGTTTAAGCTAAAAAGCATGATAGATAACTAAAATAATTCATAATAATAAAATTTCTTTGAATTCATTTAAATTTTTTAAAAAAATATAATTTTAAATGAAATAATAATTTTAACTTTTTAAGACTCTTGAAATTATAATATTACTTGGATTTTTTTTTTGAAGTTAATATTACTTGTTAATTGGATTAGAATAGGTTAATAGTAACTTTAATATACTGATAGTTTGGTAAAGGTTCTTTTGTAAATTGGGGGGGGGGGGGGGGGGCAGCAATTAGAGGAGTAAAAGGACTATCAATATTGTTGTCAGTGGTTGATTGATCAAGCTATTTGAGCAAGTCTTAATAATCCTAGAATCACCACTGCGCACCCTTGGTGACCAGTGGTCACTCTACAAATATATGTGCTTGTAAGGTGTGAGGGGTAAGAGTTGGGGTTCAAGTCTCTAGGAGAGAGCTTTATACATATATACAATTAGATTAAGTTAAAGTAGAAATTCTATCTTGTATAAAATTTTTTTTAAAAAAAAATCCTAAAATCTTAGGTTATGTTTGGTAACAATTTTTTTTTCTATTTTCAAAAACTTGTTTTTGGGAATATAAAGAAAAAAAAAATTTATTGTATTTTTGAAATCAAAAACATGTTTGGGTAGTTGAAATTAAAAAGATAGGTTTTTGAAAAAAAAAATAGAGAATACTAAAATATGTTATTCCTAGGATTAAATTCTAATGCTAACTCATTAAATGAGACAAATTTATTAAATTAAATGCGTGTTTTCATTGATTTTTGAATATTAGAAATTGAAAACAACATTTTGCATGTTTTCAGTTTCCTTTACAAATTGAGTTTTGAGAACAGTTTTTGTTTTCTGTCCATTTTGGGTTGCAAAACAAGTTTTTTAGTCTAAAAAATAGAAAATTATTTTTGAAAATAGAAAATAAAGAGAAAAAACAATTACCAAACATATCCTTAACTTGGGACTTTTGGCTATTCAATCGTGTAGAACAAGAACTTGCAAACGAAATTTTACTTGGTTTTGATTTAGTGCCCCGTGGCAGCACAAATCTTGCACCACACACACACACACACACATATATGTACGCCACAACTTTGGTCCATAACACGATTAAAGGATTAGAAATTCTTGTGATATGCTCATATCAGAGAGAGAGAAAGAACTCCTTGAATCAAGGACAGAGGGAGACTTGGACAAGAATTTTTTTTCTTAAAAAAAATATTAATATATACATAACTACCAATTTTAGTAATTTTGTTCTATAAAATTACACTTTGCTTCTCTTAACAAAATCATTGTTTCATTTAAGAGTCCTACTATAGCTACAAACTTTTCTACAATATTTTTACAAATTATTGAGGTAGTAAATTCTTATTGGTTTGCATTTGGGCCCATCAGTTACATTACATTTTTATTTACTAATAACCACTCATCACATTAATAATTTGCAAAAAAGTTTGTAGCTTTAACATTTTCTTCCTTTTAGAGGCTAGATCTAAAATCTAAAACAAAATAAACAAGCTCAAAAAATTACCCAACAACAAAAATTACTAATAGTAAAGTGAAAAACAATTAAGCCTAATCAACCAATTTTACTCAAAACAAACAACACGGCCCTTTAAAAAATTTTAAACAAAATAATTTTGCTCATACCTAGCCACTCTCTTAACTTCAAGTTCTGGTTTCGTCTCTGCTTTGAATGTATTTTCGGTATGGGTTTTGTAAGGGTAGCAATTTTGTTATGCCATTGCCGTCTTTATAATTTTTCTATTTTCTTAGTGAAATTTCATCATAAATGTCACCCATGGACATAAGCATACAACTGAATCATATAAATCTATGTGATCCAATTATTTTGTATCTCAACAAACAGATATTTTCGTTTTTTTTTTTTTTTTTCTAATAGTTTTTTTTTTCTTTTGGAATTTAAGACCTTGTGCCCTAAGACTTTTGGATAGTTTCGAATTTCTCCTAGAAAAAGGAATCTTAGATGTGACTTGTGATGGTGTTATGTAAGAATTTTGAAAAGGAGTAAGACAGAAGCTGAGGCCAATTTGACATTTCTAATTGTACAGTACTAATTAATGGGATGGGAATTAATTACTGTACAATACTACATGCGTACAGAATGGCTCGAAAGAGAGAAATACACACTTTTCATAAGATAAAATAAAAAAGAGAGAGACAGAATACAAGGACCCTAACGAATGGGCTTTTTGGAATGCTTTTCAATAGTTTCTACTTTAACTCGCATGGTCAAAAAGCAAACAGGCAAATAGAATGCTTCAGAGTTTAGATCTCAATAGAGAGATGCAGTCAAATAAATGTACCACCAGTACAACATCTACAAAAACCTATATATCTAATCATAATTATAAAAAAAAAATTGAAATAATTTCGAAAAACAATTATCACTGAATTTTAAATTGCACCTTTCATAGCTAATTCCATGAAAATAAAGCAATTAACTGTTAAAAATTATCAGAATAGTTAAGAATTAATATTTTTGGTAATTACGCTCACTTTCTTTTGCTTTTTTTTTTTTTTTTTGAAGTTATTTATTTATTTATTTCATTTTGAAAAAAAGGTGATTTATTACAATTTACTCCTTGTCAAGATTGGCTTTTCCATTCTGACTTTTCTCGAGTTCCTTAAAAATAAGGTTGCTTCTTTTTTTTCTTTTTTCTTTTTTTTTCTTTTTTTAATCACAAAGATAATTGCATTCTTGGTCATCATTTCATTATCACCATCAACGATAAAAACAACAATGATAAATTGATAATAATGTAATAGACATAGCTTTATTGTCCATTCTAATTTTAGAAGTAAAGCTAAACATGGATGGTCAAAATTAGAGGCATGTCAACTTTAAATGTGAGCAGATGTCTATGAAGTTTGAATGATCTTGACTTGATTTCTGTTTTTATTAAGTGGTGATTATTGGACATTGGTTTTCCCCCTCCCCCTCCCTTTTCATATTGATCCTAAAATTAAGTCAAGAGGAGGGTCCAAACAATAAAAAAGGAATTTTGAGAAACAAAACAAATAAACTAGTCAGGGTCAAAAGCATCAACATCTAATTAATCTTTGCATTCAAATTTCAAAGCTAAATGCATTTGTGTGAGGATAGGATAACACCATAAAATAAGTTTATGAAGACCAGCTAATACTTGCTTTTGTCATTATACTAGTTTATTCAAGAAAAGCCATCATATTATCATATTATGATGCACAAGTAATGTGTGCATATGTTTTCAAAAAGAAAATGTAAATTGCAAATTGCACCCCTAAAGTTTGGGAGTGTTTAGATTTTACATCTTAAAGTTTCAAACTTTAGATTTTATCCCCTGAAGTTTGGGGTGTTTGGATTTTAATGTTTCAAAATTTGGATTTTACCCCATAAAATTAGTAAGTGTTTGGATTATTTTACACCCCCAAATTTTGAAATTTTAGGGTGTAAAATCAAAAAACTCTCAAACTTTAGGAAGTAAATTCCAATCACCCCTAATATATAGGTGGTAAAATCCAAATTCTAAAACGTCAGGGTATAAAATCCAAACACACCAAACGTTAGGGCGTAAAATTCAAATTCTAAAACTTCAGGGTGTAAAAGCTAATCACTTCGAAACTTTAGGAGTATAATTTACAATTTTCCCAAAAAAAAAAGAAGTAACGTGTGCATATAGGTTTTAATGGCAGTTTAATTTTGCAATAAATTAAGTTATATAGCTTATTAGTAACGCAAGCAAATTTAATTTATTTTATAGCTTAGGTTTTGGGCCTTTTGGCTACTAATCCAATTCTATCTATCCAAGATATTAATTTTTTTGGGGTAAAATATATAGTAAACACTCAATTTTGCACCCATAATTTTTTTTTGAGCAAACAACAATACTTATTAAAAGACACACGAAAATAATAATATTAGTGTTTTAAACCAGGTTTATAATACATTACACAATTAGAATATAACCACAAAAGGGCCTAGTGTGCGTGTCTAGTGTTCACTATTTATAACCCCAATTTACAACTACAAAGGTTAGACACTTTTGTAGTTATACTATGGCTATGTAATGTATTATAAACCCGGTTTAAAATACTAATATTACTATTTTTGTGTGTGTTCTAATAAGTATTACTGTTTACTAAAAAAAAAAGGGGATGTTTATCCCACATTGATTGTGTGTGTCTAGTGTTCACTGTTTATAACCCAAGCCTACAACTACAAATGTTAGGACCTTTTGTAGTTGTACTCTGATTGTGTAATGTATTATAAACTCGGTTTAAAATACTAATATTACTCAAAAAAAATTGCACCCTTAATCTATATATTAAGTTTCTTAATGTATTGTAGTGTTCACTGTTTATAATCCCAGCCTACAACTACAAATGTTAGGACTTTTTGTAGTTGTACTCTGATTGTGTAATATATTATAAACTCGGTTTAAAACACTAATATTACTCAAAAAAAATTTCACCCTTAATCTATATATTAAGTTTCTTAATTAATTTCAATCATTCAACTATTTTAAATTTAAATCTCATTGGAAAATAATAAAATTGTTGGTGTTGTATTTTTAATTCTCATTAGAAAAATTTTTTTTTTTTCTAGATAAAAAAATCTCAAGTTTTGGTTGAATAAAATAAAAATATTATTTTTTATTTGTGAAATTTGAAAAATATCTTAAGGACATTGACAATGTTCTGAGGCACTTAACAACATTATTTGGAAAAAAAAAAATAGATGGAATTAAGGACTAAATTAAAAAAAAAATTATAAAGAAAACTTTGATGATGAAATTAAGAATAGGCCAAATGCATAAATATCCCTTAAAATTTTTTCTTATAACTCTCTAAAGTTTCATATTTGTAAAATTGATCCACGGGACTAATTAGGGGTCAATTCACAAATATAAATATTGAATATCTAGGGAGTCAATCACTAACCCAAACCTAGGGATTTTTATGCATTTTGACCTTAAAAATAAGTCCAACTTAAAAGAACAGAATTTGTAATATACCTTTTAAAGATTAAAGATGATATTTGTATATTGTGAATATATATATATATCTCATTAGAAAATATTAAGAAAACAGTTCTTTTTTTTTTAACAATAGTAGTCAACATCTTTACTACTAGTATTATTTTCTTGCATGCGCAGAAGTCAAAAAGGAAAACTAACATCTATTTTTCGTTATCCAATGTGGTAATAAACTCTATAGGTGCATGAAAAATAAAAATAAAAAAGAAAGAAAAGAAAAGGGAGCTTTTGTTACATAGAACCACACAACAACACAAGGATCCACCGTGTCTCTATGTTTAGAAGACACATTAGAGGATAGTGGTCATTAGTGCAGTGACAGGACAGTGCTGTGTATATATAACAAAGATAACAAGAAAAGAATCACATAATTAATTTTCGTAATCATCACCCAATTTTCACTGTTGTGTTAAATCTATACGTACTATCATGAAACCCCAAATAACTGTCAAAGGCTGTCACACTCTTACCTCATCATAAAGCGAAGTCAGAGATAGAGATAGAGATAGAGATAAAGATAGAGATGGAGAGAGATGGAGGGCTGAACACATCAAATCTGTGGAGCCCTAGTTCTGTTGGTTGGGTTCATCTGGGACACATAATACAGAAGCCTCCCTACAGTAAATACTCTGGATGTGTTGTAGTTTGAAATGACGTTTCAAGAACCCCTTTGACTGCTCTCTCTCTCTCTCTCTCTCTCTCTCTCTCTCTCAAAGCTGCCACCAAGATCCCATATTCTTTTCATTTCAACCTTTGTGGTTTCTGGGATGACAATATAATACTAAGAGTCCAGAGAATTGGCAAAGATTAGAAAAATATATATAAAAGGTTTGTTGTGAGTAAAATAATATCATATATTTTTTTTTAAAATACTATGTAAGGTGAGAAAATTTGTGAGTAAAACCTTTGTATCACAATTTTAATGGGTTTGATTGTGAGGGTTGTGAAAAAAAATTGATTGATTTATGTAAAAATGATAACTAGTTTACTACATTATAGTTATGACACCAAAATATCAATTATGAAAAAATTTGTAAAAAATATTCTCTATATTAATCAATAATAGGAAATATAGCAAGATAATAATTGTCCTCTAATATTTTCTCTCTTTCAAGCTAATCATTTGATTTGAATTTTCATAGTGAATATAGACATGGTATATGTTCTGTCCATCAATATCAAACCCTTATTATACATATCCACCACTAACGACCAAAGGGAAATGGCATCAAATGCACTCGAAAAGCTGATGCATTTTTTTACACGTAAAAAAAAAAAAAAAGCCTTCCTCAACCTGCATTTCCACAATATTATGCTTTATCCTGTTTGTCTACATTGGATCCGGCTACTGACATCCTTCACTGACCATTAATATTTAATAATTGGTGTAGACTTTGCAAAAGGAAGACGACTAAAAAGGTTAACATATGGATATGGAACATAAATTGCCTTGCATTAATTAACTATCCTCCTTAGCTAGAAGCTAAACTCATGAAGACATGAACTGAATTCAACTTGATTTCTCAAACTTCAACCTGCCATTTGTGATAAAGATTCAATGCTTTCATATGTATTGTTGTGTTGCTTTTTTAGCTAGCGGACATACTTTGATATATAGATAGGCAAAAGAGAAAAAAGTTGAACAAACTTAAACTATATAGGTGTATGTAACGAGATTGGGCCACACATTCTGACCTTTTTCGCTCCCTCTTTCCTACTCTATTTAGCACGGTTAAATATATTCTCAGAAGCTAAATAATGAACTAAATTCAACTTGATATCTCAAACCTCGACCTGCTTTTGAAGCAACAAATTGGTAATTGACTATAAATATAGGAATGCAATGCCTATTTATCTGTATTTTTCTGCAACTTATTTGTTTACGTACTGAGATATATATTTATATATATATATATATATATTGCTACGTACTAATATAGGTACGTTTACGGATGACCAAAATTACACCACATAGGAGCATGAGATGGAGCCACACATTCTCACTTTTTCTCTAGTTTATACAAAATTTACAGTGACTATATATGACATCATTTTTCCCTAATCTAATTTATTTAGCACTGTTTAATGGTACTAAACTCAAGGAATCTTTAATTTGCTTAGTGCATGTACAATATTTAGCACTGTTTAATGGTACTAATCACAACTTGCTTTATTAACAAAGAAAGAAGAGATAGACAAAGACAAGGTAGAGAGAGAGAGAGTACAACTAGGTCTACTATTTAATCTATATATAATTAAGGATTTTGCACTACCAAGCAAGTTCTAGGAATGAAAAGAAAAACAAAAAGAAAGAGGGAAATCAATAATATATAGCAAAAGTTGGAATTAATTAAAGGAAAAAGATAGCTATCAAATAATGCTAACGTTTAATATGTTCATACATAAGCCAAAGTCATGTGAAACATCGGCTCAAAATATGAGAAATTGATTTCAAAATCACTTTAGCTTGAGATCAATCCCTTAATTTCGAAAATGTTCTCACTGGGAGGATTCATTATCTTGCTCAATTTCAGAAGCTGCCTCATCTTCCTCTTCAAAACAGTCAATTCCAAAAGCTGCATGGCCATGTCCAAACGCCTTAATGTGATCTTTGAGTGACCTTTTGTGCTTGAAATCAGAGCCACAAGTGCAATACCATAGCTTCCCACAGTTCTTCTCATGGGTTCTCCAATCCCCCCTAACAGCAAAGGCTTTGCCACATTTTCTACACATGAAGGGCTTGATCCCATGCTTTCTCTTGTAATGGGTTTGGAGGGTCCTAAAGTCTTTCAGTGGTTTTGACCTTGGGTGGTCAATGTTGTTCCTGCAACCTGGTGCACAACAATAGCATGGTAGCCTTAGCATGGCTGTTGGTTGTGTTCCCCTTAGAGACTCCGGGCCTTTTCTGTATTGAGATCCATGCCCCCACATATGCATCTATACAAATATACATATAATTAGCACCAATCAAGTATTTGAGAAAGAGAGAGAGATAATTTTTTTTTTTTTTTGAATTTTTCACAAACAAATCATGTATTTGAGTCTTGAGAAAGAGAGATAGAGAATTAGTGAAAAGGCAACTACTTTGTTTTATATATAATAATAATAATAACTAATTTATTGAGGATTTATAGCTAAATCCAAAAATTTGAGATTAAAGTTGGTTATTTTTGTTGTATAACTTTTTAAAATTTCACATTTTTAAGTACAACTATATTTTCGCACAAATGAAAGAATTATTCACTTTTCTAAGGGTCAAGTCCTAACATTAACTTTAAAATTAATTATTCATAAAAAGTCCTAGAATTAAATTTTGCTTCAAAAAAAATTGCGACTTACTAGAGAGGGAGAAGCAATATCTCATTGACTCAGAGGAATTTATGCTACAAGATTCAGGTGTCTTTCCACTTAGTAAGATTCTGACCTATCCAGAAACATCCATACATTTCTTTTTTCCTATGGATAAGAACATTCATATATGATGGCTTCCAAAAGTAATGAAAGTTCACAGGGTTAGGTAGGGTTTTTATTATATTGTTTTACTTTCCTGCATGTATACTGCAGCTATTTTCCTGTCGAGTTTGAATTGTTTTTGCTTCACTTTTCTCGAATCAAGTTCCAGTATACAATTTAATGCCACTAGATTCTAGGAGAGAAAAAAGGTTTGGTTCAGAGAGGTAAATTACACATGGGTTTTCTTTGGTTCTTTCCAACCGGTTTCATCCTTCTTTGCATATTGTGTACACTAACAGAAAATGAACACAAACTGTTGCATGTTTAAGAAAAGGGATACTTTAATTTATTGACAGATAAAGCAATACTATGTGTGGGGTTTCCATTTACTAGTATGTGAGGTGGTTTTACTCTTCTGTTTGAGTGTTCAGATTGAGAAAATTTGAAATTTTGGGCTGTGATAAAGATCATCTGAGCCCTGGGACAACTGGGATATCTTCAGTTTTACACACCTGCAAATGTGCAATACACAAACTTCTAGGCACAAAAAGTATAAGACTGTGTGGTTCAATCACATAATTAAGGGGGGTAATGATCTCATTCTGATTTTTTAAAATCCCAAAAATCATGCTAAAAGGTTAAAAAAATAAAAAAAAAGGAAGTGGGGATGGAAGAAAATTTAGAGAAAGAAAGAAAAAATTATAAATTGTCAAAACCAAATTGTGTGTGTGAGTGTGTCTATATATATAATTATATATAAAATCTAAAGCAACGAGGAGGAAAGGACTCATTTACTCTTTTATCCCATCAGCCCCTTAAAATAAAAGTTAAAGGTTGAAATCAAGCTAGCTAGAAAAGAAGTGTAACAGCAAAGAAAGGAATGGGTTTTCTCTTTTTCATCCCACATTAAAAGGAAAAACAGAAAGGGATGGGAGAGGAAGGAAAAGGAAAAGGAAAAGGGAACCTTAATTTTTTTTTTCCTTTTTATTTTTATAAAAAAAAAAAAAATCAGGAGCATGAAAGTTAACAAACCTGCATGTTGTTGTATCTGTTGAAGGTTTTGAAGCAAAGGGGGCATGAGAACTGGGTTGGACCAATCAAAATCTGAGCTGGGGTAGGGATCCAATACTGTCCCTTGTTGAGCCTATCTGGAAGGTACCCAGAAGCCACAGTAACTTCATCTTTATCTGAGATCTCTGTGGAGGAGAGGGTTGAGATCAAATCAGCAGAACTAGGGCTTGGCAGCCCTAAATGAAGAGCTACTGTCACAGCTGGGTCATCATCATTAGAGGCAGCACTAGTAGAAGAGAATAATAATTCTTCTTTGTCTTTGTCTACCTTGTTCTTATCCACTTCCATGTAGGAGGGGGATGATTCTTGTTCTTCGTTTCTTGTGGGGCTTAAACTGAGGAGAGGAAGAGCTTCTCTTAGAGGAGGAGAAGGAGGTGAGGGTTCAAAGTAAGTGAAAGAGTTTGTTGTGTTTACATTGATATTGTTGTTTGAGCAATAGTCGTAAGGAGAATAGAAGGATGGGGTGGAGGATGTGGAGGAAGAGTAGTGGTAGAGAGAATTGAGGTTGAACCATCCACTGAAGTGATTGGAGTATGGATCAGTCATGATGGGAGGAGGTCGGAGAGAATGGATGGTAGATGGGTAGGTTAAAATAGAGAGAGAGAGAGAGAGAGAGTGAGAGAGATAAAAAGGTTATCAAAAGTTTATATGGTAGAGATTGAACAAAACCACCAAAATTAAAAGAAGTGTAAGGGGTAGGCTAAAAGAAAAGAAAAAAAATGTACAAAATCAAGATAGATAAAGTGAACACAATCGAGTAAAAAAGGAGAGACAAGAAATCACTTGTGAGGTGTGACTAAACAATAGACAAATTATGCTAAAGCAGGAGAGAGAGAGATGGGAACTGTGGAAGGTTTGGAGTGTAAGATAATCTTGGAACTTGAAAGAACAAGTTATTGTTTGTCATAATGTGAAAAGAGAAAAAATATATATGTATAGACACAACTTTTATGTCATAACTTTTGTTACAAGTTCCACAATCAAGACACGTATTAATAAATTATGAAAAAAGAATTATCAGTAAATATAAAAATAATGTTTCATCAGTTATAATTCCACATGTCAATAAGTTATAGGAAAAGTTGTAGTAAACAATGTGGTTGTAAAAGAACAAAACAAAAAATTACAAATTTACCTCACCAACCCAAGAATAGAGATTAAAGAATGCGAAAGTTAAGGCCAAAGACAAAGTGGTAATTAGGGTTGGAGGTTGTCTCCTGTAACCATAATAATCACATAACATAAGAGAGAGAATAGCTGGTAGTTTGTACAACAAGAATTGAAGCATTATACGTACAAAACAAAGCAGCATTACATGACCTAATACTTTATCTTCATCTCTTGTGATTTTCTCTTCCTTGGGAAACAAATAGTTCCATTCCAACCCGGCATTGGCTTTGGTGGGCGCGCCCTGGTCGGCTTAGCTACTTACTGCCACAAAGACTGAGTGCCCTAACTCTCTCCAACAGGTGATTCATATATATACACTTTGGCTTTCAATCAATTGTATGAGACTGCAGTTTGGCCACAGGTATTTTGGGACGAATGGAATTAAGGAAGGGGAATCCACTTGTTTTAGAGGTTTTTTTAAATAAAGAAGTTGCCATTTTACTTGTGGAAGAATTAAAGAGCCCCTTCTTTAAATAATTGAAATGTTTTGTCTGTGTGTGTGTTTGTTTACATGAGTTTATTTCATTAAGTTAAATAGTGCAAAAGTAAAATTAAGAATCTGGTTGAGAACAACTTATTTAGTTAAAGCTAAAATTTTTTTATTGAAAATACTGTAGATAAGGTTAAAAGATAGCTGAAATAGTATAATGAGATCCATGAATAGTACTAAAAAGTGTAATAAGACTCATAAATAGTACCAAAAATAAGTTAAATAGTAAAAAAAAAAAAAAAACTGGTTTTTTAAGCTAGTGCCAAACAAACACAAAATATAGGAAAAAAAAAGTGAAAATTAAAAATTGTAAGAGGCCAAACAAATCAAATAAGTTTAGCAAAATGCATATTCAAAATTATAACTAATAAAAGATATTTAAATAAGAAGAAGAAGAAGGATATAATAGTTAAATTATATGATACAAAAAAAGAAGAAGGATATAATAATTAAATGATATAATTTTCTTTTTCATTTCTTTATTTATTTTAAATAATTAAAATATTATGAAAGGGAAACTATCTATTCTTATACCATTCTATTCAATTCTTTTTTATTATTATCTGTATGCTACCTGGCCGTTTTTTCATTTGTGTTTTAACTTATTTTGTTTAGCTTTTTCATTTAACTTTTAATTTATTTTATTTTATTACAATTTTTTAGGACTTTTTTTTTCCTCCCTTTTTTAAAGTACAAATATATTTTAACCTACTAAACAAATAGGGGAAAAATAATTTTCTTTGTCTTCCATTCATCTGTCATTTATCAACCCGTAAAGTACACACATTGTAAGAGGGGAAAAATATCACAATCCTTTTTATGTTTTAGTTAATTGAATTATTATCTGAATAAAAAATTCATAATTTCATTAATTGTTAACAGGGAAAAAAAATCTAAGATCAAATCTCCTCTTTATTTGTATATGGATATTAAGTATGGGAAATGAGAAGGGTAATTACTTGTGAGCTAAACTTTTCGTTTATCTTTTTGTTTTAATTATCTAACTCAAGGCCCATTAGGTTCATGAATAACACAAGGGAAAGTGCTATTATCCTTTCTCTTACTGTCTTCTCTAGTGCAGCAAGATTTAACCCAAAATTTTATTTTTGGATAATAAGAAATTTATTCAATTGGACCAATGACTTAATAAATGAACCAATAATATTCACTTAATGAGAGATTTTTACTGTGCTTCTACCTCTTGAAACTAAATAGTAAATAATAATAATAATAATAAGACTTTCGTGATTAAGGTGATAATTGTTTTCCCTTTAATGGGTCTTAAAGGATCTGGATCTGACTATCTTTAACGAAATTAATTATGAATGAATTTGGTTGCAGATTGATTAGAAAGCGTTTTCTTCCTGCAAGTTTTAGAGCTCAAGGCAGAAGCAAGTAAATGGGAAGAACTAATCGAGCTCAGTGTTCATGCATATATCATATATGTCAGTGTTTGAGTGCATAGAGTCAGTTTCGTTCTTTTGTACTATTTGCAGCTATGAGGGGGAAGCAAGCATACAGATGAGGACCTGGGATTGGGGTGAGAGGTATAGAAGGTACATATATAACAATGTCAATAATGGGAACCAGTCAACCTGCTTGCTTTAAACACTAAAATGTGTTTTAACAGTGTGTTTTACTTTCATTCGCACTAATGATCATAAACCTATGTAAAAGTATTATTGCTCCAATCATAATTCATAATTTGTCAGAGTTACTCTAATCATCGAGAAGTGAAATAAAATAATAAGACCATTAATTATATAAGAGGGGTAAAGAGATGAGATTATGGCAACAATAAAAATAATTATACAACAAATTTCTCAATATTTTTTATGACGTGATAAGTTGTGAAACTTAATTTAATTGCAGAATTATAGGTATGAAAATATGGGCTGTGGGAGTTCATTGATTTCAGGAGCATGGGCACAAGTAGACAATTTGGAAAATTAGCATCCTTTAATATATATACATGTTGCTAGAGGGACAATTATTCCATCAAATTAGGTTTTACTCAGCTCTATAAAGAAAGTGAGATATCACCAACAAGAGTAGATAGATACATTCAATGGTATTTTATGGCATTTGATATTAGTCTCTCTATGTGTCCTCTAACCAAAAGAAAAAGACATCCACGTACTTTTTCTTATCGAAACTGCCATAGTTCATAATTGTCTATGCAGGAAGTCTTTGTTCTTTTGTACCATATATCTGTTTTGGTAGACAACACAACAGTGTCTGATAAATTACGTAAGTACCTTATAACTTTTTAGTACACAATAATTCCATTAAACTAAGTGGTTGTTTACAAAGTCAGTCAATGTACATAGTTTCTCCACAAAAAAAGAAAAAGAAAAGTCAGTCAATGTAAAATCACTCAAAACTAATAAAATAAAATCGCTTAAGCAATCACATATGAGAAAAAGTTTAACTTCGAGGGTCTGAGGATTAAGGTCAATGTGTTAAATGATACTATTAAACATAATAGATTGATAATGCAATTGAATTAGACATCATGATTGTGAAATTTTGTCGATTCTATAGACTGATGGAATAGTTGTAAAATATGATAATTACTGGTACTGACCATAGATTGTTAGGAATTAGATAGCGGCCTAATATATAGGCTGAACTCACAGTTTAGAGATATCATTAAAGGTTATGTTAAGCTTTTAGTGGGTATGATTTTAATTACATGAAATCACCCAAAATTGCAGGTGTTAGGACCCAAGAATTAATTTATTATAAAAACATGTGTCACGCTGGGGACAAACAATCTGGTAAGGAGAAAAATGCATGGAAAGCCAGTTGGAGTAAACTAAAGCCAAGGTAAATGCTCACTAGGTATAGGTTGACAAGCGGTGTTAATCTAATGAATTTCAACTCCTTAAAAAAAAAAATAGTGAGTAGTTACCCCGAGGAAGTTATAGATAATTACCTCAAGCGGTTATTGAAACATTCAAAAAGAGAGACACTTGCCAAATTAATAGACACAAGCAACGAGTGAATTGTTGTGTCAAGTGGAAAATGTAGTTGGACATAACCACTGAAGCCTCAAGTATAAATAGAGGCATTATACAAGAAAAGACATGGTGAACACGCTAAAGAACTTCTTGAGATCAATTTGAGTTCATTTGTACTTATATTCTTAGGAAAATGAGTTAGTTCTTAGGATTTGCAATAATGTTATAGTAGTAAATGCTTGGATATTAGGACTTTTTTATTGTCGTGTTAAATACTTTGGTTTATACCATTGAGTTGCTTGGTAAAAATTAGTTTAAATTGATGTGATCCCTTTAGTTGCAATTTTAAGTATGATTTTATATTATTGTAATATGTGTAGGGCAGGGCGGGTAGGGATGGAGCACCCATAGTCCAGTCTCGCTCTGCTTTATTATCATCCCTACTAATAAAGGTGCCATGTATTTGGTTAGTGATTGTATATGTGAAGTGTGAAGAGGCAATGTTAGATAGTGAAAAATATGGGGTATACAAGGGTTTTGTAGGCTGTGAGCGGCCATATTATGTGTCCACCTTAAACATGGACCCAAGAATACGCCACTAACTCAAGTTTAGGATAGTAAAGTTAGTCGCTATTTGATTATATAGGTCCACGAACCAACGTAGCCCCCACTAATCATGCATTTACGTGCTAACCCTGGCATCTAAGAAAAGAAACCATACATTAAAGTGATAAAGAAAGAAAGAAGAGTGAAAAAATAAACCATCCAAAAATTATGGTCAACCAATAATGTGAGAGTGATCAATACATTTATTTTAAACTTTAGAGACCAACATCATATTTCAAAAATAAAAATAATTTGAAAGTTGACATGTCATGGAGCTTTTATATCGTTTTTTTTTGTGTGTGTATGTGTGTGTTGGCATGGGGCGGGGGGATTTTCATTGAACCAAACAATTTAAAGTATTTCAAAGATCAAAAGCAGAATCTAGAATGATTACAAGGGACCTACAGTAACGAATTTTAAAGTAAAATTAGTAACAGTGTCACATAACACGAAATTCCAGCATAGAATTAATGCCCCAGATTGGCATGGCAGTTGTAATGTCAAATTATCCATAAATTGCTGGAACTATTATAATCCCCATATGATCTTTAATGTTATTGATCATTATAACCGTATCAATTAACTATCAACTATTAATATTTCTCAACCAAAAAAAAAAAAAAAACTATCATCTATTAATAATAATATAGACAATATTTAAATTTACAATCAAGATTGATTTTTTTGAGACTTTTAACTTATGACGTTCGTTTCTAATGGCAAAGATAGACCTAGCCTTGGTCTCCCCCCTCCTCCAAAAAAAATTGAAAAAAAAGATTCTTAATATGTGTGTACACAAAGAAATTTCAATTTGCCCCAAAATATGCAATCTTGGCCCCCTTCCTCCAAAAAAATTATAAATTGGCCCATGAAATCCAAAAGTATATGTTCTATTCTATCCCTTTTGCCCAGTTGCCTGAAGAATAATTACAATAACCTTTGGATGATAACAAAAAAAAAAAATAAATAATAAAGCACAAATTTGGTCCAAAGAAACCCAATTACCCAAAAAATAATATGAATTACCTGCAAATAAAGAAACCCAATTGCCCCAAAAATAACATGAATTACTTGTAGACAAACTAATATTGACAACAAAAGTAAAGCATAAATTTGGCATTATCAAATGTATAATTTTCAGTTTACATGGTGTGAACTGTGAAATGCTTAACGCTATATTTTTTAAGTTAATTTTTAAAAAGTTTTTAGTTATGTTTGCTGTAATAATAATGTTTGTTTTTTTATTAAAAAAATTATATAATGAGTTTGCTGTAATAAATTGTTTGGTAATGTTACTTTTTAAGAAATGAGAGAAATTTGTCAATCTTATATCAAAATATTATTTAAGTAGTTAGTTTGGGGACGCAGGCTCAAATGTATATTGGGTCTTGAGCCTTATCCGAGGAGGCCCTGTGGTGTGAGAATAGATTAATAGCAAGGAAGGCATAATACTTCGAACTTTACGAGCAAATTGTGACTATAGTGGGTGGGAGAGGTTGTCCGAGGAGAAATATCCCCTTGGCTAAACGCAATGAAGATCAAGATGTACCTCCTACCGTCCAGGGTGATGTTTCAAGAGGTTCTATTGATAAAGACATGCATCATGAATGTACAGGGAGGGTAGGAGCTAGGAAATATCTAAAAGAAAGTTGTTGTCATCGCATTGAATGTCTTGCAGCTAACTTTCTGGCCGCATTTATGTGGAGAAGACTTTTAAACAGTACTGTCTTGGCTACCCCAACTCACAGAGGGTTAGAGAGGGTGTCCAATAGGACAAGCACTCAAGTAGTAGCCTGGATGATCAACAAGTGAAGGGTTAAGGTCATTCAAAATGAGATATATAATGTAAGAGACCCCTGAAGAAATAGAGATCGGAATAGAGAAAGAGAAACACTGTAACAATCAAGAACTGAACTTGTAATCAAATTTGAGAATCAATATACAAGAATTAATCTCCTAGGACTGTGCCGATGACAGATTTATTTAGTTTAATCAATCTATCTTCCTTTTCTTGTTATCTAAACCAACTTCATTTGTTGTCCAACTCATTTAAACCCAGTTTCTAACCTACACTTTACAAATTTATTGTACTGGGTTTGTTAGGCCTAAACTAGTCCACCCTTTGGACTAAGAACCTAAATCTAGTCTTTACAGTTAGGTAGATGTAGTATAAATTCCTTATAATTAATTATTGTTGCCTTTTTTTTTTCTTTTTTTTTTAAGATCATGAAAAAAATAATGTTCGATTTTGATTTTTTTTTATTAAGAAAAATTTAAAATAATTTAGAAGCTCATATTGAAAATGCATTATTGTCAACATCTAGTTTGATGTCCCAATTTCTAAAATCCATCAAATAAATTTTTGAAAAATCACCATATATAAAATTGGTAATAGTTCACTATAGAATAATCTAGAATTACCATAAATATATTGTGATGTTAATTAACACAATGAAATTGAACAAGCTTATGTTAAGTTTGGTCTATACCAAATTTTATTTTTTATTTTTTATACTTTGGCCCCCCTCATTTCCGAATCCTGGTTCCGTCCCTGTCTAATAGCTCTTTATTATTAAACTAAGATATTAATCGGTCTTTAGTATAGGCGGAGATTGAATCCCAGATCTATTATTTAACCATCAAAGACTTTACTAGATTGATTTTTAAAAAATCAATGAATAGAGTATGAACCCACTAAACAGTATTGTTAGTATGATATGTTTAATTTCTGAATTAGGATTTGAACATTTTTATGTTTTATATTGATTTAGTGCTTGTTTGAAAAGAATATATTTTCATTAACTTATTATATTTAAAAAATAAATTGTAAGCAACTGAAATTGGTGATCATATGTCTTAAAAAATACGCCCAATGTCATCTCCAATAGTTTCAAAAACCCCACAATTTTTGGGAAACACCAAAAATCTGTGCCCAAGGACACAAAACTATTGAGAAAGGTTCCTCATGTTTTTTTTTTTTTTTTTTTTTTTTTTTGAGAAACAGGTTCCTCATGTCTTTGTTACTGTCTCTTCATCATTGTGGACATGGAAAGGAAGCCAACTAAATTTCTAAGAGTTAAAACTTCAATGCTTGGTGGGGCATTTTGTGAAGAAAAATAGAGGGGAGGAAAAAGTCTATGTTTGAAAATAATTTTTTAATCCTAGAAAGGTGGCACACATTTATTTTGAATTCTCCAGTCATCATTTATCAAGAGGAACTTTCCTCTTTTATTATTATTATTATTTTTTTTTTGGTAATGAAGAAACAAAATTAGAGTTCAGAACACTAACAACTTAGAGAATAATTTTTTTTCTAGAAAATTGGCCATAGGTGTGTGTTAGTGTCTACATCTACGTGCATTTTCAATCATCATTTGTTTATAATTTTTTTTTTTGTCTCAAGAGCAATATTTAATTCAAGTAAGTTCGGTAATACCTTAATTAATCACTCATTAATTTATTTTTCTGTGACAATTATTCAAGGTATGATCTCTGTAGTTAGTTTATTCTTAAGCCCGTGCCATTTGTATGATGTGACACCAAATGAATTTTTAGATTTATAATATTTTATCATAACCATAGAATGGATCCATTTCAAATGAATTGAAGGGTATATTTTTCTTTACAAGATAGTCTTATAATTGTTAATTATATAGTTCCTATAATTAAGGACAATAATTATCGAGATACCTTCTAGACTACTACTTCATTCTCTACAATTCATCTTCTTAAGATAAAGGTTGGTTGATAATTCGATATTTTGAGAATGAGAAATATAAACCTTAAACATCATTGTTGAAAAAAAAATGTCAATTAAATCATAAAGTTCTTAACAATATTGTAAACATCTGTATTACTTGTTATATGTTATGATTTTGTTATGGCATCCCATGTACCATAATGAACCCAGTTCCATGTGAATATGCTTTCCCCTAAACCATGGCTAAGAAAACACCTTTGAGATATATACAAATCTTATAATGATTTTTTTGATAAATACAAATATTATAATGATAGCAGTTTATGTGAAGCAGATTCACTCATTCACATTAGCATCCATATTTCTTATTAAACACTAATTTAGTTTTTTTAAACAAGCATTATGGACAGAATCATTATGGATCCATTTTCCCTGTGATGCTAAATTGCCAATTCATTTATTAGAAAGTCCATATACATCTTCTTGAACGTAGTGAAAATCATTTACCTCTCCAAATTTGCGGCTCCACAGTCCACAGTCCACACCCTTCAAAGCAAGGTACTTCTGACATCTTTTAGCCTCAAAATATTATCTCATCTAAACAACTATATATTCTTTTAAGAGTTGGCCAAACAATTGTAGTACCATTTTGGAACAACTGCATAAGTTTTAGCACCCTTGTGACACTTCTGCCTTTTTTCCATTCTAGACTTAGGAACAGTGTATAGTATTTTACTATCTCTCTTTGAGCAATTTTTTTTTTTAAAGTTCGTGACCCAATTACATGTCAAACTGAAGCCTAAATCTCTTCATTCACTTTCAAAATCATCATCGAAAACACCTTTGGTACGTAGTTATTAAGAAAAACACAAAAGATGCAACTTAATTCATGGAAAAAGATTTAGGACATCTAGATTTTTAGTTGACCATATAACCACTTGTGGGGCCACAAAGAGTTGGCAACCCCGGCCCACTTTGAATCAGGCCCAAGGCCCATGCCGAGGACCACCTGGGATCCGAGAACGTGTCTAGGGTCCGAGGACAAAGTGCGAAAGCCTTGTAGTCCAAGAAGCCACGCCGAGGATGATTACATCCTCGGAAGTCCGAAGTCAGGAAATACGCAAGCCGCAGCTCCTCAAGGAGAACCTCCCAGGGTATCCAAGGAGCGTATAGTAGGTGCCAAGGAGCGTATAGTAGGTGCCAAGCACTGGACATGGAAGCATGGTGGAGGAGCAAGTCCCAGACGAACTGTCACCTCCACATTAAATGCCCTCAACTAACGTCCTGGCCGCATTAATGAGGATAGGACATCTGAACAGCGCCATCTTGGGCGCCGTAACCCACAGAGAAATGGGAATGCGGCTGATAGGACAGGCACTCAAGTGTAGACCGGGTTGATCGACAAATGTAGGGCTAAGATCAGCTGAGAGAGGGATATATAATGTAAGAAGTCTCCCTTGAGGGGGGGGAGGGGGGGAGAACCAGAGAGAGATATATGCTGTAAAAGTGCATTTCCTTTCAGTGACTTGTAAACTTATTCGAGTGAAATAAGAACAACTACAATCTCTGTAATACGTCCGAGGAGCCCTGTTGTGCCCCCTTAACCCAGAGATTATCCTAGTCCACGTATAATCATGCATGGCCGTTGTATTCTTTACTAGAGCCTAGCTCTTGAGCCCACTCTCTACAAATTTATTGTCGGGGGTGTCCTTCCGAAAACGGAGCCCCCACACCACTAATATTTCATTATTAAGTAATCTTAATAATCAATAATTTTTCTGTAGGACCAACTTCGCTTGATGATAGGAATATAGTAATTGTAATTCTTTTTCTTTTTTTCTCCTAATAGAATAATTCCTAATAATTAATGCTCTTCAAAATAATTTCACACATATTATTAATCATAGTATATATGATAAATCATAGTATTTTATATAAAAATTATTATTACTAATATTTTGTTGCAATTATTTAACATGATCTAAAGCTTTGAACTTAGTTATACTTATATCTTCTTTTGTTATATATAACATTTTACCAAGAGCCTTGTATTTTAACTAATTAACATCTCTTGGTTCAAGATTCGAATCTCTCATCTCCCATTGTAAAATCAAATTATCAAACAAAAAAATGTGATTAATGTCACATCAATAACATAATTAATAAATTCTTATTTACTATTCTGATTTGTGTTTAAAAGTTGACACAATTGTTTATAAGTCCTATATGGTAAAATTTATGGTATTTTTTTTTTTTTTTTGGAAAGGAAATGTATAGTAGTTTTAACTTCACTCTATTGTCATTCTCATTATCTCATATAGTATAGTGAATAGACTAAGTGTTCACTTAATATAATATAACTTATTTTTATTAGTTTATTTTGCTTAAAAAATAAGATTGATAAATATATAATTGTGCCTAAAATAAAGTTGGAGCTTTAAAATAAAAGGCTATACATTCTCTCTCTATGGACGAAGGCCTCAGAATTACTTTTGAGTAAAGTCTACCAATTATTTTGATAAGAATTTGGAAGTAGAAAGGCCCTGAGGGCAAAGCAGCTAGGCATGTCCCAATAACCCAATAACATAAAAGACCTTAACTGTTTGTCCTCGATTCTATCATGAGTTATGACAAAAAAGTTGTCAATATACGACCCCTACATTTAGTAGTGTACTTTGATTTAATAAGGGGGGCTTCACCTAGCAGCAAAATGATTTACTCCTGAAACTGCAATGTTTTCTTGAAAATGAATGTTTCAAGTTAGCTCCATCGACTGACTGAGATACTGATTTGAAGTACATGGGCTCGAAACCATGTCCAGAGTTTCAGGCTTGGAGTGGACCTATAATTTTACAAGCACATTTTAAATTAGAGTAAAGTCTAGGATACAAAAATTCCATATTTAAAAAAAAAAAAATCATAATTGCAAATGTAGTAAATTGTAATTGGAGGAATTACTTCCACATGGGTTTAATTATAAAATCACTTTTAGCGGGTGTTTTTAGGGCATTTAATAATAAACTATTTTATAAAAGTTTTGATATTACTCTCATGGAAAATATTTTTTTTAAAATGTCAATTTTTCCCTAGATACTACTTTCAACATTTTAAAAAGTTTTTTTTTTCTCGTAAAAAATTTCTATAAATATTTGCTAAATTAATACTTTTAGAGCATGAGCATCCGTTTTCTTTTCCCTTTGTTAATACCAATTGCATTTTATTTATTTATACAAAGATAGTTAGAGTTGGGAGATATTCAAACCCTACAGGCTAGGAAACAAAAAAAAAAAAAAAAAAGCAACAATTGAGCTATAATAATATTCTTTAACTACTAACATCAATCACAACATATCCATATTGAGAAAGATTATGACTTTTCTTTGGCCCTAGAATTATTGATTAAATCAATATATATATCCATGTTGCTAGATGATGATCAAGGAATATGAACCCAACAAAGTAACTTTAGGGGGAGTGCTTCGCAGAAATAACCAGAGCAATTGTTTGGATTGGGGAAATTGGGTTCAGTCCTTTATTATGATAATTATTCCTTCTGTTACTTTGTGGAAAGGACGCAAGTTTGGACGGTTCAATTAATGGGTTTTAGAATATCCATAACTGTATTGTGCAAAGGGTTTATGGAAGATTTTTTTATTTTTCTTTTTGGAAAATGCTAATGGATGCCCTTAAGATAATGATTAATAATTTATTTAAAAAAATGTTTTATAAGAAAAAAAAAAACAATTAATGTTTTGACGGTTTTTTTTATTTCTCATAAAAGTAGTATCAAAACTTTCCTAAAATAGATTGTTAACTATTACTTTAAAAGCACTCGTTAGCATCACCTTTGTTTTTTTTTTAATGTTGCTTATACTGATGATTTTGATGCCAACATTTTATACATATACGAGTCCAACTAGTGTGATAAAGGAAAAGTACTCTCCTCTATTATGCATACGGAATATTGATAATAACGACTCAATATACAGTCAAAATACTTGTTTGTTTTGACATATGTTTTTACTCTTCTTTTTTGTTTTTTTAGATGATATGAAAGGTTTACTGGTTGGGGGTTCTGGATTGGAGCTAGTCTTTAGCTATTATGTGGAAGTTCCTAGATAATGCACATCTTATTAGATGCATGGAGAACATGGACAGGGACTAGACAAGAAAAATTCACATGGATTTGAGAATATATATATATGGGTGGGGGCCGTGGGGAACAGTGAAATGCATGTATGTTCTTGCAAGGTGATTTTTCCAAAACTAGTACAGTACCTTCACATTTTATCATGCAAAGAATACTAAAGACATGGTCACAAAATGAGTTTCTAAACCGTACCATGCATGTTTGAATGTGACAATACAACAGCTATTCACCAAACAAATCAATAATTGAGAGACCTAGGCAAGAGATGGGGGAATGCAACTATACGAGTGCTCCTTTAACAGCCCTTTTGGTTGGGGTGATTTTGGGGACGATAGAAAATGGGAGAAGAAAATACAAAGAACATGAGTTTTTTTATTATTTGGTTGGGAGAGATTTTAGTAGAGCTTGATTATTTCCTCCCCAGACCTACCAAAAATTAATGTCTTTCTGATTTGGAAAAAAATGGGAAGAAGAAGGACAGTTACAATCAAATAACTTAATTACCATTCTTCTGAAGTTTTGGTTGTTTGCCTCTATTTTTTTAATTGGGCGTGATTGCTTTTCTTTTTTGGTTGTTTGTTTATTTTCTCCTCAACTAAAAAATGGAGTTTTTCATCATTCCATTTTTCAATTCTCTCAACCAAACACACATAAGGAAAAATTAAATCTATATTATTTCTCCACTTTTTTGTAGATTCTCACAATTTTCTATCCCTCTACTTTTAGATCTCCAACCAATCAAAGCCTAATTGAGTTCAACACATGCAACTTAACATCAACTCATCACCAAGATCCCAATAGTGTCAATTTATGAGCATCATGAGAATCAACTTCGTGTCTCTAAGAATTTAGAACTCAGGACATTAACCACAATCAAACTACATGGAAATAAGGCCCTGTTTAGTAGAGTAGCTAAACAACATATTTTCAATTTTTAGACAACATTATATACATTTCCACGCATTTTTTCACCCACACATATTTCAAAAAATTATAAATAACATTACTCAAACTTCTATACCAAACGGGCCCTAAGCCTCTGTCACTTGTCATTGTTGTGGGTCCAACTCTCATGTCATCATTTAATGAGCTTGTTGCAGTGTGGGCAGCAAGCCACCCAAGTCAAGTCAAGTGTCCTAATAGGCTAATAATTCAGTTAGAATCAGGAATTCTTGTGTTCCCAGAGAAAAAAGTAATAGTCGGCAAGGTTATTTTACAAAGACAGTTTAGTGTGATTTTGCAAGTAGAGCTAGCTTAAAACACAGCCAGGGAGAGCTAAGGGAAAGAGAGAGAAGAGAGATTCAGGGTTTGTTGCATATAGGAGAGAAAAATTGCGTGTGTGTGAAAGAGAGCAAAGAAAAGCCATGATTTTTTCTTTAATCGTAAAACATATATAAAAGAAAAATAAATTTAGAGTTTTCTGTAGGAGAGTAGTTTTTTAATTAAGTACGTACTACAATTACCAAGAATTGGTTTATCTAAATTGAGTAAAGATCTCATTTGATATTAATTTCTAAAGAGAATATATTATTGTATTTGGTGGTTAGGAATAAGTTTAAGAAATTATTGTACTAATTGAATTGTAAATTATAATTTATTTAGAGTTATAGAACACTAGATTGGGAGTTTAGGACCCTAACAATTGTAAAATGTAAAAAGTGTGTAAGTTGCGTATGCAGAGAGAGAGAGAGAGAGAGAGAGAGAGAGAACGCATCAATTATTGATATTTTTTTTTCTTTTTTATTTTATTTTGTTTCCTTTTCTACGTACGACTCCTTTTTCATGTGCACATCCATGCAATGACATGGTATAAGTGTGAAAATGTATCCAAAATTTAATTTGTACAAGAACTCGAAACAAGAAACTTCCTTTTGTTAATCTTCATTCCAAATAAATTAGTGAATAAAGAGCAAAAAGGTATAAGAATATAATATAGAATAACCTAGCAAAAAGTCTACATAGAATTTAAATTAAAAACCCATGTATGCTTCCTTAGATGTTTTCAAGAGGGCACAAGTGTGTCATCTGTGATATCTTCGAGCCTCCCTGTCCATGTTTTGTTCTGACATTTCCAAACATCTACCTCTATTTCCGTAAGCACAGCATGAATTACTATAAACTTTTCTTATGTTCCACTTTTGTGGCTACATATGCTTTGTGATTGCTAACTGCAGATAAGATTATTTATGAGGATCATATATTGATTGCAACTCCCATTGAATTTCAATTTTCAACAATACAATCAAAGCAGCAGGAAAAAAAAGTTATGGAGCTAGCATGCAAGTCCATATTGAGTACTTCATGATAGTCACTTTGTACTCCAAATTAAAGTTTGTTGACCAATTTGAATATATATATATATATATAAGCCTGACTTTAGTCAAGTAATCAAGTCTAATCTTTGGGAATAACTACCCTTTACATTCTAGATTCATGGTGATTCAATTTTTGGGTCAACATAAATCATATCAAAGATTTGAATTCCAATATCGCAATTTGGGATTGAATGCTTCAAATTCATGGTCTTTTTCTGAAATTACAGGATTAGGTTTGGATATTTTAAGGTCATAGATTTTCAAATTCTACAGAAAGATCTCTACATTTGAAATTTGAAGATTTACCAATACATGGATACAAATTTGTGTAATATTGGAAAATGTATAATATTGTAGTTCACAGCTTGCGTCATGTTTCTGATCTGAATAGAACACAATGTAATGAAAATGTAGATTCATATAGCACTGCATACATCCAATTGAAACACATGTCAGTATGTCACCACTTCACATCACATCCTATTCTTAAAGGAATAAAGAGCTAGAAAAACCTAATTATTGAAGTGAAATATCCTATGAAAAGTAAAAATACATTGTCACAATTCATTAGAACGGGGTCCTTTCTCCTTTTCCTATCAAGATTTTCTAAGAGAAAAATACTACAGTTCCTTCTAATAAATCTCCCCTAATATATTATATAAATAATAATAATAATAATAATAAGGGTGCTCCTTTATTAACACACGTGTAATATTTAATTTTATATTTGTCATCATACATTTTTGGTCTTTCTAGAATCATTAAAACTATCCACACAAAAAAAAAAAAAAAAAAATCATTAAAATTATTATGTCCTTTTGAGAATAATTTAATTAGCTTTTTACTTAAAATACTATAAATAAAAGATAAAAATTAAATAAAATAAGTAGGGAACTCACAAATAGTATTTAAAAAAACAAATAATAAGTTAGCTTGTAATTGAGACCCAAACGCACACTAGGTATAAAAAAATTTTCAATATTTTTTAAAACATTTTTGGAAGTATATAATTCATGCTTGTAAAAAAAAAATGATAATGAATCAACGTGCAATAGTATTACTCCAATTATAACTTATTCCCTCAATAGTTTTGAAAATTTTTTACCTCTAATATTACTCTTTTAAAATTATTGCCCTAAAACTACTGGTGGGCTGTTTAAAGGTTTAGAAAGATCACAGGGTAGCAAATCTCTTTAGTAAGACAATGATGTAGCCTGCAAAGGAGAAAGAATCCACTAAGACAAAGAAACAAAAAAGAAAAGCAGGGAAAAAGGGTTAACAATGAGTGAACATCAGAAGATGGATAACGCACATTTACACCAATATCCTACGTTTCATTTGATTATTTTAATTAGTCAATTATCATTTTAAATATAAAAACAATTGGAAAGTATTGTTTAATATTTGTTGACGTGCACTTTGTATATATAATGTTCATACTTTTACATTTGGTATATTCAAATTTTTTTAAGAATGTATATATGAATCTGATGATACATGTAGAGAATGTAGGTTAACAAGTGTGAGATAATCAATGCCCAAATAAAACTAGGGGACTAGGAGCTGAGGAAAGAAAACACGAAATATTTTTGAAATACTTCAAAAGGGGGAATCTATCTTGTAATGAATTTAGTGATTTTCCTTTTCTCACCCTCGTAATTCAGAAATCTAAAGCTAAAGCAAGCAAAAAGGATATGCAGACAAAGAAAACTGTTGAGAGCAACTTTTTTGGATTCCAAGACATATCTAATTAACTACTTTAACATACAAGCTCTATAAAGCAGCCCTACGTCTAAGATCCTCTACTCATCATCTAATTAAATCAAAGTGTGAATACCTCTTCTAGCTAGGTCAAGACAGCTACTATGTTTATTAGCTAGACTAATCAACGAATGGAAGACCAAGTCACCATTCATAACTATCTTTTAACTTTTAAGAGTGCGTTTGGTTTGGACTTAGGACACTTTGTTGATTGCTTAAATTGTTGGGAAGTATTATAAAAATCAAAAATAAAAAATGATTTTTTTTTTTTTTTTTATGTGTACCAAAAAAAGATTTGAATAGTATTTTTTTTTTTTTTTTTTTTTTTTTTACTTTTTAGGTCTCATATGATCTATGAGACCCTAAATTTAAAGACTTTTAATTAATAACTTGACGCTCAACAAAGTTTTTTTTTTTTTTTTTTTTTTTTTCATTTTATTACTTAGAGTACGTTTGGTATGCTGTAATAACTCTTGTAATAGAATATGTATTCATGTGTAATATCAATTCGGTCATTTGGTTGCATCTTTATTACATGGATTAATTATTACATTGGAATAACTATTCTTTAAATTGAAGAATAGTTATTCCTCTTTAAAATGGATGTAATAGTTATTCCTTAGTGTATATAATAAGTTTTAAAATTAATATATTTCCAAAAATGTAAAATTTCCTTATACATCTTTTTTTACAAGTTTTCTATATGTAACAACCAAACTTATGAATAGTAATAGTTATTCCATTACAATGTCTTCTATTCCCAGTAATAAAGATTACTATTCCGAATGTAATCTACATTTAATATACCAAATATACCCTTAGTATTAGCAACCAAAAGACTGCACATTCATAAGAATATGAATCAACTGTTCAAAAAAGTAAAAACTGTTCTTTCAACCAAAAAAAAAAAAGTGATATATATCAATATGCATGAAAATGTGCACTCATTTACCATACCCAGGACATAAATATCTCCGAGACTCACGGAATTCATGAACTAGGCAGTGCATCTAATTGGGAAAACAAATGATGCTCACTCATAACTCCCTGGCGTGGTTGGTCTAGTAGTTATGAATTCACTTTTAAGGGTTTAGGAGACGGAGATCTCAAATTTGAATCTCCCAGCTCATATGCATTAGCGTCTTCAATAAGGCTAGGTCTATAAATGCACAACTATAACTCATCTAGATCTCCACCCCCACAAACCTAGGCCCAGCGAATAAGATCTCAGTATGATCACCCCTGCTACTCTTTTTTCGTTCATAAAGAAGAAAAAGATATAAACAGTGATATTGCACATGCATGCATGACACACGTGGGATGCTTGCTATGTGGGCACATGTATATTAGACACGTAAAGGAATATCAGTGGGGATAAAAAGCAAGCTTGGTAAAAGCCAGAGAGGCACGAGTTGCAGCCTGTTAGTTCAGTTCAGTGCAATGATTGAATAAGCATTCACTATTGACATAAAAGCAAGACATCACCCCCAAAAAAACTTTCGTAGTCAGTATTACTACAGTCTACAGGACTCGTCGTTTTTATCACTGTTGTTTCTTCACAAAGATGTGAAGGTTGCTAGAGAAAAAAAAAAGAGTACGAAAAACAACTGTATGTCTGCCGTGTTGCTTAAATACTTTTATAAATGAATAATCTGTCTGCTTGTTTATACGATATCCATCACCTCTTGGCTCTGGGATTTACATGTCAGGCTTCAAGGTACCAGCTGCATGAATCGAATGAATTACCAGGAACTCACATGGCTAGTGCTGCTTCCCTGTTTCGTACATACATAGGCCCATTTGGCTTTTAATTTTAATATTATAATTTACAAAATAGATAACAGTGTGAAAACATTTTGATAATCAGTAAGTGTGAAAACATGATGGTGTACTTTTTGTCCCTTTTTTTATTAAAAAAACAAAAACAAAAATCAAAACTATTCTTAAAAATAGAAAAGAAATAGGCCTTGCGTGTCCCGAAGCTGTTTAGTGTTTTCATTTGTGCGGAAAACAAAACACGTTTGTGAGTTTTCTTTATGACACATTGAACCGCGTGACATGGGTATTTTGATAAGACAGGTTAGACAAAAGCCATGCGTTTTAGTAGCATTATCAAAATTTCCTTTATTATAATTATCAAATTATAAATAAATAAGCATATTTTATATACTACCTTTGAAAATCCTGTCGAAAATATAAGAAAACCCTTCGTGTTTTTCAAACCAAATAATGGTACCTACCTCACATATGATTTGATTTTTTTTTTTTTTTTTTTTTGGGGTCCATTTTACATTTTCTCGAAATTTGTAGCTTCCTTCTTCACTCTTTATTTCTCAGATCTACCTCTACCGTCCTCCACCTTGCCTTAAAATTAATGCTAGCTATAGTTTCCCGGGTGTGATGAAGGCCTTTGATTCAGAGGTCGCACACTCATGCTAAAACCCTTTCCAAAGTCACTTTTAAAACATTTATGTTTCAAAGGGTTGATTGTACACCATGAAGATTAGGTATTTGGGTTGTTTCACAACTCATAACGAATTGAATTCCCACATTCATTCCTTTAAGGCACACTCATTTTTTTTGCTAGGTAATTGCGGGGGATAGAAGCCCCCCTTTAAGGCACACTCGTACTAAAAGATAAGCAATGTCACTTCAGTCCTATGTCCTTTGGTAAGTTGAAATAAACCATGTTAATAAAGTGGGTGGGAAACAATCTATCTTGATTTTCTATTGGCTGAATCCTTCTTGATAAAGCTGGCCAAAATATAGGAAAGCCACATTCTTCAAGTACAATCATACTCCAAGAAGCAGATGAAGCCGATGTTCAATTATATTGGGGTCACAGCTCAAGTTAGTGAGAAACCAACTACACATACGGCCACATGCATGCCCATAATTGCTGCTTCTGCTTAGTAGTTCTTCAATTGCCCATCTAGGATATATTTTTACTAAAGGCAAAAAATGATTTCTTCAAATGGAAAAACAAAAATGCAAAACTTAAAACTTAGACCAAGTTTTCCAACATAAAAAAATGGATAAAATTCAACTTATACAAGAAGAAATGCATCCATGTGATTGCGGGAAAGATGGGAAGCAATCCAAGGAGGCATTCAATGTTGAAAATGATGAGATAACCAAAAAAAAAAAAAACAAAAATATACTTGCAACTCTAGGCCTCTACAGCAAAAAAATATTATAATTTAGTTATATATTAAAAAAAGTAATAAAAATAAGAGAGAAGAACAATTGCAGGTAGCATCCAACAGAGAATATATTAGAACACAAAAAGGACCTTAGTTCCGATGACCAACCCCAAAGTGAAATCTCTTGGCATGTTTGTCATTGAATGCATATTCAAGACGTAGAGGGCCCAATGGCGAGTCAACTCGGATGCCAAACCCATATCCATATCCACTTCCAGGCTTCAGCCTTGCTCCAGCAGGATCACCTAACCAAAAAAGAAAAAAATATTTTGAAACCGTAGCCCAAGCAACAAATTGAGGGGAAAGTATACTGCAATGCTCAAAAAGGTTGGGGGGATGCATTTAAACGATGAAAAATGTTCAAATGAGATGGTAGTTTTAAAATTTTAATTGATCCAGAAGAATATATTCAGCACCTGAAGCTGGTCTAATGCTTTGAACAAATATTCTTTTCAAGATAAAAGGTGCGTGAAGGTCATAAAATTCTACTGCCTACATTATTGTTCAAAGTTTTCATTTCAAAAGACAACAATTGTGCTCTCCTGCTTGCCATTGAGGATTTATGATTATTCAACTCTGCAAACCAATATATCACAGGACATGGTTGATCTATTCAAGCAGACAGTAAAATTGGCGGACTTTGCATATGGTAAGAGGAGCAGAAAAGGCACTCAACTCTCAGAGTTACTGTCCCTTTTTCAAACTTCTCTGTTGGTCATCTCATAATCATTGAAATTATGTATAGTGAAAACAACTGCAATATTGACTAGGTAAATAAGTTAAATAACCTAAAGAAGTGTAAATAAAACAAACAAAAAAGCCACCTACCCGGCACAGTTGGGCCTGATCCAAGATCTGTTCCATAGTCAGCAAAAAAAACTCCCTCTACTGGCCCCAACTGCAAAACAATTAGTATGGAAGTCAAAATTATGAGGGTTTACAAGTTACAAGTAAAGATACAATGAGAGGGTGAATGATATGGCATAGCAGAGAGGTGCTGGACAAAGTGAAGAGGCGTTGACTGGGTGGTGATTTTTTGTTTAATTTTCTGGTTATCTTAACAAATGCAAAATGACACATGAATGTAATTGAAACACTTTGAAGTATTCCCAACAACCAAGAAGCCAAGAAAATACGAGGGTAATAATTATCGTTGTCTGCATCAAGAAACTCAACAATCATGCATAAAAACAATAACTCATATAAAATGACTAAATTTTACGCTAACCATCAACCTACTACAATCCTCCTTTTTTTATGTTTCGGGCAGATTGTGAACAAAATATATGAAACTAAGCAAAGAAGCAAGCGGGGAATCAAAGATACAAGGGAATTCTGTGTAACCATTTTTTTATTGGTAAGTTACACAATGGGTATTGAAACCAAGACTTCACCCTCCACCTAGCAATTATAAGGACAACATTCTAAATGCCAACCCACCCCCTTCCCTAATTCCCCCCCCCCCCCCCCCCAACAAAACACTTTTTTTTTTTGGTATAAATCTCCCAACAGAAAAACTCTTTAAAAAAAAAAAAAGCTTTAAATATTATTCCTTATTTTAGTATATGGGAAAGCTGGAATTAGGATATTCACCTACTTATGGAAATCATGCAAATTTCTAAATTTTGCATTTTATTCGTTATTATCTTTTGAGATTAAAACAAGTACGATGACTAAGTCATCAATCTAGCTAAAAAATTTCCTGGTTTATTTAATCATTCATTTCAGAGAGTTCAGTAATTAGGCCACTTTCAAAATTTTGACCATTAAAAACCTTACATACAGGAATGATCTAGTTCATTGGTTGCTTCATTCTGATGGACTTCAGGATAATCTTCTATTATAAAATTTACATCATTTAAAATATTGCTCAAATTTAACACAACTAACATATACGTTTGAGGTAAAGTGATCAAATACACAAATCCTTTTTCTACTATCAAGCTCTATCAAGGGCCAAATTTACAATCATTGGCCTTCAATATAATACTCAATGCCAAGAGATATCCTTAATTAACTTCCACTGCAAAGCAAGTGCCTCTAATTTATAACAAACCACTACTAAACTGAAGAATAATGATTTTACACAACCCTCAAATTCATAATTGTTGACCTCACCACACCTCAATCCACAAAGTATGGCTAGTCTTCAAGACAACTCATGAAAACATGATAGTTACGTGTGAAACTCTTGAAACCGTTTCTCCAGTTCATCCATTCCACTTTAATCTTTCCCTTCAATTTTTACATATAATCTGTAACACTTCAATATACACCATCCCTTCTTTGCTCCTAGCTTTACAGACAATTTATTCTTATACATATCTTGTCATACGCCTGCAAATCTAAAACTTTTCAGGGTTTGAAGAATCAATTGCACACAACCTAGTGGTTGGAGGCTTAGGATGGGTTATAGACCCAAACATCCTTGGTTCTGTCCCCAATCGGAGTTCCCCTAGATTACCAGATACACAATTCTAGTGGGTGGGATTGTGTATCTGTGGTTTTCTCCCTACAAGTGGGTCCAAAGGGCCCTACCTTGGTGAGGTTCCACGTCATCAAAATAAAAAATAAAAAATTGCACATCTAAGATTTATTTTATTTGGTTGTTTACTATTCTGCTCTTTTCCTCAACTTGCTGCTCTTTGCTTTGAACCATTATTTGAAATCCATCGGGTAGTCTTGCATTTATTTAACTGTAATCAGGCAAAACTAACCAGAGTTATATGTTAAAAACAATATGACAATGTAGCTAAGCTGAAAGCTCTTGACTTGGAATGCCAAAACTATTTTTTTTTTTTTATTGGTAAATTACACAATAAGTAGCACAGACAACCATAATCCCCAACATGTCCATGTCAGACACGGAAACTCCTGCATGCATGTCCCTTAGAGTGTCTGGAGAAAAATTTTAAAAACAAAAAACTCCAGTTTTTTCATTTGAATGAAAAAACTCATTTTTTTTTATATGTTTTTATAAATTTTGAGAGTTATTATATATTTTGAAAACTTAAAGTAAACATAAATTATGCCTAAAATGCCAAAGACCAATACTAATGTGCCAATGACAAGATGCTTAAAAGCCCAACCCCATGTGGGGGGAAATAGGACCCCTTACCATGGGGAAAGACATTTCTCCAGAACCAACAGCATAAGATCGACCAGAGCCCACATCACCTTCTTCATAACCTCGAACACTGTTTGTTCCACCAATGGCAAAGGCTTCATGCGGAGGGAAATTACCCACCACATGACCACCAGACAAACTAGCAATGAAAAATTCAAGCAAATTAGCAAACTAACCAGATCATCATTTGCTTCACTTACAATGAATAACAAAAATAACAGGGAATTAAGATAAAGAAGATCCCCCAGCCTTATTTTTATCGGAAAAAAGCCTTTCAAATTATTCGTTAGTCACCATACCTTAAAAGAAGGCGAGCAGGACCGATTTCTACACCCTTCCTGGCACGAGTATTTACTCTATTGAAAGACAACCACTCGGACAAAACAGGAAGTCCCTGTTCCATGCTGACTGCAAACTACAAGCCAAACAGATATGAGAGTCACAGATATAGTGAGAATTATAACTTTAAAAAGACTAAATGTCTAACCATTGAAGAACCATGATCACCGGATCCAGTGTAAACACTCTCAAATTTAGCAAGCAGCATATCGTCATGGATTTTGCCACTGCAAAACCAAATAGGAAAATGGGCCAACTTCGGATCAGAAGTATATTGGAGCTCTTCTGTATAATTCCACTAACACTTGGCAATCAAATTTATAAAAGTTCAGAGTATCAACATTTAAACTAAATACCTTGCAGTAAGAGGACTGCCGAGATGATCCTTGATAACAGGAAATCCTTTTTCATCATAAACACCAGCATGCTGGAATGATGAAGATTTTAATTAGAAGTGATACAAATAACAAATATTTTTAGTGTACGTAATACAAAGAACATATAATTACACAGACAAAATTTGGGTAAGGATCTCGTCCAATGTCCGATGTGCACAGGACAGAAGCTGGGGGTCTGGTGCCACATGATCAACATAACCAAAGCCAATTTACTATAAACTACAATCTTTTCACTTTCTGATTTTCCAGATACACCATAAAAACTGCAATCCCAGTACAATATCAACATATATAATTTCTACATATGGCCCAGTGAAAATACATTCCACCTGAACTGTAGTTTGCTCTATAAAGGTATTCAACACCTTAACAGTACTGCTCAGTTTAGAAATCATCCTATTTTCATCAAAACCAGTGATGGAAATGGTTATTTTTGTAAAAGTACCTGAAAAAAGAGTCCTGATGTTCCACTCCACTTTGGCCTGATTGGTTGACTGTACTCTATACCAGCCGTGACACGGCCAATGGTCAGGCTTCCAGCAGGTTGGTCACCATGAACGAGAGTTCCAGGGGTC
The DNA here is from genome assembly GCA_030445155.1 of Quercus variabilis. Taxonomy (NCBI): domain Eukaryota; kingdom Viridiplantae; phylum Streptophyta; class Magnoliopsida; order Fagales; family Fagaceae; genus Quercus; species Quercus variabilis. Next base: position 6,989,969 of record CP129445.1, on the reverse strand, counting down.
CTTGAATTCTGGAAAGAAAAATATTGAAGTGAAAAAAGAAAAGAAAAGAAAATAAAAATAAAGAGGAAGAAGAAGGTTGTGTGATATTCAGCTTCCTACCATAAAGAAATTCGTAGTAATCAGACAATCCCTACCCACCAACCAACCCCCCCCCCCCCCCCCAAAAAAAAAAAAAAAAAAAAAAAAGATTACCTGAACCATTATTGTTCTGGATGTCCGCTTGTCATCTCCTTCAATCCATGGGTCTGTGTAGTTTATACGGAATATTGAGTCAATCTGACCCCTCTCTAAAGAAATATTGAGTTTCTGGCTTCTTCCAAGAACATTTCTATGAGAGTACGCAAAGCTGCAATTGAAATAGAAATTGAAATAAGCTAAACAGCTTAAATGCAAAGTCGCAAGAATCTAGACAATCTAGTGTAACACTAGATGTTATGACCAGAAAAATTTTATTTATTTATTTATTTTTCCAAACAAGCATTATCATTGTTGATTGGATGCAGGAGACTATTAATAATTTTCTCCTACACTGCACTCCAGCTGAAGGAACCTTTGGTCTATGGTTTTCTTATTATTTGGTGCTTTGGGGCCATGCTTTCTTGGTGAAAGATATTCTTACATTTCAGAAAGATGGTTGCAGGGGCCATCAAAGCCCAATTATGTGCATGGTAGTCAAAGGCAAGCCAAGCACTCACCTAGGCACCTGGGCATGTTAAGGCACCACTAAGGTGCCTCTAAGGCTCTAAGGTGAGAAAGCCATTAGTGAGGTGCTCACCTTTAGAGCCTAGGTGAGCAAGGCAACCACCTTAAGCAATGAAAATGGCACTAAGGCAAGAGACACACTGTTTTTTTTTTTTAAATAATTAAACCATTTTTTAAATTGTAATACCTATTATTAGAATATTAATTTACAGAAACTTGTTAAAAAACCTATTTTTAGATTAAGTAACTTCCAGAAGCTTGTTGTAAAACTTACTGTTAGATTAATTAATTAATTATTAATTATTAGAGCCGAAATCATGTTAAGCCTATTTTGAAATGTAATAATAGACCTAAATTCTTCATGCAACACATTTAAAACACACTTGATTATGAGATTCCGAATTTTCGATGCATTAGGTACATATGATTTAAGTTTTACATGTATAATAATTATATTTAGAATTTAATGCCTCTAATCAGGCTAGCACTTTTTTGTCACCTCATGCCTCAAGTAATACAAGGCCTTGGCACCTTAAGGTGGCCTTTTGCCTTTGGCTACCTTTGTTATGTGGGACACCATTCCTTTACATTTAATGAGGTTTATTTGGCATGAACATAACATTGGATTGGCTGAAGGAATTGAAGCACCTTCAATTCAATTCAAGCTCATGTTTCATTGGTAAAGGAACGTTTATGATTTTAATTGTTCATTGGAGTTTCTCGATTTTTGTAATTTTAATTTTTAAATTGTTGCTTGGCTCTTATATTCTACCAGTGATTTCAGGCTTCACCCTTTTTTCTTTCAATAAAAATTATATTACTTATCAAAGAAAAAATATTAGAGAATATGGCACTAAACAACAATAACAATATAAGTCCATATAGCAGTCAAAAGAAGATTTTAACGTTAAAATGTGTAGCAGAAAGTTAAAATGTGTAGCAGAAAGTTAAAATGTGTAGCAGAAAGGCAAACAGAGCTCCCACAGAAGATTGAAACCAATTCTCTTATCAAAAATTGTAACAATCAGTATTAACACAAGTAGTGCAGTGGTGCTGGTAACCCTGACAAATCTGTGACGAAAAGCCAAACATGCTACAATTTGTATGATATGCAATATAACCAACCAAGACTAACAAATTGATGAGTTAGACCGGGGAGACATAACCCACCAAACTTCAACTTATGTTGGTTTCTATTTAATATTAACTCACATACAGTGTCACTGTGGGTACAAATTCAAGAATCGCATTCACCATGTAATGTTGCGTTGAGATAAACACTTCAATGTGAGGCAAATGTGCAAGTAAGGTAACACACTTTTGCTCAGATCAATTTGGGCTTACCTCTAGATTAAAAAATAGACCATTTAAACTGGTCATTTATGTCCCTAGTTATAAGTGCATCAAATCAACTGCATTTATTCCTATAGATATAGAAGGTTCCTTTGAGATAAAATACACATAACAATGCACAAATGTCATGTAATGAAGCAGAAAGAAAGAAATAATATTGGAAAAATGTACCAATCAGATAATATAGTCAGCAAGCTTACCTTCCAATGAGTCCTGATAGAGGGCCACTTGTAATCCTATATATTGAAATATCACCACGTAAATATTATACAGCACAAAAATTAAAAATTAAAAATTAAATTTTGAAATTTGAAACTTAGAAATAAAAGAAAGCTAGGTCAGATTATACGCATGAAAGTGCCCTTTAAACTAACATCACTTACCCACTTGATATTCCACCTCCAGCAGAAAAACCTCCATTTGGACGCTCAACAACATTCATTACCATATCAACCTTACCAGTATCTGTCATGTTGGGGAAAAAAATTTGACAATTGAAAATAAGACTAGAGTACATTTTTGGCTCCTTTACAATCAAAATTTTCACTTTGGCCCTTCATGTTTGATTTCATTTTCATATTGGCCTTGCCACCCATTTCCATCAGTACTCTGGTCACCTGGCATTATATGGGTGACATAGCTTAATGGACACTACTTATCTGGCACTTAAAAATCAGATAACTAACAGGAGTCAACAACAGGACCAATATGAAAACAGCATCAAATATTAAGGGTCAAAAGTGCAGTTTAGTCAAAGTAGATAAATAAGATTCAAAAAGTAAAATAGTAAGAAAAAAAAAATTGAAGCACATATTAACACATAGAAGCATCTCCACTTAAGAATGCACACATAAGATCATTATATTGGCATTTATCATGGTTTCAAAAACTGGGCAGAATAAAGAACCTGAAAAAGAAGTGGTTTTCAATTTTATAGTCCAACTGGGGTTCTTCTGGTGGTAGTAGATGATGGCTTATTGTTGTTAATGTATTCACTATGGCTAACAATTTTTTTTTTTTTTCATCCTTTGACCTCAAAATTCTATTTTTGATAAGTATCCTCAAAAAAATAAAAAAATAAAAGAATTACACATAAACATGAACAATCCAGGATGTTCCAATAGACAAATGTTTCATATTACCAAACTAACTATGAAATCCAGACTAGTTTGGAAACAGAGAGGACATAGGATTCCAGGTATAATATTATTACTCGAAAAAATACCTTCTCTCAAGAGAAAATAATTTAATTGGATACCCAAATTGAATCCTTGACCCCCAGTATCACAAACACAAATTGACTCAAAAGCGGTATGTCTCAGTGATGAATGAGAATTTAAGACCAAAGAAATAAAAAGGGGGGGGGGGGGGGGGGGGGGGGGGGGGTGAATAGTCCATTGTCTTTTGTTTCGCTATTTTATATTTTATTATTATGTCAATAGAATTTCAACCTACAGTGTCCGCTCCATAAATTGTTCTTTATCATCAAGCCAAAATACCGATTGGTTTTTGGTATGGGCGGGGTTAAACCTCAATTCTCTTTTATTACTATGTCTTAGTATTTTAAAAGGTCATGTCACTAGCATGTGAACTTTAATGAAGTTGGATGGTTAAAATTTAATTGTTATAGGTAAGATGAAGGGCTAAGATTCTAGAGTTACTAGGGGCTATTATTAATAGCCACATTTTAGTCATTGTAGGGCAGTCTACTCTTTTCTTATATATTTCATGAAATTTCAGGTTTGAATATTTCTTGAGCCTAGAAATTGATATTTTGATTGTTCCAACTTCAATCCTATTATCTTTTTATTTGCCTTGATTTTGTTCGTTGTATGGAATTTCTTCTTAAATCCTTCTCAAACAGTAGATCTAATTTCTCTTCACCACATCACCCAATTTCTCTCCACCATGGCTGAAAAGAACAACAACAACAAATGAAGCCTTAGCCCCAAAATTTGGGGTGAGCTATGGATCCTCAATATTAGTTAGAGTCGGCCATATGTATTCTTTGCCTCCATTCCATGCTATCTAGAGTCATATTCCCTGTTAATCCCTTAATTGACATTGTCCTTTTTCATTACTTCTGCCATGGCTGAAAACTAAGATATACAATGGATAAAAATGGAAACAGGAATAAAATTAGGCAACTGTTCTTCTATAAGTGAAATGAAGCAACTGTTTATATACAATGGTTGGACAAACTATCACTTAAAATTTACTAAGCCTGTCTAGTAGAAATGAAACTTTATAGGGCATACTTGATAAGATATTTTTCTGACCTTCAACCTGGCACCTAAGGATTTAACTATACAATTCAGACCAAGCAGGCTTAGCTAAACAATTCAAATCTAGGTCTGTGTATGCAATGAAGAATCTAGGTCCTCTAGATTTCTTTCTCATGGTTAAAGGCTTATCACATTAATTTTATTCTTACCATAACAAGCACATCCCATTTCATAGTGATACTCTTGCAAAGTTTGTCCAAATGCTGCTGCAACCATATGGCTCTCCTTGCTAGCAATCTTATTTTCCAAAGTTACTAATGTCAAGATATCATGTCTTCAGGAATCTGACCACACGCAAATTTGGACAACGTCACTTCTCTCCATCTAAATAACAAATTGTAAAGGCTTTCACCAAAGGGCTTCTCATTCCAAATCTCAGTTGAAAGTCACCGAAAACTCTCTAATCCACTTTAGGGACAGTGTATGTCATATAATAGATTTGCAATTAGAGTTTATTATAATGATCGTCATAATTTCAACAAAGTTGGATTGAAATGGTTTCCTCATATTTGCATTATGCCTCTATGTTTCAGCTCAAATCAGATAAGTTTCTTAATAAAAATAATTTTTCAAGATTTAGAATTGTAATAGAACTATTTATTATATCAAAAAATAAGTTAGCTTACCATGCTGTATAATATCTTAATTGCAAAACAAATATACCTCGACAGGGAATGATTAAGAAAGAAAGATTTAACTCACCACCAGCAGGCTGGGGAATAATGCTAACATCCTCCATGATTCCCATAGTTAATACAGTGTCTACATCTCTTTTCGCTTGAAGAATACTGTAGACCTGAAGAAGGATCATTCAAGATGCAAAACACCTTATCAATCAGCGAGTACCAAATAAATCTCATGCATTCCACAAGGAAGACCCATTCATTGCAAAAAAGGGAAAGCAATTTGCTTCAGATTATAATTTAGTCAAAGTTACAATTAACATCATAAAGTACAATATTGTGATCATGAATAACAAGCAAGAATATATATTCCTCCAAAGAAATGATAATGATAAAATATGAAAGAAAAGAGCTAGAAGCAAGAGAAACTCTTGAATGCACAAAAAAAGCAAACCCTCTTTCCTTAGCAGATACTCATGTCATCGCAGGTTCTTCCCAAAGTAAGAATGCCCATTCCTCAAGAATTACTCTGAGTAACATTATCTATATATGTACTGAAAACAAGAGAGATGAAGTACCTGTCCCTTCTTGGTTGTAAGTTGCCGAAGTATTGTTTCGGGCTTTGTCTTCCCTGTAGTTGGCTCACCACTGAAGTCATAGCAATGACACAAATTAATCACAAATTCCTTCCACTACTGTTGTTGCTAGGTAATGTATGGTACCAATACTGTGTAGGAATGAATGGATGCATGCATGTAAATTTTGTTTTGATAAATATGCATGCATGTAAATCAAATAGGCAACTCTTACGTCTTTCTATCAAGGAAACGTATGGAGATATTATTGACCTCAGCTTCAGAAACTTGCAACCTAAGAATACCTCCAGAGAAAATCTCAACATTTGAAACCTTTGAGAAAGATAAAAAACAATTATCCATTAATATGAGCAGTTGTCTTCACAAACCAAGGTAAATATCATGTCTCCAGAAAATCAATTCATCATTCCTAACAGCACAAAGAAAAATAACTCTACATTCCTAAAGAGAGTAAACATAATAAATTTTCACAAACCAAGCACTCACCAAGGCAAAAAAGCCCCGCTCTGAGTACCAATTATTAATGGAAGTTATTGCTTCATCCAAACGCCTGAGATTAATCACTTTTCCTGCACAACTTGACACCAAAATTCAAAAACAATAAAGGTCTCTGATGAGCACATTTCAAGACCAGCAGACCTAAGAAGCAAATATTATCATATACATGCACGCATATCCACACAGATACACATATAAGAAGATATAAGAAAACCTACCATATCCATCACGGAAAGCATCCTCTAAAAACTTGGCTGGAAGAACATTAGCTCCATCACATACCAACCCTTGGAACTCCTGGTTTGGTTCTACCTTATGCGACAATAAAACCAATATTAAATTTTATACCATGCTGAACTAAATTAAGAACATGTTTCTTAAAATGGTTAGGATTCGTACGTACATTTTTCACAGAAGATTACTCACAAAATGTCACAATATTTTTTTTGATAGATACAAAATTTCACAATATAAACACCTCAAAGATAAAAAGGCAGATATGGTGAAAAATCAGCACGTGCATAAGAAACAGATGCCAATTCACAATCTTCAAAAGGAGGAGGAAGGGGAAACTCAAACTAGTGACCCCTGCTTCCTAAAGCGTTGACTCCAGTCAATTGGTCTAACCCTTGGGGGTGACAATTCTATTAACAGAGGAATCACTTTGATACATTGGTGTTGAATGTGTAGAAGTAACAGTGAGATAATAGAACAATTATTGCTGCATTGGGACATTGCTTATGAAATTGTGAACTTTTATTTTCTTTGTGTTTGGAGTTCATTAGGTAATTGTACCTTCTTTTTATATTGTAATTTTCCTTCTTTGTAATTCATTAGGAGTCCCCTATATATATACTTCCTATGTACATAACGTAACTCCTCTTCAATAAAATTTATTACTTCAAAGAAAACATTCACTACACAATGTGGGATTTACTTTTCTTCTTTCATGAAACAAGAAGCCACGCTAGATTGAAAGAATGGCTCATAGCCTCATACTACAGTGCAAAGTCAAGGTCCTACTCCTATCTCTTTGGAAGAAATGACTTCCCCGTACCATAAATTCTCTTTTAACATTCTCTATTGTCTTTCCCATTAATGCTGCTCAAACTAACACCTTGTAACACAAACTCATCCTCATCAATATCTTCGTCTTCTCTCCTATCAATTTGAACTCAAACTCACAACCATTACACTCACATGTGACATAAAAACCCAAGTATTAAATAAATAAATAACTCTTTCTAACAAAATCATTTCAAATTCTTCCACTTCTTCCCACAATCCAATTCCAACATGACATAAATACAAATGCCAATGGCCAAATCATTATATGTCAATTCCTAGAGACAAACAAACTCTTTCTAACAAAACCATTTCAAATTCTTTCATTTCATCCCAAAATCAAACATACACATTGCCACAAACATCATTTAATATCAATTCCAAATAACAAAACCATTTCAAAATTCTATATTTCTCATGCTGATTGATGAAACCAATAGAAATGATACCTGAAACACCAATCTGATGCCATCACGCGTGTCCATCGCGACTGGAATACACGACTGGAAGTATCCACTGTATATGATCCTATGCACATCCTCTTGAACCTCGCGCACAGTGAGTGCCGAGTTGTCTCGGCTCGCCTTCAGCGCCTGCAATGCCTCCATTTCCAAGTCCTTCCTCTCGAGCTCCTCCCCATCCTTGTTCCTCACCAGCACTTCACTGATCAGCACCCTCTCCTCATCGCTCCGGCTCGGATTCAGCCCCTTCTGAGAAGAAGAAGAAGAAGATTCGTCGGCGGCTCGAGTCAGAGCCAACGAAGCCGAACAGAGAAGCGCCGACTTCGGTATAAACAACAATCTCTCATTCTTCTTGTCCTCGGACTGAGCCGACTCGGCCGACCGAGTTAAAGACAGCGACGCCGAGCAGAGGAGAGACGATCGCCCTATCGACGACGCCGATCGCCGATCCCGAGACGGAAACGCGAAGTGAGTCGACGCGGCCAGGCGGTTCCAGAAACGAGAGAAATTGAATTGCTTGAACTCGGAGCGAGTCTTGACCGATTCGACGAGCTGAGCGAAAGAGTTTCGGGTCTTCGCAATTTGGGAGCCGAACGGGAAATTGAAAGGCGAGGGTTTTGGAGGATTGAGAGGGATTTTCAGAGACGACGAAGTGAACCGAACGTCGTCGTTTCGAGGCATTTGTTGTTTGGGGATTTTGAGGGCTAGGGTTTTTCAGGGAGCTACTGAAGAAGAAGAAGGAGATAAACCCTAGCAAGAGCGTCAGTGAGACTGTGAGAGTGATTGAATTTGATTTTGTCTGAATTAACGGTATCGACCCGAATTGGATCCGTATGCGGTGTGTGATCCGAAATGAAAGCGGTTCGAGATGTATTTTCCGGTTTCCGATTCGGCTTTGTTAAAGTAGACGAATTGTTTAGAATCTTAGATGGTGGTTGGTGAACTTGAGCCCAAACAAAGCCCAATGCACAAATCAACTTTTTCTAATTGATGATGTCCAACACTCATTGTTGTCAACTTGTCATTAGTTACTCTCAATATGGTAGAATTTGAGATATGCCTATGGGTTGGGTTTTATTGGATCAAATGCAATTTTTTATCAATTTTTTTTGAAAAGATCATTTTATATATATATATATATATATATATATATATATATATATATATATATATATATATATTCTTCCTTTTTTTTTTTTTTTTTGTATAGCTGTATTTTTGCTCCAAATAGATATCTTACTTAATTGACATTTTTCATTTTTAATATTAGTTTTCTATTAACTTTTTTTTTATTAATAGTTGTTTAATATATAGACTCTTTTGTTCTTATCATCTTTTTAATAACAATTTCTCTCTATTTGTCAAATAATATTTGTAATTATATTGTGTATCACACAGCCATAATACTCATTAATTATAAAAAAAATGTGTTTAAATAAATTATTCAATCTCCATTAATACGGTTTGAAAATATAATACAACACAATTAGTTTCTCAACCAAAAAAAAAAAAAGACAACACAATTAAAAATGATTAAAAAACAAGTAAGTCTATAGCATATTTGATTTGATTTGATTGGTAAGAAGAAGTATCAATTTGGAGACCAATAAAATAAGTTGATGAAGCAACGTCTTTGTCTCTTTGAAATCAATTGAATTACTAAGTTGGTCAATAACTTGATTCTCTTTTAACACAGCATAGTTTATGCATCAAATATGTAACAACTAAAGCCAATATAAGTCTGACATTATTAGACTTCATCACAAGACTAAATGTCAACTTGGAATGGAAGTATAATAAGATGCAGGAGATAGTGAGCATTGAGCAACTTGGAAGATTTATTGTTTAGCTCAGTCATAAAGACTGTTTATGCCAAATGTTATCCATTGATATTGCCAGATAGTTTCAAAACACATTACATAATCACCACAAGAGCAAAATAACAGCTCAACTAATTAATTTTCTTCCAATTTCTAAAAACAATTAGGAGTTTTTTTTCATCAACTTCATAATCTGATACACAACGATATACATTTTTTTTTCCTATGGATAAATTATGAGGATGTATAAAGTATAGTAGAACTATTTGTATTCATTTATAGAGAAGAAGTATAGACATTAATTGAAGAAGATAACAAGAATCATATGTTGTTATTGACAAGGTCGAAATATTATTTTAGTCATGAATTATGCATTAGATTACAATTTTGTCCATGAATTATTAATATCTTACATGTCAATGTTTTACCTAAAATTGAAGGACTTGAAATTATATTTACCTAAAAACCATAATACAAAAGATATATGACTCAAACTCATTCAAATATTGACCTCTGAGTAGTTGAGTTGCGATGTAGACCTAATTTGTGTTAGCACCTTAAAACATTCCAATTTAATTAACTTTCTCTAAAAAAAATGAATTAACTTAAATAACATTGCATACCAATATATCTAATAAATTCCAAAAAACACCTATATATTGGATTATCCATCTGTAAGGACCAAGTTTGAATTCTAAGCCAATTGTGTGAATGAACTTAGGCCCAAAAAGGCTCAAAACAATAAATTTGTAGAGAATAAGTATGAATGCTGGATGTATTTGATCAAACAACCGCTAAATGGATCCAACTGATAAGAGAGTAAAAAGAAGAAGACACATATTGAAGAAAAATTATCCTCGGCAAAGTCCGAGGACGTTTGATCTTTTGTATTAATCTTAGGTTCAGTTACAAGTTTGTTTATTAGATGCTATAGTGTTTCCTCTCATGAATCCTCCTTTCTCCTTTTTGGTTGCCACCTTTCCCTTATATATCCTCTTTCTTTTTCATCTCCACCTTCCACGTGTAAGCAGGATGGTCGGTGTTGATACTTGTCCCATTAACCCCTCCCATAAGTCTCCATGTAGTAGCTGTAAGGCTGAAATGTACTGTTCAGATATCACCTCTACATTAATGCGGTTAGGGAATTAGCTACAGAGTATTTAATGCGGAGGTAGTAGCTTTTGTAGATATTTGTTGTTTTCTTCTTCTCCTTTCCTACCCAATGTCTGACTTCTAACCGTGATGCAACCTGATAGAATGTTTAGGACGATAGGACATCCCTACTGATCTCGGATCCACACTTTTGATATGACTTCTCTCTTCGGACATCTTTTGGACTATCATGTACAACCTTATCTCTTCCTTTTCTACCATTCCCATCATAACATTGTTTGACCATCCTCGGATAAGTAAATATCCTCGGACTAGGCCATAGGCCCAATATATACAGTTTTAACAGTACCTTTTGGCTATCTGGCCCCCACACCATCAATTAACCAAAATTCTATTTAGTTACAATACTTAATAACAAGACTAGTATACACTAAAGAAATATGACTATAAATGGGCCAAAATGGGCATTTGCCCCTTTCACCAAAACCTTTTGAGCAAAATGTCACCTATCTTGAATTATTTAGAGAAATGCCCCTATTTAATTGAAACTCAATTTTTGGACAATTGAGTTATAGCGAATTGAAATTAAAAAAAAAAAAAAAAAAAAATTGTGGAACTCGAGTTCCTTGAAAATATTCAAGTGGAACTCGAGTTCTTTGAATGGAACTCGAGTTCTAGAAATTTTTTTTTATTTTTATTTTTATAAGTCTCATTTCACTATAATTCAATTGTCTAAAAATCAAGTTTTACATTTGAAACTCGATTTTTAGAAAATCGAGTTTCGAAACATAGGCATTTCCCTAAATAGTTTCAAACAATGGGTATTTTGCTAGAAAGTTTGGTTGAAACGGGTAAAACCCGATTTTGGCCCTATAAATATTGTTACATCTATATCCTTCTTTTTTGCTTTTTTTTTTTTTAAGTATCTATAACTATCTCTTCATTCATCCACGATTATCATTCAATTACTTTCTCAATCCATCATGATTAATTCAACATCATCATAGACTGCATGGTATAATGAGGATAACACTAGTGAAGAAGTGATAAATGACACTTGTTTCATTTTGTTGCAAAATTTATTTCACATGCTTATTTGATTATATATGATACGTCGTTTCAAGTAAATCCCATCCATAACAAATTGATTCCTTGTTTTGTTATCTTAAAAATTGATCAAGAAAATTTAAACACGTAAAACCACTGCAATTCACCAAACTACTTTATTGAAGACATTCATATATTATGGGACCGGGTGTGCCATATGATTGACAACAAAACTAGTAAGCTTTGCAGTGAATAATTGCAAGACTAGATGCCCAAGGGAGTTAAAATTTTGACATTAATATTTTTAGTGTGGAACTGGACAAAAAACACAAATGCAGTGGGGACAAAAAATGAAAAAGCAATATAAAGGAGGCTTTTAACCTAAAAGATGGGAATGAAGGTGACCAGGCCTATGAAATAAATGAGTGACAGCTTTACAATAACATTTACCAACTTGGATTGGGTCAATGTCTAGTTGCACTTGACTCATTCAGATGATGATACATGACATCATTTTGACGAATCCAATGTAATTGGACATTGACCTAATCTTTACCTATATTTTTTGTGGCAAGCTCACCCATAACTAGGGACAGAGGCATAGTTTGAATGGCCCCCAATTTTTTTTTTAAAAAAATATTAGTATATTGAAGATAGCATCCCAAGGAACGGAGTCGTACATACGCCTTGCAAATATCTAATTTGGCGCAAAACTTAGGAATTCCTTTGTCTCTATGAAAGTTATGGACTAGCTAGTGAGCCAGAAGAATGAAATAGGTTTAAACTCCTCAAAGACCTCCAAGTTATCCACCTTAGGGATCAGCACAACTAAAATTGATTATTTTTACAATATTTTTACAAACTGTTGAGATGACAAATTCTTATTGGTTTGCATTTAGACCTACCACTTACACTATTAATTTACTTACCAATAACCACTCACTATATCAACAATTTGTAAAATGTTTAAATTTTTAACATTTTCCTCATTTTAAAGACCATAAATAAATTATAAATCTAAAATGTAAAACAAAATATACAAACCCAAAAAATTAGCGCAACAACAAAATCTCTTGATAGTAAAGCTAAAAAATTAAACTCAATCAATTAATTTTACCCAAAATAACCAACTCACTCTTTTAAAAATTTTAAACAAAATATTATTGTCCTTATCCAGTAGCAAACGCACGCATTAAAAAAAAAAAAATTTGTAGATATGTAGCAATAGAGCAGAGGCTGAAGCTGCCGCACAAAGCCAGCATAGAGCTGCCCCCATGACCCATTCTTGGGATGTTGAAAGCAAACTCTACATGCTGAATGGAAATGATAAAGGAATAATGGGACAATATAATCTAGAAGTGATGGTAGTGTACCTTATTCTATACATCGGAGAAGAGTGAGAGTCTATGAGGCTATTTGATAGTATTGTTTCAAATGCTTAAGATCGTTAAACCCAAACAGACAATGAAAAGAAAAAAAGAAAAAAGAAATCCCAAACAAATAGATAAGGGATCTTTTTTGCCCATGAAACCAAAACGGGCCCTTGGAATCTCACCCATGTGCTTTTTCAGTTTTCACTATTGATTCAGAGAACTTTAAGAATTCGAATGCCCTCTAGAGGAAATGGTCCACGTTTGCATCATCACCATCTTTGAGATGGAATCATATTTTTCTGCCATCATTATGTAACTAAAACCTACACAAATTAATTAGAATCATTGATTGTAAGATTAACATTACACAAACAAGTCAGTATCCCACCTATCAAGCTACATGCATTAATCCATGCATTTTATTTATGTTCATAATTTGAATAAATGACATTTTAATAGTTAATACTAGTAGACTTGAAAAGCAAAGTGCAATAAGCATGGCTTCTTAAGCATGTGGAAGCCAAATTGGAGTTTGCTTTAGCTAGAAAGTATATGGTTTTTCGGATGTGTATGTGGGTGTCTAGCTACGTACACATCGAAACACTATATACTTTTTCTTTCTAATGAGTTGAGTTCGATCAAGTTTACAAATGTGGGTGTCTAGCTTTATATAGCCGAAACACTGTATACTTTTTCTTTCTAACGAGTTGAGATTTAAGTTAGTACTTTGTAAAGTGATCAAAATCAAATTCAACTAAATGCTCACGAATCTCCTAGAGATTGCATACATTATAAGATGCAAGGATAGGAACCCCACGTACACCTTTGAGATGCCAAAGTCGTACCACCTTTTATATGACACAATGTGTTGGGCAAGTGCTAAACAGATAAACCTCGAGCGGAAAAGTGGTATAGTGGTGGTACTAATTAAGCACGCCTGATTTATAAGAAAAAAACAACTAGGACCACATTTTTCAGTGGTCTTGTCTGAAATCATTGAAAGGATGGGAATTGAAAAGACTTTATTGTGTGCTTAAAGAGTCATCTGATTAATTATGGATGCCACTTCTCTATTGGTCCTGATTAATGATCAGAGATTGACAATTTATGTTATGATTAGGTGTTCATAAGAGTACAAATGTGCCCAAAGAAAAAGATAGTGAAAAAGCTTACTTGCCATGGCCATTATTTGACAGAAAGGGCCTTCTTTTTCTTTTTAAATTTTCTATATATATATATATATATATATATGTGTGTGTGTCAAAGTTTCATTTAAAAATAAATTTTAGATATTCATTTAAATTTAATATGGCAATGTAGGTTCCAGTTAGCTCAACTGGTAAAGTATTTAATAGTTGAATAAGAGATTTAGAGTTCAATCCCAGCTTACACCAAAAACTGATTGATATTTTGGTATGTTATATGTTGAAACCCTCTCTCAAAAAAAATTTAACATGGCAATTATCTAAGAATAATGTTGAAAAGTCAATTATCTAAGGAACAAAAGAGGCCTGATGAAGGCACATAATGATTATTTTTATAATTGGTATGAAGAGTTACCAATGAAAATATACCTTTAAAAAGTGACTAATATTGAGACAAACACTTTAAAATGCTGTCATGGTTGTGACTAGCTGTTAGGGACAGAAACATATTGACATACCAAGCCTCACTAAATTTTAGAAATTATATCCCAAACTCATCCCTATTTATATTTGAAAAACCCAAACCCATCTCAAACTTGCCTATTATATTATACTATGAGTCCAATCAAACGAGTCAAATTAAGTCGGGGTTTACCTAAGATTGAAACATTTAAATTTTAAACTACTATTAATGAAATTTAAGTAGTATTTATTATAGAAACCCTAATTTTTTTATTATATAAAAAATAACTTTAATAATTTAATTGAGTATTAAGCTCTTTATATATATATATATATATATATATATATATATTTGTGGGGCCCGTGGGCCCGGAATCCCCGGCCCACATTTAGGCTGGCCCAAGGCCCAAGCCGAGGAGGACAATCGTCCCAGATAGTCGTCCAAAGGGTTTTGGCCTTTCTCGGACCCATGCCGAGGACACACCCTTCCTCGGCACACCTAGTCTAATCCTGGGTAGGGGGCAAACCCAAAATGGGTGGTCACATCCACACTTAATGAGTTTGCCTGACCCCCCAGGCTACATTAATGGTGACAAGACCCCCGAACAGTGCAACCTTGGAGGCCACAACCCACAGCATGGTGAAGAACCTGTCTGATGGGACAAGCTCTGAAAGCGGTGGCCTGGATGGTCAACAGCTGTAGGGTCAGGATCAAACTATAAGGAGTATATAAGGCAAAGAGCCCCCCTGGTAAAGAGGGGCCTCCTCGGACGCCAGCCGAGAAGCAACCCCAGACGAAGAACAACAAAGGAAAAACTCAAGGAGCACCGGCGAAAGGCCGGCCGGAGCCAAACCCTTTTCCCCACTCTCTACAAATTCATTGTCGGGGGTCCCCTCCCGAAAAAGGAGCCCCTACAATTGGCGCCGTCTGTGGGAAGGGTTAGTGCGCTGGCCGGCGTAACCGGCGGTCGCTCTAAAGTAGTTACTACTCAAAAGTTGGCGGTGCAAAGAAAAAAAAAGAGAAGAGAAGAAGAGAAGAATCGCAGTACGAAAAGAAAATTCAACAGCAAATAAAAGAAAAGTTCTTTATTATTTCAGAAAAAGATTACAAGTACAACAATCTTTATTATTTCATAAAAGAAAAGTTACAAATACAATTAGAGGCTCAGACAGGCGTGTTTTACAAAAAATCCTACTAACTAATCCTACAATCAGAGGCCCAGGCGGACCGACCCTAGAACTAGCCGGGCAAGAGGCTTGCAAAAAATTAATATCAGGAATGAAGGAAGTGTCAACCCGTGCTTTTACTAGCGTCCAGAGAATGGGAGAACTGGACAGTAAAAGCACGGGAAGGGGGGCTGGGGGCTGGCTCACCTTGAAATCAAAGCTTGAACAAAGTGAGGAGCCGACCCAGGGACCCCGGAACACCTTCCCTCGTGATGCTTCCTCGACCCTCTCCAAACTGCACGAGCATTGACCGTCGGAGACGGCAATACTCGGGCACCAGCCGTGACGGGAGTTCGCGTGCCTCCTTCGTCGGAGGTGCGCTCTGGGGAGAGGCGTTAGATACTTCAACGACGTCCCCCATAGCCACCGTACAAGGCCCTGCCAGTGTTACGCCTAAACTCTGCCGCGCCGGCAGCCCAGTGGGGGCTGCGGCCACGGCGGCCCTTAACTCCAGATCTCCTGACTGTGGTCACAATCCTGGTGGCGGTGTCAAAGGGGCTTAGGGAAGTGAAAGTGTATATTTCTGTTTGTGATGGAAGATTCATGGAATGAGGAGAAACACTCCCCCCAGAACGCCTTTTATGGAAGGCGAAAACCGGCGGGAGTTGAGCCACGCAGAATTCGAAGGAGGAATTGTCAAAGGGAATTAATTCCCACCCAATTCCAAGGGGATTGCCAACCGCCAGATTCGTGTTGATTCACGAGGGCATTAATGAAGGCGCGTTACGAGCACCGAAGCGTCAAACACGGAGCGCGGAAGGCCAAGCGACGCCTCGTAAACCAGAAGGACGGGGAACACGAACCAGAGGCGAGATCAGCCCTACGTGTGAAGTCACAATCCGACCTGAGGAAAAACCGCTCCCAGAAAATGACCCGTGGACGCCTGCACACTAAAGCAAAGTTCTCGAATCCGAGGACGAACTCCTGTTGAAGGCAACTGTGCAGTGGTGGCACACTGACTCCTGCTCCAGGAGCTCATAAAGGGTTAGTGGAAGGAACTTCTAACCGATGTGAGACTAAGTTGCCCAAAGAGATGAGCACTGTGTCCTCACACTCGGGGACGAAGGCGAAACCACGATGGCAGCAATTGTACCTAGGTCTTGCATGGTCTACGGACTCAAGCCTATGGGGAGCTAGCCACTTACCACGATGGCAGCAACTGTACCTAGGTCTTGCATGGTCCTCGGACCCAAGCTTACGGGGAGCTGGCCACTCGTTCTGAAAGCAGCAATTGTACCTAGGTCTTGCATGGTCTACGGACTCAAGTCTATGGGGAGCTAGCCACTTACCACGATGGCAGCAACTGTACCTAGGTCTTGCATGGTCCTCGGACCCAAGCCTACGGGGAGCTGGCCACTCGTTCTGAAGGCAGCAATTGTACCTAGGTCTTGCATGGTCTACGGACTCAAGCCTATGGGGAGCTAGCCACTTACCACGATGGCAGCAACTGTACCTAGGACTTGCATGGTCCTCGGACCCAAGCCTACGGGGAGCTAGCCACTCGTTCTGAAGGCAGCAATTATACCTAGGACTTGCATGGTCTACGGACTCAAGCCTATGGGGAGCTAGCCACTTACCACGATGGCAGCAATTGTACCTAGGTCTTGCATGGTCCTCGGACCCAAGCCTACGGGGAGCTAGCCACTCGTACTGAAGGCAGCAATTGTACCTAGGTCTTGCATGGTCTACGGACTCAAGCCTATGGGGAGTTAGCCACTTACCACGATGGCAGCAACTGTACCTAGGTCTTGCATGGTCCTCGGACCCAAGCCTACAGGGAGCTGGCCACTTGTTCTGAAGGCAGCAATTGTACCTAGGTCTTGCATGGTCTACGAACTCAAGCCTATGGGGAGCTAGCCACTTACCATCGAGGGCAGCAATTGTACCTAGGACTTGCATGGTCCTCGGACCCAAGCCTACGGGGAGCTAGCCACTTGTTCTGAAGGCAGCAACTGTACCTAGGTCTTGCATGGTCTACGGACTCAAGCCTATGGGGAGCTAGCCACTTACCATCGAGGGCAGCAATTGTACCTAGGACTTGCATGGTCCTCGGACCCAAGCCTACGGGGAGCTCGCCACTCGCTCTGAAGGCAGCAATTGTACCTAGGTCTTGCATGGTCCTCGGACCCAAGCCTATGGGGAGTTAGCTATTTATGACGGAGCCAAGGTGCTGCATGGTCCAAAGACCTAGTCCTGTGGAGAAACTAACTACCTACTGAAGAGTCTGAGTGTCGATCCGGCCACTCAAGGAAGAACCAGCCAGCGGAAGGCCTTCCGGAACATAAGGGCCGAGGCTTGCAAAACCCTCCTCCTCGTCCGAGGAAACGTGCAGCAGGGTTTTGAGGGGCTATTGTGGGGCCCGCGGGCCCGGAATCCCCGGCCCACATTTATGCTGGCCCAAGGCCCAAGCCGAGGAGGACAATCGTCCCAGATAGTCGTCCAAAGGGTTTTGGCCCTTCTCGGACCCATGCCGAGGACACACCCTTCCTCGGCACACCTAGTCTAATCCTGGGTAGGGGGCAAACCCAGAATGGGTGGTCACATCCACACTTAATGAGTTTGCCTGACCCCCCAGGCTACATTAATGGTGACAAGACCCCCGAACAGTGCAACCTTGGAGGCCACAACCCACAGCATGGTGAAGAACTTGTCTGATGGGACAGGCTCTGAAAGCGGTGGCCTGGATGGTCAACAGCTGTAGGGTCAGGATCAAATTATAAGGAGTATATAAGGCAAAGAGCCCCCCTGGTGAAGAGGGGCCTCCTCGGATGCCAGTCGAGGAGCAACCCCAGACGAAGAACAACAAAGGAAAAACTCAAGGAGCACCGGCGAGAGGCCGGCCGGAGCCAAACCCTTTTCCCCACTCTCTACAAATTCATTGTCGGGGGTCCCCTCCCGAAAAAAGAGCCCCTACAATATTATATAATTATATATATATATATATATATATCATTTAAAAAGAAAACAAGAGAAAATCAGAAAATAAATATAATAACTTATTTTTTATAATATCATTTTCCCCCTCTAACATATAGTGAGTTTAGTTATTTGGTTTCGTGCTTGAAAATAAATAAATAATTATTTCGTTCTGAGTCTTCTGACAAAGAAAAAGGAAATATGAATTACATAATGCAACCAAATTGAAACGAATATTTGTGTTGTTTTTATTTATTTTTGGTTCGATTTTTGTTTTGAAGCAAAAGATAGAAGTTTTCATGTAATAAAAACAACACAAATATTACAAGTGCCCATTTCACATTTCCGCAACAATTTGTGCCTTTTTTTTTTTCTTCATATTTTTAAGTAGTTTGGTTCACATGGGATTGTAAGACAATTGACAAAGAAAGAAAATAGGATTATTTTTATTTTTAGAGCTTAACAGCTGCAATTGAAAGTGAAAATACTCTCTCAAAAAAAAAAAAAAATAAAGTGAAAATACTGGGACTTCTGTCTCTCCACTTTGCCTATGCTTTTCATATGGACCATGTCCTTCCATGTGCAAGACTCCAAGGATTCAAAGGTGGAAAAAGTCAGAAACTTTACCCATTCTCTGCTAAGCTACAAAAGTTATGGGAAAGGTATATGTTTTTCCTCTCTTACGATAGGTGGTATATCTTCTCCAAAAGTTATAAATATCTCAATTATTTTAAAAAATAAAATGTCAATAAGTGTGATGCAACTTTAAAGAACACAACATATTTAATAACATATATAAAATTTGAGTACTACTACAACTATAAACTATTTTACAATATTTTTATAAAGGCGTAAATACACTTTTAGTCCCTACATTTTTACTTTTTTCCATTTTAGTCTCTATATTTTATTTTTACCACTTTTAGTCTCTAAACTAATTAACGCCCTTCATTGAAGTCCTTGAAGCACTATTATGTCACCAAACTAATGCAAAAAATGACGGATTAATAAAATATTATTAAAAAATTATTTAACATTTTTTAAATGCCAAAATTAAAAAAAAAATTACTCAATTTTAATTAAAAAAATAAAAAAAAAAACAAAAAAATTATTTTCTTTCAAACAAAAATTTTACTTTCTTTTAATTAAAATGATTTTTTTTATTCCAATCTTTTTTTTTTAGAAGATCACCACCGAATCAAACCCAAGCCAAAGAATAAAAACCCAGCAAAAGAACATTATTACTTATCATTATTATTTTTCATAAGAACATTACAACTTGTTTTTCGTGTTCTTCCCAGATCAAACCTAGCAACTAAGAACACAAATCTAGCAACCAAAAACTCAAACCTAGATCACAACAACACAAATGAAAAAAAGAAGAAGAAAAGAAACAGAGACCAAACACAAACACAAACACAGATCACAAATAGATATCAAACACAAAAGAAACCCAGATCATAACCAAAGCCAAAATCATCAGTGGACCCAACCACCGATCCATGTTCACAACACCCACATGCAAGCCTCCAAAATTTTCCCATTGTTTTCACGGCATTAAGACCCCATGACCTCCATGATCAAAACCTCAAAGATCAACCTCTTGATCTGCTCGTTGCTAGTCAATATCGGGCTCCAATACCAAATTGGTGACTGGGTTTTGTAGAACAGAGCCATAACTACACAGAAATAAACTATGGGTTTTCTTTCTGGGATTTTGTACACCTAATTGGCGGACCTTCTTGATGGGTTCGATGGGTCGATGGCAATGGCAACAGCGGACCTTCTGGGGTTTCTTTCTTCAACGGCAACGACGACCTCATCATTGAGTCTTGAACGAGTATGGCTGCGACCTTATCACTGAGTCTTGAACGAGATTAGAGAGAGTTTGGGTCAATCAGAGTTTGAATCAGATCGGAGTTTGGCGGAGCAGCGAAGATGAGATTTTGAGATTAGAGAGACTTTCCATCCATGGAGGGTGAGGAGAAAGAGAGTTTGAGAATAGAGAGAGAAAAGGTTTTGTTTGTTAAATGTTCTTTTGAAACAAAAAAAAAAAAAAGAAAAAGAAAAAAAAAAGATTGGAATATAAAAAATTCATTTTAATTAAAAGAAAGTAAAATTTTAGTTTGAAAGAAAATAATTTTTTATTTTTTTAATTAAAATTGAGTATTTTTTTTTAATTTTGACATTTAAAAAATGTTAAATAATTGTTTTAATAATATTTTATTAATCCGTCAGTTTTCCTGTTAATTTGGTGACAGAATATTGTTTCAAGGACATAAATGAAGAGCGTTGATTGGTTTAGGGATTAAAAGTAGTAAAAATAAAATATAGGGACTAAAACGAAAAAAAGTCAAAATGTAGGGACTAAAAGTGCATTTATGCATTTTATAAATTATTGTTGTGACATTTTTATTGGTTGCTATTTTTGGGCTCACCATTGATATCATTTTTTTTTTATCAATAACTACTCACCACATCAATAGTCTGTAAAAAATTTTGCAAAACAATTTATAACTCTAACATTTTTCATAAAATTTAATATTTTTTAATGTATAATTTATTACCATTCCAAAATAGTTGTTTGTTTCTCTCAATACAAACATCATCACCTCTCCTCATTCTCTCCCATCCTTTTTATTATAATATAAGTACTTATGGTACCTCGTTAGGGATGACAAAGTATCTGTCCCATTTTGAGAAGGTATCCATAATTCAGTTCTATCCCACAATTTTCTCATTGGAAAAAGATCCTCTCAATTTTAAATCGATTAATTACATGATTAATATTAATGTTACAATAAAAAGAAGTATAGAATCTTTTTTTTTTTTTTTAAGAAAAAATATAGAACTAGAGATTGTCACATTATTTTAAATTTAAAATGATATGATAATATATATTGGCAATGAAATGGGGACAATTGTGTTTCGTTGAGATCCTTACCACCAACAAAGCAAGCGAAACCCATAACTTATGCTTTTTAAAAGTTGGGGATTCTCTTATAGAAAAAAAGTTTGGGGATTCCCAAAGTGACACAAGATCCAACCTAACAGGACCTAAAGACCATTTTAACCAAAAGAGGTTGCCCAAAAGGTCATGCAATGATTTGGTCAATTATCACATAGATCATCCATTGCCCATAAACAATAGGACAGTGGACACAACTTTTCTCATAATAAATTTTTCAATTATTGAATATAGTTTACCATAAATGATGAACACAACTAACACTTTTATGGACTTACTATTTTTCCTTGCCTCTCACAATCAATCATTTCAATAATTTCAACATCAGCAATTCGTATATGTAGCACACATTACCGAATAAGTAATGAACGTCCTTAATATTTTCACAACAAATATTAAGTAGCAAAAAAAAAAAAAATGAAGCTAGTGGTGAACCTAAATTAAAACCAATAAGAATTTGATGTTTTGACAACTTTTTATATTTCCTGTGAAAATAATGTCAAAACTTTTCTAAAATGATTTAGGCCCCGTATGTATTTTTACATTTTTTCACCCGCACGTGTTTTTTATAAAGAGAAATGATATGTCTATAATATTTTTATAACAAATCTTAAATGACAGGTTGTTACTGGTTATTATTATTGGGGCAAAAAAGTAATTTCTGTGTTAAGTTCAAATTTGAACTAATAACAACTAACCACCTATGATTTTTTGTGAAAATATTATTGGTGTAACACCTCTCTTTTACAAAACTTAAACAACATTTTTAGAAATCTCTTACTTGCTCTTATTTATCATTACCCTAAATACAAAAAAAATCTGTGAGTTGCCGTGGTTACAATTATGTACCGGGAATGTAACATAAGCGGTAAGCCGTTAAGATTTTCAAATATTTAAAAAGCAGAGAGAGAGAAAGAGAGGAGTATATAATGACAAAGCCCTCCAAAAACCCCCAAAAAAAAAAAAAAAAAAAAAAGACCCACAAACGCAGAACTCTCTCTCGCCGACTTTACCACTCAAACCATCCCTCTGCCTCTGGTATTTTTCTCTCAAACCCTAATCCCTCTTTTCTTAGCTCTTACACATATATTTTCACCGAAAACCCTAATTCTCAAAAACCCTAGTCATCATCGTTAACATCGTAATCATAATCACTGAAAGCGACTTAATCCAATAGGCATTGACTCTGTCTTATTATCTCAAATTTCTGATTTAATTAATTTTTTGGGGTTGCTTGGTTAATCTTTGATAAAATCAAAGCTTTGATTTTGATTTTAATTTTTTGATTTTATTTTTAAAGTTGTTTGTGGTTTGAGAGCTTATTATAAGGTTTGAATTTTTTGTTTTTAGTGTTTACTTGAGTTTTTTTTTTTTTTTTTTTTTAATATAAATTTTTTTTTTGGTTGAGCTGGTGAATTTTGTGAAACTGCAACTGTAATCAATTTTTAGAATTATTGTGGAACTTTGATTTGATTTTAGTTGTTATTTTTTAATATTGTTATTACTGTTTGTGGTTTGAGAGATTATTAGGTCATAAGTTTTTTTTTTGTTTTTTTTTTTTATTATTTGTTTGAAATTGTGTTTTGTGATTTGAGCTGATGAATTTGGTGAAATTGTAACTCTAGTCAATCATTGAATTAATACCAATTCATAAAAGGTAAATCACATAATCGATAATTGGGCCAAAGAAAGAACTTTAACTTAATTAGTATATTTTTATCTCTATCAAGATTTTTTTTTTTAAAAAAAAAAAAAATTCAAAACTTGACTGTAATCGCAATTTTCTAAAAATTATTTCCATTGTAAAATAGTGTATTTCTACGTATACTGTTTCTATTCCTCAATTTAAACAAAATTAGAATTCTCTAAAATGCCTTGGGATAAAATTTCTCAGGAACAAGCACTGGGACTTTGATTTGCTTGTTGAATTAGTCAACTATGCGCGTTTATTTATTTATTTGCTGTTGAGCTGAGAAGAATATCAATGTGTAAATTAATGGGATCCATTTTTCTTTATATAGAAAAAAATGAATTTTTTAGGCTTTGGGAGTTATTTGGAATGTTTGTGGATCAATGTTGTTGTCTAATATCCTGCAATTTGATGATCATGACCTTGTGTGTTGGGACAGTGTAGTACTTGGTATTGTATATTGAGTATATTTTCTTTTTCATTTGTTGTTTAGGATTGAGTGACTTGAGTCGAGAATTATGGAGGTTAACGGGAAGGATGATCTTAATGTGCCACTATTGAAGTCTTCGGATGATTTTGTGGTTGATATCCCTCAACCAACTAACAACAAAGAAAGGAAAATTAGGACAGTTAAGTTTAAAATAGGGGAAATCAAGTGTGCATCATGTTCAACAACTGTAGAATCTTTGCTGCAAAAGCTTGATGGGATTGAGAACGCTGTTGTTTCACCACTTCAAGGCCTTGCTGCCATCAATTATATTCCAGAGCTCATCAAGGTAAGTGATCTTTGTGAACTTACTGAAGAATTTATGTTCCAAAGCTCTGTTAAGTGTTTATCATCTCATAATGATTTTAAATCTAATTGAGTTTCACAGCCTTGCTACATGTGCACACACTCCTTCCATATATTTGTGTTTTTTGACAGCTGTAGTTAAATGTTTCAAGGTTATTTTTTTTTTTTTTTTTTTTTTTTTTTTTTTTTTTCTTTTCCCTCTCTCTCTCTCTCTCTCTCTCTCTCTCTCTCTCTATTAAATGATTTCTTGATCATTCTGATGTAGAGAATAGTATATGAATATATGAACTTGATTTTGATGCTTAACTTATTATTTTAAGGGACTTTGAGATACCAAGTTCAGATTTCATTCCTCTTTTCTTCTACCAAAGCATAAATCTGTTTTTAAACCATTTGGATGCTAAGGAGACCGGAGGAACAGAAGAGGATACTTGAAATCTTAAAATGTAACAGCGTGAAATATACATCACTGTGTGCGTGTGGAGATATGTGACCTTGATTTTGCCTCTCTGTGATTGTATGTGTGTGTATGTGCATGCCTACAAATTGCCATCCAAGAAAATGTTAAACAAAAGGTGACCCTCCCCAAGATTTTAATTTTTTCTGAAAGAAACTGGTTCTTTGCTAAAGTGAATTTACTTGCAATTTTCAGGATGATGCAGAATTTATATTTATTTCACACAAGGAATGATTTTCTTCTGGTCCATATCTGGTTGCTTTAATCCTAATTTGTAACTCCTATATTTATTCTTAGAGGCTGGAAAAATTAATAATGTGATTTTTATTTAGGTAAAAAAAATCAAGGAAGCCATAGAAGAAGCAGGTTTTCCAGTTGATGAGTTTCCAGAGCAAGACATATCAGTATGCAGACTTAGGATTAAAGGAATGGCATGCACTAGCTGCTCTGAGTCTATTGAACGTGCCCTTCAAATGATTGATGGAGTGAAAACAGCAGTGGTTGGTCTGGCCCTTGAAGAAGCAAAGGTCCACTTTGATCCTAACCTCACTGATACTGATTGCGTCATTGAAGCAATTGAAGATGCAGGGTTTGGAGCTGAACTCATTAGCTCGGAAAATGATGCAAACAAAGTGCATTTGACAGTTGAAGGAGTTAATTCTCCAGAAGATTTGACCATTATTCGTTCCTCGCTTGAGTCAGTTGTAGGTGTGACTCATGTTGAAATGAACTTGGAAGAAAATAAGATTACTGTTGCCTATGACCCAGACCTCACTGGTCCAAGGTCTCTTATTAATTGCATTAAAGAAGCTGGAAATGGCTCCAAATCATATAATGCAAGCTTGTTTGTTGCTCCAATTCGAAGAGAAGCTGAGCAGCAGCAGGAAATTCGGATTTATAGGGACCAGTTTTTCTTGAGCTGCATATTTTCAGTTCCAGTATTTGTCTTCTCCATGTTACTCCCGATGCTTCCTCCTTACGGGAACTGGTTGGATTACAAGATTCACAACATGCTCACCATTGGGATACTTCTAAGGTGGATTCTTTGTACACCTGTGCAGTTCATCATTGGTCGAAGGTACACAACTAGTAGTTTTTACTAATAATATAGCCTCAACTTGAGTATATCTGTTTCTAAGAATTATTAATAAGCAAATACCTTTTTGAGCCCAATAATTGTTTGGCTTTGGTTATCCTTGTCAGGTTTTATGTGGGATCATATTATGCTTTGAGACGAAAATCAGCTAACATGGATGTTCTAGTTGCTCTAGGCACCAATGCCGCATATTTTTACTCCATGTATATAGTGTTAAAAGCATTGACTTCAGACAAATTTGAGGGGCAGGATTTCTTTGAAACAAGTGCCATGTTGATATCCTTCATTCTCTTAGGGAAATATCTGGAAGTTCTGGCTAAAGGAAAGACATCAGATGCTTTATCAAAGTTGACTGACCTTGCTCCTGATACAGCTCATCTGTTGACATTGGACAATGATGGAAATGTTGTCTCTGAGGAAGAAATTAGCACTCAGTTATTACAAAAAAATGACATAATTAAGATTGTTCCAGGTGCAAAAGTTCCTGTTGATGGCATTGTTATTGATGGGCAAAGCCATGTTAATGAAAGCATGATTACAGGAGAGGCAATACCCATAGCTAAAGGACCTGGTGACAAGGTACTGTGTCTTCTTCTTTGTTGATGAGTAACATTTGAATGTATTCTAAATTGTACTCATGCCTTGACCAGGTTATTGGTGGCACTATGAATGAGAATGGATGCTTACTGGTTAAGGCCACTCATGTTGGGTCAGAGACTACACTTTCCCAAATTGTTCAACTTGTTGAAGCAGCACAGCTTGCCAGAGCTCCTGTTCAGAAACTAGCAGACAAGATATCGAGGTTTTTTGTTCCTACAGTGAGTTTTTCTCCCTTGGATTTCTGATATGTAATATGCTATTTTAAAGAGTTTTTCTGTTGAAAGTCACAGTTTTCATGTCTTTACTCCTCCCCTCCCCCCCCCCCCCCCCCCCCCAACCAAAAAAAAACTTGTTTTATTTTCTTTGTTAGGGCCAAGAAAATTAAGATTTGTACCTTGAAGCTTTAAAAAATATAGATATAGATATTAAATTACATTTATAGTCAATAAAAACGAGCAGGCTTTTTGCTTGATTCCCACTTCCTTAAGGGTGGAAGATGTCAGTTGTCCTAGACTGGACAAGCATGTAGAGATCTTTATGGGACTGAAGAGGGGGGCCATCATTGTGGGGAGGGTAAATAGCTTCCACACTAGTACTTGCACCTGGTTGTACCAAAAACAATGAATACTGACTACTTTGTCATTGACTACTCAATACCCTTGAGGACTGAAAAGATTATTTCATCTTATTTTGTTAAAGGACCTTGTATAACTTCTAACTTCCTGTGGAGACTGATTTTTGAAGAAAGTTTCCAACTCCATTTTTCCAAAGCATCTGTGAGTGGTGTGTGCCAGAAAAACATAACAGACCTAGTGTTTCAACAAAATTACTGTCAGTGAGAAACTGTGTTTTAGGAACTAAGATGTAATTGGATGGCAAGAAAGTACCCTGACTTGGCAACAAATGAAGGGGAGCTTTTCGAGCTTTCTCCGCCAGTGGCTTATATAGTGGTTGGCCTTAGAAAACTAGCTAAGCTTTTCTTTCCTCCAGTTCCCCTATCAAATGAAGTGGAAAGTCTTCACTTAGTAGGCATTCTATAAGCGACTCTTCAAGTCTACTTCTCTCTAGAAGACTGAGTTTATGGATGCATATTATGGAAAGTGAACCAGTTTTCCATAAGACATAGAAATTGGATACACACACAGCTTGGTAAATTGACTAATTTCACTGCTTGATTTGCTTTTGAAACCTTCTGGAGACACTGGTTCCCTTGGTTTCCTGTAAATTGACTACTGTTCATTGGAAAAGTAATTTCTTTTTTTTCACCCCATATCAGGTTGTTGCTGCAGCATTTTTAACATGGCTGGGATGGTTTATCACCGGACAAGCTGGTGTTTATCCTGAATATTGGATACCAGAAGCAACTAATAAATTTGAGCTCGCCCTGCAGTTTGGTATTTCAGTGCTAGTGGTTGCCTGCCCGTGTGCTTTGGGACTAGCAACCCCTACAGCGGTCATGGTTGCCACAGGGAAGGGTGCTTCACAAGGTGTGCTTATCAAGGGAGGAAATGCACTTGAAAAGGCTCATAAGGTAAATCCACTTTTGTGTAGTGGACAACCAAATCTGTTTAACAGTATTGGTTTTATTTTACAGGTTGTTTTTGCTAATGTGTGAAATCCCTTAACATATTCTTGTTCCTGCTAGCCTGGCTATCCACAAAGTATGCCGTTCCAATTTTTAGTATTAAAAGCTATGTTTGACAAATCATACCTGAAAATTCAGAGTACCATCAGATTTGCATCACGGGATCAGTGCTCAATGCCAAATTCTGTAAATCTCCCAAGGCTGGGAGCTGTTTCTCGCTCATTTATATTAATGGAGGTTGCTTGCCTAGAGTTTGTCTGGTTATCATATCACCAAATGTTCCACTAACATAGCCTACTGATATTCAAATGTTTGACAAATTTTATCCTTCATCTAGTGATATTTTTAACTTCCCCCTCCTTTGGCAAATGGTCATTTCCTTCTGTTCTTTTTTAAAATTTAATTTATTTATTTATTTTAAACTTTATTACAATTTGAGCCATAGTCTTGCAAGTTGAATTTCAATTTATGTCACTTTTTGCTTTGGAGTAGAAAGGATTTTTTAACACTTTAAAAAAAAAAGAATTTTTTAACCTGCCATTTGTGTTTCCTTGGTTGATAATGCAGGTGAAAACAGTTGTTTTTGATAAAACAGGGACACTGACAGTTGGAAAACCAGAAGTAGTCAGTGCAGTGCCCTTTTCTGGTTACTCCATGGAGGAGTTTTGTGATTTGGCTACCGCTGCAGAGGTTGGTGTCTAAATTTTGATATGAAATTCAGATTGTCATATGCATTTTTTGAAAGATCTTTTGTAGTACAACAGCAAGACCTGTATTGTATGCGTAGAACTTGGCCTGATTTCTATTTGATAAGTAAATTAGACATATAAATAGAATGATTTCTTGAACTTATTTTCCACATTTGTTAGGTAAACAGTGAGCATCCTATGGCAAAAGCTGTGGTGGAACATGCTAAGAGATACCGTCAAAAGATTGGGTCCCACACAAAGCATTTCACAGAGGTGAAGGACTTTGAGGTGCACACAGGAGCGGGTGTTAGTGGCAAAGTCGGTGATGCAACAGTTTTGGTAGGGAACAAGAGGCTGATGCGAGCTTGTAAAGTCCCAATTGGTCCTGAGGTTGATGATTATATTTCAAAAAATGAGCAACTCGCTCGAACATGCGTGTTAGTGGCCATTGATGGGAAGGTTGCTGGAGCTTTTGCTGTAACTGATCCAGTGAAGCCAGAGGCTAAGCTTGTCATCTCTTACCTCCGCTCAATGAGCATCTCAAGTGTCATGGTGACCGGTGATAACTTGGCTACTGCAACTGCCATTGCTAATGAGGTTGGCATTGACAAGGTGTTTGCTGAGACTGATCCACTGGGAAAAGCTGACAAGATCAAAGAATTGCAGGTAAGCTAATTTGGTCTATTTACCATGTTGACACAGTGCAGTATGGTATATAAATCTCTTTTGAAAGGTAGTTGTCAATGAGTAATTGGTAAGGTGACAGTATAATTGGGAAATGATTATGATGGCTGAATAACTATTGAAATTAGGGAAAAAAGATTCATCAATTCATCAACAACAAAAAAAAAGAAAAAAAAGAAAAAAAAAAGAAAAAGAAAAAAAAAGACAGCTGCTCCTGAAAAAAAAATATATTAAGTTTTTAATTCCTCAGCATGCCATGTGTGCAATTGGACCTTTATAATCTTTGAACAAAGAGTCCTGTTACCTCATCATGTTATTTTCACCATTTTGGATTGTGTACAAGTATTATTTCAATATATATATATATATAGAGAGAGAGAGAGAGAGAGAGAGAGAGAGAGAGAGGAAACACACCAATAATCAAATTCTAATAGTTTGGTTACTTGGTTCTAGGAACCCGAGTGGAAATCTGACCCTCAGGGTACCAAAAAGGCATCTTTCCATTTCTTTTTGCATATTAGTATCATTTGAGCTGGTTAGTGGAAGGTTATAGAGAGGAATTTTCTGGTGGATTGGGAAATTACACAGGCATTCAATAGCCTTGAACCTATGATCTTACTCTCTATCCCCTTTTTTATTGGTGGAGGGGGTGCTTTCCAGTTAGAGATCTTTGCTAATACAACTAACTGGAATTAAAAATTATTACAAATTTCTAGATTTGGCTTTTAAGCTTTCCATGATAATTGATGTGATTCATTGCATTTTGCATAATATTTGAACTCCATCAGTTTTGTTTTCAGCATTTTGTGAGCCTGCTCTGTTTTGTTTTTCTCACTTGCACATTATCTTACTCAGCTTTAGATAAATATGACTAGCTGCTCTACAGATGTAGCTTTGTGCAGCCTTCCCAAGCTTTATATTCATCGGCAATAGTTCTGTAGCCATACAAACCAATAAGTTTTGGATCCATATATCATTAACTTTGATGATAATTATGTTTAAATTTTATTTTGATAATTGTGGTAGCATTTATTGTTCATTTAGAAAAAGATCTTTTTTTTTTTTTTGGAGAACCATTTCGAAAAAGATCTTGATGACACTTAGTGGGGCATGCAAAATTTAAACGCCTTACTTCTATTGCTTGTGCTTGGAGCCCCCATCTTCTAAATCACAGTTCGATAACTTATTAATAGGTTCCAGCAAATTTATCAGTTTAAAATTACAAAATTTGTACACAGGTTTTAAAAGTATTACAAATCAAAAGAATTATAATATTTGGGACCAATTTTCAGATTAGTGGACTACCAACCAAAGTTAGTTCTTCTGGAGTCCAAGTGGTTCATAGACTTTTAATACATTTTTTAAAAAAATTTTTTGAACTGATTGAATGGTGATGAATTGGATGTGATCTGATTGCTATTGAACTGTGATCTCATTAATCTATTTACTCGCGTCCTATTTTAATTTTGGTCTTATTTGACTTGTTCAACTGATGTTGGATGCAGATGAAAGGAATGGCTGTGGCAATGGTTGGAGATGGAATAAATGACTCACCGGCTTTAGCTGCAGCAGATGTTGGCATGGCAATTGGTGCTGGAACTGATGTAGCTATAGAAGCAGCCGATATAGTTCTTATCAAGAGTAACTTGGAAGATGTGGTTACAGCCATTGATCTCTCTAGAAAGACTATGTCCCGAATTCGGCTTAACTACGTTTGGGCCCTTGGCTACAACATCCTTGGCATGCCAATCGCTGCTGGAATTTTGTTCCCCTTCACTGGAATTCGCTTACCACCTTGGCTTGCAGGTGCTTGCATGGCTGCTTCATCCATTAGTGTGGTTTGTTCTTCCCTCTTATTGCAGTCTTATAAGAAGCCTTTGCATGCTAAAATGCCATAGGAGCCATGCCTATCAATGCTTGGTTGAAGCTGGTGTAGTACTACAAAGCCATGCCTAATAGTTTCATTGATTGACTTACAATAAAAAATCAATTCTTAACTAAAGATAGATTGCTGCAGTGGGGTTGTAATCATGATGTATAATGTAATTTCTGGGATCATTAGAGGTTAAATATCACCTGTATTATTAGCACAGCTTTTTCTAATTGAATTGGGTAGAGCTTATAACTTTTATGCTCAAGAATCAGGCAGATTCAGAACTAGTACTGTGGTCCAGGGCAATGTAATGTGGGAGGTCCCCTCCTCTTCCCCCCAACCCCCCTAAAAGAGAAAGAATTGGCCTCTCTGAAAAAGAATGAGGTGGCCTTCACTTCTCTCCTTCTGATGGCATATCAATTTGGGGTTGTTCCCGTGTTCCCATTCTCTTTTTAGTTTTACAGTCAGGCTGAAAATTCTCTCTCTCGCTTTTATAATCTCTTTTCATCCCCCTCTTTGACCATCAAAAGTTACCTCTCACCCTCTCTGGTTGTTTATATGAAACTGAAATGCATAGAATTGTAGAAGTTGTAATTTGGTGGCCTTATAGTATAAATAATGAAATGCTTTTCGAGGAGCTTTGGGTTTTACTGTGCAGTATGATTAATGAATCTATCATTTGGTTGACTGGTTATGTGTCACATTCTGTAGTCTCTCCACCAACAATGGATATGCAAATTTCTCCCCAGATCATACCTAATTTCTTCACATCACAAATATTTTAAAAGAAGACTTTGCATATCTTGCAATTGTAGTGTGGGTATGATCTGTGAAGAAACTATGGTCACAAAAATCTTGCATTATCATTGATGAAGCTTGGGATGAGTTGAAAGCAAGGAAATGGAAATTATGTTGAGGAATGTTGATAAACGTGGTTTCAATGGAGTGGTTTTTTAATTTTTTTATGTCAAAGATACTACTGCATTAACTATAAAAGAGTATGCATTGTAGAATAAGGATATGGTGGAGCTAGTAAGATGTGGAGTGAATAGAATGGACTACAACTTTACAAGCGTTATTTCTTAAAGATTTCCAATATGCATATTATGTGCAATACTTGGCTTGCAGATTATAGTTAGATATAGTTACAGTAATGCAATTCAAAATATAACTGCTTTTTAATGAAATAGAGATCGAAAAAAGAGCAAAATAGATTGGTATTTTGCATCAAGCTTGAGATGTTTGGCGGGAATCTCATTATCAATATGTTTGTCATGTGATATGAATGTTTGATGCAACTCTATTAGTTTTTAACATTGTCTCAAATGAGAAATCCAATTATTCTTAATGTGGTGATGCTGACACAGTTTGCCATTATCAATATTATTTTTGGTTCTTGTAAATGTAACTCAAAATATGATTGCTTTTAATGAAATTGAGATTAGAAAATGAGCAAACTAGAATTATGGCAATTACCTAGAATTAACATCATTTAGTTTTGTTTTGATATATTTAATGAAAAAAGATTATGGCAATTGCTAATATTCTTTGCCAAGATTTGCATGAACATTCTTAAGACATTAGAGCTATGCGTTTCTATATTGAGTAGAAATTGCCCTGAAGGTATAGCTTGTAGTTGTAGGGGAGAGCACCAAGACATGCCTTTTGTCATGTTTTCTTTTTAAATTATGAGTTTGTTTAGATATTGCTTATTTTGGTGAAACTGAAAATTTATTGTTGAAAGTACTGTAAATAAAGATAAAAATTAATTAAAATAATATAGCGATGTCTATATATATAGTACCAAATAATACAATAAGATCATAAATAATAACAAAAATAAACTGAATAGTAAAATAATTTTAATTTTTTATTGGTATTTAAACACACACATATAAACTGGCTAATTGTTAGTACATACGTTATTGCAAACACAGTACGCACAAATTATCTTTTGATCCGAAATCTTAGACTTTAAAACACGATTTCAGTTCGGCGTAATTTGTGCGAAAGACGCTACTCATATGTAATAATGTGTGTGTGTGGGTTTTTTTTTTTTTTTAATATTTTTATGGGAGTAAATGTGTTGTTGTTTTTGTTTTTTTTTGGGTTAAATGCGTAGCCACTGTTGTTAGGGATACGTCCCCTTTTGTCATCTTCTGTTCTTGGATATGTGTAAGGCCATGCATTGGTCAAACAGTTTCTCTGTTATAAAGATGGGGGAACTGTCCCCATCCCCATTCCCCACCCTAAATACCATCCTCTTTATTGCTCCTGTGTTGTCCTCCTAGGGGATGATGAGACAGTTCCTTGCCTGTTTTCATTCGTTTAATTGTGTTGTCAGAGAAAAAAAAGGATTTATTTTATGATTTTCTTTAGAATTCGAAAATGTGTTATTTTGGATAGGTAAGAGCAACCACATATGTTCTTACAAATTTTTTTGTCTATTTTAAAAGAAAAAACATATTTTTTCTATTTTATACATTTATTTTTACAAAACATCCACATCAATTTATCTATTTTACACATTTATTTAATAAAATATTTATTCTTTTTACATTTTTTATTATTTATTTACCTCTCATCCTCTTTTGAACCCTCTCACAGACCTAACACAAACCCAAAATCACCCACACCCAGCCATCAGCCACCCAGCCACCACCATCAACCCACAATCATCAAGCACCATCACCCCCACATAAATTCCAAGCCCCACAAAAAATCCAAATAGTAAATCTAATCTATTCTCCGTGTTCGAGCTTCGCCTTCAATGTCTGATCAATTCTTCGTCACCGTCTTTGTTTCCAAACGGATTGTTGGATTGGAGAGGCTGATCGGTGTTCCCAACTCACTCGCCGATCGGACTCAGTCCGTGGCGCGCGAGATCTCCACTGAGCTACCGTCGTCTTCGTCTTCAAAGCCTAAGATTTTGAAGAAGAAGGAGAAGCTGATCGGCACCCACAGAGTTGAGAGGAGAGAAAGAGAGAGCTGTGGTGATAAAATGAGAAAGAAAGAGTTGAGATGAGATGAGAGTCAGACGTAGGAGAGAGAAGAATGATCAGCACCCACAACTTTACACCCATTGTTGTGGGTGTTTTTTTGGCCAAAATGTGTAAAATAAAGGAGTTTTTGTATTATAGAAGAGTATCTACCAACTAATGTGAATGCTCTAAAATGCTATATACATTACATGATAGTATTTTATAAATTTTGTTTACTATAGCATTTTCTATCCATTAAATGACAATAAAACTTTTTAAAATTATAAGGCAAATTAGTGTTGGCATATTCCATTATAAAAGTGTTTTAAATTTGGGTTATCTGCTTTGTATTTTTATAAAGGGTGTAAAAAGGATTTAAGGGTGAAGCTATTGTTTAATGTGCAAGATTGTAGAGCTGGCTCAGATGAAAAATAAATTCATGCAAAGTGTTTTGTCAGTCCTTCACCTGTCCCTTGCTCGGGCAAAACCATTTATGAAAGGTTATAAATTAGTTCCTTTTAGGGTAGATTTTGCGGCTACCTCAACCCTAATCTTTTTCACATATGAAAGTGAAATTTTAACCCTAACTTTCAAAGAGAAAAATGATGGCAAAATAGAGAGAAAACATAGAGAGAGATTTCAATTGTCTTTCCAACGTCTCCATTGAATATTTGATCCAACAATCATTGATCATCCACATATGAGCAAGTTCGATTGTTATCACTAAAGACACAAAGATGTCCTCAGCTATGTGAATTGACAAGAATAATGTTGTATGAGTATAGGCTGTATCACAACAACCTTTTATAATGAACCACCTTTGTAGACAAAATATGTATATAAATTATAAATAGTTATAGGTCATTATTGTTTTTTTTTTTTTTTTTGAAGAGAGTTATAGGTCATTGTTCAATATCTATTATAAACGATAAAATTCTTTCCAAAGACCAATAAAGATCAAATACAATGGCTTTAATCCTTACGTGAGAGATAAGCGTGTTACCGTACAAACTATTAAGTAACACCTTTGTTTTTTCCCCTAATTAAGAAAAAGCCTAATAATACATTTTTGTTTTGTTTTGAGAGACTACTACTAATAATAATAATAATAATAATAATAATAATAATTTCTCCTAAATAATGGAGATAAATAAATAGTTTTGGAGACTGGTTATTATTCAATATTCCTTATAGGGGACAATATTCTTCCCAAAGACCAATAGAGATAGAACACCTTGGTTGACACATACACCTCTTTATAGTCTATAGCCTATTGGGTAATATTATATTATTATTAACTTTTCAGTGTCGAGGAATCTGAATTAGTGCACAGTGTTTGTGACATAGGCACCTATCACCGACGAAAAGTGCCTCAACACGTTGCATAACACCGTGTTCCATACTTCCATCAAGTTTTGAGTTTTGACGCATCCCCAAACTCCCAAAGCTTCCAACTCTCTCTCTCTCTCTCTCTAAACTCATTTCACTGTTCAGTCAAAGCCCTTTCTCTCTGTGTGATTAAACTGCCCTTTGTGGATCATCAAAAGGTAGGCTTTAAAAAGCCCAAGCTGTTATTTATTTATTTGTTTTAAATTTTTTTGTTATCTGGGAAATTCTTGGTTCAATCACTTGGTATTTCCTTGTGTAAATATGCTTAAATAAATGTAGTATTTTGGAGAGAGAGAAAAGTTTGAATCTTGATAGGTGTATATATATGGTTTCCAGAGTTTTTTAGCTTATGACTAATATGAAATATAGATGGAGGAGGCATGGAGTTGTTGTAAGAGAGTCTAATCTGTTCTGGGTTTTGTGGAATTTTTGTCACTTTTTCTGATGACCCTTTTGTTTGATTGGTAATATAATGGAAGGAAAATAGGATTTGGGTTTGTATTTTTTTTTTTTTTTTTAATGATGTTTTGGTTGCTTTGTTGCTGATGATGGAAAAGTAAACTCATTCAAGTTAAGTAGTTGTGTACGGCTTGGTGCAGTTTGGTTATTTTGTTTTCTTGATTGTAAAAATTCAAAATTTTAGTTTGTTTTCTATTCCTACTTTCTGTGAGCATTGAGAAAGAGATTTAAGGTTTTGGGGTTAAGTTTGGGAAAAATGGACAGTTCGGGCTTGGGAGGTGGGTTTTTGTCTGGTCCAAATGGGGCGATATTAGACCTTGAATCGTCAATTCATAGACACCAACAGACCCAATTGGGTCATCCTTTGTTAAGACATCAAAATCAGGTGAATGTGATGAGTGGCCTTGAATGTGACCACCACCCCATTGGACTTATGGAAGAGAAAAGCTCGATTTTGAAAGGTATTTCGATGAATTTTAGCAAAGGGAAGGCAGTTGCCCCCATTAATATCTCCAGTTGTAACAATATGAGTGAAGAAGATGAGCCGAGTTTTGCAGAAGATGGGAATGGTGACAATGATGGGGGGAAACGGGGGTCACCATGGCAGCGAATGAAATGGACAGATAATGTGGTTAGGCTTCTTATAGCTGTGGTTGCTTGTGTGGGTGATGATGGTACACTTGAGGGTGGTGAGGGGCATAAGAGGAAATCGGGGAGTTTACAGAAGAAGGGTAAGTGGAAAACAGTATCAAAGATAATGATAAGCAAGGGTTGTCATGTTTCCCCACAGCAGTGTGAGGACAAGTTTAATGACTTGAACAAGAGATACAAGAGGTTGAATGATATTCTTGGTAGGGGAACTAGCTGTAGAGTGGTGGAGAACCCTGCTCTTATGGATTCAATGCCTCATCTCACAGCAAAGGCGAAGGAAGATGTTAGAAAGATATTGAGCTCAAAGCACTTGTTTTATAAAGAAATGTGTGCATACCATAATGGGCAGAGGATTCCAGATTGCCAGGATCTTGATCTACAAGGCCATTCCCTGCCTCTAGGGAGTTGCTCAAAAGACAATAATGGGTCAGACAAGGAAGAAGCTGAGGAAAATAACGACAGTGATGATGATGAAATGGATAATGAAGATGATATTAATGCTGAAGGAGATGGGGAGAGGATGGGAGAATTCAGTGGGAGGGCAAAGGTGAGTGAAGAGGAGGGCCATTTCTGGTCACAATCTGTTGAGCTTGATAGTTTTGAAGCTGAAATGGCTGGGATTTTCCAAGACCCTACAAAGTCATTATGGGAGCGAAGAGAGTGGATTAAGAGACAGATGTTGCAACTTCAAGAACAAAAAGTCAGCTTCCAGGCTCATGCTCTTGAGCTTGAGAAACAGCATTTTAAGTGGCTTAGATACTGCAGCAAGAAAGACTGGGAGTTGGAAAGGTTGAGGCTGGAGAATGAAAGAATGAAACTAGAGAATGAGCGCATGGTATTGCTACTGAGGGAGAAGGAGCTGGAGATAGATTTCAGGAGATCAGAAGCATCCATAGACCCTACCTCTGTTGGCATTGACAGACTGCAAGGAAGAGATCAGATTGACTTGGGCAGGCATGAATAGCTTCTTGCCAAACGGCTACGAATCATAATTCATAAATGACTTCCTTCTAAAGCCTTCTGCAACAGAACTTTCACAACTTAAAGCATCATAAGCAAACTAACCTTATGAGCCACTTGTATTGCTTTAGATAAATTTTAGAAATTATTGATATTATCTTTTATGTTGGCCTTTTTGATGTAAAGTTGAAATGCAAGTCAGGTAGCCTTTTTTCACATAAATTTCTCTTGTTATTCAGAACATGTAATTGCACGTGATTTAAAGTGATAATATTATTTAGTCTTCTGGCTTATGATTTTCTGTGACGCTTTACTTACATCAAAACAAAGGACACTTTGATTCTGTTATTGGCTCTCAAAAATTTGAAATTAAGCTTCTATAGTTCCCTTTCCCCCTGACACTGGAGCTCCTTGTTTTATCTTCAAGTAGTTCCCATGTTTATTGTTCATCTTAGTATATGGCATGCTCTAGATCTACTACTATTGAATTCTCTGTATCAAGTTAGTTTGAGTTTTTGTTGATAGTAGAAGTTGCAATTTTTGTTGATAGTAGAAGTTTCCTTTAATGAGCTTGTATCTAATACATTAATTCTTGGACTAATTATTATCATGGCAAATTAGCTATTTATGTAATCTGCTGTTAATTTTGCATTTAAAATTTTCACACTTTTCTCCTATAATTCATCGGCAATTATATTTTCTGTTACATTTGTTCTCGTGTTTCTTTCCTCTTTCTTTAATTTAACATTTTCATTTTCTTACCACATTTTTCAGCTGTATGCATTTTTTTAATTCAAACTGTTTTTGCATGGGCAGCGTGTGACATCTTTTGAGTTTTTTGCATTACCATGAAGGATGTTATTGAACT
The DNA here is from genome assembly GCA_030445155.1 of Quercus variabilis. NCBI lineage: Eukaryota > Viridiplantae > Streptophyta > Magnoliopsida > Fagales > Fagaceae > Quercus > Quercus variabilis. Next base: position 6,951,540 of record CP129445.1, on the reverse strand, counting down.
GTAGTTTTTCATGCCAAATTGTTGCGTGAAGGATGTGACAATTTTTGAGTTTAAATTGTAGTTTGTGTTGTTAATTAGATACTTTGCAGCTGCTTCTCGATATAAATGTAATAAACTTAGTTCATTTTTTGTTGGTGTCCTTTGTCTCATTGTGGGGGTAGTGTCAAAATATGTCACTTCATCTCCATTCTCCAAGACTCCAACCCCCTTCTTTCTTATGTGGCTGTATGAGTTCTATTGTTTTTTCTTCAGTGTCGCTGCCCAGGATGTGGATTTGAAAGTATCTGCTCTAAAAAGATTCATCTTGATCCTGTAGCATGACCTATTTACATTTTTCACACTGTTGCATACTTACATGCTTTAGTTTCTGTGAGTCTATGAAGGATCTCCCCAAACTTGGTCTTCCTAGTTGGGTTATCAGCCAGTTTGTGATCTTTTAAAGTAAATTATAAGTCTAAGATGATGCCATAGATTTTATTTATAAACATGTTGGAGTTGAACATTACACGTTTAACTAAGAAGCATGAGTTCCTTTTAGGTCTCGGAGGGAATGGAATGAAATAGAATGGGAATGAATAAAAAGAATAATTTTAGAATATTTTTTCTTTTTCTTTTTTGAGAGTTTTAATGGAGGGAATGAAAAGTTCATTTCCTTGTTTAAGAGTTTAAATGGGAGGGAATGGAATGGGTAAGAGAGAATACTTATTCCTCTCTATTTCCTTAAAATTTCAAATTTTCATTCTCCTAAATTTGGGAGGAATGGGAGGGAATGAAATTAGATTTAATGATTTTTTTACTAAAACTCTCAAAATACCCTTATATATTCAACCATTTATTTTAAAATATGGGTCTAATAGTAATATTGGCATAAAATGATTCCATTCCATTTCCTTCATATTGCTCCCAAATAAGATTACTTACATTCCATTCATTTTCATTCATTTCCATTCCTTTACTTTGAAACATCCAATAAAGGTTGTTTACTTTCATTCCATTCCATTCCATTCTTTTCTCTTACTTAAATACATTATATTCTTTTCCATTCCTTTATGATCATTTCATTCCATTTCCTTATAAATTCCCAAACGGAGCCTTAGTCATGCAAGCCCTAAATCCTTACGGTTTAAATTAATCTTACAAGCTTTAGAGGGGTATTTGGTTTGTTGTGATGTGTCATTAATATGATGCACATTACGATGATGTAATATTAATATTTTTTGTTTATTTTATTTTTTCTAATATTACCTTAATTTAAAATTACAAAATATATTAAATCATTTTCAATTCATCACCTTCTTAAATAATGTAATGTAGTATTCTTATATGGACAAAATTTAATTACAAAATTGGTTGTAGCCTTGAGCTACAACCTTACTCAATATCACTAATGTTACTATATATTTTGAAAATTTGGTGCATAAAATATAATTTTATAAATCATATAGTAAATAATATCTGATTAACATAAAATTTGACATGTATATTAAAAGTGTAAAGAACGTGTAATCCAACGGTTACACAAAATTTGACAAATTGCTTCCCTTAACACCAAATGAACTTTCTCACAGACGTGGGTGTGGTGAGAAAATGATTTGGTCAATAGCCTCTCAAGGGTATGATAATGGAGAGGAATAGAGTAGAGGAATTTGTAGAGTCTCTAAGGTAAAGATTGGGGGTGAGGTAATCTTATTTTTCTCTAGGGTTTCTCTCACAAAATTCTCTCTAGAAGCTCTCTCAATTTAGTAGGTATAAGGGTCTATATATAGTGGTGTGTGTTTGGAATACGAAGAGATAGTTTTTGCCAAACAGGGCTGATTGGCAGCTTGACCTCGCGGCTTGTCCAAGTCGTGAGTTCAAGTCACGACGTAACGGCTTGGCTAGCCTGGGACTTTTGTACTGTAGTGCAACAGCATGCGTGATCCTTCAGCTCCCCATGTGTGCATCTCACATGCCTGCAGTTGGCGGCTTGCCAGTCGCGAGTCAGCTGCAAGTTCTAGCCGTGAAACTCTGCTTTCTTGCACATACTTGAGCTTTTCTTCACATTTTCTCACACACTACCCTTATAATAATCCCACCTAAATACAGGATTACTAAGTGCTTAAATTACAAGCAAATTGGCACATAATAAAACCAACAAGATGGTTGATAAATTTCAACCTTACAGTCTCAAATATTCAAAAATTATCAAGTAATTTTGCATGTCAAAAAACAAATGCAGATCTTTCTTACAATAAATTAAATTAATAACGTACTTAATACACAAAACTCTCACTTTTATGGTGTTTAAGAGAAGTGTTTGGTAGATAGTATTTTTTGAGTCCCACATTGTTCTCAGGAGTGAGATCATTTTTATTTTTTTATTTTTTTTATAAACAATTTTAAGTCACCATTGATATGCTAAAAAAGTGGGCTTAATGAGGACTAGGGTTTTATCTATATCACATTCATGTGTGCCATCCCATAGCATCTCGCGCATGTGAGGTCCATGTGGTGATTAAAGAGATTATCAATGTGTAATTTTAATCACATGACTTTTTTTTTAATGAGAATAAATTGGGCCTGGAGTTGGCATAAAACCAGTGTTTTACACCAGCCAATGAGACCACGCCACGTCATTATTTCAATAAAAGCCAAAAACACCTTACTCCAGTCAATAACATACTCTTAAATCCCAATTCACAAATGCTGATCAGACCAAAATGAAAAATCTCCTTTGTAGCTCTGCTTCCTCTTGCTCGAACCTCTACCCCACCACACAATAACACACGCTGCCACACAAGTCACCAGATTCGTTTATGGAGCTTGTAAACATGCCAGAGCTACCATGAGCATGGTTTCACGATTCCAAGGTTTGTTTTTCATGATTTGCCCTTTTTCCCAATTTGGATTTCAAATTATTAATGGTTTGGATTTTTTTTTTTTTTGGGACGTTAATAACTTGATTTGTTATGAGTTTTTCTATATTTTGGTATCTTGAGCAGTAGAGAAGTGATGACTACACAACAAAGATAGTGGAATGGATAGAGCTCCAAAAGCAAATGCGGGTCTATGAATTGGGTTCTTTCATCTTTGCCACCATTTTTGTTGGTTTTTGTTGGAAACATAGCCCTAGTAGACCACAGGTGGAACTAGCATGGTCTTGGTGGGGACAACATTCGTGTGTTGTGTAGAGATTTGCATCCTTGTCTAGTGAGTCTCTTGCAATGGAGTGGGAAAGGCAAGGCATGGGCTCGACTCAATGCTTACCGGCCTCGCCCTTTGGATGTGGTGTGGGCACCTTACGATCTATTACAAACTCAGTTCGCTTGAGTCTTAGAAATGGTACAATTTTTTTTTTTTTTTTTTTTTACATTGAGATCGTGAAACCATGCTCACGGTGGCTCCAGACACTGGTTTTAAAAGAACTGAAGAAGTGAATAAACAAGAAGGAAAGTACTTCAAAAAGCCAAGACACATTGGCAGATTTTATTTTTACATGATTGGATTTTTTTTTTTTTTTTAATTTGCAAAGAAATACTCGTTTTATTGAAATAATGACATGGCGTGGTTTCATTGGTTGGCGTAAAACACTGATTTTACGCTAGCTCCAGACACAATTTATTCTCTTTTTTAATTAGTCATATGACATGTTTAAATAATACACATAAATAATCCAATAAATTGCAACGTAATGGGTTGAACCAAGGTCTAGCTATTGTTGTGGCAAAATATAGGATAGGAGTGTCCACAGGTCGGGTTAGGCGCGCTGGTGGAGGACAATATTTTTAACCAACCCGCCAATAGCCTATTGGGATAATTCTAATCCTCTACCAGTCCATCAATCTATAAATTCGACAAGTCAGTTAAAAATCTTAATGGTTTCAACTCGACAATTTGAGTTGGTTGGATGGGTTGGCAAACTCAGTTGACTAAATGAAATTATTTCAATAAAATTGGATATTTGTTAATTTGCTCACTCAAATAAAATTCTTAAAAAAAAAAAAAAAAAGAAACACTGCAAATTATTTTATTAAAAATAATAACAAGTACTACATTGTTTTTTTTATGAGAATGACTTAAAATAAAAAGAAACATGACAAAGTATATCTATATATACGGGCAGGTAGGCGGGTCATGGGTTTTTCGTTTAGGATCTGGTGTCAACTAACAACATATGATGCCACATGGTTTTTCGTTTTTTTCTTTTGTTTCTAAACAATTTGCTTGTATGAGACTCGACTTATCGATGGAGTCTTCGTTCACTTATGTGTAATGTGTGTGGCACTTTGGTTAACAACCCTTGTGTTTTGCAACCCCTGTGATTCACATCAACTTGTTTACTTGACTAGCTGACCAATAACTGTATATACAAAGGCACAGGGTTCAATTCCTGCAAGGAGAATGTCATTGAGTGATACTTATTTGGGTATTCAAATATTCAGGTTCTACTTCAAATGCAGCACAAGCTCTAGTGTTCTCATCTTGCTTTGTTTTGCTAGCACGTACAGCCAATGAAGTAGAATAGTTGTGCGGTGTAGGTGTATGGCACATTATCGCTTGCTGAGGTGAACAAGTCAGCCAATGCCGAAGTTGTTGGCGGTGCCTGTAGTGATGAACTCGTTGGCTGTGATCACAGGTAATCTTGCAGGTTGCAGGCTAGTTGATGGCAGCTGCTTAGAAGGTTGTGAGATTGCAAAAATTTGGATTGTGGATTTCGGTGTGTCGCTGCACTCTAATATCAGGGTTTGTTTGTTTGTTTGTTTGTTTGTTTTTTTTTTTCCTCAAAATAACACTGATTTTCAAATAATTTCATTAGTTAGCACATTTTAAAACCAATTTAGGAAACTAACATCTCGAGTGTAATAAACTCGATTTTAGAATGCTAAACTTGAGTCCATCAGATTCGTTTTCCATCAAATTGAAATCAAGCCGTTCAGACTCAATTTCGGTACTCACAACAAAAATGAAAACAACAAAGAGAATCAATGAAAGAGAAACACAACAACCAATGAGAAAAGAGAAACAATCAAACAATTTTCTTCTCAAACAATCAAACACAACCCATTTCTAAAAACTCTTCTTCTCCAACAATCAAACACAACAACCAAAGAGAAACAACGAAATCAACAAACCCAAGATCCACCTGGGGTTTTGCTTGGATCGGATCGCACAAGTTTTGCTAGAGTTGTTGGGATCGGATCAGATCGGATCAGAGTTGCTAGAGTTAATTCGATCAGATAATTGGTTCTCTCTCACTTTGTCTTGTTCCATATCTCTCATTCCCCACTGAAGCTCACCTGGGTTTTGCCCGAATCGGATCGGACCTGGGTTTTGCTAGAGTTGAGTTTTGCTTGAACAACGAAATCGTGTGTAATAGGCTTGAGCTCTATGTTGAAATCGACTTCATCGTGCTTGATTTAGAACACTGAAATCAAGTTTATTGCACTTGAGATGTTAGTTTCCTAAATAGTTTTGAAAACGTACTAACTAACAAAATTGTTTGAAAATTAGTATTATTTTGAAAAAAAAAATCATTAATATCAACTAAAAGTTGTTGAGTGCTTGAAGGAAATGAAAGAGAAAAAAGGAAAGAAAGCGCAAAAGCAGGATTTTAACTTGATTCATATGTCCATAGCAGAAACTCTTTTGTTAGGGTTTTAAACCCCAGTTGACTTAGACTCAATCAAATTTCTAATCAATCAATTAAAGTGATTAAACATGCAATTACATCTGACTTAAAACAAACATCACACAATCACACAATCAGAAATCACAAGAATACCAAGAATGATGACCTAGGAAAACTTTTGAAAGTGTAGTTTCAAAGTAAAAAACCTAGGGAGAATTTAACCTAAACAATCCTCAAGGCAACATTTCACTAATAGAGTGGAGATTTATACAATAGACTTAATCCTAAATCTACTGCTACACTACGTAGTACTTACTCACATGACCACACACAGCTCCGAATCCACAGACTCTTCTATTGTGAAACTGTTGCACATAAACACTCACGTTTGTGACTTTGAGACTCCACTAAAAGGTTAAGATCATCAACTGTGGTTGATTTGATTGCAGCAACTTTACTTTATAGCCAGATCTGTTGTTTGCACAAGGTTTCCAGTCATAGCTTCAAAAGGGTTTAGAAAAACTCCAATTCTCTGCACTGCCCTTCTCTTGAATATGTAAAAACGTGCTATAGGATTTGTATTTAAATATCCTTAAGATCCATTAAAACCCTAGATCCAATGGCTGAGAAAGAAAGTGAGAATTCAGATCTACACGAATCTCAATCGGTCGAGATGTGCATCTTGATCGGTCAAGATAAGTGAGACTGTATCTGCACTTATCTTTTCCTACTTTCTTAAGTCTTCAATTGTGCAGAACTTCATTTGTCTTGTATATGAATATTTCTAAAGTAAACACTTAGACAAAAACTAAGTTCTAAAGATTACAATTTGTTCATCATTGCCAACCTAAAAATATGGACTTTACATCCTTACTATTGGACTCTAGTGTTTGCAATGAAAAAAAGTAGGGTTTATATACTAGAGAACTACTCTAAGTTAGCCCTAAACTAACTCATAAATTTGTTTGTTTGTTCTACAAGCACATAGACCATATATCTTTAACAATATTTAAACCCTTAAGTATTATGTTTTTCTTCCTCTTATAATTTTTCCATGCTACAACGGTATCAATACATAGTGTTGTAGAAGCTCAATACATTTGCTATTTCAACACCCAAAAAATGTTGCTTCAATCTTACATGCAGAAATGTTTGACATAGAATAGATGCTACTAAGCCCTAATTAAATTTGACCTCCCATTTGCATAAACGAAAACAAATTCTCTGTCTATTTTAAATACAATTTAGATCTTCTTATATTTAATAGTTAGGTGCTAGTAATTTCAAACATTGTGGATCCAAGGTGTAATCAAGATTTATCCGTGAACTGATGCTTTGCTTTTCCTATTACAAAATGACTTGCTTTGCATTTCCTATTACACAATGACTTGCACTGAAAATAATAATAATAATAATAATAACAAATCATTTAATTTATAATAATTATTTCAATGGAATTACATCAAGGGAGACAGTGTAAACTTTATTCAAACTATAGGTTCATCATTCCTATTACAAATATTTTTCCAAATTGTAGTTAACTTAAAATTGTTTCTGAAGATAATCAACTACATTCTTGTCCAACTGGAAGGCCTTGGCAAGAACATCAGGATTGATTGGAGGATTAGATCCAAAGACCGCATTTGCTATGGTGATCAACCCAGGATTTTGACTGCTAAGACCAGCAAAGGCAACAGCATTGGTTTGCCCTATGTTGAATTGGAAGTGAATGAGACCAATTGGGAAGACAAAGACATCTCCCTTGTTTAGAACTTTGGTGAAGAGTTTGTTTGGGTTGGATGTGACAAATCCAACCAAGAGAGTACCCTCCATGACTACCAAAAGCTCAGTGCCGCGAGGGTGAGTGTGAGGAGGATTTAGGCCATATGGGGCGAAGTCAAGACGAGCCAAAGATATGCCTAGAGTGTTGAGACCAGGTAATTTATCGACATTCACAAGATTGACACTTGATCCAAGTTTACTTGCAGCTGTGTTTCCAGGAATATTGAGTCCAGGAAAGAAAAAATCATTGGCTGTGACAGTTGCTGGGTCCTTGCAAAATTTTCCATTCACAAATACTGCACAGAGAAAAGTTTGTTATTGTCACAAATAAGAAAGTTCTGTAACAATGGACAATAGCATTTCCTGTAGGCAAAAAAAGAAATCTAATGTAGATGATATAACGTAGGTGATGATAATAATTTCATTAATGTGTTGAACTTCATGAAAATGATCTTGAAAGAACGTAGGTGATTATGACAATACTACGTTCTGCTAATAATGAGCGGGCATGTAGATTTGCAGCTCGTCCCCAAAAAAAAAAAATAAATAAATAAAGGAGGGAGCATGTACATACCAGCAGAATCGGTGTTGTTAATTGCGACACAAAAGTCTTGCAAAGGACTAGGGTCATAAGCTGACACAAGGGTGGTTGCCAAAGCCAAAATGGCCACAGTAAAATGGTAAGGAACACCTTTCATCATATTTGAGGTAATGCTATCTCTATCTTGTGGTATAACTAAGTACTCTGCGTATTCTTGCTTGGGTGAGGGATGGGAACAAAGCACATGGGGATATGTCTACTTATAGAGAGGAGTCAGTGAACATGTCATATTTTTTCACAAACGGTGCATATAAGACTTGGTAATACTTCAACCGTTCTTAATTTCTTATTTTAATGCCTGTCAAAGAAAAAAAAAATCGTATTTAATGGCTGAACCATTCTTTAACCACTACTACTCTGTACACATTTGAGAAGCAATCAAATTTGACCACTTCAATGCCATTGTGCAGCTTTGGTGTTGCTTTGGCTGAACCACAAATTAAAATAATTGAAGAACCCAAGCATATATCTTGACTCGGTGCTCATTAGAGAATGTTTAATTGTCAACAGTGTGACCCATATAATTAATTATGCTTTTGTTGAACTAATCTTATTGACCTCATCTTATTTGGTAGGTACTAATTACTAAATATGTTTTAGTTGTTTTTTAGATTTAGGCTCTGTTTGGATTGGCATTTGCGTCCAAGGAGTCTGCGTTTTTACTTCTTTTTTTTTTCACCAGCGCCTCTTGCACTGCTCATGGGACATGAACAGTGCATTAAGGCAAATGAACAATATTTTTTTTGTGTGAACAGTAACCAGAAATTATTATTTTTACATAACATGGAACTGCGACTAGTTTCGATTTATAATATTCAATCGAAAACTTGAAATGTATCCATTTTAAATGACGTCATATTATGTATCCCTTTAATTGAACCATGAAATTGGTCCAGTTAGGGTCACATTTTACGTAACTGGCATGTCTTTTGACAAAACGCATTTTACTTGTATTTAGATATTTGTTCTAGTGTGTTCAAGAACATCATGAACATGATTATGTACTTTTACAAGTGGTAACAAGTGATATTATTGAAGATATAAAAAATACTCAAGAAACAATACAAGAAAAGATGGAACAGAAGATCTCAACACCTGGCTCTATACCTTCAATCTATTAAGATTAAATGATCCTTGATACATCTCGATCTATCGAGATTCCTGAATTTAAAAAATTCTAGATCTATTTTCGGTCCCATGATGACTAGGCTTTTCTCGGGTTTTCGGCTCTAGGTTTCTAGGGGATATAAAAGCAATATTTTATAGCCTTTTTCAGAGACACAAAGACTCATATTGAGATACACGCTTTACAAGAGTTGCTGTGAATTTATGGGCACGTTAGGTTTATGTACCAAGCTGCTTCCAGATCAATAAGTTTGGATATTGAAGAACTCTATATCAAACAACAACAATCAGGTTGTTGTTTTGTTAGTCACGTATTAGGATCCACGCAAAGGAAAGTCTCTACAAGAACAAGTCTAGTTGGGTTTGGAGCTAATACTGGTATAGGTCAGTAGGTTCAACTATAGGTTGGTATTTTGGACAGACTAGTGGGGTAAGATTCATTATACTTGTAAGTTGTAATTGCTCGTTTTTTTATTAGCGGATTTTTCGAGAGTGGTAACCTAAAATTCACTCGATGAGGTTTTTTCTGCAAAGATTTTCCTCATCATGATCAAATCTATTTTCCGCTCCATCCAATTTAGTTTGGTTGATTTGATTGAACCTCCACATTATTTGCATGGAATTTAAATAATTAATCAATGGGTGGATTTTTTTATGTGGATGATCAATACATTGTGAACTTGCTCATATGTGGATGATCAATACATTCTCCAAAAAATTTAGAATAAATGAATTGTAAAAAAAAAAAAAGTATTTCAAAATAATTTAAAAAAAAAACATAAACAATTTACATTTTATACCTAATAATATCTTTATACAATTTTTTAAAGAGTTAACAAAATATATAAAAAAAAGGACTATCAATAGTATTTAAATTATATATATAAGAATTATTTTATGCATCTTATTGTATATCTTTAAGTGTATCCATGCACATGCATGAGATTACAAGCTAGTCTATATAAGTGTTATGAATACCGTTTCAGAACTTGTTTCAGTTTGTCCAGTAGAACGGAGTATTTCAGTATCGACCTATTTCGGCATACCGTTTCAAGGTGTTTCGGAATTCTTTAAAAAATTAATAATATATATATATATATATATATATATATATATATATATTCTTATACAAAATAAAATTATCAATTCAAATAAATAAATATCAAATAATACAAAGTATTTAGCCATCACATAAAAAAAATTATAACAAATCATTATTCATAACAAGGTCTATAAGACTTAAAAGAGTATTATCCCTCCTCTTCCTCATCATATATATATATATATATATATATTATTCGCCCTTTAGTCATTTCACTCTAAAATCGGCCCCACCTACCAATTCTCTTATGCATTTCTCTATCTTCTCTTTCTTACGTATTCCCTTTATCTTCCTTTTTCTCTTAAGTCCTATCTCTACAAAATCCCAATATTCCCACGCCCCAATTCCCAAATCCCATCCCAGCCGTGTATTCAAAATTTTCTTTGAAGTTCTCTTATTCTTTTTTGCTTTTAGAACTTTAGTTCTCTGAACAGTCTATACTTCTCTCTTCTTTCTGATGGTAATCTGCTACTGGTCTCTATCTCCCTTTCCTTTCTCGTTATAGTCATTAGTCAACTCCAAAGAGTGTCTCTACTTGTGCAGAATTCTCTTCAAAAAATGCTTGAGCTAATCTCTTTTCTAGAAGCTTTTAGAGGCAAGGATAAAGCTAAAGGAGAAACAATGTGGCTTTGAGTTTAGACCCAGCAAGAAGACAAAATAGGTAGGTTCAGAAAGGGAAAAGGAAGCCAAAATTCATACCTTACCCGAAACAGACCGGAACGCCCGAAACAAACTGGAATTGGCCAAAATTTCATCCGAGGTGGAACAGAAGGTGTTTCTATTCCGGTTTGCAGTCCGGTACAAGAAATTTTGGCCGTTCCAGCCGGAACGGAACAGAATCAATAACATTGGTCTATATCTATATATCTATATATATATAATAACAGGTAAAGCAGAGAGAAAATCCAATTAGATTTTAAATTAGAATTCAATTAGAATTTAATTTTGCGCCACGTGTCTCATTTAATTTAAGTTTTTAAATTTTGTGCTAAGTGAGTTAATTCAATGTAAAAATTGGATTTCAATTAGAGTTTAATTTTGTGACATATGTCTCATCTAATCTAAATTTTTTTTAATTTTTGTACCAAATGAGTTAAGTTAGTGTAAAAAACGAAGAGTCTAATATAAGTAAACCATAAAAACATCATTTTTGAATGATTTTATATTTATTTTTGAATGATTTTATATTTATGAGCTTTTTTTTATTTTGTAGAATTAAAACAATTCAAGTATATAAGTCATATATATATATATATATATATATATTAATAAGTAAAACTAAGAGAAAATCCAATTAGATTTTAAATTGAAATTTAATTAGAGTATAATTTTGTGTCACGACTTCTATCTAATAAAAAATTTTAAAATTTTGAACCAAGTTAGTTAGTTTAGTATAAAAATTAGATTTCAATTAGAGTTTAATTTTACGGCACATGTTCCATCTAATCGATTTTTTTTTTTTTTTTTAAATTTTTGTGCCAAATGAGTTCATTTAGAGTAGAAAACAAGGGGTTCGATATAAATAAATCATAAAAAACATAATCATATATCTAACACTATATATAAAAATAGGAAAAGAGAGAGTTCGAATGATTTTATATTTATGAGCCTTTTTTTTTTTTTTTTTTTTTTTATAACTAAAAACAATTCATCCGGAACAAAAATTATATATATATATATATATATATATATATATTGTAAGGACTCAATTTGGATTGGATCCAGAATATGAATGGGTTTTCAGTCTAACAAGCCCAAACAATAAATTTGTAGAGAATGGATTGAAGGTTTAGGCGCTGGCCGTCGTTTACCAAGCATGAACCCTTTCCTTTTATATAAAAGATACTTATAACTACTTACAACCGGGGGATGCTCCTCGGCCTATGGTCGAGGAGCCCTTTCTCTTCTACCTTTTTTCCCCCATTTAGCCTCGGATGGTCAGTCTTCCTCGGCGTGGGCCTTGGGCCTACGACATGATGGGTTGAGGCTATCAGGCCCATAGACCCCACAATAGCCCCTCAAAACCCTGCTGCACGTTCCCTCAGACGGGGAGGAGGGTTTTGATATCCACGGGCCCTCTAGACGGATCGCCTTACTTCGGTCTGTGATACTGCTGGCGACCTTTCGACTGCTCGATGTGCGTTTTTGGCATTTCAAGACTTAATGTGTGCCCACATTAAATTTTGGCGGCACCACGTCTCCCACTTTCAACGGTGTGATGGTAATTGTTCGGTGGGGATCTCCCACTTTTATGGGTAGGCGGTTACATTTGGGAGAACCTAAGGGGGAGTATAAGTACCTGTTTGAACCGCCTGGTTTTCTCATTTTTGCGCTTACAACCATTGATGCGTATGATTTGAATCTGGTTCAACTTGCACACTACCTGAAGAGAATCGTCATATTTCTGTAAGTCTTCTTCTTCCGGTGACTCCAAATTTTTCTTGATTCTATACCTTCTTTTCTTCTTTTAGAATCTTTAGTCTTCCTTGGGGGATGGGTAAGTTTAAGAAGCTGGTTGAGTTCGACGAGATGATGAACAAGTTCATTGTTGACTATGGAATACCCAATAATGTGAGTTTGAAGTACTGTGAAGAAGGGGAGTGGTACCTTAAGAGGAGAGAGGGTGAAGTCGTGATCCCGATAGTCGCTTTCGTAGAGGGAGGGATAAGAATCCTTATGAGGCCAGTGACTCTCAATTACCTTAGGCATTTCCGCCTGGCTCCTACCCAATGTACCGTGAACGTATTTAGGATATTAGGGTGTGTAGATACCTTGAATGAGAAAATGGGGCTGAGACTGACTCACCATTATGTGAACTGGTGCTACAACCTTCATCATCTTAGGGGTAAGACGTACTATATGAAGACGAGGGACGATAGGGTCCGACTCATCCAATGTCTTCCTGATTCTAATAAGGGGTTAACTCAAGATTTCCTCATAGTGTCAGGGGAGTGGCACAACGGCTTTCATTGCCCAACAGTAGAGGGGGAGCCAGGTAGGGTATCCGAAGTAGGGGTTTCAGTATTTTTATTTTTTATAACTGTATATCCGTTTTGGTTGATTAACCACAGGAGTTTCACTTTTCTTTTTGCAGATCCGCACGCCTTTGTACGTCATTTCCACTTGGTCAACAAAGCGGATTTGGAAACTGTTCTTAGGTCAGAACTTTTCCTGAACGAAACTGATAACCAGGTTAGAGCTGCTCACAAAATCCTCGGATGCGACCCAGCTCAGAAATCACTCCCAGTCCCGAAGCACGTAATTAGAGCTCGTGACCCTCGGCTTACGCAGATTACCGTGGTGGAGGACGGTTTTACATTTTCCGAGAGGTCTCATATACTTGAAGGCATTTCGCTAGCAGGTCCCTCCTCATCCCAACAAATAACGGTGGCCGAAGAAGGACAACTTAAGAAGGCGGGGGAGGTAGTTGAACTGAGCTCTTCTGAGGACGAATATAGTGTGTTCAACCTAGCTGATCAGTCCGAGGATCCCTCTAGTGATCTAGGAGACCCTCATCTGTCCGAAGCCGACCTCCGGTCCCTAAGAGTTGGTACTTGATAAGTGTAATTTTTACATGATTTTTATTATCCTCTTATTTATTAAAATTGTTAGTTTTCCTTTATTTCTTTTGATTTGATTTGATTTTTTATTTATTTATATTTATCTATTCATTTTTGCTTTGAAGGAATGAGAAGAGCAAGGAATCAAAGGAATTTTGTACAAAATCCAAGTCCAATTCGGATTAGGATTCCAGCCTGTACATCAGTTAGTATTTTCAGCATAACTTTGGGCTCAGATATCCAATCGAGATGATTCAAGTTGGGCTGGAAAGTTAACTTAAAGGGCTACAACTTTGTAGTTTACCAAAAGTCCGAATTCCGACATTAAATGGGCCAAAATCGTCGGTTAAGTGAAGCCTAAAAATCTGAGATTTTCTCCAAACGGGAATAGGATTCCTTGACCTATTTAAAGGCTCTTTAGGGTAAAAAGAAAAAAAGAAGGAGGGAGAAAACCTGAGAGGAAAAGGGGGCTGGCGCATTGAAGATTTTTCTTTTAGGAGTCTTTCTGAAGAGGAGGATCTGAGGGCAAAGGCGAGAGCTTCATGTTGATCAACCATCAGATGAAAGACATAAGTTTTATTTGTTTTCTTTTCAGTTTTATTATGAACTAAATTTTATTTTCTAGAGCGCTGATGTAGTCTAGCAATGAACACACAATTTATATTCTAAATTATTTTATTTTTAATATTTTCATGATTGAGTGTTTAATTCTTATTCTTAATGCTTACTATTTTTTACGAATTATGGTTTGATCAATTGAATTACAATGAGACCGAGAGGTGATTTGTTATTTTAGTTCTAGAATTAAACACCATTAGTTGAGTGAAAGTAGAGATGCTTTACCGCGACTAGTGTGATTTTTCAAAAAATTCAAAGTACGTAATGAGTCTCCAATTAATTAAATTCACATAGAGATATGGAATTGTTAGTTGAAGATATTTTTAATATTATTCGAGAGAAGATATTGAATACTTAAGGAATTTTTTAATCATCAATGGGAGATTATTTGAATTTAATAATTAGGAAGAATAAATTGTGTGGGATTTGTTAGGTGAAATCAACTGCTCTAGATCCATTCTTATCATATTTTTACACTTTTAGATTTTACGCTTTGTTAATTTTTTATTCATAGATTTATTTTTATTAAATAGTTTAATTTAATTCAAATAGTAGAACGTTCCATCTATTTTCGATTTTCCAAATAGTACTTAATTTAGTAAATTTCGGTATTCAATAACATAGTTAATCCCTGTGGGTTCGACATTCGTTTTCTAAAAACACTTTACTACTTGTTACGATTCTGTGTGCTTGCAGATTATTTTATGCGAACAGTACTCAAGCTGAGATGGGTTTAAAAAGACAGCCCCAAACCAATCTTCTTGACCTGCTTGAAGGCGGTTCCAAGAAGGGTGGACCGGAAGAGTCGCAGCCCAAGCCCCCAACACCTCCGCCCCAGATTTTAACTGTGCAAACCAGGTCATCCTCTGTCCCCACAGTATCAGGCCCTCAGACCAAGTCTTATGACCCTAAAAGGAAGAGACTTTCCAAGGGTAAGGAGCCAATGGATGGGAGCAAATCCTATTCCCTGCTCGAGGAGGGTAAATTTCGCAGGCCTCCGAAACAACTGAAGCTCGATGGTCAATGGAAAGGTAAGAAGATCGTCCAACAGTCTGAGGCCCAAGCCTGGCTGCCCGCTGCCATGCTCCATGATCAGCCCCTGATGGATGACGCATCGATACGGGAATCTCAAGGGGCTGAGGGGGCTCTCGTAGCCGATGCCCTGGAGAAGTCTCTCCTCCTTCCCACTGACATGGCTGAGCTAGAAAATATGAGTGGGTCAGAGGTTGTCCTTTACCTTAAGAAGTATCTGGGCATGGTGGGTCCTTTGGTACCTATTTACTTTATTCGAGCTTTGTTGCTTAGTACCCTCCCTTTTCTTTAAGGAGTTACTTGTTTTTATTGGCAGGCTATCCAGGCTCTTTTTAAGTTGGACGAGGAGGTCGATGGCCAAAGCAGTGCCTTAGCACAAGAGCGTGACAAATTCTTGAAAGCTGCCAGTACCCTCAAGAAATCTGAGGCCGACCTGAAAAAGGCGACCGAGGATTTGGAGGAGATGGCAAGGGCCAGGGACACTGCTGCCTCTGACCTGGCTGTGGCTAGGAAGCAAGCTGAGGACCAAGCCAATCGCTTGCAAGACGTTGAGGGCCAGTTATAGACTGCTAAAGAAGACAATGTCTACCTGAGGAAAAAGTTGACGAGGCAATCCATGAGAAAGGTATTGTCGAGTATGCCAGGGACGAGGCTGTGAGAGCCAAAGATGAGGCAGTGTTTGCAAAAATAGACGCTGAGCGCACTGTAGAACAGGCGGAGGAGGAGGCCTTCGCAGATGGGGTGGCTAAGATTGAAGCCACCCTTTGGGTGCAAGTTCCTGCAGTGTGCAGGCATTACTGTTCTCAGACCTGGCATGAAGCCCTCAACTAAGTAGGAGTTGATGCCTCATCCGACCTTAGGAGGGAGGACAGGGTATATTACCCTATTGCGATTTGTGAGACTGCCCCGGATGCTCTCGAGAAGGGGTCCTCATTACCAGCGACTGAGAGTCGCAATAAGACCGCCGAAGATATATCTGCCGCTGACCAACCCCCTGAGGAAGTTGAACCCCCGAGAACGTTGGGGGGAGTTAGAACTGAGGGTCAGGAAATACCACAAGACGTGGCGAGGCCTCCTGCGGATCCTTCGAGACAAGGCCCTGAGGCATTGGTTAAAGCCTTTTGATCTATTTGTCGAATTAATTTGCCTACTGAGTTGGGGAGACTGGTGTATGACATATGATAGTTTTGTTTACTTTGTCTTTCATTTCATTCTATTTCTTGCCTTAGTGGCGTTGTAAGGAGACTATATATTTTCTGTTTGAACTGAATGCTCAATACCTTACTTCCAATTTATGGATATTTTCTTTTACTTGCTTTTCTCTGTTATTCTGCTCAATACTTGTATTCTATTCTGGAGTTAGTCTCATGAGACCACCTGCTATCCTTCAAATATAAATCTAAGGACCGTATTATAGCTTGAATCTAGGTAACACTCTGGTTTTTCTACAGATAGTTATTTTCTCCAAAGGTTCAAGTCCTTGGGCCATGCAAAACCTTGGTTTCGTCTAGTACCTAGATTTAATGGTGTGAATAGTTTTAACATAGGCTTGGGTCCGAGGACCATGCAATGCCTTGGTTCTGTCTACTAATTCTATTTTTCTGTAAGTATCTAGTTTCCCAATAGGTTTGAGTCCGAGGACCATGCAATACCTTGGTTCTATCTAGTACCGAGGTATAATGGCGTGAATAGTTTTACCATAGGTTTGGGTCCGAGGACCATGCAATGCCTTGGTTCTGTCTACCAATTCTATTTTTCTGTAAGTATCTAGTTTCCCCATAGGTTTGAGTCCGAGGACCATGCAATACCTTGGTTCTGTCTAGTACCCAGGTATAATGGTGTGAATAGTTTTACCATAGGTTTGGGTCCGAGGACCATGCAATGCCTTGGTTCTGTCTACCAATTCTATTTTTCTGTAAGTATCTAGTTTCCCCATAGGTTTGAGTTCGAGGACCATGCAATACTTTGGTTTTGTCTAGTACCCAGGTATAATGGTGTGAATAGTTTTACCATAGGCTTGGGTCCGAGGACCATGCAATGCTTTGGTTTCGTCTACCACTTCTATTTTTCTGTAAGTATCTAGTTTCCCCATAGGTTTGAGTCCGAGGACCATGCAATACCTTGATTATGTCTAGTACCCAGGTATAATGGTGTGAATAGTTTTACCATAGGCTTGGGTCCGAGGACCATGCAATGCCTTGGTTCTATCTACCACTTCTATTTTTCTGTAAGTATCTAGTTTCCCCATAGGTTTGAGTCCGAGGACCATGCAATGCCTTGGTTCTGTCTAGTACCCAGGTATAATGGTGTGAATAGTTTTACCATAGGCTTAGGTCCGAGGACCATGCAATGCCTTGGTTCTGTCTACCACTTCTATTTTTCTGTAAGTATCTAGTTTCCCCATAGGTTTGAGTCCGAGGACCATGCAATACCTTGGTTCTGTCTAGTACCCAGGTATAATGGTGTGAATAGTTTCACCATAGGCTTGGGTCTGAGGACCATGCAATGCCTTGGTTCTGTCTACCACTTCTATTTTTCTGTAAGTATCTAGTTTCCCCATAGGTTTGAGTCCGAGGACCATGCAATTCCTTGGTTCTGTCTAGTACCCAGGTATAATGGTGTGAATAGTTTCACCATAGGCTTGGGTCCGAGGACCATGCAATGCCTTGGTTCTGTCTACCACTTCTATTTTTCTGTAAGTATCTAGTTTCCCCATAGGTTTGAGTCCGAGGACCATGCAATACCTTGGTTCTGTCTAGTACCTAGGTATAATGGTGTGAATAGTTTCACCATAGGCTTGGGTCCGAGGACCATGCAATGCCTTGGTTCTGTCTACCACTTCTATTTTTCTGTAAGTATCTAGTTTCCCCATAGGTTTAAGTCCGAGGACCATGCAATACCTTGGTTCTGTCTACCACTTCTATTTTTCTGTAAGTATCTAGTTTCCCTATATGTTTGAGTCCGAGGACCATGCAATACCTTGGTTCTGTCTAGTACCCAGGTATAATGGTGTGAATAGTTTTACCATAGGCTTGGGTCCGAAGACCATGCAATGCCTTGGTTCTGTCTACCACTTTTATTTTTCTGTAAGTATCTAGTTTCCCCATAGGTTTGAATCCGAGGACCATGCAATACCTTGGTTCTGTCTAGTACCCAGGTACAATGGTGTGAATAGTTTTACCATAGGCTTGGGTCTGAGGACCATGCAATGCCTTGGTTCTGTCTACCACTTCTATTTTTCTGTAAGTATCTAGTTTTTCCATAGGTTTGAGTCTGAGGACCATGCAATACCTTAGTTCTGTCTAGTACCCAAGTATAATGATGTGAATAGTTTTACCATAGGCTTGGGTCCGAGGACCATGCAATGCCTTGGTTCTGTCTACCACTTTTATTTTTCTGTAAGTATCTAGTTTCCCCATAGGTTTGAGTCCGAGGACCATGCAATACCTTGGTTCTGTCTAATACCCAAGTATAATGGTGTGAATAGTTTTACCATAGGCTTGGGTTCGAGGATCATGCAATGCCTTGGTTCTGTCTACCACTTCTATTTTTCTGTAAGGAGGGGTTTGTCTTCGGACTGCTTCACTAGAGACGATTCCTCTTTGGGTTAGGTTATGACCTTACACGTGGCGTTTTGTCCCGCCTCCAGTTCGAGTCCCACCTTTTTCATTTACGAGGCATCCTTTGGCGGTTCGTTTTTCGCGCTTGATATTTCGGTGCGCGAGATGCGCCCTCATTAATGTCCTCGTAAATTAGCACACATCCAGCGGTCTATGGTCCCTCGGAATTTGATGGCTCCGTGATTTGCACTGTTGACAATTCTCCTTTCGAATTCTGTGCGAATTAATTCCCACCAACATTTATCCCCTATATAAGACTCTTCGGGGGGAAGGTTTCTTCACATTCCATGAATTTTCAAACGCAAACAGAAAGAATACACACTCTCAGCTTCCCAAGCCCCTTGAATAACTCTGCCGGAGTTGGTAGCTATGAGGCGGCTTTGGACGGGTGTGAGGACATTCGTGCCAAAAGCCGTCATGGCCGTAGCCCCCACTGGGTTTCCGGCGCGGTAGAGTTTAGGTGTAACTCCGATGGTGCCATGCATGGTGGTCCGGAGGGATGTCATTGAAGTACCTAATGTCTCTCCTCGGAGCGCACCCCCGACGGAGGAGATGTGTGAATTCACGTCACGGCCAGTGCCCGAGCGTTGCCGTCTCCTACGGCCAACGCTCGTGAGGGTTGGAGAGAATCAAGGGAACATCATGAGGAAGGGTGGCCGGTGCGCCTGCATCTGCTCCTCACTTTGTTCAAGCTTTGGTGCACCTGGCCCTCCCCGTCCCCTGCTTTTATTGTCAAGCTCTCCCATTCTCTTGATGCCAATAAAAGCACGGGTTGATACTTCCCTCTGGCTAGTTTTAGGGCGGGTCCACCTGGGCCTCTGATTATAGAACTAGCTGGTAGGAATAGTTGTAAAGCAAGCCTGCCTGAGCCTCTAATTGTAATCTGTAACTTTTTTATTTTTATTTTTTTTTATGAAATACCTCTGATTGTAATCTGTAATAATTTTTTTTTTTGTGAAATAATATCAATCGCTCTCTTTTCGCTGTCAAATCTTCTTTTTTTTTTTTTTTTTTTTTTTTTTTTTAAACTTCGCCAACTTACTGTAAAACGATCACCTAGAGCAATCGCCTGGTGCACCGGCCAGTGCACTAATCCTTCCCACAGACGGCGCCAATTGTAAGGACTCAATTTGGATTGGACCCAGAATATGAATGGGTTTTCAGTCCAACAAGCCCAAACAATAAATTTGTAGAGAATGGATTGAAGGTTTAGGCGCTGGCCGTCGTTTACCAAGCATGAACCCTTTCCTTTTATATAAAAGATACTTATAACTACTTACAACCGGGGGATGCTCCTCGGCCCATGGCCAAGGAGCCCTTTCTCTTCTACCTTTTTTCCCCCATTTAGCCTTGGATGGTCAGTCTTCCTCGGCGTAGGCCTTGGGCCTACGACACGATGGGCTGAGGCTATCAAGCCCATGGACCCCACATATATATATATATATATATATATATATATATATATATATATATATAATAGGTGAAACGGAGAGAAATTTAAATTAGAATTTCAAATTAGTATTTCATTTTTGCGCTGTGTGTTCTAAATTATTTATTCTTAAAGAGTTTTATTTCATAATTTTAGAATCAAATGTGAGATCACATTATAAATATTCATCCAAGTGAGTTATTAAATACAAAAACCAAAAAATCTAAAATAAATGAATCGTAAAATAAAAAAATAAAAAAAAGTGCTTCACAAAAATTTTAAAAAAAAATGGACAATTTACATTTTATACCTAATAATATCCTTACAAATTTTTTTAAAGAGTTAACAAAATAGAAAAATGACTATCAATAGTATTTAAATTATATATATATATATATATATATATATGAATTATAGTATGCATCTTATTGTATATCTTTAAGTGTATCCATGCATATGCATAGGGTTACAAGTTAGTTATATATAAAAGTAAAGACCTCGTGTGTGAGTGCATGAGGTCCTGCCATGTGGCGCATTAATTTTGTATTTGGTTTTTTTAACCTCTTCTTATTACGTCTTTTTTACTGTTATTCAATAGATCATAAAAACTTCTTTTTACTGATATATAAAATATAAGCTACCTTTTAAAAATAAACTAAACCTTATGAAAAACCCAAACTCAATTAGTACTTTACATATTATGACCCACGTCTAATTCTTTCTACACGTAGATCAAAGTCAAAACTCTTACCCATTTACAAACTCTCTTCCACCTTTCCCACATGCAATTTATGTAGGCAAATTCTCTTTGTCATTAACCAATTCAACAAAAATATATATAAATCTTGAGATTCTTATGGTTGATGAAATAATTGATAGATGCATATTTTTAAAATTTTTAATGACAAAAAAATTTGATAAATAACATATACTATCTCACAAAATACCTTTTACATAATATTTTCTTTAACAAAAAATTCAACAACAAGAATGGTCAAAAACATGATTCTTTATGTGGGGGGTAAAAACTCAAGCTTATGTATTGAGCCCAAAACCCTATGTGAAGGTTACTGTGTCTCCGAAGAGGCGAAAATTGTTGAGGAGTGTTCTGCATGAAAGAAAGATAACTGAGAGTGAAGAAGATCCGTCCGAAGAAAGTACCAGCTTTCCAAAGAGATCATTCTCCTCGGATGTAAAGATTCTTGGTCAAGCAAATATTTGGGGAGTTCGAATGAGCTTACTAATGACTTCAGCAATTTGGATAAGCTATGGACATGCTTGGAGATAAGAAGAATGGAGAAATATCTAAAAGGAAAAGCTGCCACTATCACATTAAATGCACTGCATTTACTTTTTTGGCTGCATTAATGTGGAGAAGACCCATGAACAGTGTCAATCCAGCTATCACCACTCACAGAAAGCTAAGTAAGAAATTTGACGTGACACATACTCAAGTGGATACTTAGACGAAGAATAAGTGGACGATGAAGATGATGAGGAAGGATGCTATATAATGAAAAAGCTTTTAGAGAAGAAGGGGACTTTTGGAGATTTGTATTGATTTTTCACTCAATAATATTCCTCTTTCAACATAAAATTGAAAAACTTTGAAGTGTGTTATTTATTAGTTCCTTCTTGGCACCGTAGTTAACTATTGTTTAGTCCACAATCAGCCTAGCTTTTTCACCCATTCTTTACAAATTCATTGTTCTGGGTTCATTGGGCTCATAATCCAAACCTTTTGGGCTTGGACCACAAAAATATACCCTACAATTGGCGCCGTCTGTGGGGAGAGCTTGAGCAAAAGTGGAAGCAACAGTTGATAATGGCTAAACCGGGGCAACAACCAGCAGAATTTAGGGCATCCCAACATATAGACCCTTTCCTCAATTTGGAGAAGAGACAAGATCGTGAAGGCATCGTGCATACTACGCACCCTGAGCGAAGTTAACCACATGGAGGAAGTCATGTGTCTCATGCAGAAAAGAACAACAACATACAACTGGAAATTGAGAGGCTAAGGAGGGAATTGCGCCATGCAAAGAGGAAACAGATTTCTTCGCATTTTGATGAGGATTTGGGTGACGAGCAAGATGTCACTTACGAGCAGAGATCTTGGACACCAATTAGTGAATCCTTTTCCTATGGAGAGGAGCACTGTCCCAAGAGGCAACCTCGAAGCCCATTACGTGGAGGTGTGGGGAACGATGCTATGAGCAAAGCCTTGAATCAAATCTCTAGGTCACCCTTCACGCACAGGATTGAAGGAGTGAGACTTCCTCGGCATTTTAACCAATCAACCTTCACCATTTATAATGGTAAAATGGACCCTGTAGAACATGTGAGTCACTTTAATAAGAGAATGGCTGTCTATTCCAGAGATGAGGCTCTGATGTGCAAAGTTTTCCCTTTCAGTCTTGGACCGATTGCAATGAGATGGTTTGACAGTCTAGAAGCAGACTCCATCGACTCCTCCAGAGAGCTTACTCAAGCATTTGGTTCCCGTTTTGTCACATGTAGAAGAGTGGCCAGGCCCTTATCTTCACTTTTATCCTTGAGCATGCAAGAGGGTGAGACCTTGAAAACGTATTTAGATAGGTATTGGAAGATGTTTAATGATATGGAGGGAAATTTTGATGGCATGGCTCTTAGCACGTTTAAGCTCGGCCTCCCCACTGACCATGGTTTGAGGAAGTCCTTAATTGGCAAATCAGGAACTAACATGCGTCAGCTTATGGACCACATCGAAAAATATAAAAGAGTAAAAGAAGATTAACAGCAAGGGAAAGGAAAAGATAAGGTTATCCCTCAAGAGAGGAGGGATTTCAGGTCGGACCGTTATAATAACAACAAACCACGAAGAGATTTCGCTGGGTAGTCGAGATTAACAAACCTTCAAGCAGTTAACACTGTATTCAAAGAGCTAGTGTACTAGGTTTTGGAAAAAGTTAAGAATGAACCATTCTTTAAGTGGCCAAACAAGATGGTAGGGAACCCTGAAAGGCGTAACCATAATCTTTATTGCTAATACCACTAAGATCATGGGCATACCACAGAAGATTGCAGGAGTTTGTGGGATCATTTGGACCAACTAGTCCGTGAAGGTAAATTGAGACATCTCTTACATCACTCTAGTGGCCGAGGAGGTCAGGTGAATTCTGAGGCCTAAAGGAATGATTCTTCAAAGCCTCTATTGGGAACTATCAACGTCATCTTTGCCGCATAAGGGAGAACAGGATCCTGGTTATCCAAGGTTATGTCGATAGCCCAGTTACCGGCAGGGGACTTTGGCCAAGATCCGAAGAGAGCTAGAACAGATATTCAACCGATTTTAGGCTTTTCGGATGAAGACAAGATTGGAACCATCCAACCCTATGATGATGCTCTAGTAGTCACCCTCAGAATTGGAGGATATGATGTGAAGAGGGTAATGGTGGACCAGGGTAGCGCGATAGAGATAATGTACCTTGGCCTCTACAAGGGGCTGAACCTGAAACCTGATGACTTAACACCATACAGTTCTCCCTTGGTTAGCTTTGAGGGAAGAATCGTCACCCCGAAGGGCCAAATACGGTTACCCATACAGACTGGCTCGGAAGTAGTGGAGGTGGATTTCATTATTGTATATGTGTATTCCCTTTATACGGCAATTGTAGCCAGACCTTGGCTATATATGCTAGGGGTTGTTTTCTCTACTTTGCATCAAAAAGTAAAATATCCATCCGAAGGGCAAGTTTATGAAATTCGAGGAGATCAATCCTCTACCAGACAATGCTTGGTGGCTGCCATCCAGCACAAGCCCGATATTGAGTCCTCGGCCAGGGCCAGGAGAGATTTATAGCAGTTCAAAAGTCAGGTATCGCTCTGCGAAGATCTAGATGAAGGCGTTAGGTGTGAGGATTTAATAAAAGTTCTAATTGGAGACAATCTTGAAAGGTTCTTTCAAGTCGAATCTCAGACGCCTCTACCAGAGAGGGAGGAGCTAGTACATTTCCTTAAAAGAAACCTTGATATGTTTGCCTGGAATGCCTACGAGGCCCTAGGGGTGGATCCAGAATTCATTTGCCACCATCTGAAGGTCAACCCATTGATGACCCCTAAGAAGCAACCTCCTCGGCACCCATCTAAGGAGCATGCTGATGCAGTAAGAGAAGAAGTAACAAAGCTCAAACAAGCTGGAGCTATTAAAGAGGTTTTTTATCCTGACTGGCTAGCAAACACTGTGGTGGTGAAGAAAAAGAATGGGAAATGGCGAGTGTGTGTAGACTTCACTGACTTAAATAAGGCCTATTTTAAGGATCCATTCTCTATGCCGAAAATTGATCAGTTGGTAGATGCCATGGTCGGCCAACCTCGGATGAGTTTCCTAGATGCCTTCCAAGGTTACCATCAAATACCGCTAGCCCTGGACGATCAAAAGAAGACTGCATTTGTCACCCCTATTGGTAACTACCATTACAAGGTGATGCCCTTTAGGTTGAAAAACGCATGATCTACTTACCAAATGATAATGACGAGGATGTTTGAGTCGCAGTTGGGCAAAAGTATTGAAGTTTATATAGACGACATAGTGGTGAAAAGCAAGATCATTTTGGAACATGTAAAGGATCTTAAAAGCATTTTTGAAATTCTAAGAAGGCACAAGCTACGTCTAAATGCCTCCAAATGCTCATTTGGTGTGGGGTCAGGCAAGTTCTTGGGGTACATGGTGACTTATAGGGGAATAGAAGTTAACCCCGATTAGATAAAGACTATCCACAATCTACAGGCTCTTCGGAATCCTAAAGAGGTTTAGAAGTTGACCGGAATGACTGTTGCCCTAAATCGATTCATCTCTCGATCGGCAAATAGGTGTAGACCTTTCTTCTCGTTGATCAACAAGTGGAAGGGATTTGAGTGGACTGAAGAATGTGATGTGGCTTTTCAGCAACTTAAGTACTATCTTGCTCGACCACCTATCATGTCCAGTCCTGAGCTAGACGAAGTCCTATTTGCCTACATTACTGTGGCTCTTTGTGCTGTGAGCTTGGTGTTAATACGAGCAGATTGCGGTGTGCAAAGGCCCGTCTACTATGCAAGTAAGTCGCTGCATGAGGTCGAGATTCGTTACTTGCCACTGGAGAAGGGTATCCTAGCAGTAGTGCTTGGCATGCGGAAACTCCCTCATTATTTCCAAGCTCATATGGTCATTGTTCTCACCCAGCTCCCGCTCAAGTCCATACTCCAAAGTGCTGATTACACTGGGAGGATTACTAAGTGGGGCATGATCTTGGGGGCTTTTGATATCAGGTACATGCCTCACACATCGATCAAGGGTTAGATCCTTACAGATTTGGTGGCCGAGTTCACGGAGCTCAGGGTAGAAGAAATAATGCCAACCTCGGACATGGATGAACAATCGGTTGGCATGATTTTTCAATAAAACCCCTCACATTGGGAAGTGTATGTGGATGGTGCAGCGAACCAGAAAGGGTTCTAGAGTGGGGCTAGTGCTGATATCCCCTGAAAAAATCATCATTGAAAAGTCGCTAAGATTGGATTTCTCGGCAACAAACAAGGAGACGGAGTATGAAGCTCTACTAATCAGAATGGCTATGGTTCAAAGAATGGGAGGAAAGTCAGTGGAGGTGTTCTCGGACTCGAGATTAGTCGTTGGCCAAGTACAAGGTGAGTTTGAAGCCAAGGATGAAAGAATGCAAGGATACCTGAACCGAGTTAAGCACCTGCAATCAGAGTTCGAATCTTTTAACTTGCTGCATATCCCCAAAAATGGTAATACGCATGCTGACTCTTTAGTCATGCTCGCTACCTCTTCGGCACAAGGCTTGCTGAGGGTTATCCTCGTGGAGGACCTGCATGGCCCTGTAGAGTCACGAAGAGAGGTAGCCCAAGTTCACCAAATCAGGGCCGAACTCAGTTGGATGGATCCTATAATTAAATTCTTGGAGGAGGATATTTTGCCCTAGGAGAGGGGCGAAGCTGACAAAATTCGAAGGAAAGCGACCAAATTTTGGCTATCCGAAGACTGGAAATTATACAAACGTTCCTATTCAGGACCGTACTTATTATGCATGCATCTTGAAGAAGCTGAGTTATTACTGGAAGAACTACATGAGGGAATCTGTGGGAGCCACACTAGAGGTAGGTCCTTGGCTCATCGAGCCGTTACCCAAGGTTACTGGTGGCCAAATATGCAAAAAGAAGCCCATGAATATGTTAAGAAGTGCGATCAATGTCAATGGTTTGCCCCAAACATTTATCAGCCAGGGGGAACCCTTAATCCACTATCCAGCCCGTGGCCCTTCGCTCAATGGGGTTTAGATATCGTGGGCCCATTCTCCAAAGCCACAGGAAATAGGAAGTATCTTCTGGTCGGCACTGACTATTTTACCAAATGGGTTGAAGCTGAACCTCTAGCCAATATCAGAGACTTAGATATATAGAAATTTGTGTGGAAGAATATTGTCACTCGGTTTAGGACTCCTCATACTCTCATTTCAGAAAATGGCTTACAGTTCGATAGTAAAGCGTTTAGGAGTTATTGTGGTGAACTGAGAATCACAAACAAATACTCTACCCTTGCCTATCCCCAGAGGAATGGGCAAGCAGAAGCAGTTAACAAGGTCATAGTTAATAGATTGAAAAAGAGACTAGACGATGCAAAGGGCAAATGGGTGGAAGAACTGCCACACGTACTATGGGCATACAGAACTACACCTTGTAGGTCTACTAGGGAACCCCCCTTTTCAATGACCTACGGAACTGAGGCTGTCAAACCTCTGGAGACTGGGTTCCTAACTATAAAGACTAGTTCATTCAGTCCGACCAGCAACAATGAGCAGCTAGAAAAGAGTTTGGATTTGATTGAAGAACGAAGAGAAAATGCAATGGTCCGATTAGCACATTACTAACAAAAGCTCAGGCAGGGCTATGATGCCAACGTAAAGCTAAGACCTCTAGAACCTGGCGATTTAGTACTCAGGAAAGTTGAGGGTACTGCAAAGAACCTAGCTTGGGGAAAGTTAGGGCCCAACTAGGAGGGACCATATTGTATCACTTCAGGAGCTGGCATTAGGGCATATTTTTTGGAAGATTTGGATAGTCATGTAATATCACGCCCTTGGAATGTAAACAACCTTAAAAGGTATTATTATTAATCAAGTCTTTACTTTAATCATTGTGCCAATTTATTATGTAAAATTTTTGGACCTCTCCTAAGTGTTTAAACTTAAATCCAATCATGCCTGAAGTTCTCGGACTAGATGATTCGGGTTAGTTAACACTCATTTACAAGTTTCCTAAGTGTTTAAACTTAAATCCAATCATGCCTGAAGTCCTTGGACCAGATGATTCAGGTTAGTTAACACTCGTTTATAAGTTTCCTAAGTGTTTAAACTTAAATCCAATCATGCCTAAAGTCCTCGGACCAGATGATTCGGGTTAGTTAACACTCGTTTACAAGTTTTCTAAGTATTTAGACTTAAATTCAATCATGCCTGAAGTCCTCGAACTAGATGATTCGAGTTAGTTAACACTCGTTTAAAAGTTTCCTAAGTGTTTAAACTTAAATCCAATCATGCCTGAAGTCTTCGGACCAGATGATTCGGGTTAGTTAATACTCGTTTACAAGTTTCCTAACTGTTTAAACTTATGTCCAATCGTGCCTGAAGTCCTCGGATCAGATAATACGGGTTAGTTAACAATGCTTTATAGTCATTATCAAAGTTCAAATTTAATGAATCATGTTTAAATACCTTCGTCTCGTAGTCTTAAATATTGAAATAATCCAAGAATCCAAGAAAATCCGTAATATCTTCACATCATTCATCGCATTTTATGTTTGTTAATAACTCTTGTATGACTTAGTCCTTTCAGTATTTGAATAAGGCGTTTACATCACTGATCTGATATTATTGTTAAATTTGCCTGTGCTACAGTAGTAAATCTCATAACAAGTGCGATGAAAATAGAAGATAGAAGAATAATTTCATTAACTGAAAAGAAAAGTACATTGCAATCCCTTAAAAAAAAAAAAAAAAAAAAACTAACTAAAAACTAACACAAGTACAAAATAGAAATCCGTAGGTGTCTAAGTCTTCGTTTGAGAAGCCAAAGGGTTAGCAGCATGGCTGGGCTGGGTGGCAACATCCTTAATCTGATCTTTAGCCTGCTTGCCCTAGTCTCCAATCTGACCAGGCTCTTGGGGTGCCTCGGTAGGATTAGGAAGGGTCTGGTCGACTACCGGCTGCTCTGGATCTTCTGTCAGTTCGCGGACGTCTGGGTGGTAGAAAATGCTCTTAGGCTACCTCAAGTCAGCCTCTGGAGGAACCCCAGCAGCATCAAGGGCTTTCTCCCAAGTCACATCGCAATACTCCTTGCAGACCTTCGCGAACTCTTCAGTAAGTCTGAGTTGGGTCTCTTCCACCCCAAGAGTATATGCTGCCTATCTCTCAGCCTCCACTGCTTCCTTGGCCAGTTGAGCCCATTTCTTAGCCAACTGAGTAGCATCCTTGGCTCTCTTTAGCTCGGCACGAAGACCTTTGACCGTCTTTCTCTTTGTCTCCAGATTGATTTCGGTCATGCGCAATTGCTTACGTTGTTCTTCGGCCTGCTTTTCAGCGGTCTTCAGGCCAGCATTTATATTATCCTTTTGGCTTGTCATATCTCTCAGCTGCTTGGACAGCCGAGAGTAATCTTCCTTCAGACTACCCAGGGATTTCTCAACCTCAGACCGAGTATGAGCCTCGGCCTGGGCCTCATTAAAGGTTCTCTTGTTCCACTCCTCAACCACGTAAACCTGCTGGGTGATTTGTGTAGTAGAAGCAAGAATTTCAATACAAAGCAAAGAAAATATTTTTTAACTTAATTGATCAACATTTTAATAAAAAGAATGGACTGGTTCACTTACCATGGCTAAGTCCCTTTTGAGGGATAAGAAGAGTTCATACTGGCTGAAGCGCCTGTAAGACTCCATATCCTTTGGAAGGAAGAGTGGCTGCTCCAGGGCTTTAGCAACCAAACTTGCCCGCCCCTCATGGTAGTTCCTAAAGGAAGTATCTCAGAGGATGGAAGCATCGTCTAGCTCCAGTTTAGGGGACCAGGTGCGTGGCCCTCGGCGCACCTCAGTGTTGAGAGCTTCATCTCAGCTCTCGGTGGACGAAGCCCTTTTGCCTCGTTGGCCCTTGTCCACCTTCTGTTGCTTTACCCCTTTTGTAGGCACCACCTCCCTTTCCTCGTCGATCATAATGGGCCTCTTCTTCTTCATATCTGGCAATGGTTTTAGGCCCAGATCAGTGAAAATTTGGGGAGGTGGTGGAGGAAGACTGACGACTAGCTGAGACGTCCCAGTATCCTTGGGCCCAGCCTTCTTATTCCTATTCTTTATCAGATCTTCCAGACTTGCCATATCATCTTCTTTGTTTGAAGAAACTTCTGGAATAGCTGTTATTAAGATAGGAAGGCGGACACTAGATTGCCTGTCAACTTCCTTCTCGGCGTCCGAAACGCTTATCACTCGAACCCCTTCTGAGGCTTCTCCGAAGGTAAATTTGTCAATTTGCTCCTCGAATGATGAAGTCGAAGAAGCAACACCCTCGCCTTCTGCTGCTAGCTCAAGGGGAATCCGTTGAACCGGGTGGACGAGCAGCGGTACACCCTGCGGGTTTGGATGTGGCACGGGGAGAAGATTGAACGAAGCCAAAAAATCCTTCCGAGCAACGTCGATGCGATTGATGCGATGGTCTCCTTGTCTTATCGCGTTTTCGACTGGCTGGAAATTGGACGGTTTGGGCATGTAATCAAGAATGAGGGGAACCGATTAGAGTTGCCCATCTTCACTCACAAAAATTTTCGATCGTAATAGATAGTTGAGTACGGTGGTGTTTGTAAGACTCAGCTGAGGAGAGACGTGGTTTTTATCTGTTAATATCACAACAGAACTTAGTCAGAAACTTGAAAATAGCAAGACAGAGAGGACAAAATTGCAGAGAAATGTCAATCCTAGATCTACTATTAGCAAGCCTAAATCTAGGATGCCCCCACCTGGCTCTCCTAGTCGGGTTGGGCAGTGAAGACCGTCATGCCATGCGCCCGAGACGATCAGATAGTCGTCTTTCATCCCCTTGTTAGACTTGAGAAGGCAGGAGACGAGTCTAACAGTGTCAGACCAGGATTCCAGATAATATCCCGCTCCTTTCTGACTGTAGCACTCGTACATATGTACCATGTCTTGTCAGGTGAGTTCCAATCCTAGATGGCGGTTCAAATCATCGATGGGTGCACATTGCTCAGGGCTAAGCCTATGGTTTCGAAGGTAGTTAGTGGTGATGGGGCCTATAGGAATAGTCATTCCTCCTTCCAGGAAGGCGATGATGGGGATTATCACTTCGCCCAACTTCCGATCTGTTAGTATTCTTTCTGGAGGGCAATATCTCAAACCCACATCTTCAGGTATGCGGTATGTGGCTCTAAACTCCTCCATTTGAGCGGGGCTATCCACTAGATACTGGAATCTACCCATCTTAAACAAACGAGAAAGGAAGGGCTTTAAACGCAGGGACTAGGGTGCGACTACTCGAAGGCTAAAGAATGTGTCCGAGGAGAAGATAAAAGACTTGAGTATATGAGAACTTACACGAACAGAATTGGAAAATGATCTTTGAACTTGTGGAGATGCTTGTAGATTCTAGATTTGATGATTGAAGAGCTTGATCGATTTGAGTGCCTTTGTTCGCTGGAAAGTTTGAGAATCTATAAAGTAAAAAAGGAAAAACCTCCTCTAGGGCTTTATATAGAGACAAATGAAGGGGTAGGAGTTATCCCGCCCAAATTCCAAGGAAGAACCACATCTGTTGGATCAGTAGTCCACTGTTAGATGGCAAAGACAAAACGCCGCCTGGAGTAATTAATAGGGCTTTGGGAATCTTGAAACGGCAGCAGCAGTTATGAAGTGCATATATCTATGCTCCTACACGTGTGAACTAAGATATTTTTGTATTTTTGACTTTTACTTTGTAGCAAATCAAAATCTTATTTTTTCTCTTCGGATGCGAGGGAAAAATTAAAATTTTGAGGGGCTATTGTGGGGGGTAAAAACTCAAGCTTATGTATTGAGTCCAAAGCCCTATGTGAAGGTTACTATGTGTCCGAAGAGGCAAAAATTGTTGAGGAGTGTTCCGCATGAAAGAAAGATAATTGGGAGTGAAGAAGACCCGTCTGAAGAGAGCACCAGCGTTCCGAAGAGATCATTCTCCTCGAATGTAAAGATTCTTGGTCAAGCAAATATCTGGGGAGTTCGAATGATCTTACTAATAACTTCAGCAATCTGGATAAGCTTTGGACATGCCTGGAGATAAGAAGAATGGAGAAATATCTAAAAGGAAAAGTTACCACCACCACATTAAATGCAATGCATCTACTTTTCTGGCCGCATTAATATGGAGAAGACCCTTAAACAGTATCAATCCAGCTACCACTACTCACAGAAAGCTAAGAAAGAAATCTGACGTGACACATACTCAAGTGGACACTTAGATGAAAAACAAGTGGACGATGAAAATGATGAGAAAGAATGCTATATAATGAAAAAGCTTCTAGAGAAGAAGGGGACTTTTGGAGATTTGTATTGATTTTTCACTCAATAATATTCCTCTTTAGACATAAAATTGAAAAACTTTGAAGTGTGTTATTTATCAGTTCCTTCTTAGCACCGTAGTTAACTATTGTTCAGTCTACAATCAGCCTAGCTCTTTCACCTGTTCTCTACAAATTCATTATTCTGGGTTCATTGGGCTCATAATCCAAACCTTTTGGGCTTGGGCCACAAAAATATACCCTACACTTTACAAGAAAGATAAAAAAGTACATGCAAAAAAATTTCATAGGAGGATTTATCTTTAAAGAATATGAAGGCAATAAAAGATAACAAATGCATTGAATGGGATCCTATGAAACAAGTTTATTAATCATTTCAAATTATACTCAACATTTACATGTAAAAATAATAAGACATCATACTATTTACATTAAAAAAAATTAATATTGACTTCAAAGTTCATTGCAAGATGAGAATTGCTATGGTATTACAACAAAAAACTTTGATACAATGATGGGTTGGTATTACATTTCATGTGTTCTTTATGAAAGGGATGTCAAATCACAATCAAGATAATTTTGGTGTGCAAAATCTGACAATATATATACCTATCCCAAGGTTAAAGACACTCACATTAACTACATACTTTCTAAATATTTATAACATATTCATCTTACTATAAGTACTATATATACAATTGCAAACTACTTCAGATACATGATTCAAGTTGAAGTTTTCAATACAACTAACAAAACAACTTTTGTAATATTTGATCAAGATGCTGAGAAAATTCTAAATAAACCTGCAAGAAATCTTATTGAAAAACAAAATGAAGTACAACATATTTAAATTATTGCAAAAATTTTGATAATAATATATATTAAATATATTTCCTCATATGCAGATTGATATTGGAGAAGGAATCCCACATGATCTGAAGAAAATTTTAGGAAGAAAATACATTTTCCTACTTCATTCAAATGTATTCAATCTAAAAGATAGTTTTGAAAATTACATAGTTACTAAGATTTTTGATGCACCTTCAAACAATCCAAAGGTATGGAAGAAAAAAAAAATACACAATTTAATATGCTATATTAACACTTTTGCTACATTATTCCTCATAAAGTAACAAAAAAAATATAATTATTTACAAAAAAAATGTCATATCACTGAAATTTAATATGAATGCAGATACCTATGCAAAATCTTAGTAACAATAAATCCACAAGTTCAAACTTTGTAAGATCCAGTCATGAATATTCTTCCAATACCAATTCATTAGTGATTAACAAAAATGATGCAACAAAAGGAAAAAAATGATGGAATCTCAAAATTGAACAAATGGGGATGGATCAAACTTCAAACGTTGAAGATAAAGAAATAGGCGATGATAATATACCCCTCAACAAGATTTACAAGCATCATCATACTACAAAAACAAAGCATCGAAGAAATTAAAAAAAAAAAAAAAAACAAGATTTCACAATGAAGTTCTTTATTACATCACATAATAAAGATTAATAATGTGGAATGAATTAACATGCGTTTATCAACTTTTATTATACAATATTACTCAAAAGTTATTTTTTTATTGTACATTACTTGAACAAAATATTTAATATGAATTTGTGTGTGCAATTTATAATATATTACTTCTTATGATGAACTCATTATTAACAAAGTTTTGTAACAAATATGCTATAATATATGTTAATCATTCTCCATTTTTTTTTTTACATAAAGTATTACAATATTATTTGTGTATCACATGTGCAACATACTAGTTGTAATTAAAGAATTTGGCTGTGAAGGTGCTATTTGTTGAAAGAAAGTTTCTACCAGATACCTTATGAATTTGATTCTTTTGGCAACCATGGCAAAAGCCACAAATTGTTTCAATTATCTCACTTACGTTATATATAATTGCAATTTTGCCCACTTCATGTTTAAGGCATGTTTAAGTATTTGTTATGCTTAATGGAAGATTCCGTGCGCCAATGACTTTTAAGTTGATATATATATTTTTTTTTGTTGGTATTTTTAACAAAAATATTCAATATATGAATCTCCCTTCTACGCTAAAGATCTTTAAAAAAAAGAAAAAGAAAAAAAAGACTCTACGTGCAATTGCACATGAATTTATCCTTTATTTTTTTTTAATTCCAAATAAAAAACATGCATTAATCATAAAGAGTATTACAAAATAGGCCAGTTGGCTTATAAGGGGTTCAGATATAGTCTGTGATAATAGCTTAACTTTGCATATTTATATTATTATTAAAAAACATTATCATACTTATTTTGAGTTAATTCATGCATTTTATAGTTGATTTTGGAATAATGCTGAATAATTAATTTTGTGCTTAATTGAATTTTAATGCATGAATTTGTCTTTTGTAGGATAATGAAATTAATTAAGTGGATTTGTGTAAAGAAGAAAGCTAATGGACTTTACTTTTACAAGGGCCATGATGAAGTCAAATAAGGCCAACCCAATTAAATTCGAGTTCAATTGGAGCAAGGAATCAAATGAAATTTGCACCAAATCCAAGTCCAATTCGGATTAGGATTTCAGCTTGTGCACCAGTTAGTATTTGGAGCATAACTTTCGGCTCAGATGTCTAATCGAGATGATTCAAGTTGGGCTGGAAAGTTAACTTAAAGGGCTACAACTTTTTAGTTTACCAAAAGTCCGAATTCTGAAGTTAAATGGGCCGAAAACATCGGTTAATTGAAACCTAAAAACCTGGAAATTTCTCCAAACGGGAATTCAACTTGTAATAGGATTCCTTGACTTATTTAAAGGATCTTTAGGGCAAAATTCAGGGGAGAGCTGCCATAGAACATAATTTAGGTTTTCTTAAAATTTCTTTATTATGGCTTGCTA
Source organism: Quercus variabilis (assembly GCA_030445155.1). Lineage (NCBI taxonomy): Eukaryota > Viridiplantae > Streptophyta > Magnoliopsida > Fagales > Fagaceae > Quercus > Quercus variabilis. Next base: position 6,916,580 of record CP129445.1, on the reverse strand, counting down.
GAAGCCTTGCAAAGGCAAAGGCAAAAGGTGAAACCTAACTGTTTATTGGTATGTTCTTAACTATTATTTTATGGTTTTAATGCTTATATTATTATGTTTTTGATTGATATACTCATCCAGAAAAGTGTTTAGTTTTATATAATTTTTTGATTTATCATAGACTCCAGACATGTTCAATGCTTAGTATTCCTTGCGAACGAATTTACTAGTTTCGTTTTGCCTAAAATCAATCAATTTCATGAGACTACCTTAGACAATTAATTCTTGAGTTTTTATTGTTAAATTGTCGGACTAAGATTATCATTCGTATGAATTTTAATTGAGTTGTAAAATAAATATTGTTAAGACTACTAATAGATGTGTTGTGTATGGATCCCTAAACATTAGGGTCTTAATTTATTATTATTTTCTTTCAATTTAAATTAACTTTACTAAACCATCAAAAATCTCTTCAATTAAACTTTATTATTTTAGTTTTATTCTCTTGTGGTTTGCTAATCAATTCCCTTTTCCTTGTGGATTCGGCCTCAGACTTACCGAGTTATTACTTCGCACCGTTGCCAAAAACTTGTTGCAACTTAAATAATGCTCCCAAGTGCAGGATTGTCGTGAAGTAATAACTCGGTAAGTCTGAGGTTAAATCCATAGGAAAAAGGGAATTGATTAGCAAACCACAAGAGAATAAAACTAAAATTATAAAGTTTAATTGAAGAAATTTTTAATAGTTTAGTAAATGTAATTTAAATTGAGAGAAAATAACAATATATTAAGCGCCAAGGTTTAGGGATTCACACACAACACATTTATTAGTAGTCTTAACAATATTTATTTTATAACTCAACTAAAATTCATATGAAGGATTATCTTAATCGGACGATTTAACAATAAAAACTTAAGAATTGATTGTTTAAGGTAGTTTTATGAAATTAAATGATTTTAGGCAAAACAAAACTAGTGAATTAGTTCACAGGGAATACTAAGCATTTAACATGTTTGGAGTCTACGATAAATCAAAAGATTGTACAGAACTAAACACTTTTCTTGATGAGTAAAACAATAAAAAACATAATAACATAAGCATTAAAATCATAAAATAATTGTTAAGTACATACCAATAAACAGTTGGGTTTCACCCCTTGTCTTAGTAAGGTTTCTAGCAAACCATAATACAAATAAAACTCTAAAAACTATAAATAAACTTTAAGAAAACCTAAATTATGTTCTACAGCAGCTCTCCTCTGAATTTCGCCCCAAGGAGCCTTTAAATAGGTCAAGGAATCCTATTACAAATTAAATTCCCGTTTGGAGAAATTCCCAAGTTTTTAGGCTTCACTTAACCGACATTTTCGGTCTATTTAACTTCAGAATTCGGACTTTTGGTAAACTAAAAAGTTGTAGCACTTTAAGTTAGCTTTCCAACCCAACTTGAATCATCTCGATTGGACATCTGAGCTGCAAGTTATACTCCAAATACTAACTGGTGCGCAAGCTAGAATTTTAATCTGAATTGGACTTGGATTTGGTGCAAATTTCCTTTGATTTCTTGCTCCAATTGGACTCGAATTTAATTAGGTTGGTATTCTTTAACTTCATCATGGCTCTTGTAAAAGTAAAGTCCATTAGCTTTCTTCTTTGTACAAATCCACTTATTTAATTTCATTATCCTACAAAAGACAATTTACGCGTTAAAATTCAATTAAGCATAAAATTGATTATTCAAAATTATTCTAAAACCAACTATAAAATGTATGAATTAACTCAAAATAAATATGATAATACTTTCTAATAATGATATAAATATGCAAAATTAAGCTATTATCAGTTTGCAAAAGTGAATAGGAAAATTAGTAGCTCTAACAACAAATTCTAACATGTTAAATCACTATCTTAGGTACAAAAATGACATGTGTGATTAGTCCTTGTTGCTGCAGCTAAAGTAGGTCCAAGGTGAGAGTTTGTTCCTGCCATGATGGTTTTCTAGTGTAATTGCAAATCTGAACTAGTCTTATGTTATTGCTCATTATTATGATTTTTTTGAATCCTAGATCTTTAGCCTTAATCATTGCCTCCACCAAAGCTTCCTGGGCTATAAGACATTGAGTTTGTCTCCCATTGCTAGCTCCTCCTGTGAATAGGATACCTCCATCCAGCTTAATGACTTCAAAAGCATAGTCACATCTCTTGGATTTCCTATTCCTATATGTGGCCACTTTGATGAGAATCTGCTAGTTCTGGTTAGTAACGAGTTGAGGATGTTTCTGTCTGGTATTGTGTTTTTGCTCTTGAGTTTGTTGGAAGGCTTCCTAGTACCTGCAAATGAGAGATTGAGAAGTGAGAACAACCTCTATTGGATTAGGTACCTTTCCTTAATGAAGAATGTTGTTTCTGTGATTCCAAAGTGACCATAGAATTGTTAATAGAGATTGTAGATAACATTCTGTTTTGCTCCATAAATCTGCTTGTGATGATATAATTTAAAATCCATTGTTTTGTTGTGTTGTGATTTAGATCAGATGTCCTAATCTCGAGAATAGAGCCATGCCAAACAACTCTTGCAAAAGGACATTGTAAGAAGAGATGGGTTATGGTTTCCTCCTCTTCGTCACACATCAGGCATCTTTTAGAGGCTGGAATACCTCTTTTATTGAGGTTTGCAAAGACAGGGAGATTATCATGCAAAGTTTTCCTGATGAAAGTAAGAATTCTCAAAGGTAGCTTAACTTTCCAAATCAGCAAACATTAAAGGGACTCTGATTTATCCTATTTGTGTTGTTCAGATGTTGGTGGATTAGAGAATAGGCTTTATCAGCTTTATATTCTCTTGAATTAGGGTGCTTCCATAGGAGCTTATCTGCATTGCCATCAGTCTTGGGGATTAGAATTTGTTGGGAATATTACACAAAGTAATAATGAAAGAAAAATGTTAACACAAAAGACAAATAGAAAATAGATAACTTGGAGGCACTATATTGTTTTCCTTAGACAATATTTGCCTCCCTACATTTCTGTTGCTAAAGAGTTATCGTAAATTTGTTCGTAGGATACAACCAAGATTTTTGGTTCTATAGATAACAATTCTAGAGAATGACCATAGGATTTCTTGTGTTTCTCTCTAACTTACTATTTTGTGGAGTTCTACTATTTTAAGTGAACATAAGCCTTTATTTATACACGTAGGGTTATATTTCATCAAAAGGCACGTATGAAGAGTTGAAATGTTTCATAAAACCATTAACAAGTTTGGAAACCTCTTCAACCTTTCTGAACAATCAACAGAAAATTCTGCAGAAAATCTTGTTTCATGATTTTCGATCGATTGAGTGCACTTTTCGATTGGTCGAATGAGAATCGAACAGCGACCGAGTCATCTAGAGACTCTAGGATTATTTTCTTACCATTTCGATTGATTAAGCCAAAGTTTTAATCGATCGAAAATGCTGAATTTCGAATTTTCACTTAGAAAATTTCAGAACTTGAATTTCCACTTTATGAAACCATAGTTTCCAAACTCAAATATTATTATTACAACTTATCCATGTATATACCTATATATACAACAAAATTTGCATGATTTCCTTACAATGAGGTCAGGCACAGTATCATTAAGAAGATTATTCTCACTTAGGGAATGGTTTGGACAATGAAACCAATCTGGGTGAGTGAGAGGGATTTGGTGACTAGAACCTATCAACCAATGGCCTTGATGTAAGGAAGCAAACTATGGCACTATAATATTTTTCCAAATCCAAGAGTGATGTGGTTTTGGCTTATAGTCTTGCAAAGAAGATCTATGAAAGTATTTGGCTTTGAAGGTCCTAGCCAGCAAGGAATTTGGATTATTCTGGATTCTTTGATTTTGCTTAGAAATATTTGCTTGATTAATAAGACTGAATTCTTTTTCCCTTAGGTCTATAAGGAAATGTGTACTCTTTTTTTTTTTTTTTTTTTTGGAGAAGCAGGAAATGTGTATTCTTAGTATTGACATTTTTTTAGCTTCTAATTATGGAAAAGGCTAAAATTTGCTACATGATAAATAAATTATTGATTGTTCTAAAAGTTTAAATTGTTAAAAAAAATTGAGAATTTAATCATTTATACAATATTCGAATAGTAACAAAGAAATAATAATTAAATGAAATCAATAAGAGGCTTAATATAAAGTTTTTTTTCAATAACAAACCAACTAAAATAACAAACTAACTAAAGAGGCAACACTATCTTAAAAAAAGAAAAAGAAAAGGGGTATCTTTGGAACCAACTGATTTCCCACTCTATGTTTGAGAAATTAGCAAATACTTCAAATATGTTATTTTTTCAGTTAAATCTAACGAAATTACAATTATTATAAATGCAATTTAAGAAAATAACAGTGTAATCCTCAACTTTTTCTTCAAAATTTTGTTAAAAGAGGAAACAGGTTGGTTTCAAAGATGAATGTAGGAATTGTGAACCACTCCAAACATAAAGAGAAAAATGCTTTTTCCATAAAAATAAAAAATAAAAAAAAGAAAAAGAAAAAGAAAAAGAAAAAAAAACCTAAAGAGGCAGATGTCCTTTGGCCACATTGGCTCCATTTGTGTTCACTAGCCACGAGAATTGAGTCCAAATTATTTTACGCAAACACAAAGATGATGACGAGAGAAAGAAATTAAATTAGTTGATAGGTGTGAGATCTGATTTATTTATTTATTATTTGATAGCTAGGGGTGAGATCTGATTTATGATCCTTCATTTGGCAGCCACCAACAATTTTAATTGTTTCCAGTTTGATGAACCAGAACCAATGTATTTTGTTATCTTGATTTTGAGCATTCTAGTAAACATAATAAAATCAACATAAAATAAAGTAACAAGAACAAATGCATTTTAATACATATTCAACATATAAAACTGTCCAATAAACTCTCCATTAAAAACACTCATCTGAGCTACATGATTTTTCGTTAAGAAAGATTATTCACTTTTACGGAACCTCACCATATGTTTCACAAAAGAACTCACATCCCTTATAAGAGAAAGAAACTCATTCAGTAAGAGTGAATAGGATCTGTTTAGTACGTCTGTTTAAATAATAGTTTTTAATTTTTTTAAAAATACGTGTGAGTGAAAAAGTGTGTAAAAAATACGTGTATTGTTGTTTAAAAACATATGTTTGAACTCGCATACCAAACAGACCTAGTTCTCATTTGGACTAACACAATTAATTATGAAAGTTAAAAATAAAAAAATAAAAAACCAAAAAGGAAAGCATGTACAGCCAAGGCTTTGCTAAGAATCTGGATTCAAATGTCAAATCATAGTTGGCATTGCCAACCAAACAGAATCATCATGATTTCATATCAAAAAACAAAAAAAAACAAAAAAAAAGGTTTCCAAATTAAGTATCATACCAAACTTTCCTCATTTTCCTCAACTTTCAAGTGAAACAAACACAAAACAAAACAGCCATCACTACCGACAAATTCAAAGTCAACCCATCCATCCAGCACCGTCAGATCTCACACTCTCACAATCCACATCAACGGTTACCAAACTCCCAAAACCAAAACACCACGTCACAGATTTGACATTCCCTACGTTAAAAAAACAACAACAACTTTGAACTTTCTACGTGAAAATAAGCCACAGCCATATAAAACCCTCTCTCACATTTCCATTCAAAACCTTCATGCATTTTTTGCACTTGCCTCTCTTCCTTTCACTCTCCGAGAACCAAGGCAAAACCAACCGGTACCCTCTCTTTCTTTGTCTCTGACTTGGTCGGTTTTTCTATATGTGTTAGTGTCTAAAAAAGTGTTAGTGGTTTTTGTGTGTTTCTGTGAACTATCTACGGTTGGCTGTGTTTGTTTTAAGGATAGCTGGAGTTTCGGGTTGTTATAGATTGTTGTTATAGGTTTTTTTTTTTTTTTGGTTGTAAACTAGGAAAAGGTATTCAGATCTCTCCTTTTTTGCTTCTGGGTTTTCTCTGATCTGTTTCATTCTTTGTCTTCCTGCTTTTGGTTTTTGGCTTTGGATATCATTTCTGCAGGTTGGTTTTGATTAGATCCATGTATGATTGATGGTTGCTTTTGTTATGTGAATCTGAGGCTCATTGTTTTGATTTTAGATTTGGGTTTGAATTGATTAATTGAGATTGATGCTTTTTTTTGATAAAAAAATTCAAACTTTGATTGGTTTTTCTTTTTCTTTTCTAATGGGTTGTTTGGAAAATATTAATTGGTTAATCATTAATTGTTAAATGTACGTTAATTTCTACGATGTAGATCTGGGGTGTGATGGGTACATGCATTTTAACTAGTTAAATGGTCTAGATGGGCATTTTTTATTAATTAAAAATGAATTATGGTGGTAAATCTGAGCAGGGAAATGCTGTTATATTTAAATTTTCATTGGCTTAAGTATTGAGCAGGCATATAAGCTAATAAGAATAAGTGATCGTGTTGAATTGGTGCTAGAACTAGAAGTGGTAGACTGATTCAGTCAGGTAGTGAAGTCACTAAGAGAGCTCACTCTTGTATGGCAATTGTTTTTGAGATTAGTTCTGTTTGATTCTGTTTTTCAAGGTGGGAGTTATTGTCCGTTTCAATTGATTGTGAAGGAATAAAACTGGATTTTGGATTAATTTTTTGTTTTTTTTTTCCGATTAGTTAAGATGTCAGACTTGCACAAAATGAAAAATCAGCTTGATGTTATTTTTTCATTGAGCTAATTCATCATGACTACGGACAGTTTCCTGTTCAGAACACACTGTCACCTAGTTTTTTTCTGGATCTTTGTGGTGTTTAGGCTCATAAATTTTTTGATCAATGGTCGTTTATAGTTATAGATCATATGGTCAGTCTCGTATAGACGAAGTTGGTGTATAGGCAAATAGAAGTCAATCGTGTTGTGTTGTCAATTGGTGCTTCTCCTCTTTCCTCAAGGTGGATGTACAAGATTCAGTGTGTAGAACTTTGATGTTATCTTTCATTGATCTATCTGTACACTGATTGAAACAATTTCTTGTCTGTAACTATCTCAATCATTCTGGATAGTTATTGGTCCTCTCTGACCTCTATGTGTTGAAATGGTTGCAGAGGTTTTAATTGCTAGAAGTGATGGCTATGGCTGATCGGCACCAGCACCCAACTGTCATACAAAAGTTTGCTGGCCAGCTCCATCTCAGCTCCAGCGTTTCCCAAGATGTTCAAAACCGCTTTCAAAGTCCTGCTTTGTACAAGAGAAATTTTGCATATGGAAATTACTCCAATGCAGGACTGCAAAATCCCATGACTCAGTCATGCCGAGCTACACAGGATTTGTCATTGCTTGCCTCACCTGTGTTTGTCCAAGCCCCAAAAGAGAAAGGCTTTTCTGGCTTTGTTATTGATTTTCTTATGGGTGGAGTTTCTGCTGCTGTGTCCAAAACTGCTGCTGCTCCAATTGAGCGTGTGAAGCTCTTGATCCAGAACCAGGATGAGATGATCAAGACTGGTCGGCTATCTGAACCCTACAAGGGAATTGTAGATTGTTTCAAGCGAACAATGAAAGACGAGGGCGTTGTAGCATTGTGGAGAGGGAACACAGCTAATGTCATCCGTTATTTCCCCACACAGGTTTGCCTTTTCTTATGTTGCTAGCATTTCAATTCAGCAATAACTTTTATTGCAGTGTGTTTATTTAGTTAGTTTTCAATTTCGCCCCCAGGCCTTGAACTTTGCTTTTAAAGATTACTTTAAGAGGCTGTTCAACTTCAAGAAAGACAAGGATGGCTACTGGAAATGGTTTGCAGGTAACTTGGCTTCTGGTGGTGCTGCCGGTGCCTCTTCCCTGCTCTTTGTCTACTCTTTGGATTATGCTCGAACCCGTCTTGCAAATGATGCCAAGGCTGCAAAGAAGGGAGGAGGAGAGAGGCAATTCAATGGCATAGTCGATGTCTACAGGAAGACTCTCCAATCGGATGGTATTGCTGGCCTTTACCGTGGCTTCAACATTTCTTGTGTTGGCATCATTGTGTACCGTGGTTTATACTTCGGAATGTATGACTCGTTGAAGCCGGTGCTCCTGACTGGAAAGATGCAGGTTAGTGAGTTAGTTGGGGGATTCATTTTATTTATAATTGTGATATGATGTGATGATTCTGTTGGTGATTTTATTACTTACATAGCATGGATATATCCATAATTAAACATCATCACTGATAATTTAGGCTTATTGACATGTTTATAAATTTTGGAATTAAGAATAGCTTGTGGTGTTTTTTAGGCTTAGTTCTTTATGTTCTGTGCCTCGACTTCAATTGCAATGCATTTGCACAATAATAGACTTAGAGAAGCAATGTTCAATATCGAAAATCTTTTACCATAAATGAATCATGTTTTTCTATCTCAAGTTTACTATGAATTGTTAGATTTGTGGAGATCGAGCAGTTCATCTCATATATATCTTCTGGATGATTTCAGGATAGTTTCTTTGCTAGCTTTGCTCTTGGTTGGCTCATCACAAATGGTGCTGGCCTTGCCTCATATCCAATTGATACAGTCCGGAGAAGAATGATGATGACATCTGGTGAGGCTGTCAAGTACAAGAGCTCCCTCGATGCGTTCTCTCAAATCCTTAAGAATGAGGGTGCCAAATCTCTCTTTAAGGGAGCTGGTGCAAATATCCTCCGTGCCATTGCTGGTGCTGGTGTGCTTGCAGGTTATGACAAGCTTCAGTTAATCGTGTTTGGTAAGAAGTATGGTTCAGGTGGCGCCTAATTAAGATGAACAAAGAGACATCTCCACTCCCATATAACTATAGATGTTGATGAAAATCTTTTTGAATTTCAGTCTTTCATGAATTTATTCTTTATTCAATTGAAAAGCTTAGTTTAGAGGACTTTCGCTACGAAAAAAAATTGTTTCCTTTCTTGAAGGATTTTTGTTCTCCCATAATCTTCGATTATCAGAGCAGTTGCAATTTCACTTTGTTGGATTATTGATTCATAAGCAATTTTAAGCATCGCCTTTTGAATTTTACCACATCTTTAGAATTTTGTAAGAGCTTTGCTATGTCGTGGATCATTCTTTTCTTTTACCTGAGACTTGAGATAGAAAGCATGTTTGATGAAAGCTATAAACAAGATATTCAGCTGAAATTAGTTGCTTTGCTGTGGTATTTAAACTGGCTTTGTTTGAACCTTGTTGCTAAGGTTTCTGATATTATCAATAAAATTACAGAATTTGGCTACAACTTCTCTCAATACCTAATATCTATTTATTAAACATGAATTTTGATAATTCCATCATTGAATTACATTTTTTTTAATATCTTCCATGCTTGTAAAATTTCTAGAGAATAAAAAATCTATAGCTATTCCATCAATTAAATGTTTTGATTTCAATTTTTTATAGTTTAATATTATGCATAAAAAATAAGTTTATGAATCAAATAGTAAATAACATTTGATTAACACAAAATTTGATATACATATTAAGAATATAAAGAATATGTAATGAAACAATTATATATTTAAAATTATGCAAACATGTTAACCAAACTTTATCCTCAACAAAGTGGAAGTAAGGTGATGATGGTTTTATCTTACAACTAAACCATGCAGCCTCTGGTAGGAGTGAGATTGGAGGTTTTGTGAATTGTGATAGGGACAGTTTAACTACAAAATGACACAAAAAAACACATTACGTTCCATCGTTTCATGTACAATGTGGAGATTCACAAAGCAGATTAGAGAGGAACAATTTCCATGGAAGGTTTACCAAGTCCTAATACTTTTTTTTTTTTTTTTTTTTTTTGAATCACTAATCCCTAAGACTTCATCCTCAGAGTCAGCGGATGATATCTATCCATTACAAAAAGTATTGGGTCGTTTTTCAAAATTTAAGCCTCTATTTCTAATGCTCAGAAGAATGATTTGTGAAGTAAATCTCTTTTGGTGGTTGCAAGAAAATATAAAAGATATGCAAATTAATTTAATAAAAGAAATGACCTTTTTTTTTTGGTTAGTCCAGGATCCTGGTATATAACTATATATGTTGGCCAAGAGTTGATATTGTATTATACTCCAAACTTGGAAATTTTAATTTTGTTTGATAAATCTCTCTCTCTCTCTCTCTCATTAATAATTGATTGGAATCACGCCTCATGTAGCAGAAGGTCACTAGTTTGAATATATCTTCTCTCCATCCCTTGAGCCAAAACTTAAAAAAAAAAAAAAAGCATGTATCTTCCTTCATAATTATTATGAACAAATCTTTCATTTAAAACTTTAAAATTATCTCAATTGCATTCACTTTAATTGAATTTTTTTTTTCCAAAATATGTATATATATTTTTTGCCTTTCTTCCGCTCAATAAAACAAATTTTAATAAATTTTTCAGTCAGCCTGATGTCTTAAATATGAATTTGAATTTTTAAGACTTTACAAGAAAATATAATTAAAAAAAAAATCCTTAAGGGAACAAATAACCATACACAAAGGCACAAAACTATGGTCCACTCCACATACTTAGCTATGAAAAGCTTCTAGCTAATTCAACTACATTTTTCTCTTCCTATTGCCTTAATAGATCATTATTTTATTTTCATTATCCATAGATCTTAACCAGTCACATAAAATTAATAAATAATTTTTTTTTTTGACTTATTGCAACAAAATATTCGACTTTACATCTATAACACTTGACGTAATATAAACTTTTTAGTAACGAAATCGATCTTGTTTCCCGCCAAAACCACAATGCAACACAGAAAATGCACGCACTCAGATCTCTACGTCTATTCCCAAACCCAAACCCAAACCCAAACCCACTCTCACTCTCTTCTTCTTCTTTGCTTCACACTCGCTCTCTCTCACTCCACAAGGAAAGAAAAAGACCCACAAACTGGAACACAACCCACACTCTTGTCCAAACAAACCCACTCCTCTCTCTCTTAGAACGATGCAAATCCTTGTCCCAGTTGAAGCAAATCCAAGCCCAAATGACTCTCACAGGCCTTTCATCAAACAGCTTCGCCTCGAGCCGGCTTATCGCCTTTTGCGCCATCTCTGAGTGGCGGAACCTTGGCTATTGCTCTCAGATTTTGTATAATTCGAATAACCCAAATGTTTTCTCTTGGAATGTTGCCATTAGAGGGTACTCTGAGAGTGAAAATATGGAAGAAGGGGTTGTTTTGTATAAGAGAATGTTGAGGGATGGTGGGTCTTCGAGGCCGGATAATTATACTCATACTTATTTGCTTAAAGTTTGTGCTGGTTTGTCGTGGAAGTTGATGGGGGATGAGATCGTTGGGCATGTGTTGCAGATGGGTTTTGATTCGTATATGTATGTGCACAATGCTGTGATTCATATGTTGGTTTCGTGCGGAGAATTGGCCAAGGCACGAAAGGTGTTCGATGAAAGTTGTGTGAGAGATTTGGTTTCTTGGAATTCTTTGATTAATGGGTATGTTAGACGTGGGTTATCATGTGAGGCATTGGGAATTTATCGAGAAATGGAAGTGGAGAGAGTGAGGCCTGATGAGGTTACGATGATTGGGGTGGTTTCTTCGTGTGCCCAGCTTGGGGATTTGAATTGTGGAAGAGAATTTCATCAGTATATTGAAGAAAATAGGTTGGAGTTGACAGTTCCACTTTCTAATGCTCTTATGGACATGTATGCCAAGTGTGGAAATCTTGAGGAGGCACAAGCAATATTTGATGGTATGGAGAATAGAACAATTGTTTCTTGGACTACGATGATTATGGGATATGCCAAACTTGGGTTTCTGGGTATTGCACGGAAGCTTTTTTACGAGCAGCCAGAAAAGAGTGTTATTTCATGGAATGCAATTATTGGTGGTTATGTTCAAGCCAAACACAGTAAGGAGGCTTTGGCTTTGTTTCATGAAATGCAGGCTAGTGATATTAAGCCTGATGAGGTGACTATGGTTAACTGCTTATCTGCATGCTCACAACTTGGAGCAATTGATGTTGGCATATGGATCCACCGTTACATTGAAAAACATAATCTTTTTCTAAATGTTGCCTTAGGAACTGCTCTAGTTGACATGTACGCCAAGTGTGGGAACATCACAAAGGCTCTCCAGGTTTTCCGAGAGATGCCACAGAGAAACTCACTGACTTGGACAGCTGTTATTTGTGGCTTAGCCCTTCATGGGAATGCACATGATGCCCTATCTTACTTCTTGATGATGATTGATAGTGGGTTGGTGCCAGATGAGATCACTTTTATTGGGGTCTTGTCTGCTTGTTGTCATGGAGGATTGGTTGAAGAGGGCCGTAAATATTTTGCTCAAATGAGCTTCAAATTCAATGTTTCCCCCAAGCTCAAACACTACTCCTGCATGGTGGACCTTCTAGGTAGAGCTGGTCATTTGGAAGAGGCGGAAGAGCTGATTAAATGCATGCCAATGGAGGCAGATGCTGTGCTTTGGGGTGCATTGTTCTTTGCTTGTCGTATTCATGGAAATGTAACAATGGGAGAAAGGGCAGCTTTGAAGCTTCTTGAGTTGGATCCTGGTGACAGTGGAATATATGTTTTGCTTGCAAATATGTATGGGGATGCAAATATGTGGGAGGAGGCTAAGAAGGTAAGGAAGATGATGGTGGAGAGAGGAGTAGAGAAGACTCCAGGTTGTAGCTCAATTGAGGTAAACGGCATTGTGTATGAGTTTATTGTACGGGATAAATCACACCCTCAATCTGAACAAATTTATGAATGTTTGGTTCAGTTAACAAGACAATCAGAGCTCGTATATCCAATATACTTGTAATTAGAAACAAGTAGTGCTGAATTTAGCAAGCAAGAGGGGAGGGGAGAGGAGAGGAGATGATGGATCTGATGGAAGTCGATATGTTGGTACTGAGAATTTTTCATGAGCCATATTGTAAGAAAAACCTGATGGTTGGTTTTCAGAAGCTAGCTCGTGAGCTCCATCTCAATTCCATTCTTTTTGTAAGTGTCTAACTCACTGCAAATGCTTCGCGAAGCTTGCATTTTATCAAGGTGTTAGAATATTGTTTAAATGATTAAATTATCATTTCCTAATAGCTTAAGCTTTAGGGATCAAATTGTAGTTTATCAAGAGGCATTGAACATTTGGGAAAATATTCTGTTAAGATTTCACATTTCAGATCATTACCTGTTATTTCCCTGACTCCTGAGAAAAAGGCTTTGCCATTTTTCTCTGGCAGGGCCGCTGCTCTGATATATTGCGCAAAGCTTGTGTTTTGAAACCAGGAAGATTGGCTGGTTGACTATCTGAACCTAAAATGGATGGGATATATACCAGGATGTTCTTTGTCAAACTCCAACTCAGGTCCATTAAATCCTTTATCCTTTGGAATTTATTTGTTATCTCCATTTCATCCATATATTTTGGGCTTATTATTGTTTGCATTCTTCCCTAGGTCTTGGTCATTATATGTCAGGAGGAATAATTCAAGAAGCTGGAATTTCATGAAAGGTCAGTATCTAAAGTCAAAGGATTTGAAATGAGGAAATCTGCTTAAAGATAAGGGTAGCCTCTATTGATGAAAAGATGAGGGTAAGTCATGTGAGATAGTTTGGTCATGTGCAGAGGAGATTAATTAATACGTTGGTAAGAAGGAGTGAGGTGATTCAAGTAAAAGAAATGGAAAAAGGTAGAGGATGAGAAAAAATAACCTTAGTGGAAGTAATTATAAAGGACATATCAATTAAAGAAGTAACAAAAACTATGACTTTGGATAGAATAGAATGGAGGAAAAGAATATACGCGGCCGACCTTGACTATCTTGTTGAGGATAGACCATAGTTGATTCCATAAAATTTGGGATTAAAGCTTTGTTGTTGTTGTTGTATTAGTAATTTAGTATCTAAAGCCAAATCAAAGTATATTCGTTGTGACATTTGAATGATCATAGAAAATGGAGGTCTAGTGTAAATGGTTTGGTGATTTTCATGCACATGGTTGTGCTGCTTTTGAATCTTACTGTCTCTCCCAGAACTGTCCGGTAGGGGACACAAAGGTGTAAATAGGTGTTGTGAATGAAATGGATTGATTGAAATCTGCAACAAGATAAAAGTTCCAAACTGTTGGTGTTGCAGGTCTTTACCATGAATTCAATCAACCATCAATATCTGTATCTTCTATTTATTAGTCTTCTGAGTGGGTCTGAAAGGAGCTTATTGTCTGACGGGATAAGGCCCAGCGATAAATGCTATCTTGTTGGGCTTGCAGAAAAGGAGAGTCCAACTTAACCCCAAGTGGTTGGACCATCGGCTTGATCTCCCTCGTTGGCCCATATTTAAGGCCATGAAGCCCAAATCCATGTCATTTCCCATTCCACTCCCTCCAAGTCCTTTTTGCTATGATCCTGACCTGAGTGTTGCAGATTACTAGGTTAGTATTAAGTTGGTAAAAGAGTATGGAAAAGTTGTTTTAAAAATTATGTGAAAACATACTATTGGTCCCTAAAATTTTAATCAAGTTCTGTTAGTCCTTGAAATTTGGAAATTTTTTTTTTTTTTTTTTATCCTAAAAAATTATAACCTTTTGTGTGGCTTTATGGAATTTTTTCCATGTAAAGCAAGAATTTTAACTGTAAAGTTACAGAAGGACTAACTTGATATGATTACAAGTTTTGAGGATTAAAAATGAATTTCATATTTTAAGTACTAAACTAGATCCTAACCCAAATTTTAACCAAACTTATTTTTTTGCCTAAAATTATATTGGAGTGACATATCTTAATCTCTCTCTTTTTTTAGTCCTTGAAGATTTTGTCTTTCATGTTTTCTCTTATGAAAAAAATTATTAATAAGCTTTTGTGTTGAATAATCATTATAGAGATGTAGTTGTGAATTTGATTCAATAGATTGACATATATGGCCATGTAACTATTCCCTTTATTGGAGCATATAGTTGTTTGGTTTGATTGTTTTGATTTGTAGGAATATCCTTTAACTTATTTTATGGCAACTCATAAAACCACTAACGTATATTATTTAAGCAAGTTAAATGACTTATTAAATAAGTCATGTGACTAAAATACATATAAATAATTTTATCAATCAAAGCATAATAGGTTGGAATTTTTTTTTTCAAATTAGTTTGAAGATAAACTTTTTCATTTTGATCGGGCATGATAAGCCTTTTTTTTTCTTTTCGGGTGTGAGCTGATGTGGAGCATCCTTACTCCAAGACCAGCCATAAAAGCATACATCTTGAGCTCTAGCCTTTCGGCAAGAAAAAGGTATATGAAGAAGAAAAAATTTGAAATTTGAAAGTTATTTGTAAGTTGTAACACACACACACATCTATATATATATATATATATCACACTATTTCTTCTTAGCAGCAAATGCGGTCCTAAGCCCAAAATTGTATTTCTAATTTTCTATTTAGCCATTAGGTGGATTTTCATTTTACAGACATAGCATTTCCAGTCTCCACCCCAATCAAGTTGGGACTTTCTTAAAACTTATTTTTACGATAGGTTTCAATCAACCAAAAGTATGAAAGTTTCTTTAAACGAAAGACCAACAAGGCATCCAAAAGATGTGGACTTTTGTGTGTGTGTGTGTGTGTGTGTTTTGTTTTCTTCTATTCATGGTAAAGGCCAGCTGGTGTATTCGATTAAACAGTCTTGAATTTCTTTGGACCTAATTCAGCATAAATAGAATTTCTTTTGCCCAATACAACTTGCTTTATAGAATTCGATTGGCTTTAAATTTAGAAAGACATTGTCTGTGGTGAAACTGATTGAACCTATCACATGCGATATGGATAAAAGCAAATATTCTTTTTTGTACGTATTGTCGTGTTTTTCCAAACACAGTCCAAGAAAACAATTTTTGTACCATAATTCTAATTTGATCGATTGTGAGTGATGATGCAAAAATGATTGGTTCATACAAAAGTAATCATTCACCACTTACAATCGATTACTTCAACAAGTCACAACAAAAGTTATGATCCTTTGTCTCCAAGGTGGATTACAATTTCCATTTCTAAGCCAACAACACCATTCAATTGTTGTGTTCCAAAAGAACCTAGCCACGTCCTCTTAACGTGTCATTGATCATCAGGGCTTGCCTATAAAGCCCTTAGGTATAGTAAAGTCGAAAGAAAAAAAAAAAAAGGAAAAAGAAGAAGAAGAGATGTAAGTTTAACAGTGAATCCAATTACCCTCTAGGCCTCTCTACCTCTACAGCCAATGGGGCCAATGGAACTATGGAAGTGAAACAAAACCAAGTTAAAAACTTTTGGGTGTTGAAATTTAACACAGCCAACTTTGTGTTTGAAGCACGTTTTCAGACAAAAAGAATGGGAAAGAATATTATGACTCGTCCTTCACTTCCCTTGCACGCCAGGTTTTTGTTCCATTCTGATTACTCACTCATTCATGTCTCCTTCTTTAGCTTCTCTCTCTCTCCCACATGCATGCCTGACAGCCTTTGCTGTTCTTGCTTACTCCAATCTGTGATTGCATAAAACCCCGTGGAAAAATTGGCATAAACCCAAAACAGAAGTCATCGGGTAGAGGTGATTGGGAGGAACAGAATTAAGGTGATTTTAAGCACCTTTTTATTTTGGTCAATTTGTAATCATATTGTCTGCAGTAATAGTAACATTTTTCATTGCTGAAGAGAGATTTTCTTAAACCTCTTCACCAATGATTGGTACCCTTATCTTATTTTACTATCTATCTCTACGTTTTTAATGAGAGAGAGAGAGAGAGAGAGAGAGAGAGAGAGAGAGGTGAGCTTGCTTTACCAAGCATCACTGGTTTTTTTTAATAGACTACAGTATATAGATTTGATCATTGTTGTGTACAAGTGTGTCAGTGTCACCCATGAGTACTTTTGCTATTGTAACATAAAAAAAGTATGAGCATGGTGGCTCGTGGGTTAAACTTAAGAGAGAGGGAGAATTTTTTTATAAAAAAGTAAAAGTGAAAAGTTAATTATAAAAAATTATTCTACAAAGAAAAGTAAGAGTTACGAGAGGAAGATAGGTTTCATGATTAAATAAAGTTTCAAATATTTAATTTAAAAATGTTCTCATTACATGTTTTGAGATCCATGGTTATACACAAACACACATTCACTCCATTATAATCACCTCCTCTTCCAAGCAACATCTTTGAAAGGAAAATTTGTTACATAATCTATTGTATTTAAATAAAACTGTAAACACTTACTTCAAAGTATATGTTTTGTTTTTTTACCTCACTCTTATTCTATTTCTTCTCTTGTCTACTATTTTTGAGTGTTTTAAAAGAATGAAATGAAATGAAATTGATAGATCATGAAAGACTAGAATGGAATGTAACGAAAAACAATATATTTTATCTAAAGTGTTCGAAAGTTTATAGAAGGTATGGAGATGAAATATATATTATTTTATTATCATACTATTGAAATTTTATTTGTTACAAAGATCTAACGTTGAATAACGGATCATACGAACATTGAGAAGGAAGACCCATACTATTAATGGATTGAAAGAGATCAAAATGATTTTATTTGATTTTATTATTATTAATTTTTTTAAGTAAGTGAGAAGTAAGAGTGAATGAAAATCTTTGTAAGTGAAAATATGAATGTTCAAATGTTACAAGGGAATAGAATATTGTAAAAAATCTCTTTCAATTTGTTTCATTTTCATTTCTTCTTTCCTTATAAGTCCTTAGTATTAAGGCAAGAAATGGTAAATGAGGAAAGTTCCATTGAATTTGTGTCAAGTTTTTCTGTTCTTTTTTCTTTTAAGCCATAAATTAAGTATTTGATCTCGTATTTGTTTTAAATTTCAATCTTACACATCTCAACAACTAACATATATCGGATATGAAAATACTTGAATCCTAGACCTTGAGAATTACTACGCATATATTAAAAAAAAAAAAGAGAGGCTACAATAGGGATTTGAATTCATCCCAAATTTTTGCATGATGATGGAGTAGGTGGAAAAATTTCACCATCTAAATTCAATGCAATGGTAGAAAACCTAACATATGATACTTTGTTACTTTGTTTGCTACAATGGCCCTCCCTAACTTTTGGAAAAATGTCATTATGAGACTTTATCCACAAGTAAGAATTCTTAAGCAACCTTTTGAAACACATTAGAATTTCTTTTGCCAGCACATAACAAATTTAGACCCATTAAATGAAATTCCCAAAAGTCATTCATTCTCTGTTTTATAACAAGAAAAAAAAAAAAAAAAAATTCTAATATGTCCAAAATAACATGATGATTTTTTGGTTGTAAAATTGTACCTTAATTCTCTTTCCTTTTTGTTCTATTGGACTTTGGTTTTTGGGAGACAGTGTTGGCTATTTGATACCCTACCTGGATGACATTAAAAATATGTTGTTGCTCACATGATAATTAGCAGAGCTAAAACCAGCTATGCACAAAAGGAAAAAAGAAGAAGTATTTCTTTAATGATAGTGTGCTTGTAATTTTAATTCCTAACGACCCCCAACCGACACCAACTTCCATTTTTGGAGAGAGTCAGATGGTTTTGGTGACCATTCTTCAACCACACTTATGGTTCATTTTCCATGCACAAGCCAACCACTAACTTCAACCCCTATCCACAAAAATCCTATGATTCTGTTCTATATAACTTAGGCACTTGGCAAATGGTCCAACTTATTACTATAAAACTTTGCCTTCAATGGCATTCACATGATTCAATTTTCTAAGCATGAGAAAGAACCTATGATTAGATTTGGATGATGATTCTGATTTTGTGACTTTCAACAGCTAATTAATTATGGTTTGCAAAACTTCTAAGCTTTTATTTCATGTCATGTCAATAGGTGATAGAAACTTAAAAGACTACTACCATCGATTGGCACAAACCTTGCTGACTCCTCAAGTCTTAGAAAAAAGTACACAACATGTTAACCACATTTATCATCCAACCCAATTTCTTTCAATCATCTCTACCTAAAATTGCTAGAGTTATTTAATCATGTTTATGCCAATCTAATTTAACACTCACAATCATAATTAATTTGTACTCTAACACACTATTAAAAGCTTGAAAATATTTACAAAGAGTGTCATAATCTCTATATAAAAAAAAAGAAAAAAAAAAGATTAAAATGGATGCTTGATCATAAATTTTTATTTGGATAATTTGATAACTACAATGAGCGACAATAACTTCAAACAAATCAAAATCAAACCTATAAAACATTACTATCACCAAATCACATGAAAACAACATTTTTATCAATTGATCACTCACAACCATATTGTCACACAAATCACATTACTCACAAACTTAGAGTGAATGAAACAACCCATACTCTCTCTCTCTCTCTCTCTATAACACTATACCCCACAAAACTGCATGTGAAAATGAATCATCATGATTCATTGGTGGGTGAGGTAGCTATAACATTTACATACACAAAAAATCACTATAAACCAAAAAGGAAAAAAAAAAAAAACAAAAAAAGTAGTAGTAGAGTGCTATAATTGCAAACACACACCGCGTGACACTGGATCATTTCCCCCCGCACTCCATAACAAGGTTCGCGTGTCTCTGCATAAAATGATAAAGCCACAGCTTGAAAACCAAGCTCTGTGAAATAACAAAAACCACAAACCAAAACAAAAAAGCCCGAACAGAATCACGTATTTACAAACCTGCCATTCCCTTCCAAATTCACAGAGAGAGAGAGAGAGAGAGAGAGAAGAAGATGAAGAAGCTCGTTTCAAGAAAAAGCGATCAATGTCGGTTCTTTAATCTCTCTTTGGAATCCTTCTTTTTCTTTTTTTAATTTTTTTGGATTTAAAATTTTTTTTTTTTTGGGTTCTTTTATATTACGTGGTGCATTGACTCCATTAAGCTCGCTTTCTCTCACTTTCCCGAGAAAATTCGGTTACGGAAGTTGAAAATTGTGAAAAAACTGTGAATTTTTTTTTTTCTCTCGGTGAGGTGGGGGAGATCAGTTTTGTGCCTGCGGTGTAATGAGGAGCTCGTTTTTGTTGGTTTGTTTAAGTTCTGTTTGCTTGCTGAGAAAATTAAGTGCAAAGGAGAGGAATTGAGACGATTTTTTCCGTTGTTGTGTGGTTTTAGTAGAGGACGAGTTTCAGCTTTTGTAAGCATACATTTCTTGCTTTTTGTATTAAGCTCATTAGTGATCGGAATGTGATTTTGAAAAATGCTAGTTTTGTTCGTTTGTTGTTTTTGTTTTCCTTCGTTTTCTCAGCCGCCAAACAGAGATCTTGATTTTTTGTTACATTGTGGTGAATTCAGCTTAACTTTGATGTTAACGAAAATTTTTACTATAACGGGAAAATATTTATGGAATATTTACTATTGAAATGTTATTGTTGTTTTGATTTGGAGAAAATAGAAAAAAAGAAAAAAAAAAGAAATATAGAATTTATTGTGCTTCAATGTTTGCATTAAATGGGTTAGATTTATGAAATAATAGAGTTTATGTGAATGTGGAAGTGGTAATTACTGTTGTTGTTGTTTTTGGTGATTACATTTAACTTGTGAACTTAAGGCGTTTGAATTGACTTGGGGGCAATTGTGTTTGTTGGTTTTGCATTTGTAGGAATCGTTGAAAGGCTGGAAAGAAATCGGCTTTTGTTGATGGCTTGATTATTTTGCTGGATGTGTTGGTTTGGATTTTGTAGGAAGATCAGGTTTATTGCTTATGTCTAAACATTTGTTTTCTGTGTATGCTTAATGGTTGTGTTTTGAAGATTAAAGTATTCAGTGATTCTGCTGTTTTGTTTATGCTACAGATTACTTGTGTGAGAACTTAGTGGTGGAGATTGAGAATGAGTTGGAACCCACATATGGAAGTTCATTATGTGAACACCAGCTATCCTTATAGTACAGCTGGAAGCTTTATGGAGTACTTTGAAGGACTTACGTATGATCATGTGAATTTCATATTTTCTGGTGCTTCACATGCTCAGGTACTTTATGTTTCATGTATATGTCTTTTTCTTTCAAAGAAATATAGGGAAATTATATTTATTGGGTTTAAAAAAGAAAAAAGAAAATTTCAATTAAAATTTAGTAAGTTACACACACCTAGTGGGTTCTGATGATGAACCAAATGGAATCCGTTACCTTGCTCTTCAGCCCCTTTTTTTGGGGAGCAAGTGCCATTTTAGCCAGAGCTCATTGGCGGTTTTTCTATATGCTTCTCACAATGATTTGATCCAAAAGATTGGAAACAGTTTATGTGAATTGATAGAGATTGTTCCATTGTTATAATACTCTGTTTTCCATATGCAGATTTGTAAGGAAGCTATACTTCTTTGATTAATTTGGATCTTAAAATTGTTCATAAACTCTGATGTGTACTCGAATTCTTTTCATTGTTTACTACCAATACTATGTACATGAAGCTTCTAGTGTTTGGTTACATTTTGTCTATCTGTGGTTAAAATGTAATTGGTTTAACTTGTAATGGAAGATCACTGCAAAAATTATATTAAGATTTTCATGTAAGCATAAGATCTTCTCCTATATGTGCAGGAGAGTGTGTACCCACAAATGAATACAAGTTTTTACAAGTTTGGATTTTCTGAACCTGGGAACACTTCTTATTATGATCATGGTCATGCCTATGCGGTGAATGATCACGAACCTAGGATTGATGAGTACAGAAGACCTTTTGAGAACTCTTCGACAATGGTTAATGAACAGGCTGCTGCAGCACATACAGAATGGGAAGGAAATGCAGCCACTAGTACTACTACGCATGACAACCCTATAGAATGTAAGTTCTGACCTTAATAGAATGGAGAAGATATTTACTTATTGTGTTGATTATTGCAAATCTTGTTAATATTGCTCAATATTGCACTCAAGAGGATATTGCATTACAGAATTTTATGCATGCTTGTCAATTTCATTGTAATGCTGAAATTACTTCTTGATGCTTCCACCAGTTACTGCTTACCTTATGTATTACACTGTCATCTTTCTGTACAAAGTATAATTCATTCTGAATTTCCATTACTTCTTACTCGATAATGACTAGCTATATGATGGATTTCCAGCTTAGCATTCTCTTTGGATGCAAGATTTCACATTATAGTCCCAACTGTTCCTATCCAACAGATTGTAGTCAACATTTTAGGCTGTTTGGTTTGGATATCATAGCTCAAATTCTTACAATGAGTTCTAAATTCTGTAAATATTTTAACGGACAGTGTGGAGGCTTCAAATTTATCCTAGGCCACTCCCTAGACTATCTGCAGAAAATTGGTTATTTTTGTGTTTAGGAGACACAGAAAATAGAAAAGCAAGCATGTAAAGAACAATGCATCAAGAGGATCATCCTCTGATATCTTTCTCTTGCTTTTTGCTGAATTATAAAGATTTTATTTACTACTATTACATATAAGCTCATCGTCATTGATAACAGCTTCATAAAACTTTGGAGTAAACAAAGAAAACACAAACAGAAGGTTTGTTTTCAAATACCATCTACTAAGCTCGTGAATTGCTATGTTAGCTTGCCTTTTAATCTAATTAAACTGAAAGTTAAAGAAACTATCTTTCAGCACCTTGATATCTTCAAGAATCATGCTATTCTCCAAGCTTGTCAGATGATTAACACCTCCAAATGCATCCAGTCAGCATTTGTTATCCCCTTATCCAACAGTGCTGTCTAGATTTTCTTCATGAGCCATTAAAAGTGGAAATTGAGCTGCTTTTGCTTCAGCAGTCTCTGGTTTGCATTTTTCAATAATCTTTGACCAACTGCTGCTATACAAGCCTTTTTTTTTTCTCCAACAGCTGCATTGCAATTGATCTTGAGACTTCCTGGAGGTGGACTGCACCATTTATAATCAGGATAAGGCCTTGGGTTATGAAATAAATCTTTTAAAACAGAATTCTGTTTTTCCACCCTAGCATTAATTGTAAATGGCAAATCTTCCACTTTCATTTGGCTTTTTGCAATAATCGTTATGTTCTCATTTTCCATATAATCTCAATCACAACAGTTCCAATATCTTTCTCTAACTTACCCAAGCAACATATGAGGGAGCTTGCTAACCAAAGAATGGAGAGCACAGCTGAGAGAAACAAGCTTGTCAAACCTCTTTTGTGAATGGGCAACCTATGAGCTGGTGATTCATTAGGTTGAACTTTGAAGAGCTGTGGTCCATATACTTTCATGATATTATCCATTGGTATAATCTTCTGCTGTTTCATGGAATCACCTGATGTGAATCATCACGATTGGAAGCCCCAATATTCAGTGTCATTCATCATTATTTTCCCTACTCTATTCTCACTTAAAGTAGCTGTGTGTGCTGGGAACTAAGGAGTGAAGAGTGTGGAATGCCAAGTTAGCATGCAGTTTTAAGACATGTATACAAATTTAAATTTGAATTTGAACTTAGTCCGAAGATATAACATATTGACTTTCTATGATGGTTGTACCCTAAAATTTTCTGTTATTTGATGTTTTTTTATTGGTAGGACATAAAGGGATATAACGGCTGCTTTAGAAGTTTTCATGATCCTTCCCTCTGATGTTATTTTTTTTTCTCCTATAATAATTATTTGGAATATAAACTACTTGTATCTCAATTTAAGTTTCTTCTTTTATTTTACAGGCCCACGGAGACATCATAATTCTCATGATTATCAGGTGTGTCAGTTGTATAAGTTTTAGTGCAAAATAAGACTTGCATAAATGCTTTAAAAGTATGAATTGCCTCTCATGTTTTGCTTCAAGTCTATCTTTCTCTATGACTTGCACAGTAGCACAAACATACACACCGAGAAGAGAGACAGAGTGGCGGGGTACAGATCTAGTTCCTACTTCAAGTCTCTCTCTCTGTAACATGAATGTTGTGTAAACATGCATAGAGAGAGGGAGAGGCACAGCCTTCCAGGCTTCTAATAACCAATTTCCTTGATAAAATGTTTTTGTCACATTTGTTGGGCCCCAAATTTTCTTTCTAGATCATTTTTGCTTAATGGGAGAAACTTAATGATAGTTGAACACATTGATTAACTGAAGCAATTTCCCTTTGAAACGGGCAGGTCATTTGGCAAGACAACATTGATCCTGATAACATGACCTACGAGGTTAGAGCATAAAACTCTCACCTTTTCTCTTGGCATTGCTACATTTCCTGATTAACTGAATATGCCTCTTAATTCTTATTTTTGAGTATATATGTAGATTTTGGTTCTAAGATTATAAAAAAGGAAGACAGGTTAAGAAGCTTCCACTTTTTGGCTCATGGAATTTTTAATTCTCATGGTTTGGGAAGTTTTAAGAAGCTTGTATTTTGCAATTAATATATTCAACACTTCTATATTGGCAAAAACTGTGGCAAGTTTGGGACTTCTGAGAAACTTAGTGCAATGTTCAAGTTGATCATACTACAATCATAATGACATGTCATGTATGATTAAGATGTGAGAGAGGCAAAACCCCTTGGTCGAAAATATTCTTGTAAGAGGTGTTATTGAGCGAGTCATTTCATGATTGACGCGGTTGCTGAAGTCCCATCAGTGATGCTGTGTAGTTTGAAGCGGATTTGTCTGAATATGTAAGATTGTAAAAGAGGCTGTAGCCAATGCACAAAGCTCACTTCTACAGGATATAAGAGATGTGGGAGACTTGATTAGTACGCAGCCTTACCCCCAATTGTTAGGGGCTATACTAATAGGTTCTTTAAACTATGCAGGTCATTGGGCTATTCTGTCATTTGTTTTTTGGAGGGTGTCTAGAGCTCTTCGAGCACCTAACTATTTCCCTGGGTGTGTGTAATCTTCCTGTCCCAAACACCAATTAATTATAGGAAAGAATCCATTGGGGTGGCCCCAGCATGCTAGCTTGGAGTTTAAGACCTAGGATCTCATGAGGCCTTGGCCCCAGCAAGCCGGAAACTCATATTAAAACTGAAAACCTTATGTGTTTTAGGGGTTTCTAGAAACATTAACTCTATAATCTTAAGGACACTGCTTGGATGAAAGCATAGGCAGCTTCCATGGTCTTTCATTTTTGGATTTTATTGCAGTTTTGAACTTTAGATTGTAATTTTCTGGTGGTTACTATGCACACCTCCATCATACATTTCCTACTGTTTCTCCAATAATTTTTTTATTTTTTTAAAAAAATTTATAAATTGAAAATGTGGTTCTGGTACTCCAGATTAGCTTCATATTAGTAGTATAACTTGTGTGCTAAGCAATCATGCATAACTTATTCATCAAAAAAGAAAAAATCATGCATAAGTTATAAGCAATCAAATTGAATTCCTAAATGCTCATTTAGTCATATCTTGGTTCTGTTTAATGTGATGACAATTGTAGACTCTCGGCCACTACTGCCTTTCCACTGAAAAATTATCTATATTCCTGTAGTTATTCAATAGCATTCTGGTCAAAGTGCTAAACTTGTGTTAAACCCTAGCAGAACCACTCATTGCTTACATTAAGCCCAATTCTGGTGGTTGTAGCTAGGCATGACATGGAAAGCCAGAGGAACCAGGTCATAGCTATGAATGGTTGCTTCAATTTCATTCCTGTTATTTATCCTCTCCATAGCTTTGAGTCATATCACTCTAATGAAATATAGGAATGTGGTTCTTAGGCTGATGATATGTGTAATGAGAAAATTGTGACTCAGTGTATTATTTCTCATGAGGTGGTAATGTGATTTTAATTTGAGCCCGTGGGAAGGAAAAGGTTTTGGTTAAGCAGATCATATTCCAACTTCCTTTATGCCTTATGAGCTTTAAAAGGTTTTGGTTAAGCAGATCATGTTCCAAGCTTCCTTTATTCCTTATGAGCTGTCATATTTGGATGTGGAATGGTGGATTAGAGTTTAATGCTGATTTGGCCAAATACATTTTGATTAATAGAGACTAGTTGCTTTTCTCCTACAGTCTTATCTGATTATGATGGTTGTTCTTATAGCAAAATATCTACGATATGTGAAAACTCTACTTGTGAAAATTTTGATGAAAATTGAAATTATTGAATGACTTATTTTTATTACTCCTCCCTTTATTATTATTATTATTATTACTGACAGCATTTTCATGTTCAGGAATTACTTGAATTAGGTGAGGCAGTAGGAACTCAAAATAGAGGTCTTTCTCAAGAACAGATTTCTTTGCTTCCAATCTCAAAGTACAAGTGTGGTTTTTTCTCAAGAAAGAAGTCACGAGATGAGAGGTAGTGTTCAGGCTTATGAACTGTGCTTTTATGAGATTCTGATATCTTTATTTACTTTTCAACTGGCCTTTTTTTTTGAAGCATGTGTGTATATATATACACACAAACACACACACACACACACACACACACACTATATATATATATATTATTGTAAATATATTTTATTCAGCTTTTGAAGTCATGATCCTTTCTATTTCTTGGGATGTGATTATCACTTTCTTCATCACCGTGGTAATTTAATACCTAATCTTTCTTTCAACAATAATCTCCCTAGACTTAAACTAAGTTTGATTTTTCCAAAATGGAGAAAAAGAAAGAAAAAGGAAAAGAATAAATGGAAAAGAAGTCATTTGAACCTTCCTGTTCTTTCATAGGCATGTCATTCTGAAGAATGAGTACTATGAAATGACATTGCTTGAGAGAAGTTTGGAGATAGATTGTGTGATCATATATTAGCACATTGTGTAGGGCTATGCAATTTCAAATTTAATTGAAACTTACAGGAGAAGAAAAAAAGGGATAACTGTTAGGTTCAACTTCTTGTTACAAAATGATAAAAACCAAAAAAATATATGAAATTAAAAGAGAGAACCATAAATTCTCCCCAAGTAGGATTTGAACCTATGATCAGCCTTTTAACAGCCAACTTCTCTACCATGAGCTATTGATGAACAATGGCTTAAGGAAGCTGACTCTCGTTCTTTGGACCAACATGAGACAACAAAAATTGGTTCATCACTCTTTTTTTGACATAGAATATTCAGATTAATATTGGACACAGGCAGTTGCCATGACTTTCCTCCCCCTGCTCTGCACAGATGATAGCTGAACAATTTACCATCATCTATGCTACTAGTATATTAGGTAAGTTTTCTTATGGGCGGTCTTATACTCCAGTAACTTGTTGAGATGTAATTTTGTCACTACTCGGTAAAAGTAAAAGTGCGACAGATAACCAGCCAATCCCTTTTTTCTTCAACAATTATTGACATCTGCCTGTGCTATCATATCAGTGGCCTTAAATTCATATCTAATAGATCATCAATACCTCTGGGAGAGAACTTACAAACTCGTATTCAAATATTCTAATTACATCTTAATAATGACTCCATATATATATATATATATATAATATTTTTATTCTTGCACTTATGGTTTTATGGACACTTCGCTAGGCATGGTGGATGTTATACATGTACATTTTGAGACATTCTCTTTCTCGTGAACCTCAAGTTGAGCTTGGCATCATGGCTATTATCAGACATCTTTTTGGGCATCATTATCTATAAAATCATCTTATGCATGCATGCAGAATTTCTAATATATATGCATCAGAGCATTAATGTACAAAATTTTTAGAATGCATTGGGGGTTGGATGTGCACACATCACAGTATAAGGTGCATCTGCATTGCTTGCCTTGACACTTCTGAGGCCTTCCTCAGAAGCATAAGAGCACTGGAATTTTATCCAATTTGACTACAATTTTTGTCTTTCTGTCTCTGTTCTTACTAAACTTTTTGTGGCCTGTTGGTCTAACTTGTTTAATTTTGTTCTGTGTAGATGTGTGATTTGCCAGATGGAATATAAACGAGGTGACCGACGGATCACACTACCATGCAAGCATGCCTACCATGCTAGTTGTGGGACCAAATGGCTTAGCATCAATAAGGTAAGCTATTGGGATTTTTAAAGATGAAAATTATAAAATATCTCATCAGTGGCGTATTTGGCCATAACCCAAATTTGGCTGACAATTTTCTGTTTTCTCAGGCTTGTCCCATATGTTACACTGAGGTGTTTGCTGATGCTTCAAAAGATTCAAAACAGTAAGGAATAATCACTAAGAAGAGAAGTGTCATACCTTTTTTCTTTGTTTCTCAATTTCGTTATTTTTCTTCCACACAAATGTTTGTTTCACTCTCCCACTTGCTTATGTTCCAAAAAAAAAAAAAAAAAAAAAATCACTTCCTTTAGTAAAGAACCATTGTATTAGCTTCTACAATAAGGGAATTCAGACTATACATGATTGGATGTGTTAGTACGGCAGGAGATTGCAGCAAGTTTGTATGATTCATCATATTCTATCTTCTTTACTTTTCCAAGCAAGATTTTATCTTTCCCTAGCTTTTCGATCATCTATTCAACTTGAAAGTATGGGTGTCACAATTATTGAGGGAGTGTTCGGAAATAACTCTTGGGGAATGGATCCAAATGAATTATACTGGTCACTAAAATGATTTATAGGCATAGTCTTGAGAGCGCGATGCTGGTCTAAGCTCACAGGCTTGAAAATTTTGGCTTTGGGAGCTGTTTTTTCTTGATTTTGGTTTTAGTTTTTAAAGCTACAATTCTGCTTATCAAATTCATGTCAAAACTGAGATGTCAATGCTAGCAGATAGCCACACGGGCCAAATTAGATCTTGCCTTAAGCTAGAGATCTTCTATTCCACTCCTTGTCTGCAAAACTGTGTTGGTCCTCTCTCTATGATTATATCCCACGTTTATTCCTCCTCTTCAAGCGCTGGCTTTGTTATTTGGAGCATTGTGTTGTGTTGGGGCAGTGTTTATTATACACTAACACAAGTTGTTGCACATTTTTTATTTTTGAACTGGAATCTTGAGTTGAATTGAATTACAAAAATTGACCCTTTTGGGTAATGAGTTACGAGAATTTGAGAAAAAAAAAAAAAAAAAAAATTAATCCAAGCAACTAACCAGCTGGTGGAGCCTATGAAAAGTGAGAATAAGTGATGAAAATTGAGTTACACCTGCTCAACTAAATACAGCCTAAATGAGCCCCTAAGCGCATTCCTAAAAAAATACAAACCTTGAGATGGTTTAGATGCATAAACGTAAAACATGTACTAGGCCACCTAGGTGGTTGACTTAATAGGCTGCTTCATCGGCTGCCGGTGGAATCTTCGAACTTGACTAGTCTTTAGTATTTTAGTTCAAAGCACATTAGGTTAAAATAGGGCAGCTGACTGGCTTATATGTCCCCTGTGGGCTACGTACAACGTTGTCAAGCATTGAGTTAGGTGTGGATGCTGACTTGTATGTATTTTCTTTTATTATTATCACTATTATTAAAGAAGTGTTATCTCAACTTTAGTTCACACTAATCTCATGATATACATGGAAATCCCATGAATTGTTAGTATGGTGGAATAAAATTTGGGTATTTTAGATTTATGTTTCTGTCTCAAAAGATCATTAAGCCAACCAAATAGGTGGCCTAGTACATGGTTTACTTTTATGTATCTAAACCATCCCAAGATAAGATATTTTTTAGAAATGCACTTAGGGGCTCATTTAGGCTATGTTTAGTTTAGCTAGTGTAACCTAGTTTTCATCGCTCATTCTTACTTTTCATAGGCCCCACCAGCTGGTTAGTTGTTTGGATTAATTTTTTTGTCCTCAATTCTCATTACTCATTACCCAAAAATGTGAGTATGAGTTATGAGAATTGAGAAAAAAAATTCAGAGTTTTTAGTTTGCATTAGAATGAGTTAAGTGGCAAACTCGTAATATTACACGATCAATTGAACCCACACAAATGAGTTCTCTCACTCAACTTTGACTTCATTAATTCGCCCAACGGCTCTTTGTGTGTTTAACTCCATGTCAGTTACTACCACTCCAATGGAACACAAAAACTGGATTTCACTTCTCTCTCTCCGTCTGTCATTCTCCTCTCTTGGCCACATATTCTCTCATCTCTCTCGGTCTCTCATCTCTTTCAATCTAGCAGATCTCTATTTTATCTCTCTCGGTCTCGTCTCTTTTCAGTGGGTTATTGATGTTGTGTTCTTTGTGTTTTTGGGTTAAATTTCTATGGGCTTTTTTAGTATTTGTAAGGCTTTTATTATTATTATTATTTGCAGTGTTTTTTGGGTTTTTCCAAGTTAGCAATTTCAGGATGAGCAATGAGTTTTTCTAAGTTAGTATTACTTTCTTTGTTTTTCCAATTTTGTCTTGGAATTGTTCGGGTTTGGAGTTTTTTTTTTTTTTTTTTTGGAATCTGTTTGTTGTGTTTGCAGATAACAATTTAGAGCAAGAAACTTTCTAAAATAAACCAACTAAGTGAACAAGAAGAAAATGGTCAAGCAAATGTGCCAAAGATTATAATAGTGTAAGTTGTGACTATGCGGATTCCCTCCTAATTATTGAGGAAGAGTGACATAACAAACAGAACGTATTTAATAAAGATTTATGAGAATGATGCGTGGTAGGAATAACCAAGCAAGAATTTATGTATGTGGGTTTTGATAAGTAATGGAGTTTGGGATTTTATGGGTCCCTTGTTGTTGACACACGCGATGCGTGGGAATAAATAATTATTTTGTATAGTGATATAATATATAATTTTTTTTCTAAAATTTTTTGAAGATAATTTGTTCTTCTTAAAAATTAAATAATTTTTATTCGGTCCCATAAGGTCTATTTTGGTCCCATACGGTCTAATTTGGTCTACCTGGTCAATTTCAACCCCCTTTAGTCAATTTTAGACTAATTGAGCCTTAAATTAATTTTTTTTGTAGGTTGCATTTTTAAGTTTAGCACAAAAATTCATTTTTTTTCTTAATTTTTGGATTGAAAAGTATGAAATTTTATTATATTTGGGCTAAATTCTATAATTTTGAGTTAAAAAATATAAAGAAAATAGATATTATAAATTAGAAATATGAGCCCTGAAAATTCAATAAAAATGACAAATATTCAAAAGTCTCATTGGGCTCACATTGGTTCTATTTGGTCCATTCTGTCATCTTCAATCCATACGATCCTAATCGGTCCATTCCATTCGGTCCTATTTAGTCTATTGTGTCCATTAAAGTTCTATTCGGTCCAATTCTATCTTATTCAGTGCACCTCAGTCCTATTCGGTCTATATTTGTCCTATTATGTCCACTTCAGTCCTTTTCGCTCCATTCTTTACTTTGGTCCATTTCAATTTTATTCGGGACATTTGGTCCACTTTGGTCATATTCGGTCCATTTTGGTTTTATTCGGTCCATTCTATCCAGTCTGTCCATTCAGTCCAATTGGGTCCTGTTCGGTCCATTCTGTCTTATTCGGTCCACCTTGTTTCTATTCAGTTCATTCCGTCATATTCTATCAATTTGGTCCACTTCAGTCCATTTAGGCCTACTTAAATCTATTTTTGTTCAATTACATAATGGGAAAAGACATATTTGGGTTGAAAGCACCTAATCAAAATCCAAATTTATTAAAAATAAATAAATTTTAAACTCATAATATCTAAAATCTTAAGTATGTCATTTACTGTTGTTACATTTTTGTTGAGACACATTAACATAGCATTTTAGTCAATTTCGATAATGCTAAATTTAAGTGAAAGTTTTTCTAAACATAAAGGCTATGAATATACAAATGTAATCTTTAGGGTAGTGATTCATTTGTTATATATACATATATGAATTTATGTATGTATGTATGTATAATTTTTATTTAAATAAATTATTCAAATTATTCATTCTCTTAAAAGAGTTATCATGATAGTCAAAACTCATATCAAACTTATATTGAATATGTATAATTTATTTTCTAAATTTTATTTAGACTACTTGTGATGGGGAACTAAAAAATACAATAGCAAAACGTATGAACTTGAAAAAGAGTTTTAAAAATCACAATGATTCATCAATATAAAGTAGAGTTGTAAGAAAGAATAAAAAAATCAAGAGAAGGAGAATAAACCACCTTTTAAAGAGAGAATGTGAGAGGCAATAACAAGAAATTTATAGAAAATAATATGATAAGAAAAAAGTTAAAAAAAAAGTAATAAACACCAAATTATCCAAGTCACGTTATGTAATAAAATAACATTATATTTTTATATACTATCTTTATAATGCAATATGATAAAATCTATGAAATCAAAGAGAATAAAAAATATAACATCTTAAAAACACAAAACTTAATCACATCAACCCAAAGTAGAGTTCCAAATAATACAAAAATTTATCAATTTAAAGTAGAGATGCAAGAAAATATATATAAAAAAAAAATCCACCAAAAATGAAAAAAGAAATGTGAGAGAGAGAGAGAGAGAGAGAGAGAGAGAAATAACATTTTGTGTGTAGGAAAACTATGTATAGAATGGGAAAGAGAATTGTAAATTTATAGTAAGAGGAGAGGAATAAGAAAAGCGAAAAAATAAAGGAAGATAAAGGGTTAGAAGAAAAGTGATATTGAAGTAAACAGTAGTGGGGAGATGAAAAGGTAAAAGGGAGGAGAAAAGTTAGAGAAAATATAACAATAAGTTGGGAAATTAATAAGAAAAAAGAATTTAAAAAAAGAGAGAGAATGTTGAAAATGAGTGGGTCATATGGCCACTGATGTGGTACGCTTTAGGTTTTTGTTATATATAGATGCAAGTTATATATGAAGAGAAGTGACACATTACCATTTTGACCGGATTAGTAGAGGCCATTGAGTTAAAGTTACTTTTGTTAGAGAGAACAAACTGGATTTGGGGTGTCAAACATGGTGACACCAAGTTAGGAGAAAATTGGGAAATAAATATGAGTTAAGAGTTATGAGATATGGGATATGGGTGAGTTAGAGCATTTACAATCATGATGCTAGAAGTGGGTTCCAGTTAGTTCAACTGGTAAAGTTTCTGCTGATTAAATAAGAGATCTGAGGTTCAATTCTTGCCTACACCAAAAACTGACTGGTGTCTTGGTCTGATGATAAGACGCTATCATCAAGAGTAGACGCCATAAGTTGAAACTCTAAAAAAAAAAAAAAAAAAAAAAAAATCAATCATGGTGCTAGAAAATTTAGCTTTTACCAACTCAAAAAATAACTTTATCTATTTTAATACCATACTTTACAATACACCCAACACAAAAAATTCTATTTTATTTACCACTTCATTTAAATATTATTTCTTTATTATCCTCTATGTCTCTTTCTATCTCTTCATGTTTGTCTCTCTTCTCTCTTACAACTCACCGCCAGCACTCCCTTCTTTCTTACAACTCACCGCCAGCACAACCAGCCGCCACAACGCATGGCCTTTGCCTTTCTCGTGGTCATAAAGGAAAAACAATAATAATAAAGCAAATGGAGAAGATAATTTTCCTCATTTAAAATATAAGAACAAAATAAAAAATGTATAAAGTTTTTTATTATTTGGGTAGGAAGTAGCTAATTTTCCTCATTTAAAATAGAAGAACAAAATAAAATAAAATAAAATTGAATTCTTATTCTTTATTTTATTTTTTTTAGGAAGGAAAGTAAGGAAAGAGATTTTTGGTAAAGATTGCATTTTAACTCTTTAGTTTTCAGGTGTTACAAATTAAGTCTAATAATTTTAAAAATGGCAAATTGAACCATGGAATTTTAG
The DNA here is from genome assembly GCA_030445155.1 of Quercus variabilis. Lineage (NCBI taxonomy): Eukaryota > Viridiplantae > Streptophyta > Magnoliopsida > Fagales > Fagaceae > Quercus > Quercus variabilis. Next base: position 6,883,026 of record CP129445.1, on the reverse strand, counting down.
AAAGATAACATATTCCACTAATTGTAATATACCATGTGTGTATTTTTTTTTTTTTTTTTTTGTTGCCCAATTTTAACTTTGCTTATTTTATAAGAAAGTGGATATACAACAAAGTGTGATTGGTGGAGCATAAATTGAAACACTTAAAGTAAAATTGAGGGTTTATATTCATTAATAATTGGTTTTTATTGATATGAGCATAATTCTTAAATTATATTCCACTGAGGGCAATGTTTTCTTTGAAAGTTTGTCCAAACTAAAATAAATTGCATTAGGAGTAGTACCACGAGTTAGATTCTAAATTTCTAAATTTGAACACTAAAGCTAAATAATGCAGCAATTGTTACAAATTAAAATGTAAATCTAGGAACTGATTTTACCTTTCTTTTTTCATAGCTAGACAAAGAAAGGACCTAGGAACATTGAAGAGATTGTATTGCCACATTAATATTTCATGAAAATCTTAGAAATAATATTGTATGTGATATGGCATATGTATTATATATGTAGGTTTTAACTTTAGGGTAAAAAACAAGACCAATTCAAAGTAGATCCAGAAGCACTATGATTTGCAACTTCTACGGAAGAAATATATTGTATAAACTCATACGGAGTAGGGATTCAAGTGGAAGAAAAAGATTTAATAAAACTGCAAAAACACTAAACTAGTTGTTGAGATTTGAAAGTGCATCAAAATTATTAAAAAAAGACTATAATGTATAGATCTTGTACTAGTACGATATCATATCATATGATCTTCTTTAATGGAATTTCTCCAATGATTAGAAAGTCATAGGGCATGTTTAAGTCAAATTAATTACCTTATCATTCACAGCCCTACAAGTATGTCATGTTAAGCAAAGAACTACGTCATCCGTGAGTTCTTGTAATGAAATCTTAACTAGGGTTGAATCTAACTCAAAAACTACACACACCAACAACACACCACCACACCACCCCCACTCCACCACCCCCCTTTTCTTAAATAATGAGATAAAGAGTAATTATTGTGAACATAAGTATTAGTTGAGTTTATTTTACCAATATTCTTGGAGTACGAGATATGATTTAATATCCCATTATATTATATACATGGTTCTTCTAATCAACATAAGTAAATCATTTTGGGTTTCAATTACTGGCTCCTTATCAGTCGATAAGAAATTACTTCTTTTTATTGGTTGGGCTAACCTATCATTGTATTGAAAAGAAAATACTAAGCTACTCACATTAGATACTGATCATACGAATAAGTGCAGAAGCGGAGTCATGTACATGACGTGGGGGGCCAAAATTTTGGAATTTTTTTTAAATATATATAATTATTTTAATGTTTTCAAAATTTAGCTTACAAAAATAAGAGTGGGCCCCTCCAAATATTTGAATCAATTCAATAATGCTCTTACAAAAAATAATTGGTCTTATATCTGTAAAATGTGCTCTTAGATTTGTCAAATATTTGATGAAGTTTGGCACAAAAAATGTTAGGATCTATCTTTTTCAACCCATTAAGTATGTGGCAATTAACAAATCAATGACTCATTAAAAATATCTTATTACTAAAATTACAAATGAAATGTCTCTTTAATTGTTATATAATAAATTAAAGCATAACTTATTCTTTCAAGTTTTGAATCATTCATGTTTTTTAAAATTTCATTAATTCAATTGAGAGATTTTTTACTTACTTTAGTATAAAATTTGATAATTTATATTGAAAATGAAACTTTTTAAGAATTTCACAGTAAAAATGAATTTTATTATATAAAAGATCGCCATCAAATATAATTTTGATTGAAAATACTAAGTAATTTATTTATTTTTTGTTGTTGGGTGTGTGTGTATGTGTGTGTGTATATATATATTACTTATTAAACAAAAAAGTGTGTATATAATAAAAAAAAGTGTGTATATATATGTGTGTGGAAAGGTTGTCTTGATAAATATATTAGTGCCGCAACTTGCTCCCTCAAACAAAAATTTCTAGTTCCACCACTAAATAAGTGCTTAATAACTTAATATAATATAATAGAATAAAGGTCTGCTAGAAGTGGTGATATTCACATGTGAGTGATGTAAGTGCTAGGGTTGTCCAGTCAACCGATGGACCCAACCCACCCGCCTTTGCTGATCGAACTCGACCTGCTGCCAACCGAATTGACTTCTCCGCCGGTCGGCGATGGTTTGCTTCCTCCAGAACCCGACTTTGATGGGTCGAACGTCGGTTCTCCTTCTTCAAAATCCGATGAACCCGATCCGACCGACCCACAAATATTCTGGCATTATTAGATAAATCCAGTGAGTTTTGAGATGTTTTTTGGCTAGATCTTGGCTAGATCTGGCGAGATTTCGCAAGATCTAGTCGAGATCTTGGCTATTTCTAGCGAAATCTCAATGGATTTTGGCCGATTTTCATCTTCCAGCGAGTTTGAGATGTATTTTGGCTAGATCTTGGCTAGTTCAGCAAGATTTCGCTGGATCTAGACGAGTTCTTGGCTAGATCCGGTGAGATTTCCCCAGATATAGTCGAGATCTTGGCTATTTCCGGTGAAATCTTAGAGGATTTTGGTCAATTTTCTCGCCGGATTTCCTCTATTTTCCAGATCTTGACTCCGACCGAACCCGACCGCCGCTTGTTGGTGTTCCAACCCGCCCGAACCGATCATCCTCTCGGTCGGCGGCGGTTGAAAGTTTGGCCACTCGATCTGGTCGGGTCGGATGCGGGTTGAGCACAAACCCGATCCGACTCGACCTGTTGACAGGCCTATCCCCAGCAGTGACAATGAATACGATTTGTGTTGTGCCATTTTACCAACATAATATATAATATTTGCCTTACTTCCTTTTTTTTTTTTTTTTTTTTTTTTTTTTTTTTGTGATTAGCAATGCATTAGTTTATAAAGCTCATTGAATAATTTTGAAATTATCTAATAATTTTTCATATTTTTGCATTAGTTTGTAGTCGGTTATATATATGTATATATATATTTATTTATATTTATTATGGAAGGAAGGGTTTTTCCCTTCTCAATTTTATCCTACACAGTTATATAAATTCGAAAGAAAAAAAGAAGGCCTGGCTTTAAAGGATCTACGTTAAGTTCAATTGAAAAATGTAATAAGTACTAATATATTTGCTAAATCAAAATCATTGCACCGTCACTTTGGTCAACAAAACAATATTTGTAGAAATAGCTATCCAACACAATAAACATTAATTTAGGTACAGTACAGATATGCATTGTGCTTGAAATATTTACTTACCTAAACACGTAGTAAACATTTGCTAAAACAAAATAATAATGCAGCCGATGACGGGTCAAGTAGAACAATATTGAAACTGTTGCTATCTTTAAATGAAGGGGCCAGGTCTTATTAAGACAAAGCCTGTCTATAGCAAACTTAGACTTTCATTTCATATACACGTATGTCCTACCCTTGCGTCTTCCTATACGGTGGAAGACAAATACCCTTAACTTTCAATAAAATGTACTTCTATATATTCACTACAAAACATGCGGGTCTTAGGCTGTGTTGTAAAAACATGACTACAGATGGGATAAAGTCGCATTTTTTAAAAACACGTCTTAAAGTAGGCAAAACAAGCCGTGTTTTAAACATGTGGCTATAGAATATGTCTATAGCTGCGTTTTGGGGGGTGGAGCTATTGTCGCGTTTAAAATAGGACCTTCCTATATATATATATATATATTTAATCTTAACTATGGCCGCGTTAAAATTTCCTAATCTGTATCTTATGTATCTTTGCATCTGTTCATGTAAAAGTTCCTATCTATTTTAGTATAAGAACTTTTTTTTTTCTCTCTATTTTACATGCTTACTTTTCAAAAGCACTTCATATCAGATTATTTATTTTACATATCATTTCATTAAATTATAATTTTTCTTAATTGTTTTTCTTTCCTCAAACGCAACAATTGTCATTCACTATGTTTCTTTATCATCATAATATATAAAGAAAGAACAAAAAATTAAATGCAAAATGAATAATACCAGTGTAAATTTACACAGTTACTCTAGCGATCATGTATCTTTACATAACTTTACATGCAATTAGATATTGGAGAATTGTGGATTTGGTTTGCTAAAAGCTTAAAATATGGTCATTTTTCTACGTAATAATATTTTTACAAGACTTTTTTAAATAATTAACAAAATATAAGAATGACTCTCTTTTAATTATATATGTACAAATTATAATATGCATCTTAATGTATCTTAAATATATCTATATATATATATATGGGGTTACAAGGTAGTCTATATATATAATAATAGGTGAAACTGAGAGAAATTTAAATTAGAATTTTAAATTAGAGTTCCAATTTTGCACTGTGTGTCCTAAATGATTTATTCTTAAAGAGTTTTATTTCTTAATTTTTGAATCAAATGTGAGACTATATCATAAATATTAGTCCAAGTGAGTTATTAAGTACAAAAACCAAAGAGTCTAGAATAAATGAATCATTAAAAAAAAAAAAAAAGTGCTTCACAATAATTTTTTTTTAAAAAAATAAAAAGTTTACATTTTATACCTAATAATATCCTTACAAATTTTTTAAAGAGTTAACAAAATATAAAAATGACCATCAATAGTATTTAAATTATATATATAAGAATTATAGTATGTATCTTATTGTATATCTTTAAGTGTATCCATACATATACATGATGTTACAAGCTAGTATATATTAATAGCCAAAGTTGAGAATACATTCAATTAAATTCTAAATTGGAGTCCAATTTTACGTCACATGTCTCATCCAATTTTTAAATTTGCATGTCAAGTGAATTATTAGGTGCAAAAATTAAAGAATTTAAATTCAATTAAATTATAAATTGAATTTTAATTGAAATTCAAGTTTGTACCATGTGCCATCTAATTTTTTAATTTTTGTGGCAAGTGAATTATTGAGTGTAAAAACCATAAAGAGTCTAGATCTAATTAGATTCTAAATTATATATATATATATATATATATATATATGTGTGTGTGTGTGTGTGTGTGTAATTGCGATTGGTTTTACATTGTACATGAATACAGAGTTCAAGTCTTACTGAATACGCATGCTAAATCACAATAATGGAGCCGAAGGCTGGTCAAGTAGAACAATATTGAAACTCTTGCTATCTTTAAATGAAGGGGCCAGGTTTTATTAGGACAAAGTCTGTCTTTAGCCAACTTAGATTTTAACTTTATTTCTTGACTTTCATGTTGTCTTCTAAATTGATATAAAAAAAAAAGCATCCTGGCCATCATCCAACCGAACAAAACCTTACCTACTCTGTACATCTTGATTTCGTTCTTGAAAATGAAATTAAGCTACTTCGTGGGAAACTTCTAATCATAATGACGGTCAATATTTTTGATTTGATTCAGTAAAAAGGAGAATTAAAAAGAGAATTGGAATGATATTTAAATAATTGATACAGTCTGTTAAAGGAATAAACAAATACATCATTGTCAAAAATGATTATGGAGTTCACTATATAAAGGGTTAGCATCCTTTGTTACCATGCAAGTCTAAGAACTAATCCTTCAGAAATTAGAGTTGAAATGGGCACCTTGAAACATCTGGGGCATTGGCCTCAAATAGTTTATGCTATAGCCTTTTGCATTATAGCTACTAGCGTAGTAGCTGATAAGCCATACATTTATGCTTCACCTCCTCCACCACCTCCACTATTGAACTCTCCACCACCTCCACCTACCTACCACTACAACTCTCCACCACCACCTTCTCCATCACCACCTCCTCCATCACCATACTTTTATAAATCACCACCACCACCACCACCTTCACCATCACCACCTCCACCATATGTTTACAAGTCTCCACCTCCTCCATCTCCCTCTCCTCCACCACCTTCACCATCACCACCTCCACCATATGTTTACAAGTCCCCACCTCCTCTATCTCCATCCCCACCACCTCCATATGTTTACAAATCACCACCACCACCACCACCTTCACCTCCTCCACCTTATGTTTACAAATCTCCTCCTCCACCATCTCCATCTCCACCTCCTCCATACATCTATAAGTCTCCACCACCACCCTCACCATCTCCTCTACCTCCTTACATTTACAAATCACCACCACCACCATCTCCATCACCCCCTCCTCCATATGTTTACAAGTCACCATCACCACCATCACCATCACCTCCTCCTCCATATGTTTACAAGTCACCACCAATACCATCTCCTTCACCTCCCCCTCCCTACCTTTACAAATCTCCACCACCCCCATCTCCATCGCCTCCTCCTCCCTATATCTACAAGTCACCACCTCCTCCATCTCCTTCACCGCCACCTTCGTACGTCTACAATTCTCCCCCTCCACCACCTCCTTATTACTAAAACTCACCTCCTCCTCCATTAAAGTCCCCACCACTTCCAACTTACTACTATAAGTCTCCAACTCCTCATTCTCCATCACCTCCACCTCCATGCTACTACATTTCTCCTTTACCACCATCTCAGCATCATTGTCCAATTCCTCCATATTTCCATAACTCACCACCGCCATCTGACTGAGAACATCCACCATACTTCCACAAATCTTTTCCTCCACCTTCTGATGAGTTTTCCTCACCCCCACCTCCAGAATACTTTTTAAGTTTAAATTTACCCCTTATTAAATGGTCAATTTGAATAATAATCAATTATCTTTGGATTTTTTGTATCGTATAATTCTTTTTACAGATTTGAATTTTATTTACGAACAAGTGATCTTCTATACTATAAAAACATGAAATGGAGAGCCCAAATGATCTATATTATATGTACGAAGAATTCCGTTGTATTATTTTCTGTAATGTATGCCAGAAATTCAAGATCTTAAAGAAATTCTGTGTATATTTCTATTTCTATAACCAATGCATGCCAGAAATTCAAGTTCTTAAAGAAGTTCTGTTTATATTTCTATTTGCACGATTACAAGTCACTGTTATTACAAATGTCATCTAAACATTCTGGTTCTTGTTGCTGCAATATGCAAGGGTTAATATATCTCAAAATCCAAAATCAGGTTTATTTTAAACAACTGCAGATGGTCAAAATTCAATCAAAAACACCTTGGTTGATATGATTTATATCCATGCATTCTAAGTGTATTCAATTTTTGGAGTTTAATCCACAACATTACTCATAAAAATGTATTTTCTAATGGTTTAGCTTAAAATCTTGGTGTGGACGACTAAATTTCTCGGTTCGAAATAAGTCAAACAAGTAAAAATAGTGTCACAAATGCGAATTTGTATTGATGATTGTGTGGTACAATTCTCTGTGATTACAAAAGAGTTATCCTCTGATTCGATCTCCTTAAAAGATTTGTTAATTTGGAATTGTGGTAATGTAATTTTGATTTGAACACAAAATATCCTTCAATTTGGTTGAAGGATAGATCGAAGATTGTTGAAACAGAATTACAATGAATCTCTGGCTATGAGCTTGTTAGAAATCCCTTGTTCTACACGTTCTTCGTGTGTTCTTCGTGTTCTTGATGTGTTTTTCGTCTTCGAAGGTTTGTGGTGGAAGTTCTTCGGGGCTTTAGAGGCTTGAATCCGTAGAACTTCGCTGATTTGTGGTTTGTGATGTTTTTGGAGGCTTTTGAGCTTGATTCCAGTGAACTTTGAGATCTAGGAATACGATTTGGATGATTCATCTTCGAATGTTCTTTGTATTCGAAGGTTTGTGATGGAAGTTCTTCGGGGCTTTAGAGGCTTGAATTCGTAGAGCTTCGTTGATTTGTGGTTTATGATGTTTCTAGAGGCTTTTGAGCTTGATTCCAGTGAACTTTGAGATCTAGGAATACGATTTGGATGATTCCTCTTCGAATGTTCTTTGTATTCGAAGGTTTGTGATGGAAGTTCTTCGGTGCTTTAGAGGCTTGAATCCGCAGAACTTCACTGATTTGTGATTTATTGATGTTTTCAGACACTTTAGGCTTGATTCCCGCAAACTTTTGGATCTAGGTGGATGATTTGGATAATTTCTCTTCGAATGTTCTTCGTATTCGAAGTTAAAGTTCTTGAAGACTTTAGAGCTTGGTTTCGGCAGAGCTTCTGGACTTCTGAGTGCTTCCAATGGCCTGGTCCCTTTTCCAAATCCCTAGATCTCTTCCAAATGCTTTAGGAAGGCTTCTATTTATAGGAGTTTAGGGGTAGGTAAGCGACATGTGGCGGAGTCTGATTGGTGACACATGGTAGAGCTTGATTGGTTCGCTTATGTCATCGCTTGCACATGCTGGAATGATTGTGTCATCGCTTACACGTGCGAGGTTGCTTAGGTCATTGCTTACACGTGCGAGGCTGCTTATGTCATCGTTTGCACGAGCTGATGCATGATTGGTTCTTGCATGACATTTGGCGAATTTCTGTTGGCTTCTGAATAGTAATAGTAAAACCTAGCAGTAGTTTGTGGCGCTTTGTAATTGGCTGCATTTCGTGGACTTGGTAGTGTGACGTGTCAGCTTGTGATAGGTCGGGAATTTTCCCTGTCTACAAATGCCCCCTTGAGACTCGTTCACACACATAGTTTCAGAGTGTGGTGTGAGAACGAGTTTCGAAATAGACTTTTACTCTTGGCTCTTCAAATGAAGTAATTGAAGGTGGCGGAGCTTTTAGCAGGATGAGATAATTTCCGAGGAGTAGACCCACCCATATGAAAGGTTTTGATGAGGCTGAAAAGAGGTTTGCAAGTATTTGAATGTACTTACATGACTGAGCTTTCTCAGCAGAGGTTAAGTTAAAGTAACTTCAGAAGAGTGTTTTTGGATTGTTGGCGGCGATCACATGATGTAGAAGATGGGGAAGACGTGAGGATGGTGGCTGGGTACAACACGCAGTCATGGGGCTAGCCTCGTGTTTTTAAGAACCGCTGGTGAAGTTATATCAGAAGAGTATACTTCGGATTACGGCGAGGCCATGTGGGAAAGTGGTTGAGTGCGCTTGTGTCATCGTTTTACCCCGGTTGAAGTAATTTCAGAAGCTTATGGATTCTGGAGATGACGGTGTTGGTGGTGAAGAAGACGGGGATGAAGCAAAGCGAATGGGTGAAACATACGCCACCATGGTTCTGATCCTGTATGTCAGGAACCCTTTAGTGTAGGTGTTTCTAGGAGATACACCTTTGAAAATGGGATGGTTGTATGCTTGCATGGGTTCTGACAGTAGGTCATTGAATGTGCATGCGTAATGGGACCATACTGACAAACGTTAAGTTGAAGTAATTTCAGAAAAGTTCATTCTGAAATACTTCAAGTTGAATTTAAGTTGGAGTAATTCCAGAAAGTGTGTTTTGAGGTACCAGCAACGATGACCTCTGGATCCCACGCCGATGGAAACATGGAATATGGCTTTGGTAACCATTTACCAGCCCCAAAGGCTGAACTTTGATGAACTGGTGCCCCGGAGGTCGTTTCAAGTGTTGGATGGAAAACAATTTGTAGGATACCCCAACACTTTTTACCATCTTCACTTACTGCTACTTGTTGGAAAGGCACAGAAAAATGAAAGATGGAGCTAACTTGTGATTCTGGTCCTAAAAACCAGCCAAGTTGCTATTTGTTCCGAACCACTGCTTCTGTTGGAAGGCCAAACAATTGGAAAGAGACTGCGGGAGACCTAAGATTAGGAACCGGTGTCTCTGCTGGACTTGGATTTCCTGGCCAACCAAATCCACGGAAGCATGGAAGGTCGATGCAGGCCTTGTTATGAATAACTTTATGGACAAAGATGGTTGTTAGTTGGAGAAACAAAATTTGTTTGGATCTCAAAACTACAATGATGCTGTGAAGAGGGTTTCTACCGAACCATGAGAGGGTCAGTTTCAAACTGATTATGAAGTGATATTGGTTGCTGAGTGTTGAGAATGATGAAGCCATAGTGAGAAATGGTTGTGAGAAGGAGGACTTGAAAATTTGAAAGAAGCAAATCTTCATTTATGACTCAGTGTGTTTTTTTCTGGATGAGTTCTTGATGAATCCGGCCCCTCTATTTATAGCGAAGAGACGAAGAATGGTGGATGGATAGTTGAGAATGGCAGATGTGAATTTTTAGTGAGACCGGTGGATAAGAATGGTAGGTTTGAGACCAGTAGGGAACGAAAATGGTAGGTGAGAGAGATGAAGAATGGTAGGTGGGAATGTTTGGCACCGAAAGGAGAATTGTAGGTTGGATGGGTGACCCGATATGATTTCAAGTTTAAGACACACTTGTGAGAGTTCATCTGTACTTTTGAAAGGGAAGCCTTGATGAAGACTGGAGAATAACCTTGAGGGGATCCAAACTAAATGGATGAATCTCAAATTTTGATATTGAGAGCTTTAGTTTTGGACATTGTCAGTACTTCGGTGATGTGGGTCAGATTGGCGACTTCCAAGTCACGAAAAACTATGCAAGACAAGTCTGGCTCGAAAATCTTGGCTTTGGGTTGATTTCAACACAAAAGCCAACTATCTTGGAATTGAGTTATTTGTGCAATTTTTGAGTCTCAAATGATGGAATAGACTCTAAAATTGGAATGTATGCGAAAAATTGAGCAAGATAGGTCCATCTTAAAATTTTTGACTTTTGGTCAGCATTTACGCAAAAGTCAACTTTTTGGAAATTGGACGTTTGCACAATTTCCGAGCTTTGAATGAAGAAATGGATCCCAAAATCAGAATGTACTCAAAAAACTGAGTGGGACAGGCCCCTTTTGAAAATTTTGACTTTTTGGTCAAAGTCAAAGGTCAAACTTGGTCAAACCTTTTTCTCTCTCTCCCTTTTTTTTTTTTTTTTTTTTTTTTTTTGCAGGCGGTTTGGACCGGGTCAGATTTCCAGGTCAAACTGGGTCTGCCTGGTCAAACGGGTCAGTTAGTGAGGATGACATCATTGGAGACGTCATGGCGCGTGAAAACAATCTGGCGCATGAGAGCGCGTGACAGAGGCTGGCGGCGCGTGGGAGCGCGTGAAACTGGGAATTTGACCGGCGAATCTTTAGGCGGCGCGTGGAGGCGCGTGGCCCATCGTTTGGGCTTGAAATTTTTAGGTTTTTTTAGATCTAAGGCCGTAGAATCTGCTGGTATTGTTTGTTTTCTGAATTGGTGAGCAGATTTTTACAGATTTAAAGAAGGAGGCCGCGACCCTCTGAAGCTTTGTGCGGCACGTGAAGGCGCGTGGTTGCTCCATTGAGGCTAACTTTTTTTGGGTTTTGGAGATCTTTGTCTGTTTAAGATCCCTATGAGGTCAGTTTTGTAAAATAAGGTCTGGATTTTCACAAATTTGAATGAGAAATCCGCGGGTCTTTATTGGACTAATGGCCTTTTGGTCTAATTTTGTGGTGGTTGCCCTGACAGGATGGTGCCAGGATTCAGACTTATGAGGCAGGTAGAGGCAGGTAGTGAGCCATCATCTTCTGTCTCTATGGCTGAATATCCTCTTTCATTTCAAAATTTGGTGCAGACTTCCTTGACTTTGGGTGCATTTGAGTTTGCAAAATTTGACTTTGAGGTTCTGCTATTTTCATGTCTGAAATGTGAATTTTTTTTTTTCACTGGCTGGTTGGTGGAACCATTTAATGGTTTGCTGACTTTCTTCATTTTTCTTGTCTGCTAGTTTAGCAAAAGTGCTCTATATAAGATGCGAGATTGGCTTCGTTCATTTAGGCATTCCTAGCCTTCAGTCTTCTTCTCCAGCTTTCAAGATTTGATTTTTTTTTTTTTTTTTTAATATGTGCTATGAGACCTTTTCCTTAACAATTTTTTTTTGTTGCTTGCTTTTGTTTTGCAACACAGTTTCCTTGATCTTTGAGCTTCGACATCAAACTTTACATTGGCGTTCTCATAAAAGTATTTGCCTTCATTTGGTGGCTTTTTATTTCATTGATAGCAACGTTCTTGCAGTGATGTATGTCTTCATGTTGTTACATTATTTTCTTGCAACAAAAATCTTTTAATGATATTTGTCTTTGCAACGACGTTTCCATAAGGATATTCAGCTAGAAAACAATGCTATCACCAGTACTTGTCTTTGAAGTCGTACTGGCTCTGATGTAGGCAATGAAGTAATGCTAGCACTTGTTTTTGTATAAGGGTGATCCACACTTGTCTTTGTCATGAAGCTGGGCCAACTCTTGCATCTGCATTGAAGCATCACCATTACTTGTCTACTGAAGCAATATTTGCACTCGTCTTTTTTAATGAAGCCTTTTCAACATGAAGCCACGTCAACACTTCACTTGCACCGCAGCCATGCCAATATTCGTCTTTGCCAAGACATCTCGTCAACACTTCATTTGCACTGAAGTCGCACCAATATTGGCCTTTGAAATTGCATTAGCGCCAATTTTTAAAGGCAACAAAGTTCAAACATCAAGGGTACATCGTACTATCGCCAGACATCAAAATTTTAGAGATGCTAACAAGACTTTGAAGATGCAAGAAGCTCATCAAGACTTTGAAGATGCAGACGAACCCTTGAAGTTTCAAGAAGATTGCCACCAAAACTTTGAAGATGAAAGGAGCTCTCATTAAGATTTTGAAGATGCAAGGAGATGCCAATAAAACCTTTAAGTTTTAAGAAGTTCCCATAAAGACTTTGAGGATGCAAAGAGATGCCAATAAAACCTTGAAGATGTGAGAAGAATGTTGCCAAGACTTTGACATTGCACGAACATGCCCTTAGAGGCGAGATGAAGTAACACCATCTTTAGATGTTGGAAGAAGGTGACGTTGTCCAAATTTCAGAGACATGATGTGAAACAGCACCACTCAGAAGGGAGATGATGTGGTTCAAATTTTGGAGTTGTGAAATGGCACAACCTAGAAGAGAGACGATGTAGCTTAGACTTGTAAGGTACAAGAAGATGCCCCCAGGAGGTAAGTGATGCAAAACATACTTTAGAGACATGGGAGGATGCCCACAGAAGAGGGGCAATGCCATGAAGACTTCATTCTTTGCAAAAGAGGTTGAAGATTTTATTTTACTCCACAACCAAGAACTAACTTATGTTTATCATTAGTTCAAGGAAAGCTGAGTAACACCAATTCTTTGCAGCTGTCATTTTCTATCACAATGATCTTTGAGCATCATGTAGTGAGCAAGTGACTGATCCTAAGCAACGCCTGCCAATTAAAGGGATCTCAAAAGCATATTGACGACTTTTGAAAAATTCTTTAAGCTAGACTGGCAATCCTTCTTCTTTTTCATGTGACTGAACTTAGTAAATGATACCAAGTTGCCTACGTACTCCAGAAAGGGATCAAGTCATTACGTAGTTCAAAATTTTTTTTTTTTGATGATTTTTTTTTTGATATTTTCCTTTTGGATGATTTCTTTGTTTTTTTTTTTTTTTGCAAAAAAAAGGAGGGCTCAGTGTGTAATAGTGGGTATCACCACTAATCGAACCCGAGACCTCTCAAGGGCGACTTGGGCATCCAACCACTACACCACACTAGCAATTGGTGACATGGAGTGGGATTAATTTCTCTTTATTGATATGCTTTCAAAGGAAATGGAAAGACATCATGTACCCTTGCAGCATTATAGTGGGTAGTTTAAGCTCTTGCCGAGGAGCAATCCTCAATGTTCAAGCGTAGAAGTGTTTAAGGAACTTCCCATTGATGGGGCTGATCCTTATGCCATCATTGTCAATCAATTTGTAAGTTTCATGGGTGTTTGCCCCCTGCTTGAAAGTTGGAAGTACATCACAAGCAACGGTCACATGATTTGACCCGACAACTTCATTGAAATCTAGATCAATCTTGTTTTCTTTGGCAAGTTTCATGATTTATTTTTTGAACACAAAACATTTTTGGATTGGGTGGCCAATGATGCGATGATATTTGCAGTAGTTAGGGTCATCAACTTTCCCTATGTCTTTTGGTCGCCTGCATTCTGGCAATTCAATCAGCTTCAATTGCAATAGTTGTTCTAAGATGTTTGACACATCTTCATCAGGGAACGGATATGCTTTTTGCTCACGTTCCTTAAAAGTTAGGCGACGCACTTCGTTCTTTTGCCATCCTTCAAGTTGTTTTTCATTTGCCTTCGCTCTCCTTCTTGGAACCTTCACTTCGGTAGTGTTAACAACCATTGGGTCTTTGAGGTTGACTTTTACATTCCTATCATTCCTCCTCACTTCCCTTTTGCTTTCCTAAGGTATGGGAGGGTTTGTACTTCCATAGCTAGCAATACTCAACTCCATGTCGTGTGCACGAGTTGCTAACTCTTTAAATGTTCGAGATTTTATCCCTTGAAGGATGCAAAGAAGTCCCCAATGCATGCCTTGGATGCACATCTCTATAGCAGATATTTCAGAAAGTCTATCCTTACAATCTAAGCTCAAAGAATGCCACCGATTGATGTAATCAATGACGGGCCCATCTTTCCACTGTTTGGTATTAGTAAACTCTATTATGCTCACTGTACGACGCGTGCTATAGAATCGGTCAAGAAACTCTCTTTCGAGTTGTTGCTAACTGTCGATTGACTCGGGTTCTAAGTCTGTATACCAATCAAAGGCATTTCCTTTGAGCGAACGGACAAATTGCTTTACAAGGAGGCCTCCTTGAGTCCCTGCGTTCTCACAAGTTTCTACAAAGTGAGCAATGTGTTGCTTAGGATTTCCATGGCCATCAAACTGCAAGAACTTGGGGGGTTGATACCCATTTGGCATCCTCATGTTGTCAATGCGCTTTGTGTAAGGTTTTGAATATGTGAGAGAACTTGTAGAAGAACCTCCATATTGTGCTCGGATGGTATTTGTTATCATGTCTTGTAATTGTTGGACTAACAACGAAGCAATCGAAGTAGATTGTTCTCGTCGGGGAGTGTTTTCAATTTCTCTCCCTTCGTCATCCTTCACAGATGTGAATTTATGATCATGGCTTGATTCACCAAGATCTTGTACTTCGAGTTTGTTCATTAAAGTTGCAATTTAGAGGTCCTTATCTTCAAGTGCTTTTGTGAGAAGGACGACCCTTTGTTCCATTTCAACCATCTTTTCTTCTATTGTAGAGGTGTTAGTCATCATGACTGACACAACTTCCCAAGATGATGGAGAAGGAAGTTAATTGAAGTGAGCACATGAAATCTCATTTTTTGGGTTCCTTTTGATGGGAGAAAGATCGTGTGACCAACTTCTTGTGAAGGAAGAAGGGGATTTGCCCCCATACTTAAGGTGTTCTAAAGTGGAGACGTCCTTGTTGATGACCTTGTTTCTTGTAAGAGGGTCTAAGGAGATGATTGTCTGGACCTTGGCTTCCTTGGTTGATTGAGATTGAAGTTGATTATTTGTTTTGGGTTGGCTACAATTGATTACACCAATGTAGTTGTTGGTGGTAGCCGTACCAAGTTTAGTTGAAGTAGCTGTTGAAGCTTGAATGTTCTTGCTAGAGGCCATTTGAGTTGGTAGCAAAATGATGTCGAATTTCTTTTAAAGAAGAAAGAGATGAGAGGCAGAGATGTCCCATCGGGCGTGCCAAAATATGTGGACAACTAAATTTCTCGATTCGAAATAAGTCAAACAAGTAAAAATAGTGTCACAAATGCGAATTTGTATTGATGATTGTGTGGTACAATTCTTTGTGATTACAAAAGAGTTATCCTCTGATTCGATCTCCTTAAAAGATTTGTTAATTTGGAATTGTGGTAATGTAATTTTGATTTGAACACAAAATATCCTTCAATTTGGTTGAGGGATAGATCGAAGATTGTTGAAACAGAATTACAATGAATCTCTGGCTATGAGCTTGTTAGAAATCCCTTGTTCTTCACGTTTTTCGTGTTCTTCGTGTGTTCTTCGTGTTCTTGATGTGTTCTTCGTCTTCGAAGGTTTGTGGTGGAAGTTCTTCGGGGCTTTAGAGGCTTGAATCCGTAGAACTTCACTGATTTGTGGTTTGTGATGTTTCTGGAGGCTTTTGAGCTTGATTCCAGTGAACTTTGAGATCTAGGAATACGATTTGGATGATTCCTCTTCGAATGTTCTTTGTATTCGAAGGTTTGTGATGGAAGTTCTTCGGGGTTTTAGAGGCTTGAATCCGTAGAGCTTCGCTGATTTGTGGTTTGTGATGTTTCTGGAGGCTTTTGAGCTTGATTCCAGTGAACTTTGAGATCTAGGAATACGATTTGGATGATTCCTCTTCGAATTTTCTTTGTATTCGAAGGTTTGTGATGGAAGTTCTTCGGTGCTTTAGAGGCTTGAATCCGCAGAACTTCACTGATTTGTGATTTGTTGATGTTTTCGGACACTTTAGGCTTGATTCCCGCAAACTTTTGGATCTAGGCGGATGATTTGGATAATTTCTCTTCGAATGTTCTTCGTATTCGAAGTTGAAGTTCTTGAAGTTCTTGAAGGCTTTAGAGCTTGGTTTCGGCAGAGTTTCTGGACTTCTGAGTGCTTCCAATGGCCTAGTCCCCTTTCCAAATCCCTAGATCTCTTCCAAATGCTTTAGGAAGGCTTCTATTTATAGGAGTTTAGGGGTAGGTAAGCGACACGTGGCGGAGTCTGATTGGTGACACATGGCAGAGCTTGATTGGTTCGCTTATGTCATTGCTTGCACATGCTGGAATGATTGTGTCATCGCTTACACGTGCGAGGTTGCTTAGGTCATTGCTTACACGTGCGAGGCTACTTATGTCATCGCTTGCACGAGCTGATGCATGATTGGTTCTTGCATGACACTTAGCGAATTTCTGTTGGCTTCTGAATAGTAATAGTAAAACCTAGCAGTAGTATGTGGCGCTTTGTAATTGGCTGCATTTCGTGGACTTGGTAGTGTGACGTGTCAGCTTGTGATAGGTCGGGAATTTTCCTTGTTTACACTTGGCTAACTAGAGGGTGTGGCAATTAGTTTTATGACAATAATTTGTTATCTTAGGAAGTATAACATATCTTGACATAGATGACTAACCAACCATGCATTATGGTTTCACGTCAATGGCAGACCATACACACAACCCTAACTTGTTTAGTAACCCAAAAATGATTGAGCAATTGGTGACTTTTTTTTTTTTTTTTTGGGGGGGGGGGGGGGGGGGGTTAAGGTTGGGACCAATTGTAGCAGTTGTACATGAGGTTCTTACTTGTATTTGTTTTGTTTTTTATTTATTAAAAAGATATAAAGATAGCGACAAGTCGTGAATGGTCTGTAGTAATTATCCGATTGCACAAATGGCAGTTTTCCTTCACTCCAAACCACGACAAATTTGTTCTTGTTTTTGTCTTTGCTTAAGCAAAAGAGTGCAAATAAAGTATGATTAATCATAGAGTGCTTGCACCTAGGGATGTTCGCTGTGCGGTGAGATTTTGGGCCAATTTTAATAACGCGCTTTGCGGTGCAGTTTAGCCAAAATCATATTTTTGCGGTCACATTTGCAATGTGATATGATGCAGTTTGGTTTAGAGTTTATTCAAAACCATAACCACATCGTATCTCATTTTTGCGATCAAATGTGCGGAGTGGTGTATAAAATGTGGTTTGAAGCTAGTATATTTTTTAAATTTTAGGTTTTTCCTACCTAGCCCAAAATTGATTTTTCCTTTTGTTTTTAGCCAAATTTAAACTATTGAGCAAGTTTTTCTTTATTTTGGGTTGATTTTCCTAATCAACACTTGCTAGAATTATTAAATTTTTTTTTTAAACTAGGGTTATTAAACTATTAATAATATATTTAATTTTTTAAAAACAAATATATTAATATATAATGAGGGTGTGGTGTGGTTTGTACGGTTTTTTTATTATAAAATTGCAAACTACATTACACAATGCGGTACGGTGCACTGTTAATTATAGTGTGGCGTGGTTATGCCATTTTGTGGGCGGTTTTAGTGCCGTTTTTGCATTTTGTGTGGTTTTTGCAGTTTGGTGAACACCCACCATTGTCCATTGGGCTCTTTTGTTTTTGTTACTGTTATTGTTTTTGTTTTTCTCCCCCAACCTACAATTAACCACGCTGGAACCCTTTTTTTTTTTTTTTTTTTTTTTTTTTGTAAAGTAAAATTCTAGTACTACTTTTTTGTAAAGAATAAAATATTATTCCAATTAAAACTTAACTACCATAAATTTCAAGATCATTAAAAGATGTTTCATTATGTATTTAAAATTAATTTATAATACATTATAATTTTTGGGTTTCTATAAAAACATTATATTTATACTATGTGTATTCATCATGTAATTTAAAATAATTTTTTTTTATTTGTACTATCTATTTTGGTATTAAAATTCAATTATATCATTAAGTTATTTGTTATCTTTTTATATATATTTTTATAAATAATATAAAATAAACTTATAGCATTCACTTCATAAATTAGAGGCATTATTGGGTTGCTTAGAAGAAATAGAAAAAGAAAAAGAAAACTAGGAAGAAGCTAAAAATGTGCTAGTACGGAAAAAGGAAATTGAGACCGCATGGACATCAATTCCTTACATATGAGCATAATTCTAAGGCGAAACTACATTATTAGTACCTAAAGTTTATCCTGTGTGCACAATTGGTCCCTCAAGTTTGAAGTGAGCATCATTAATTCCTTAAGTTTTAAAACTAAGTTGTATTGGTCATTTTACTAACTTCTGTTAACAGTGTTACTTACGTGGCTAACTTTACAATGACTTGACAATTTCTTTAATGACGTGGCATATTTTTAATTAAAAAATTACAAACTAAGTGAGAAAAAATATTAATTGGTACCAAATTAAAAATAAAATAAAATTTTCTACCTACTGTAAAAACCCGCAGCGAGAGAGAAAGGGAGAGAGAGGAAAGAAAACAAACCCCAGCCATTGCCTAAAGTTCCATTCCCTAGCTGCCGCCGGCAATAGCCAAGCTGTAGCTGTCGCCGGCGATAGCACAAGCCCTAGCTGTCGCCGGCAATAGCACAAGCCCTAGCAGCCGACGACGACAGCCACTGCCCTAGTAGCCGCCGGCGACAGCCACTGACCCGCCTCCCTCCTCCTCTCGCACAACCACTGTCCTGCCTTTGTCCTCCCATCTCAGGTATTAAGAGGTCTTGCAGTAGCGTTGCTCACCAAGCAACTAGATCTGCTGTTAGTTCTTGTTTATCTTTTTTCTTCCATAAAGATAATCTGCCACCTGTTTTGTTGGATTGTTGTAAGGCAGATTATCCTAGTTGTTCTTCGTTTTTCCAATAATCAATATGATATACATAAAATCCTTAATCCACCATATATCCATTACCAGCTAAGGATTTCAGAATCATCCGCCAAAGCTCCAATCACCCAATAAACCATGCTCTGGAACATGGCATCCAGCAACCCATAACTAAAATACAAGACGAATGGCCCAGCGAAATCTCGACCTGGGTCCTTAAAATCCAACAGCAGTAGCGGGTCATTGATTGAGTACCTGCGCTGGTTAGCAAGCCCACCACCCCAAATAGCAGTCCCAAGTAGAGCAACCGCGCATACCCCAAAAATCCCTCTCTTCCTCCTACTCTCAAAACTGAAATCCATCAAGTACCTAATCGCAACCGAGCCCAACATCTGTGCACCACAATAGAACACGTTGTTGAACCCTTTAGTCCTCAAATTAAACAACGTTGCATTCACATTATTGAACTGATACGTATAGCAAAAATACTAGACCAAGCTGCAGGCACTATAAGCAACATCTTCCAAATCAGAACAGCTTAACAATCTCAACTGCCTCCATCGAAACATTAGAGTACTGAACATGAGTACACCGAGTCCCATCCTCGCAAATAACCTTACTGGGGGGCAAAACAGCAAAAGAGAGAGCAATCCCAGTTGCCATAAACACCATGAAACCAATATAAGTTCCATCGTTAACCGAAGCAGCTTCGCTACGATTAAAGTTCGTGACAAAAGGAATGAGTCCACCAATAACACCACCCATGTTGAAAATACTCCAAAAGAGTGAGATATAAATCCAATTTTTAAATCCAATTTTTTGTCGTCGGCGGCTGCTAGGGCTTGTGCTGTCGCCGGCGGCAACTACGGCTTGGGCTATTGCCGGCTAGGGCATGGAGTTTCAGGCGGTGGCTGGGGTTTGATTTCTTTCCTCTCTCTCCCTTTCTCTCTTGTTGTGGGTTTTTACAGTAGGTAGAATTTTTTTTTTTTTTTTAATTTGGCACTGGTTAATATTTTTTCTCACTTGCCTTGTAATTTTTTAATTAAAAATATGCCACGTCATTAAAGAAAATGCCAAATCATTGTGAAGTTAGTCACGTAAGTAACACTGCTAACAAAAGTTAGTAAAATGACCAATATAACTCAATTTTAAAGCTTAAGGGACTAATTGCGCTCGCTTCAAACTTGAGGGACCAATTACGCACATAAGGTAAACTTTAGGGACCAATAGTGTAGTTTCGCCTAATTCTAATGCTCCTCAAGAGGGCAATGTTTTTTTTTTTTGGAAAGCTAGCCTAATCTGAAAATTGCATTAGGAGTAGTAGTAGTACCCCAAATTTAGATTCTACATTTATAGTAATTGTTGCTAAATACGAGGTAAATCCAATAATAATGATAGCTTTGGGTGCTAAACTAAAGTTGAACCTCCAGTAGTAGCAGTTCTAATTAATCTTTTATCCAAAAAAAAAAAAAAAAAAACCCTCTAGTAGCAGATTTTACTCTCGAATTTTATTTTATTTTAAAGATTTTTCTAAGCTATACTTACAAATGATACCAGTTTGAACTTTGAAGAGACAATATAACAACATTTATTGTTCAGAGTCTTATAATTTAGTGATTTTATCTAGTTCTTTCGTGTAAAAGATTTTGAGTTCAAATTAATCTCTCCCCCTCACTTATTATAAGAAGAAAATATATATATATCAACATTTCTAGAGAGTTTAGGTGCTAAAAAAAACAAAATTTCTAGAGAATTAATTAAAATAATTTTGTATATAATTTGACGTAGGTAGGACAGTAGGATTTAAATTTTATGAAAAAAATTGTTTATTTTCAAAGTAAGTCTGAAAAAATAATAATTTACGGCATCTTCGCAAGAAACATAGACCAATATAGAGTAAGGGGCGGCTTGATGCATTTGGGGGCTTAAGGCAAAAACTGAAATTGAGGCATTTTATATATTTAAATATGACTTTAAAAAAAAAAATATTACTTAAATTTTATTATCTTGTTTTAGATGCAAAATTATTACTAATTAACATGAACAATGTAGATTTTTTTTAGAAAGTATGTAGACACAAAAAATTGACAAAACTTTCACACTTGTTGATATGGTAGATTGATAGTGTTAAGTAAAAGAGTAATATTGGTGGTGGACTTAGGTAAAAACTAATAAAATTTTGTCAACTCAATTATTGTGGAAAACGTTGTGAATTTTTTTTTGTGTATTGCTTTTTTTTTTTTTTAGATTTGCTACATTTACAATATTTTTCACTACAAATCCTAATTATTAAGTTGTTACTGGTTCTAATTTGAACTCATTACTGAAATTATTTATTTTGTTATCAATAAGTAACAACCTCTAATAACCCACTACTTAAAATTTGTTGTAAAAATATTGTGAAAAAAATTGTAAACACAACATTTCTATTTGATAAAAAAAATTATTTTACATGATGCTAATATTTGAGCTTAATTAAATTAAAATTTGGGGCATTTTTTCCACTTGGGGCCTTAGGCGACTGCATCAATTGCTTATCCGGTAGAGCCAGCACTATATAGAGTACAAATTCATCGAGGGGGAATAAAAGATAAACCAAATAAAAATTGCAAAACACTAAATAATCTCTAGAGATTGAATGGGAACCAATAAGCGCAATTATTGAAAAAATAATATACATATTAAACAAATTAAAAACATAATTGTTGTTGTTGGTCTCTCTCAAAGAAAAAAAAATGGTTAAAATGTCGAGGAAAGTGGGAAAATGAAGTTATAATTTCATATCTCAACACTAGTTGGTGCTAGTTTTACTTAGGTGTTTATCTCCCCAATAATGACAATGAATACAATATGTCATTTTACCAATATAATAGATTTTTTTGACTTATTTTTTTTTTTTCGTAATTGGTGATACGTTAGTTTACAAAGCTCATTGAATAATTTCTCCAATGATCAATGACAGATACTCACTCCGCTTATATAAAAGTGGATTTTACTAATTAAATTCACAAAATTATACAACATTGATGTGAGAGAAGGGAGAACTTCAAAAATACCTAATAATCTTTTGTACTTATGCTAATACCTAAATTAGTATTTATGAAAAATGTAATATGAACTAATGTTTGTTAAATCAAAATTATTGCACCGACACTTTTGTCAACAAAAAAAATATTTGTAGATAATAGCTATCCAACACGGCCGACAGTAAGTTTTGCATTGTGCATGAAGACTGTGTTCAAGTCATACTGAAAAATACGTAGTAAATGGACAATGCTAAAACACAATAATAAAGGACCCGACGACGGCTGGCCAAGTAGAACAATATTGAAAATTATTGCTATCTTTAAATGAAGGGGCCAGGTCTTATTAAGACGAAGTCTCTCTTAAGCCAACTTAGATTTTGACTTTAATTCTAAATTTTAATTTACACGTTTGTCCTACCCTTATGTCTTACTTTATCGTGGAAGACAAACACCCTTTAGATTTCAATAGAATGTCCCTCTAAATTGATAAAAATTTGTATCTCTAGCCATCATCCAGCCAAACACCGCCTTTACCTACTCTGTGCATCTGGACTTCGTTCATGAAAATGAAATTGAGCTACGTGGTGGGAAACTTCTAATCATATTGACTGTCAATATTTTAGATTTGATTCATTAAAAAGAGATTTGGAATGATATTTAAATCATTGACACAGCCTGTAAATGGAAAAAAATAAAAACATCATTCTCAAGAATGATTATGGAGTTCACCATATAAAGGGTTGGCATTCATTGTTAGCCATACAAGTCTAAGGACTAATTCTTTGGAAATTAGAGTTGAAATGGGTAATTTGAAACATCTGGGGCATTGGCCTCAGCTGGTTTATGCTTTAGCCTTTTGCCTTATAGCTACTACTGTAGTAGCTGATAAGCCTTATATTTATGCTTCACCTCCTCCACCAGAGCATTCTCCTCCACCACCTTATTACTATGAGTCACCACCTCCACCATTGAAATCTTCACCACCTGCACCTATCTACTACCAGGGGCGGAGCCACTTGGCTCCTTGGGGGAGCCATGGCCCCCACAAAATTTTTCAAATTTCCAGTAAATTATGTCAAAAAATTACATTGGTCCCCCCAAGAGTTAAGATCCGGCCCCTCCATATTTGTCTCAACCATTTCTCTAGAGTTCTAAACTTTTAGTCCAATACAACTTCAAGCCTTACTAAAAAACTTGGCCCACATCCAGCCCCACCAGCCAGCCCCAATTCCCTAAGCAAACAAATTATTCTTTTCTAAACCTTAACACTTCCAGCCCAGCCCAAACCAAAATCTAAAATATCTAATTAAACACAAACAAAAGGCATTCAATCCTCACAGTCTGAACAATTTAAAAGAGAGAACAAATGAACAATCTTCATTCACGCTTCACCTCACGCCTCTGCCTTACTTCCCTACCCTTAGTTTTTTACCTTCTTAGTTCACGCCTCCAACTCCAATAGTGTCACACTCACCAGCTCACGCCTCTGCCTAACTACCTCTACAACTGAAGTACTGAACTAAATACTAATACTTGAATAGAAATATGAAATATGAAATATGTGTATGTTAGTATGTGATTTCCCTTTGCCAGCAAAGCAATTTATACTTATTACTTTGTCTTTTGTCTTTTTGTGTTTGTTGTTATTGTATTCTTTATTATTTGATCAATTGACTCTGAGACTCAGACCAGCATTTTCCCTTTTGGCTTTTGTGTTGTTTGTCTTGTCCCTTGAGTGGGGGCCAGGTGGGGCTTGCCGGCTTGCATTGTGCAAGTAAATTATAATAATAATAATAAAAATTTAATCTATGGAAGGAAATTGGAGTAGTGGGTCGTGAGTCTGTCACAGAGTCTAGGTATTTGGTTTATGTTGTTTGTTTATACTTTTGATTGATTTGTTTATTTAGTTTTTTTTTTTTTTTTTTAAGTTATTTTTAGGTTAATTTTTGAGTCATATTCTTAAAGCTAAAAGAATTATGAGCAAACAAAAAACAATTGATGCATTCTTTAAGAAAAAAGATGTTAGCAATTCAGAATTTAGAACACCTGTGGCTACAGAAACAAATGTGGCTGTAGATTTAAATGTTGATACTTCAATGCATGATGAACACCCCTCCAAATGTTCAAGAATTCAATCTAAAGAAATAGATCGTGATCCAGGATCATGTGAATTTCCTATCAACAAACAAGATAAAATCCAACAAGCTTATCTCAAAGAAACTCCATATCAACATAAAAATATAGATTGTCTATACAACGATGATAATCATCGTCGTCGAAATCCGGCCCCCCCATGTAAAAAATCCTGACTACGCCCCTGTCTACTACCATAAGTCTCCCCCACCACGATCTCCATCACCACCTCCTCCATATATTTACAAGTCTCCACCTCCTCCATCTCCCTCTCCTCCACCACCTTATGTCTATAAATCACCACTTCCTCCATCATCATCTCCTCCACCACTTTACATTTGTAAATCACCACCACCACCACCACCATATTCACCATCACCACCTCCACCATATGTTTACAAGTCCCCACCTCCTCCATCCCCACCACCTCCTTATGTTTACAAATCACCACCACCACCACCACCTTCACCTCCTCTGCCTTATGTTTACAAATCTCCTCCTCCACCATCTCCATCACCTCTCCCTCCATATGTCTACAAATCCCCACCACCCCCATCTCCATCTCCACCTCCTCCATACATCTATAAGTCTCCACCACCACCCTCGCCATCTCCTCCACCTCCTTACATTTACAAATCACCACCAGCACCATCTCCACCACCTCCTTCTCTATATGTTTACAAGTCACCACCACCACCACCATCACCATCACCTCCTCCTCCATATGTTTACAAGTCACCACCACCACCATCTCCATCACCTCCTCCCCTTTATGTCTATAGATCTCCACCACCACCCTCACCATCAACTCCTCCTCCTTATATTTACAAATCACCTCGACCACCATCTCCATCCCCTCCTCCTCCTTACATTTACAAATCACCACCACCACCATTTCCATCACCACCTCCTCCATATGTTTATAAATCTCCACCACCACCTTCACCTTCACCTCCTTCTCCTTATGTCTACAAATCTCCACCACCACCCTCACCATCCCCCCCTCCTCCTTACATTTACAAATCGCCACCACTACCATCTCCATCACCTCCTCCTCCATATGTCTATAAATCTCTACCACCACCATCTCCTCCTCCTCCTCCTCCTTACATTTACAAATCACCGCCACCACCATCTCCATCACCACCTCCTCCATATGTTTATAAATCTCCACCACCACCCTCACCTTCACCTCCTCCTCCATACATTTACAAATCTCCACCACCCCCTCCTCCATATGTTTACAAGTCGTCACCACCACCACCATCTCCATCTCCTCCACCTCCATACATTTACAAATCACCACCACCTCCCTCTCCATCACCTCCTCCTCCATATGTTTACAAGTCACCACCTCCCCCATCTCCATCACCACCTTCTCCTTATGTTTACAAGTCACCACCTCCACCATTTCCTTCACCTCCTCCTCATGTCTATAAGTCACCACCTCCTCCATATCCTTTACCCCTACCTCTTTACGTCTACAAATCACCACCCCCACCTTCTCCTTCACCTCCCCTTCCCTACATTTACAAATCTCCACCACCCTCATCTCCATTGCCTCCTCCTCCCTATGTTTACAAGTCACCACCTCCTCCATCTCCTTCACCGCCACCTCCCTACATCTACAATATTATTCTCCCCCTCCCCCGTCCCCCGTCCCCCTCTCCACTGCCTCCTTATTACTAAAACTCACCTCCTCCTCCATTAAAGTCCCCACCACCTCCAACTTACTACTTTAAGTCTCCACCTCCTCATTCTCCATCACCATCTTCACCACCACCACCACCACCACCACCTCCATACTACTACATTTCTCCTCAACCACCATCTCACCATCATTGTCCAATTCCTCCATATTTCCATAACTCACCACCGTCATTTGACTGGGAACATCCACCATACTTCCACAAATCTCCTCCTCCACCTTCTAATGAGTCGTCCTCACCCCCACCTCCAGAATACTTTTTAAGTTTAAATTTATCCTTTATTAAATGGTCAATTTGAATAATAATCAATTAGCTTTGGATTTTTTGTATTGTATAATTCTTTTTACAGATTTGAATTTTATTTACGAACAAGTGACCTTCTGTACTATAAAAACATGAAATGGAGAGCCCAAATTATCTACATTATATGTATGAAGAATTCTGTTGTATTATTTTCTGTAATGTATGCCAGAAATTCAAGTTCTTAAAGAAATTTTGTGTATATTTCTATTTCTGTAACCAATGCATGCCAGAAATTCAAGTTCTTAAAGAAGTTTTGTTTATATTTCTATTTGCACGACTACGAGTCACTGTTATTACAAATGTCATCTAAATATTCTGGTTCTTGTTGCTACAATATGCAAGGGTTAATATATATCTCAAAATCCAAAATCAAGTTTGTTTTAAACAACTGCAGATGGTCAAAATTCAATCAAAAACACCTTGGTTGATATGATTTATATCCATGCATTCTAAGTGTATTCGATTTTTTAAGTTGAATCCGCAACATTACTCAAAAAAATGTATTTTCTAATGGTTTAGCTTAAAATCTTGGCTAACTAGAGGGTGTGGTAATTAGTTTTATGACAATAATTTGTTATCTTAGCAAGTATAACATATCTTGACATAGATGACTAACCAACCATTATGGTTTCATGTCAATGGCAGACCATACACACGAC